>MSJK01000185.1:375935-975935 GCA_001931985.1 Trichoderma sp. IMV 00454 | reverse complement strand
CAACCTTATATCCAATTGCCAAACTGTCTCCAAGCGAGACCATCCAGTGATTCCCCCTCCTCCTCATGCCACTCGAACGACGAGCGAGACCGCTCTATGAGAGAATAAACAGGATAGACGAAGGGGGGTGTGTGACGGGGGTTCAATGCAGGCAAGGGAAAGAAATGGCACGCGTGATTCGGCGGCCGCAGCAAGAAGAAAAGACGGTGATTTGATTTGAGGTTTGAGAGCTGTCCATGTAGGCAGGATCAGATGCCTTGCTCCAGCACAGTCGCATCCCCCAGCTGTACCAGGACCGTATCGAGTACATGGCGAACCATGTGCATCGTAGCATTAGACAACTTGACCGTCTTTTCGCTTCCCGCCTCTAGGCTCATGGGCTGAACGACTAGCCCACAAAAAAAAAGCAGAGAATAAGAGGGTAACCACAAAAAAAAAAAGGCGCGAACACTGGGCGGAACTGAGAAAGAAAAAAAGGGAAAAAGACATGCGAGAAGCCAATCAGGACCAGGGCGAGTCCCAGCCAAGGGGGGCCCAGAATTCGGGGGAGCCGAGATGACTCAACAAGAATGGGGTTTAGCAGATGTTCGCCGACGACATGCTTGCAAGTACCAGTACAGTACGCAGATTCCCCACTCTATTTCAGACGATGAGAAGAAAAAAAGATCGGATAAGGACGTCAGGAAACATATTCCTTCTCCGTAATGCTGCAGCTGCAGCTGTAGAGGGATGGAGGGAGGAGGGGGGGATATTGGCATGTCACAGTTATCCTGTGGATGGAACCCTCGTCTGGGGGGGTCAGATATAACTCGTACAGTCTTGTACAGTAGACAAGACGGGGCCGATGAACGCAGCAACGAACAGAATGTGAAGCCAAGGCAAATTCTCCCATTGGCGGCGGGGCGGTGGATGGATGCCGGCATGGGCAAATAGAAAGGCATCAGATGAGTGCGCGCAAAGGGGGGCGTCTGCAGAGAGAAGCAATCGTGGAGGCGAGCCATGGGTCTTTTCTGCTGGGCCCCTGGTCGTTGGGTCTTCTTAGTCATGGGAGAGGGGAGCGAGAGAAGGAAGAGAAAGCGCGCGAGGCCTGCTTCGGCAAAATGAGCCTTGAAACGTCAAAGAATCCATGACAACAGCCGCACGGCAGGGATGAGCCAGACGCAGAATCGTGAGGTTGGCAGCTCGAGAGCTCAGCGTGTCCACTGGCAGACGTCATCGCACTTCGTAAAAAGCACCAGCCAATATTCTGAATGCGACCCCGTCGTGGTGGCTGAAACAGCATCAAATGTCAAGGACCGAGGCTTTTTTTTTTCTTCTGTTGTTCTCTTATTCGGATCTCTCTTTTCGTCGTGTCAGTCCGTGTGTCTCCAGCTCGGGTCGAGTCTCGAGCATGTGCCTCTCTTGTTCTGGTCCTTGTTCTGTCCCGACCCCTCCCTCTCCCTTCAATCCTGCACGAGTACAGTCAGTACCGGTACTGCACTGCACGCCGTACATCCATAGGGTTACGGATATGCATTTACTGCTCTCGGACGAGCTGCGATGCGACGGCGGTGGGAGGGTCGAAAAAGTGGAGGGCAAGGGTGGCCGATTATTGCACAGCGACCAGAAGCAGGCATTGCCTCGATGTGCGCGCGCCCTGCTGAGCTGATTTGCTTTGATTTGATTTGCCCGTGAGGCCGTGCGGATAACAGACAGACACCCGGCGTGATTGATGGGCAGAAAAAGAAAGAAATCGCCAGCGAAACGGGTGTTGCGTGTTGCGTGCTGCATCTCCGTCTTCGCTCTGCCCAGCTGGCCCAAGTGGATAACGAGGCGAGATGGCGACGTGAGAATTGGCTTGGAAGCGACAAGCTGTCAGCGGTCGGCTGTCAATGCCAATTGTCGCCCACGTACCGGTACTCGCGCTTCGCTCACAGAGAGCCAAGGTACTCGTACAAGTCTGTCCAACGTGCAAGTATGCAATACCTCGCGCCATCGTCCTGGCGAGCCCCTCGGTACTTTCTCCAGTGCGTCTGTTTGCAGTCTCGCGCTGGTACCCCAGTGGGCTGCTATGGATCCGGCCAGTGTACCGGCTACCTTATAACGTGACGAGCCGCCCAAGCATGTCATCCGCTAGGCCCGAGGCCCAGGTGGACGTTCTTGTCTCCCTTGAGCCCTTCGCGCTCTCCCTACCTAACAAGTGTGCCATTCTGTGCGACTCGCGCTCCCGTATTCCTGGTACCAGCGATGGCGCCCGCTAGCCTGTCGCTGGGCCAAAAACCCGCCGTTGGTGTGTTGCACAACAGCCGCCCGACGGGGGTGGTCGCAAGTACCTGTACAGTACTGGTTCGTATAGACGCAATCACGATCAAATGCTCGAGGTGAGCTGCGCACTTGGCCAGGTGCGGGTGCATGTGCATGGAGGTCTACTGTAGAGGATGGGATGGGATGGTGCTAAACTAGCCCAACACCCAAGCAGCACGTTCAACTCATGGGCCCTAAAGCTGCTCCGTAATAGCGCGCCCACTCCAGTAAACTTGCGGCGCTAGGGCCTGCTCGGGCCTGCTTGGGCCTCCCCTCAGCGCTCAACGCTGCTAGCTGCTAGTACAGATGGCTGCTAGCATCAACCTCCCCAGATCGCCATGCGCTCAGACTGATCCCTGGGACCAGACCAAAAAGTCCCTGGGCTAGCTCTCCTAGCTTGCTAGCCTTGGGACTCCACGGAGCCTCTTTCACTAGCACTTACCGGCCACTGGGTTCCTGGTAAGCATTCAATGGAACTGAGATCTGAGATGCCAGCCCAGTGCTAGCAGGCTCCAGGTACCTCGCGGCTAGCAACCCCTCCGTATTGCTTTAGTCCTGTACCTGCGCTACGATACACGTTGGGTCGCGGCAAGGCTATTGCTATTCCTGTCAGCAGTGGACAATGCATCGTATCATCAATCAGTCAGCAAGATTAGACACAAGAACATCACGCCCGTTGATGCCCAGTCGCCGTCTCGTCTGCATACGACACGTCTGGTGTCAATTATAGTACCTGCACCTGTACTGTACTCCGTGCTTTGATTGACATTGGTGCCTATTGCAAGGTAGCAGTAGCAGCAGGCATCAACAGAATAGGAGTGTTGCAGTTGCAGCGCATTGATGCGACATGTGCGGACCAAGCACAGCACACGGTCTAGAGCGACACCGTCACATGCCCGGCCGTTCATCATTGATCTCATCAATAGGCACGACGGCGATACGGGCTGTATTGTGCTCGTACTGCAAATCAACGACACTCCCCACCGCTATGCCCTATCCAGTATGGAGTGCGTAAAAGACAGAGAGCAAGCATTTGCCAGCTTCGGAGCAAGTCTGGGCGATATGCGCTGCCATGGATGATTCCGAGAGCCCTTCGTATCCAAGGAGAAATGAGATTGATTTCCTCTTGCCGTAGGCGACCATCGCCCATCCGGGGGTCCTTGTTAGCCTGCTCCGGCTCTCGTCCTTACCTTATTCATCACATCTCCTTTTTTTTTCTTCCCCAGCACACCATGCAGGTCCCAACTTTTTGCAGAATTTAGGCTTGTCCAACAAGCCTAGATATCAAAATGCGCCCTAGGGGAGCCCAAATCTCCCCTTGTTTAGTCTGCTCCATCGATTCGGGTTTTAAAATTAGGCGGACACTTGTAGCAGAACCGCCTCAACGGCTTCGTCGCCAGTCCAGTTGATCTCGTCCTGCTAATGGGATAGTGCTGCCATGGTGCGTGGGTAGATAGAATAATCCTGCGGCTGTCGCATCTCGGTTATCGGAGCGTATACGGACAAATGACGAGGCTGCAGCAATCGCCTTGCCTTGTATCGTATATCGCGAGTAGATACGAAATATGTCCCTATTTTCCGTTAGGAGCAACGTCTTACCCTACACTCATGTCAAAAAGAAGAACACGCTCATCAATTGATGCCTGTCTCCTTCGAGGTCCTGGAAATAGTACCCTTTCAATGTGGATAGCTTATCAAAGCATCCAAGTCGGCTCTCTCCTGAGCTGAACAGCTTTCTAGGATATCTCCAACAAGCATGGCAAGGACCATCTGAATCCCTTCGCCGCGCACAGGGTGAGCTCGGGATAAGACGAAATAGCGAAAGCCACAGCAAAGCCGCCTGCCAAGGACGAAACCCCGTTACTGGTTCTTGCCCATACTCCTCCTGACAGCTGACGCTAGCTAGCCCAGCGCCGGTCGAAGGCCGTTTTCGCAGATCGGATTAGCATGAAGTAATCGCTCTCCGTTCTGCTCCGTAGAGATCTCAGAGCCCTCGTCAAGTGGGGGGGAGCTGCTTTTCCCGAAGAGCCATTTTCCAAGAATCCGGATATGGGTACTCGTACGGCCTCATCTGACCCCCTTTTGTCCCAGAGAGCAAGAATGTGTCTTGATCATCCCAAATCAAGAGAAACATGCAGTATTAGCACATCGAGGTCCGTCGCTTAACTGGAAAACCCCCCTCTCTCTGCCTCACAGCTCAGCTGCCACGCCCCCCTTGGCTGGATGCCGTGGTCTGACCCTCTCTGCTCATCCATCCTCATCTCACTGCTTCGCCGTCTCGTTACGGGGGGATATTAAAGGGCCTCCATCACGATTAAGAAAATGACGGTGGCTTGAGAGTAAAGGGCCATCCTCACTAGCATTGTCAGCCACAGTGAGCTTGGTGTGCCAGACTAAGTGTATCGGATTACCGCATTGGCTACGCCATGCAGGAAGCTGAACGAGGGAGGGGAGAAAACCGCGTCTACTTGGTAAACGTCCATTTGCGGCTGTCTCAGATGCCCCACCGGAACCATAGCGCCTATGCGATGAATCGTTTTATCGTAATTTGTCAATTTTAGGCACCTTGGCTTGATTGGATAAAAATACGACACGTTCCTTCTCGTGAGCATCGCTGTCCCGGCAGTCATGTAGGAGCGCAGCGGGTTGATTGGAAAGAAAGGGAGGGAGCCAGAGCGGGTGACCTTTTGTGTCGATTTCGGGTCAGGTCCTGATAACGGCCGTTCTAGCAATAGCATCACAAAGTGAGCTTACGAGCGCTGGGACTGGCACCGCGGCCAGACCAAGGAAGGCTGACGGAGCGCGGCAGCGAAATTAGAATGGCCGTTTTTGTTTTTCCCCAGTCAAGGCCCCTGCGCGAATGGGGGACGTGCGAGCAAATGCGGCTGACTTGGTCTGTAGCCAACACTAACCAGCAGAGCGACGAGATGCTACCATGTTAGCCAGGTTTCATTCGTAAGGGGGTTTGATATTTTAGACCCTTCTGGCTTTGGGGGAGGTCGAGCGGCCCATGTCCTTGTCTAGCTGCTAGCACTCAATGCTAGTCCTTCCCGTGATAGTCTAGCGGTCAGTAGTAGCACCTCGTTGGAAGCTGCCTTGCCGTCCAAACGAGTCCCAAGACCGCATTTGATGCACGATTCGTGAGAGATATTGAGAAGCAGCCAGATGCCAATTTGAGTGAGCACTTCTCATGGATACGTGTCTTTGCTGGGAGTATCACTCGTGAGTCTTCATTCAGGTCATGTCTCTTGCCCTGGTTCTGGTAACCATTCGTTTGAAAATCTCTTTAGTATAGATGGAACTCGTGCAAGTGAGACGAAGCTAGAGACAAGCTTGACATTGTTCCCGGCCGAGAGACTGTGTTAGCATAGCCAGCTAGTGTTGCTGAGCCCGAGATTCAACGTTGGAGCTTCCTTTGGCCATCCTCGCTTGAGTTACATCCCCCCAGCAAAGACCACGGTGATAGACCCCTTGGCAATGTTGTTGGCGTGGACCACGAACCATGACGATACAGTAATATGAATTCATCACATCTGCAGTCCAGACACAGTATAAGCGAGGAGCTGGATTTGAAATTATCAACACCTCGGGTACTTGTGTCTGCACGTCATTTTGGATAGACATGGACAGGAATGCCAAGATAGACTCCAGCCAGTATCTGGCTTGGGACATGTATCTCCAATATTCGAAGAAATGTGATAAAAACTGCAGTCACTATGTCAAGTGGCAAAACCCTGCCACGCACTCGGCACATCTTGTCCAGACTGCCGGTTGGCCTGGCCTGGTATGTACTTGTAATGCCTAGGTCAATTGGGCGGTGGTATCACAGTCGCCGGGATCCAAACAACTTCGCTCCGTACTCATTGAGATCTTGTTGGAGCGCCACCTGGTCTGGATCGACGCTAACCTTGCTCGATGTCGATGCCAACTCAGCAAAGAGGACGGATTTCCGGCTGTGTACAGTATCACTTTCTTTTTCCTCGTAGGTCAGTGGAAGGGAGTCTGGGAAGAAAAAGCATTGTGTGGCTCGGTTGCCATCATTCTCGCCTCTTGCTGTTGATTGGGCCATTGGTTCTCAAGTGGCTGTACGGAATAAAGTGGCTGCAACCAAAGTGTCGACCAATTGATGCTTCAGAAGGGTGCCGAAGGGGGTACGTGCTGCTGCGGAGAGGGTAGGTCAGACCATGCAGGCCGCATGCAGAATTTCCCAGCTGCTTCTCCTTTTGCCCGCTTCTTTTGCCCTGCTTGTTTCTCGTCTGTCTGTCTGTGCCGTCCGTCTCATCTTGCGATGCGCTGATGGCTATCGGGAGAGCTCACGATAGAGGGCGTCGCTCAGCTCCCTTGCCTTGCAATCAGGTGATGATGATTTTGGCTCTCCCCCGGAAAAGTTGATAGCTAGGCGAAGGGCGGTGGAGTTGTGCGGCTGCGGTAGGGCGGTAGGGATTGAATGACAAGGTATCTTTTCTAGATTGGTCGGCATGCACACAGGATGTCAGAAATGAGCAGCGCCGGAAGGAGTGCAATTTGCCGTCCAAGGATCGCAGTCTACCTGTAACTGAAGAGCTGAAATGCCGTGGCATGTCTCTGTCCAGATACCATGACTCGATCCTCCGGCACGGAGCACACGTCGCACGAGCACGAGCGCGGCGCTGTTGTGACGTGACGCTTGCAACAGAACCATCTATACACGTCTCCAAGGCCAGAGAGCGTCGTACAGCACTGAATCAGACATTCATCATCATCGACATACCCTGCCAATCAGTGGATCTACCACGTGAGGCTACGCCCTTGTCGCATTGCAGGTTCGAGGGGAACACAAAGCTCAGCCATCACACGTGGACCCTCAAGAGGGGCTTCAGTTCAGCCGTGTGCGACAAGAGCTGCCTCGAAAGGGAGGGGAACGTCGCAATTCGAGAAGCCAACGACAACACAAGTGATATTGCGGTGAGCCCAGAGTCGACCACAGAGCTGCGTCTCCAGGTTCACCTCGGCAACTGAGTCGGTGAATTGAAAGAGCTGCCTAGTCCGAGCTAACACGCGGTTGGACACAGTGCACAGAGTAGCATTGACGAGAATCTGCAAGCAGTCGGAGAAGGCCTGGTTGATATGTTGCCCCCCCTCTCCAAATGCGGTTGTACATGGCGTCTTTGGACTGCACTTCGCTTAGATAACCACCGCTGCCTTGTAAAATTTTATAAAAAATAAAAAAATAAGAATAAGATAAAATACTTTCTCCCTGATGGGCGGGGGTCATTGCGTCTGCGGCACCTACAAGCATATTTATGCTTTGTGGACAAAGCCCCGAGGCCACTGTTTTTGCTCTGCTTCTTTTCTTTCACTAGGACAAACTCAGAGAAGCATGGACGTTAGCTGGAGCATCGTTCTGACGCCGGCAGACAGGCCATGATTTGGCCCTTGGAAGCTTGACCAACGAAACAGCGCGACCGTGCCGATTCGGGGTATAGATGGCCTGAGGGGCCATTTTAGTCTCTCCCGAGGATTCGGGTCGATTTGATCTGTTAACGCCTCCCAAGGCTGAGGACGGCGTTAGTTAGGCAAACAAGACATGACAGCGATGGTCATGGCTGGGAAAAAAAAGAGACAAATCGACACCCAAGGAACGCTGACACAACTTTGTGTTCTGCGGCTGAGATGCGATGCAAGCAGAAAGAAACATGAGTCAGCGGCTGAAGGGATTGTGCATGATGGCAGCCCAACAAGCGACCTTGACATGGTGGTGTGCGCCGTGGCTTGAACATTGAAATGCAATGGTATGCAGAGAATGCCTGTTGCCTCCGAATCATACGAGACAGACAGAAGACGCGGGAGGGAGATGAAGGGGGGAGCAAGAGAGAGAACAAGATAGAACAGCCAAGAGGAAGATGGATTCGAAAGATACAACATGATACATGCCTGCCTGCCTATCACGTCGCGGTCCCTCGCTCTGGATACCTTGGTATTTCTGTATGTATGTCTCAGGTTGGGCAATACACAGCACGGCACAGTGGCACAGGCTGCACCGAACCTTCAAGACGCCCAGCTCGGACACAGGACAGACACAGAGAGCGTGTCTAGGCTTCGTATTCTTCGGTTCTGCCATGGCATGCTCATGCTCATGCTCGGTCGCCCGTGCCCCCCCGGGAAATGCGGGCGGCTGAAAGAACGGTGTCGCATATCAATCAGCAGATAGATGGTGGTTGGCACTCGCTTCTTGTGTCCATGACATCCATCACATCACAGCGCAGGACAGCAGGATTCGACCGGCACGGCGTACAGCTAGTAATACGGAGCAGTAGCCCGGAGTGGCACATCTGCTCCGGGGGCTGGTTTCTTGTTTGCTTGTATCTGTACCGACGACCCTGGCGAGAGGCATGATTCAAGGTTGGATGGCTGTCATGGAGCGGAGACCAATAGCCATTTATCCGCATGTAGAACGCAGGAGTGGAGAAGGCGATGCAATCCTCATGCAACTGCAGTCCAGGCCCTGCAACCCATCGCATCATAACGTTGCCGTCGAGGACCTCAATTTTATGCGTGGGTGGAAATGGGAAGCTGCGGGCAAGGAAGAGGAAGAGAAGAGACGAGAGTTGGATCTGCGCACCGACAACGGAGGGGGATAATTGAGTGCCCGGGATTGTACATGTACATGCGCAGACATACGATGCTCTGTGCTGCACGAGGTACATGTGCACCGCCTTTGCTCGGAGCGCACTCCGTTGGAAGCACCTGCTCTTACTTCCATGTTCTGTACAGGTACATTGCAAATCCAACATGCCTGCGATCCTTGACCTCTGTAACATTTGATGTGCATGATGTGTGATGTGTGGTATTTTGAAATAAAACCCTCAGCCCCGTCATTTATGCACCTCTCCTTGGCCGCAAAGTGGCACGCATCCCTCTTTGCCATTGCTGGTACTCTTACTGTACTCATACATGATGTTATTATTAGAGGGCGTCGACTACGAGTACCTTGATTAAAAGTCGTGAGCGGTGCCTGCATTTAGCGACCTATCATAACAGCTGACAGCTCTCGCCTCTTTTACAATATGAACGAATGACATGACTTGGCAACAGGTGGCTACGTAATGGATCAGGCAGGACAAAGGCATTGGCTCGGTCATCGGGATCGTTCATTACTCGCACATGCAATTCCCACTCCCCTCTTTGCCATATGAGGTGCACATGGCCATGGAAAATGACAGAAAGCTGGAGATGGCCATGGACAGTTGAGAGTCTATCAGCCCAGTAACAGGGCCCTGGGTTCCATGTTGTTGGCCCGGGTACTAGCTATTCCGAGTAGGGTCACGCTGCAAGTAGAAGCTCGAGATAGCATCTCCTGCTAGTGCCAGGGCATCTCCTCCTCCCCTAGGCCCTAGGATGGCGCTCCATGCATCAATATAGCTGTCGCCTGCTGCGGCAGAGATTGCTGGGACCCCTGGCAGCGCCCAGAACGGCCGTCGACAGTGCTGACCCTGACCGGTCCAGAGCCGATGCCAGCCTCAGTTGAGACGGTCGAGCACTAGGAGCGGTTCACGGCTTGTGGGAGTAGTAGCGCTGTGCAAAACTAGCGGACGATCCAGGGCAGACGCTGGGGCCACGGGCTGATCTCCAAGCATTGAATCTATCTCTACAGGACAGGCATGCACGGAGCTGGGGGGAGACAGGACAGGCTTGACGATATGACGACGATGATGATGGTGACGATGTGCAGGCATCAACAGAAGCGTCGAGGGTGCCGTGCCGCAACGACCATCAAGGGGCCATGGAGGCGCAGATGCCGTGCCGTCTGCTCTTCCTTGATATTCTCGTCCTGACTCTTGTACTCATACACAATACCGCTTCGCTACCGTCAACAGAGCGAGCTTGTACAGCACCGACCTGTCCATAGACCCGGAACCTGCTAGTAGGCATTATTAACGAACCTTGACAAGATCAGTATGCCGTCAAACAAACATCCACATGGTCGGCCGCAACAGCAGGCCCAGCCCAGCTTTGCAGATACTTGGTGCCGACTCCAGACCAGACCAGATGGCCCGGCTATCGAACGCCCTTAGCACTGTTACACAAGCGGCTGCGTGGGACGAAAGATGGACTGTTTCTGCGGAGAATATCGTGCCCATACCGTCTCGTACATGTACTTGTGCTGCGGACTGGCCAGCGTGGGCCGCGGCTCGCGTGCGACATTCTCGCTAGCGCCACACTGGAACCATTACCATTACTCTGGGCTGCTAGCCGCTGGGGCCTTGATTACGGTACTCGGGGCTCTCGACTCTTGTCTTGTCTCCTCTGGGTCTGGGGCCACGGTCAGTCAGATTTGATGGACAGCCAGCCAGCCAGCCAGACTGACAGACAGATTGACAGACACTGACATGTACAAACGCATTGGGAACCAGCCAAGGTTCCTTTTTTATTTTGCTCTTTTTCCCTCTCGGCGGCCGCGATGGATGGCCGCCCATCAAACGCAATTATCTCCGTTTGCGGCCCTTTGGCCCGTGCTATGTCGGTTCTGTATCTGTACGGTGCGCCGCCTCTCTCGTCTGCCCGTTCTTGTACATACATACGCGGTGCTGTCAGGCAATCAAGCGTTGGCCGTTAATGGCACTACCTCCGGCCTGACATGGGGATGGGCCCTTGAAGCCCCCTTCAGCCCACCCCCCCAACGACAGCAGAAGCTCCATTGGTGACATCCTGGACCAGCCAATGCTAGTTCTCCATTGGTCGGGGGCTTGTGATTGGCCATTATTGCTCTGAGAGGAGGAGAGGACAGAAGGAAGTAAAAACAAGAGAGGGAAAAACGATCCATTGATGGGAAAAAGGCGCAGATCTGTTGCGCTCCGCGAGTGCGAGGACCACAAGATGCTCGTATGTGCAAGTATACCCGTTGCTTGAGTACTCTCTGGGTGCGGCCACGGGAAACGCGCACTGTGCTCGTACGTACGGCTTGTACGAGACCGCCCACTTTGTCGGGGCAAGGGTACGCGCGCATTCCACTGCGGCTGGCTTCGAATCATCTCCAGGCTTTCAGCTGTCCCGCTTGCTGGGAGCGTGCTTGTACAAACACAGAGTAGCAGTATCTGGGCACCCACCGAGGGACCCCGGTAGCTGGGAATCGCGTTTGGTTTGCTTGGTATCTCGACTAGTACGAGGCACGGGCGACGTCGCACACTGGAGAGGGGCGAAGTTGTGGTGCTGAAGACTCGAACGTTGACTCGACTCGACTCGACGACATCCGGGACGCGATACCGCACGATACGATTCGATTCGACGATTTGATTTGGATTACTCAGTGTACGAGTACACGTTGCAGGACTTCAGCTTTGCCACATCTGTCGTGTCCGATAGAGCGCCTCCTCTGCCGCCACAGTTTCCGCAGGCATTTGACTGAGCCCAGCTGGGGTTGAACTGAACTGGGAGGGGAAAAGCCGACGCAATAGGTTCGCCCTCTGCAAGGACAGGGAGGGTTATTGGAACCTCATTCGCTGCGTACAGGTACGAAGACGTGTGTTTTTCTTTTTTTGCCTTTGAGTTGGCGTCCACTCTGGGGGTACGGAGTACATGCACTGAGTGTCACCCGCCCACCCCCATCGAATTTTTTTTTTTATTAATTTTCTTTTTTTCCCTCTTCCTATGCACTCCTCACCGTGATCCTGCACCAACAAACGCCGGACCCCCCCAGTCGTCAGGCAAGGGAATTGATTGATTGATTGACTGCTTGAGTGCCTGCAACGCGCCTCTCAAGCTCCAGGAACGCTCAGGCAATTGGCACCACAACAAGAGCCCGTCTCTCGTCCAGACTTTGAAGTGCCGGAATCTCTCCTCCAAGCGCAGAACTCGCTCGCGCTACGACGGAAATAACCCGATTGCCACACCCCCTCCCCCTCAGCGTCACTGGCACTGGCACTGGGTCAGACTCTGCTGTACAGTACTGTACTCTGCTTGCTATCGGATCGTACCTCCGCTGGAACGATACTGTGCTGCCTCTGCACTCTGTCTGGCTCCCACAGCGCTGGGTTTCTCGCTTTGGTCGCGCTCCAAAATAAAATAAACCCTGACGCTCTCGTGAGTCCCACTCTTTCCTCCCCAGCCATTGCGCCAATGTACCTGTACCTGTGCCCGTACCTGTACCTGTACCTCCACCCGTGCTGTACCCTCTGCAAGGCCTGTCCATCTTTCCCCAGCACCCCAATGCATTTCATTTTTTTCTTTCTCTCTCGTGCGTGGTCCCGTATAAAATTCTTCGTCCCGCACCAACTCGCCCTGCAAAAAACTCGTCGCCGTCATAAACTGACAAGAGAGTTTCTTCCCCTCCCAGAAACCCAAAGAGCCAGACACAAACCTCGCCCCGCCACATCTTTTGTTTCTAGAACTAAGCGCCTCAATATTCAGCCAGTCAAGCCCAGCCCAGCCCAGCTTCAGCGTCGCGCCCCGTGTCTCTCTATCAACTCAAACGACGGAGCGATTCTCAGCCAGAAAACCACACGCCCCATGGTCCTTGCTCGAGTCAGACGCTAGACTCACTTGGAACCTTGGTACTCACCCATCCCCGGCCTACGTTCAACACTATATTAGTAGTTGGGTCCCCAATCTGTGTGACCGGACGCCTAGCTTTACTTTAGCCCCTTCGAAACTTTGCCTGATCGCGGGCAAGCAAGACATCCCTGACCCAGCAAGATCCGCGCTTCCAAGGACCAAGACTCCTGGACTTCTGGAGCTAGTGCGCATCACGCACCCCAAATAACTCCATCAACCGAGCATTTTTTAAACAGCAACTTGGCAACTTGTCGCTACGGTATACGCCGCTTGCCCCAGTCCGCGCTACTATTGCCGCCGCCGGCGATATTACATATACTAGCCATTGCTGCTTGCGCCGCCACCGCGACACCAAGTGTCCCCCCCCGGAGAGGAGCCTACTCATCACTCTGCCTCCGGCTGCTACTATTTCTTCCTTCCCCCTGCACCATCTTGGAGACGCGAGTGCTTGGAAACTAGTTCTTGTCTGGACGCCGTCTCTTTTTTCATTCCACGCCAACCTTGTGTGGAGTTCGGTAGCACGTTCCTGGGCAAAGCCAGCGCAAACCATCAACATCGCGACTTGGAAGTTTTGGTCATCTTGACAACTTCCACATCACGTCGCTGATAACCCTCGCATAAAACACTACACGAAAGAAGGAAAAGAGAACTTGTAAAGAGTTCTCTACTCGTCTTTGGGCTTCGCCATCGTCGATTGCTTCGAGTGTTTTTATGGACCGCGGTGCCACCCAGTTCTCGCAGTCAGGTTTGCCCTCGCCCTACTCCAGCAGTTTCGGCGACCATCATTCTGAAGGCTCGTCCGCAGAACACGCGTCTGCTGCTCAGTACCCCGGGAAACAAGACTATCCCACCTCTGTGACTCCCACCTCGGAGTACAGCGTCTATCCTCCCTCGGCGCGATCAGGGTCTTTCTCGGCGGATCATATCCAGCGTTCATACCATCCTTCCAGCAGCGCGAGCAGCGGAGGTATGGCGCAACAACAGAACAGTCCGTCTATGCCCCAGCACAATGGGCCTAGCCATCAAGCCCACCCCGTCAATTCTGACAACGATGTGCCTATAGATCCGTCTATTGCGGCTCCGAGTCCAACCTACCCTTATGGGCAGCACTCGCCGTATGCGCCGAATCCAGACATGTCTCATGGCTACTCCCATCAGAGCGGAGGCATGTATGCGCAGCCCCGACCCGACTGGGCCGGCTACAGCCAGCATGGAGCTCCTCCTTTGACTCCCGGCCACCCCGTCTACGCTCAATCCCCAGCGTCTGCTCCCCAGCAGAGACCTAGCCAGGTACGTATATGCGTGCAATGTAGTGTTGGAGGGGTTCGAAGTGGAACGAGAGAGAAAAATGTGAAAATTGGGCGGAAAAAGTGGTTGTTTTCGTCGAGAGAGGGGGGAGTCAACTATCCATCTTGGCGCGCATCTGCAATTGAGTGGGCGCGTGCGCGAGAGAGAAAAGATGAATCATTCTACTCGAGACAGAAACAACCTTGTCTGCACGAGAATCCCCCACAACCAACTAGCCTTGCGACTAGCACAAAGTACACATACTGACGTGAATCCTACTCTAAACAGGTTTACTCGTTTGTTCCCATCCCCGGCGCTCAGCAGCACAAACGCCCCCGTAGACGCTATGAGGAAATCGAGCGCATGTACAAGTGCGGTTGGAATGGATGCGAGAAGGCCTACGGCACTCTGAACCATCTCAACGCGCACGTCACCATGCAGTCTCACGGCCAGAAGCGAACTCCCGAAGGTAGGTTGCGATTTTCGCACCTTTTTCACCTTGACCTCTTTTGCCCCTCTCAAACCTCTAGCTGTAACTGTTCAACTGCCAAACTTGAAGGCTCAGCCACGTGGCCTTGAGAGAAAACTGACACGAACCAATCGTTTGCGAAACACGCCCCTGGGAATACACACCGCTAACGAATGGTACAATATAGAGTTCAAGGAGATCCGCAAAGAGTGGAAGCAGAGGAAGAAGGAGGAGGAGGCTCAGCGCAAGGCTGAAGAGGAGCGACAGAGGGCAGCAGCAGTTAATGTCGCACAAAACGGTGGTGGTGACCCCCAGGCTCCCGATGGCGCGTCTTCCTCTGGATATCCCACGAGACCTGTCCAGCTTCCTCCGATAGGATATCAGCCCAACCAGTATCCTGCTCCCCCCTCTGGCAACGTTGGACAACAGCCCATGCCGGAATATGGAGCCAGCCACATGTACTCCAACTACCAGCCTCACTCTCCCTATGCTCAGCCCAGCCAGCAGAACATGTATAGCCAATGTACGTCGTCGACCAGAGTTGCAACATGATTGAAAAACCACCCCTCATGCTAATTATCACGCAGCAAATGGAGCGCCTCCCCCAAGCCACTAGATTAATGATTTGGTGAGCGGTTGGTGCCACCATTGATGTGGGCATATATTGACTTTTGCTGGTCGCAAATACCCCTCCCCCCTTCACGCGTTGGACATAATGATTTTCTTTTTTCTATTTCACCCGGCGGCAGGATGAAAGGGGCTGGATTGTAAAAAACTCGGCCTCTGGAGGAAATAATATCTCTGTGGGATGTTGCCCGGATTTCAGGGTGTACCTCTCGGGGCTTGGGTACTTTGCCGGCCAGCATCTTAATTAAGGCGGCACCCGTGTTTGATTTGCGCTGTTTGAGGTGGTTTTTTTTCTTTTTTGTTCCCTTTTCTACCCATGTTCGAACAAATTTCCTTTTTTGTGTGTTTTCAATATTTTCTTCGGCTCTTTCGCACTCCCGCATTTGGGAGGGCATTGGTCTACGGTTACTGGGGGGGTTGCATTGGCAGAGGCACTCCGGGGATGGTCGGCTCTTTCATGGCGTGATGCAATTTTCAGGGGCGGTTCGGCGCAGAGGATACGGAGTACTGAAACCACGGCGGGTGAAGCACCAGGGGGTTTTCCCGGTGGCTGGTTCTTGAGGAAAAGAAGCTGCTTCTGTATCGCCGCAAGGCGAAAAACGCGATACGACTTTTGTCAAGTGAAGGGAACGCTCAGAGCGCTGGAAATGGGTGTGTGTCGTAAAAGACGCGAACTGGCTGTGACTCTTGGGCCCTGCGGCGGCAGACTTGATGCAAGCAAGCAAGCAAGCAACCCAGGGGGTGGAGGGCTTTGGAAAACATTTGGAAGGAAAATGAAGGAGAAAAAAAAACGGAATCCGGAAAGAATGGAAACTATTTTACGCCCTTTCTCGTAAAGACATTGCGGCGAAAGAACGATTTGTGTGTAACGCTTGTTTGTAACGTCTTTTTTTCTTTATTTTTTTCTTTGTCGAGAGAGAAGTGTATACGATAGCAGCAACCACCTAAACAGTCATTACTGGTATAATATGTGTGTCGAGAGTTGAGGATAACGATACGATACGATGCTTGTTATATATATAGGTATCATATCATATATATATTATGTGTGCATATATATCTTCTGTCTGTATAAACAAGATGCGATGATGATGCATGTGGAAGTGACAACACCAAAGAAACTACATATCCAAGCAACCCTCCACCCGCCATGACGGACGCCTCTTGGACCCTACGCACGTTGCAAGCCTTATTTAGTCTCGCATCAAGAAATCGACACTAAACCAGCGTGCCATGCGGTTGGGACGGACACGCGGCGCCAAGGCAAAGAAAGCTACAGCTAGTTAGTGTCGAAATTTAGAAAAGAATTTAAAGAAAAAAGGCCCCGTCAGGCTGGGCTTGGGTGTGACAAGCACGGTAAGGCTACGGCGTGTGATGTGGTTACACAAAGAAAAGACATGGGTTCGGGATTTTATGTATTTATTTAATTTAGTATTTTTCTCCTTGGTGGTGGGATGCCGTAGTGTGCTGGCGTGTGCGACCTTACAAGCTGGTGTGGGATTTCATGTGTGTGGATTTGGGACTTTGAGAGGTTTAGGCGGTTTTGTCTTATTTTTATTTATTTATTTATGTATTTTGTAATTGGTTTGTGTTGCATTATGTTGGTAGGATTCATGATTCTCGACAAGAGGCGTAAACGAGGCTGTGACGTGTGAGCGTGGGGGGAGAAGTTGCCTCGCAAAACGCCGAGCTTCAAAGGGCGAAAGAAAAAAGAATAAAAATAGCAAAGCCACGCGAGAGTGAGACAGAGTTTCAAGTTTTTGTTTTGATGGACGAAGATTTTTTCTTCTTTGTGCTACACTTCGGGATGCTGCATGCTTGGGGGGTTCTAATTATATATTGACCGGGCTCTTTTTTTTTAAACATTGCCAGTGAAGGGGGAAGAGCGCTAGAATGTTCGATGCTGGCTTCTGCGGATTTTGTTAGTGTAACGTGAGGGAATATGGGCGGCTGATGTAGATGGCAGACATTCTTTAACTGGAATGAAGAAATTCGATCGATGAGACAAATTGTCAAAAGAAAATGAGTATGCGCAAGTGGGAATGTACCAGTAAGTAAAAAGACAAAAAAAGAGTTGGCATCGGCTTCTAGAAAAGTCTTGGCGAGATCTACCGCGGGAAGGGCTTGCGGGACGACGCGAAGATGGGAACCTCGTTCGTCCTTCTACTGTATCTACATCTACCAAAAGACTGCGAAAACAAAGCTTCACACTAAAGGGGGCGTGTGCAGACCAAGAGAATTAAAAAAGGGGAAACGCAAGGCCCTGTTTTTAACGTTTTGTTCGGGGCGCGGCATAAGTTTCGTCTTTTATTTTGGTTGGACTTATGGACGATGTATTTAATTTAGTCTTGGGCGATTTTTTTTCTGGTCTAAATTGGTTCGGTTTTCTGTGTACCTGTGACGTGCGTGACGAAGGGTGTGTGTGTGTGGGCGGGTTTTTGGCGGGAGGACCGGTTGAAGGGCCCGGCTTGTTGGTGAGATGGATAGTGGCACTAATGAAGATGGAGGTTTTTTCTTTTTTGGTGTTGTGTTTGTAGAAGATTGTTTTGGTACTGAGTACGGGGTGATGAAGCAAGGCTGGGGTTTTTGTTCTTATATGAGGTCAGATTGGCGTTGAAGAGTGCTTACGGCTTGGTTTATACTTGCGTGGATGTGTGTATTCCAGATTACTATATAGCTAGAGTCTCAACGATGCAGATATAGCAGTAAAATCGTCAAGGACAACTAACAGAAACAAGCAAAGCGGCCGTTGGTCAAGATAACTTGCAGTAAGGCTGGGCCCGTGGTTTTAGAGTGCTTTAGGACGGGTTTTGGACGGCTTTGTTGGATCGCCTGGGTTGGGTTGCATGGTTTGCTTTTAGTGGGTGTATGATTTCGAAAATAAAAAGCAACTAAACAGATGGACGGTTTCTGGAAGAGTGCTACATGTATGCTAGAGGACCGGAGGGAGGGGCAAAATGGGATGGTAAGAAGGGCGATGATGCAGACTGCCGGATGCTATTTGTATAAGCCGTAAGTTGGCGTATAAGCCTCTTCAGGGAGAATTGACCTTAGCCTGATAATGAGATGATGCTCATGATGAACAGAATAACTGAGCCCCCTTCCTACATGCTAGGCACGCAGATATTTAATATGAATCCACGTCTTTCCTTCGAGTAATGGTGGCATCGCAGCCAAACCCCAAGACGCACACACCCTCCCTCTTCTCGATAGCCTCACCTCACCAACAAAAGCCTAGCATTAGCACAAATCCACCCACGCCTACAAACCAGTCAAGGGGGCAAAAAAAGGGCAAAAACAAGAAAATGGATGTCAATGTGACAGCGGGTTCGGCACGCAAAAGGCGGCGTCCGCGGTGGGAACAACCGCCCCTCTCGCCAGGAAAGACTAAGCATTCGCCTTGCGCTTTGCTCCCATCGTTCCCTTTTTTATTTGTCGTGCGACGACACTTTTTTTTCTTCTGCGCACCCCTTGCTTAGCGCCTTGCACTGTGTTGCTGTGAGTGACCAGGGCGGAAGTTTTTAGGGGGGGAACATCGTGGGTGTTTTGTTGCTTTTTTAGTGCGATCTGGGGAAACATGGTGGTTTATACGAGTTTATGTTGGATGTCATGCTGCGGAGGTTGGTAGGGCTGTGATGGACTGGGGACAGGACGGTACACGTAGTTACCGATGTGTTGAATGTGAGTCGTAAAAAGCGGTGTCAGTTCAAAATAGAATAGTAGATGTAAATCCACGGCACTTTTTGATTTTCATATCAAGTTTTCAGCTTGATTCGCTGCAAGCGCAACGATCCCGAGACTGCCGCCCGTCCTCTCGACCAAACGGGACACAAGAAGCTGACCGGTACCGAAAACCCGTAAGCACTGCCCCGACTCCCCGAGCCGGACCACGAAGATGATGCGAGATATCCGATGTGCGTATTGTGTTAGTAGCTGCGGGTTTCCCATGTTTGAAAGGGAGCGTCGCCCCTTCAGACAGATTTATGCCGGTCTATCCGGGTGATCTGATGATGGCATCCCTGGAAAGTGTTCGCTGCGGGAATCAGGAGACGCTTGTTGGGCTTTGTGGGAGAGTGCTGACATGGTGGGCGAAAATGTCACTCTTTGGGTTTTTGGTTTTGCTGGCCTTGGTGAACCACACTTGTTGCTTGTCGAGTAGACCAATTTGTAGGAGAGAAGAAGAAGGATATTTCTTTCATTTTTTTTATTATAATAATCAATTATGATATATTCTTTTTGATATTTTCACAAGTGATAAAACAAACAGAGCCAGCGAGTGGATGATGTTGTCGGGCAGATGGATGGTGCCTGTCGTGAAGCTACTCCAAGGTGTATCATGGAGATGTTCCAATACATGCGCATGTACAGCTACACTCGTGTCAAACTCCCAAAGACCCTTAAACATCCCCATCTACCCCTGTCTAAATGGTACACATCACATCATCTCTTATTCCAAAACAAAACGTGGAAAACAGATGGCCTAGCCAAAAGGCTAAATTTAGTCGAACCACCACGCGCTTCTTATTTAGCTGCTGGATGGACAGACACCCCCAACACTAACGATGTCTCTTGGGAGGTTTTTTTTGTGGAAAAAAGACACCAACCGTCTGGCGTGCTAGAGGCGCGTAGTGCGAGCTTGGCTCCAGGGCCTGGGTGAAACTAGTGGCAGTGACAGACTTTGTCTCTGTGCCTTGACAGAGCGGCAGCTAAAGGAGCTGGTTTGAAGGACTAGCAGTGACGGGCTTGGTTTGACGTTTGTCGTCGTTTCTTTGGTGTTGCTGGTGTATCTCACACCCTCTGAAGCTGTTTCCTACGTCTTGCTTGGGAGGTAGATATTAGTAGATATGAAATGATGCGTATCACGTATACCAGCATCCTTCAAATGCAATTTCACCTCATATTAAATTCATTCGTTAAATCTTCCTACGTATCTTGTATGTACTTCAATAAATTGTCCTAAATGCAGCTCAATAGGCGAGCTGTTGTGCTGCCTCTGTCTGGGCTGGTGTTGCCTGCCAGATAGCTAAAGCGGGTATAGAGCGGATAACGCCACCAAACAATTTGCACGTCAACCTCACACCTTCCATCACGGCAATCCAGAACTTCAACATCGTCTTTCTCATATCAAACGCAGCGAATACTTGATCATCACGATATCGGGATATCTTGATAAAGTCGCACTATCAAGTTTTGTTTACGATAAGAGCTTGCGGAGACACGCACAATCACGTCTTTGCCCCGCATCGAGCTCCAGTATCATCATCTATCAACACCTTTCTTACCAGCAAAACAAAGCTCATACCACAGCCGCCATCACACAGCAACAAGTATCGCATTTTTACAAGCATGGCTGGCGAGAGGCCGTTCCCGGCATCGCCTCTGCCTATAGGCGGGCCGAGAAAATCCAGCTCGGGTGCTCGCTCAATAATGTCCCCCAAGTCGGTTTCCGTGCTCGGTGCCCATCCTTATGGATCTCTTCATGTTGTCCAACCCGACGAGCCCATGGATATAGAGGAACAGCAGGATAGTCCGCCTCCTCCTCTGGACCCCCCTGAGAGCCTGAATAGCCGAAAACAAGTTCAGTTTAGCGATGCTCGGACAGAGATCCGAGACGACTCGTCGAGTCTATCAAACAGCGTGTCCATGAGCCATTCCATGGGCGGAGGAGATGTACTCCTCATTTTGGACCTGCCCGAAGTCTATCTTGTGGGATACGACACCACCTCATTCACTGCCAGGCACTTTGGAGGCATCAGGGATATCCCGCCCGGCCCTCACTTCTTCTGGGTAACCCATCCCGACAGCGGCGCCGTCAGGACTGGTTTCTGGATTGTGTCCTCTGGCACACACCAAGTTCATGTTTTGCAATGGGACAAGTTCAACGAGACTGTGCTTGAACCATCACGAGCAGAAGCCCGGATCCAGGCCGAAAATCTTGACAGTTTTCATGACAAGCTGGTCCCTTATAATGACCCCTCGTCCGTCAATCCAGAGGGAGAAAAGCTTGATACAACTGTCCAAAAGGCGGCGAATGAGAAGTGGAAGATATGGAAACAGTTATCTGGGCACGTCATCGAACAGGTGCTCAGCCGCGTTACCGGGCAGCACGCCAGCAGTTGGCATGTCGATACAACGGATCGTGTCAAGGGAGCTGTCCTTTTAGGCGCAGAGATGGAGCTTGAAATAAGATTCGCAAACCATGTGCTCCAATCGAGAGAACTCAACTTCAGCTTCTCGCAGCACTCAAAGACGTATTCTGCTAATACTCTGGGAGCCGCTCGAAGCTTGGCTGCTACAGATGCAACGTCCTACATGATGTCTGTCATGAGTGAACCTAACAAGGAGCTATCCGAAGTTGACGTTGTTGGGGAACTGCAGTTTGCCTTTATTGTCGGCGTGCATCTTGGAAATGATGCCTGTATCCAACAGTGGTGGCATATGGTGCTCAAGCTCATCCTCAAGGCATATCTTTTGCCAGAGTACCGCCCAGTTCTCGCTGCTAAGCTACTGCAGACCATTGCCGCGCAGCTCCAATACAGCTCCGAGTGGCTGGACGAGTCCATCATGGACTATAGCGGCTCCAACAGCCAAGAGCTGAGGCTCGCCCTCATCATCTACAAACGCCGGCTGGAAGAGGTCCTCAAGAGCCTCGGCACTGACGCCACACCTGAACAGATCAAAGTCGGCACCGCGTTCGCCAGAGTGGAAGCCGAAGTCGTGGCCCTCGGGTGGGATCTGCATGCCGACTACCTGAGAAAGGGTAAAGTGATGATGGAAGACGGCGAGGAGGTCGAGGTGGAAATGGCGGAGCTGCAGGCTGAAGACGAGCGTGGCGAGTGGGCGCCTGAAGTTGTTGAACTTGACGAGCATGGACGCCAGCGGGACTTGGTGTCTTGGAACGATTAGAGGTTTCCGGCCACGGACGGGCGTGAACGGGACGAGAGGCAGGATGTTAGGCGGTCTGTGGAGGAGCCGCGTGAGAAGCATGCTGGGTGGATGGGCTGGAATGGGTGGTCGAAATTGGTTACGGGGAGGAGGATGAGTGCTCTGAAACAGGCAAAGGAACGGATGGTTTTGTCAGATTCCCCTTGAAAGGGGGGGTTTTCGAGCTTGAGTGATTGTCTATCCATGCTTGGCGTTTGGGGGACTGGGCGGATATGGAGTGTATTAGGTATGGATTGGGTAGATGGAAAAGTTCTACGGTCATTTGGGTCTATGAGAAGGTTATTGAGCTCTGTTTTGATAAGTTTTCTTAATTGAAGATAATATTCACTCGATTGGCTCTTTGAGCTGAGATGCATGAGAATGTGTACTTCAGACTCTTCATTCATGAGAGAGCAAGAGATGCGTCTAGTCTTTTGTAGAAGACGCTGTCTTGATTACTTTATTCTGTTGGAAACATAGACAACACTGGTCTTCTATACCGAGTAAAGCGAGGCCCTAGACCGCAAATTGGTCAGTATTGTTGAAATGCAGGAAAGGGATTATTTTACAGAAAGCTATTGAGGTTCATATTTCAAGAAGTATCTTTACTGATATGTGGCTGAAAGTACATTGAGTCTGGTAATGGTATGGACATCTTGAAGTGGATAGGTAATTGCTGCTATGCTCTGAGCAGAGCGCATGTCCCGACAGATCTTGGACCATCGTCACAATTGCACCAAGGCATTTACAATTACGAATTTGGCTGGATAATATTTTCAATCTCGAGGATAAAAAGGGCAGCGGAATACCCGCATCATATTCAAATCTACTCCTTGGGCTTTTCAGCTATCATGATATACTTGGCTCCATTGCTCACTCAAGCCAGTGGGAAGCGACTGTATATGGATATGGGCAAGCTTCGATGCATATCGTGGGGTTGAAATACCCGACCTGAAAATCAGACCTCTCCGCCAATGATGGGGTTCTCGAACGTGTTGTAGTAGCATCGAGAATGGGCTGAGGATTCGTTGATAGATGGCTGCTCGTGTTTACTGATTTCTGCTGCCTCACGTGTCGCGAGAATTCATAACCATTGAGAAGGTTTTGTGAAAAAAGAGATCGGCGTACTGATATGTCGTGTTTGGCATCTATTACACCATTAAATCTTTTGAAGACTTGTGCTTAGCCATTGGGCCATGGACGTCAATTGTGAGATTACAGTCCTCTCAGTCTGGCATCGTCGTGAACGGACATGATGGCTTCATAGGCTTTGCATTTCTTTTAAGACTGCGTGACGACCTTTTACGCGTCACGCCCCTAGAATACACGCACGCAAACATTCACACTTTAAGCACGTCTCTGCTGCACTTTGTAAACGTTTGAAGATTTCATTAGCCTGCCAGACCCGTTACAATCCGCCCAAAGCAAGGCCATGCAAATGCCAGTGGGAAACCTATCCCCGTGCCAGGGGATATGCGACTCCGGCCCCTTTTGTATTCCACATCCTGAAAGCTGCAAAAGGAACAGCAGCGCAAGATGCTTCTCTCGACCATTTCTTCTTTGTTCCTCCTCGCTTCTCCCCCGTTGCCAACTCCCAACAGCGCCAAAAACGCCACCAGACAAACCGTTTATCGGTAAGACTTCTGGTACCTGGCACGAGCACCGGGACCACCAAACTTCTTGGGCTCGCAGCGGCGGTTGTCGGCGACCAGCAGGGTGCGGTCGAACTGGACGAGGGCCTGCTTCAGCAGGTTCTTGGAGTGCTCGTCGACGTACTTCTGGTAGTAGGCGATGAGGGACTTGGCGATGGCCTGGCGGATGGCGTAGATCTGAGAAGTGTGACCACCACCGGTGACGCGGACGCGGATGTCGACGTTGGCGAACTTGTCGAGGCCGACAACCAGGAGGGGCTCGTAGACCTAAAGGGAGCAGGAGTCTTAGTATATGCGTTCTGCTCTCGTCTTCTTCCGTCATCCCTAGCAGTTTGTGGCCGTCTCCGATGTCATCTTCCAAGTGAATTCCCTCCAACTTTGGTGTTCAATGTTTGACAAGGGTTTCGTCTCGGGATGAATTGAAGGCGGCCACAGAGCTTTTCGAATCGTATCGGAGAGGAGTAGTAAAGGATTGCCTGCGTACCTTGAAGCGGAGGATCTCAGGCTGGACCAGAGACAGAGGTCGGCCGTTGACCTTGACGAGACCACGGCCAGCCTAGAAGAGAGCCAAATGTCAGCATTTCCACATGTCGATATGAATCCTGAAATCTTGAATCTGCGCCCATCTCTTCAAAAAACAAAGAAAAATTCCTCCATGACGTCTCCCCACATCTCCCGTTTTTGCACATCCCATCTTCAAGTCTCTCCCTCCAAACTCGTAACATCGCTCTCGTTCCTTCGTTTCCACTAACCTTGCAGTGGGCGACGGCAGTGGCCGTCTTCTTCTTGCCGAAGCATTGCACGCTCTGAGTTGACGACATGGTTGCTGGTGGTATGTCTGAGTTGTTGCGTTGCTGCAGTCTCGCTTCGCTTCTCGTCGTGATGGTGCTGGTCCCCTTTTCGCCTAGGACGGATTTTTTTGCGTCCCGGCCACCAGCGCCTCCAGCGGAACAGCGCGAGGGTTTGTGCCCTTAATGTGCGCTATCCCTCTTTGGGCCGCACGACAAGTCTAGCTGCAACTTTTTTTTTTCTCGCAGTGGCAGATCAAAGTACGTACTGGTGGGTTAGTGGGGTTCCGCAGCTGTATTTTTGGTGCGCCTGCCAAACAAAATCGCAGAGACCGCACGATCGCACCGCCCACACGTGATGCGTGCCCTAAACCCTTTGCCTTAGTGTTACCGATTGTGGCATCCGCCAAAATTTCGCATCGAGTGAAGCATCACGCCGGACATAATCAACCACAGCCCGACTAAGCCGTCAAGGTACGTTCATGCCGATTCAATTTCTCTCGCGAGACCCTCATAGTTACGGAAATCTAACGATTCTCGCTGTTCCAGATGGTCGCCGCCAAGAAGCACGTCCCCATCGTCAAGAAGCGTACGTCAATTTTACCACCATTTGAATGAGAGAAGAGAAGGATCCTCGAGATACGGTCGCCCTCGCCTTTTTTGCCCTATTTCCTCTTTTTCCGACTGCCTTCGATAGCCCACACGACGAATGGAAGAAAAATTTCTACGAGAACGACATTGAAGCGCAGTTGGATTGGTTTGAAATAGGGCAAAAGAACGAGAACTCCGAATCGAGCCTCTTTCTCCCTCTTGTTCTTGCAAAATCAAGGCGTTGGAATACGGAATTAACTAGGAAATTGCAGACAAGACCACCTTCAACCGTCACCAGAGTGACCGGTTCGATCGTGTCGGTGCCAGCTGGAGAAAGCCCAAGGGTATCGATGGACGTGTCCGCAGACGTTTCAGGGGCACTATCCGCATGCCCAAGGTACGACCTTGCCTATGACGCGGGAGAGAAAGAGGAGAAATCCCTTTGCACCGCTGGAAGAATCTTCAATTCAAAGGAGCAGAAAGCGCTGACGTTGGATACAATGATAGATCGGCTATGGCTCCAACAAGAAGACCCGTTTCTTGACTCCCTCCGGCCACAAGGCTTTCCTCGTCCACAACGTCAAGGACCTTGAGCTGCTGCTGATGCACAACCGAACCCACGCTGCCGAGTACGTCACTCTTTTCATTTCATCTCCGGAAGATCCCCCCGACTAACCTCTTTCCCACAGGATTGCCAGCGCCGTCTCATCCCGAAAGCGAATCGACATCATCTCCCGCGCCAAGCAGATCGGTGTCAAGGTCACAAACGCCAAGGCCAAGGTCACAACGGAGGTCTAAATTTAGACCTAGGCGTTTACGGGGACTTGAGAGAGAGAGGGAAAGTTCTGTCGGTATCATCGGGTGTGGATGTGACGATAGAGAAAACAAAAATAAAGCATTTAAAGCACACACAACAACGGAGAACAAAAAAAAGATTAAACAGTTCACAAAAAGGCTTTTGTTTTGGCACTCCTGTGTTTGTTGTCTTTTTTTTTCTTCTTCTCAGAACTCTCCGGGTTTATCGGGTTTTTTTATCTCTGGAAAGGAGGGGGGCGCATGCAGACTTCCATTGCTGCTGTCTTGTTTTTTTGAAAGAGAGGTGCTACGGGTTGCTTTTATTGCCATGCGCGCATGCATGCTGCATTGCGGCGGGAGAAGGGAAGACGTATTGTCCAACTGCTAGGGAAATATGACGCACCGTTGACGACAATGATGAATTCTGATGCCCACGATTGCCTGCTGTGATGTGTCTTGGTTCGTTGGTGTGGTGTGAGCGTGTGAGAAGACGGGAAGCTGACATGTCTTAATGACAGGCTAGGTTAGAATATATTGACATCATTTACCAGTCAAGACGATATATTGCAAGCTCATGGAAAGGCGATACTCGAAGAGCATTAAAGAGGCTTGGTCAACAATCTCTCTCAGATCTTGCTTTGACAATACGGATCCACGGCTAGTTATTGGCCATATGCCTTTCCTCGAGTCACTCGCTTCTTCTCTACCAAGCTGCCATATCACTCAAAGCAATGACTTACGAATAGCAATCAACTTACAGATACTGAAAACTCACACCACTCAGAGTACCCATCAACCCATCATCAACTTCAACAACCCCACTCAAATCTCCCAAGAAAATGTCCATCATGACAATCCCCCTTCAACAATTTAACCAGCACTACTTCAGAAGCAAACATCCCATCTAGCCAGCAAGTAAATCGCAGCCAATATATAGAACTATTTAAGCAACTCCCAAGAATCACCAAACAGCATTCTCTTTCACAGTCTCGACTCCACAGCTCTAGAAAAATATGCTACTCAACTACTTAATCCACTCTGTTCTCTGAATCTATCCACATAGTTAGTAATCCTGCTCACTACTCACAACGAACAAGCCCCTTGATGCGTTGAGTCTCCTAGCATCGATAAGTGAGATAGTTGAATGAATTAATATGCAAAAAGCAAATATCAGAATCGATTTTTATAAAACAACGTGTCAATCAAACTCAATCACCCAACTGAAAAAAAAAAACACGTCTCATTCGAAATAATCCAGCTATCTTCTACATCTACACTTCACACTTCATACTACAAAGCACATCCATCATGTTCCTTCTCAGTAGCGCCCCTATACAGCAAAACAACAGCAAAATAACCAAGGGCACGTCCTCATCGCCATATCATAATCCCAATTAAACGATGTCATTCTTCGAGGGTAGTATTTCTTCTTGGAGTTGCAGGGCCGGGTGGCGTCCCGTATGCAAAGACTTAGCAGGATAGATGCCTCTCTCTATCCACCCCTATCTCCTTGAACAAAGTCATCTTTCACAACTCCATACGCATTCCAAAACCAATCTCACATCTTCTACATCACTGTACGCCAACTCATCCTCCTAGAACAACAACAATAATACAGCTACCCTCTCTAAAAGTAAGAACCTCATCATCCTCCACAAGTCTGCGTCTATATCCCCAACCATTCTCTACAATAATCTCACCTCCGATTATCTCACATCTCACAGTTCGCCAAAAACAACGAGAATCACGCAAATATACGCAATATAAGAATCACAATCATCTCTTCAAGAAGCTAAAAACTAAAACAAAAATGGGTATCATCACCCTACACTTCACTTCCCATCCTCTCCAAACTCTCCTCCCCCTCTCTCCTCTGCTCCTCTCCTCTCAATTCACCCACAGCACCAACAAAAAATACAATACTACTACAAACACAAAGGACACAAAAAAGGCGAAAAGGGATGAAAAAAATCCCACATCCCATCATGGAAAGATCTTCTTCCCTAGGAACACCAAAGAACAGAAGATGGAAACAGAAAAAAGTAAACCACCAGGGTCTATCTAGTCCATCACAAGAGAAAATGAAATGTATCGGCTATGCTTTCCCATCCCGCTCCTCCAAGCACAAAGTAAACAAAACCAAGAAAAAGACAAGAAAAAAAGAAAAGAAAGGGGGGGAAAGAGTCAAAAAGAATGCAGGCAGCCACATTGTACAAAACACAGTCAGTCAACACAACCAACAACACACAAAATCGAAAATAGAAGAAGAAAAGGAGACATAAATAAAAGTTTAAATACCTGCCTGGCCAAAAGCGAAAATAGAAAGAAGCAGCCTGTAAAGAATAATCCCATCCCATCCCCTCCCTCCAAATTCCTCCCCGGAAACAAAGAGAAAAAAGCAACCACGCCAGTGTACTGCCCTTTCTCCAACCGAGTAAAAAAACTTGTATGCGCGAAGAAGAATGGTTGTATATCTCATCATGAAACATGTTGACATGACAAATGAAAAACAGAGGCTTCAGCTTCCAGCTTCAAGCTTTAGAGGAAAGATGGGGAGAACAAAAAAGAAGATTTTGAGGGCATCAACCCATAATAAAGAACAAGAAGAAGAACAAGAAAGCATGCGGTGCATCTGTCGCATTCAAATTTCGTCGTCATGTTGGAAAACTCTTTTTCTTTTTTCCCCCACTGGATTCCCGCAAACGCCCATGATGGCTAAATCTGGTCCGACAACAACAACAAAAGACAAAAGATTTCTCATACAAAGGATGAAGATGACAAAGCCGTGCGCTGCGCGACGGGATGAGCGTGAATCCAGCAGCTGAATTTTCCTCCAAAACAGCGATCAACGTGTGGGTGGGTAGAATATAGGGGGCCTCAAGGCTTCCCCTCGAACAAAACATTATGTACAAGTAATAATAAGAAGGCTGTTTATTTCCGCGTTAATTCAGCGTGATCCTCCTCGAGTGCGTTGTTTCCGCGCCAGCCAATCCCCAAGCATGTTGTCAAGTTGCTAGCACGCTGTTAGTTTTTGATTCTCTTCGCATAATAAGGCGATGTCACTTACCGTTGTTATCTCTGCCAACTTGGCATTCTGCTCCCGGAAGAGGGGACCTACAACCGGATGGTCGCTGCTCGCGGGCACCACGTCCGTTTTGTCGTACACCACGACCAGGAGATCGCGGATATGGTCGGGTTCATCAAAAAAGGCACGAAGCTTCATGTCGTCCCAAGCCGGCTCCTTGCTTCCCGTGGAAGAGGAGCTGCTCTTGGATCGATCCTCCGCAGTCTGGGTAAGCTCCGGAGAGGGCGATACAGAAGGTGAGCGGTCCTCTGGAGACGAAGTGTCTACCATAAGAGCGGGTGGCTCTGATGAAGCAACCGGAGACACGGGAGATGGTTCCGCGGCTGGGCGAGTCTCTGGCTTGGTTGGGGGTTGCGGTGAAGGGGAAGGTCTGTAATTGGGAGAAAAGGGATTGGTATCGGGGAAAGAGCCCGGGATGATGGGCTCTTCCACCTCTTCCTCCTGGAATGCCTTGGGGGCCTCGGGCTTGGAGCTGTTGGGCTGAGGCATGCGATCCAGAATGTTTTCGCCATCATCTGACTCATCATCATCATCGGAATCGGATAGATCCAAGTGGTTGAGCGCACGCGGTGCGGTGGCAGATCTGGGGCTGGGAAGCACCTCGCCTCGGCGGGAGGTGGGAGAAAGCGGCTGATCCAGAGATGGGCGGCCGCGAGGAGGCTGGTGTGATGGGACTTCATGCGTCTCGTTCGTTTCAGGGTTGACGATGCGCATCGAGGGCGGGGGGACATTGGAGACGTCGTTGATGCGGCTTTCCGCCAAGTACGAGGCAAGCTCCACGGTGGAAGCCTGGGGCGCCTTGTTGTTGACGGTTGGCTCGATCCGGGCTTGAGGCTTGTGCAGCTTGGCCGGCTGCCTGGCCTTTTCGGGAGATGAATGCTCCTCTGAGAAGCGCTCCTCGCTATCGCGGGGCTCGCTCTCGAGCCCGTTATCGTCGGGCGACCTCTTCTTGTCTTTTCTCGAGAAGAGGCCTCGGAGACCACCGGGCTTCTTGTCCTTGTCCTTTTCCTTTTCCTTCTTGTCCTTGTTCTTCTTCCTGTCCTTGTCGGACATGAGCTCCTTTTCGAGTCTGTCCAAGCTTGTCCGAGACTTGCCGACAGAGTCGGTGGATTCCCGAGGGGCGTCATCCCGCAGCAAGTTAGGCGTAAGGGTGATCTTTTTGGTCTCGGCTGTTTCGTCCTTAAAGAAAGAGTCGGTGTTCCTGATGTTGCCGTTACGAGATATGCTGGGGCCCTTTTTCTCTACAATGTCGAGGCTTCCTCGGAGATCTTCCTCGTCAGAGGACTCGTCTAGTGTCTGATCCGATGGCTTGGGGCCCTTGGATGACTTGGTCTTGAGTGGTTCCACTCTGGCGCTGTCATCGGCAGGGTCGCCATCGGATGTCGACTGTTGCTTTGTCTGGGTAGCGTCTAGCATCTCGTCAAGGTCTTCCTCTTCCGAAGAATAGTCGTGGTCAGAGTAGTCGTGATAGGTGGGCTCTGCAAAAGCGACTGTTGCCTTTTTCTTGATGCCAATGGAAAAGCCAGTTTTTGGTTTTTGCACTTGTTGCTGATCGGTCAACATGGTGGCGGAGAGCTGGTTAAACAGTTAGTTATGACAAAGGCCTTTTGTTTTCCAGCATGGAAGGGACCGCGTACATCAATGTTCCTGTGCTTGTTCAAACGAGCGAGCCTTTCGGTAGGCGTCTCAATGTGTTCGGCTGGCAGGTAGCCTGGAAACATGTTAGCCAACGTGGATGGATTTCTCAAAGTAGAACCAAGCCGTCAACGTACCAATGCTGCTATCCTTGACTACCCTCACCAGCCACCAATAGCTGTTGCTATCGTCTAGCAGAACCATGGTGTCGCCCTTGGTTGCATTGGCTTGGCCCTCAACGGTGGCCACAAAGGTGTGGAGGGCGTAAACGAATTCGAAATCGATATCCTCTGGTTCATGTAAGCATTCTGCCGCCCAACCATATTCAATGAAGCGTGGATCATCGGGGAGGGAAAAGTCGGAATCATCATCTTCTTCAAAGGACTTGTTGTAAGGTATCGTGAGCGACATGTCGGGATCACAATCTGCCTCGTGCGCGCAAAGTTGACGGTCGTTGCAGTCAAAGTCACAGTCGCATTCCGCAAAATAGGTGTCGTCCTTGGCAACGAGAACATGCTGACTGTCAGGATCGTGTGCCAACGCGTTGCCATCCTTGTCCACCGCGGGATCCTAGCCTTTGGTCTCCAAGCTTTGCGTCTCACTGCAGTCGTCTGACTGGCCAATTACGTAGCTGTCGACGTGTCTTTTGTCGTCGTCTTCGTTGTCGTCGTCGTGGCTGCAGCCCGCATACTCACCCGAGAGAAGATGACGATGGGCATTGCGATTGTGCTGTAGGGAATCTGTGTCTGTGTCTGCTGTGCTGGGAGCTGGAGATGGGGAGGAAGAGTGAGGGTGCGAGTGCAGTGACGTCCAGGGGGTCCGTGGGATGCAAGATAGGGAAGAAACTCGCCGCGGCCAGGCCACGGGAGTGACAACAGAGCTGCACGCACCATCTTCGATGGAAGGCGAACTGGAGATGCGATCCATCATGTCGTCATCGAGGTCGCCATCCTCCTCGATGTCGTCGTCGTCGGCCATGCCGCCATTCTGGGCGACGGCCAGCGAGTCCTGCTGGTGCTGGTGTTGCTGATACACGTCCATGCCGTCGGCAATATTTTCAGCGTTCGGTCGGCCGTTGTCTGTGTCGGTGGCAGCCCAGGGACTGCGGGATTGCGCGATAGCGGTCTCGTGGGCGACTTCGCGAAGGGTCTCGGCCTGGTGCGGAGCGAGCAGCACAGGAGGGTTGGAGAAGGGGTTTCGGGATATCGTATGACCCGTATGACCTCGGGGTGCGGAGTGATCCTGGGTCGACGGGCCGTGGTGATGTTGCAAGTCAATCGTGTCTGTATTCGTGCCAAAGAGGGAGAGAAGGGCGCTCGGTCAGTCTCGATGGGCGCTGAGTGAAGCAATCAATGCTCGCGTGTCTCGCGTCGCGGACTGGGCAGAAAAGAAACGGGGAAATGGTAACGGGGATTATTTTTTTCGGGGTCTTTTGGGAATGAAGGAGAGTCAAAGAGAGCGAGCGAGAGAAGGCAGATGCTGCAAAGGTGGTAAAAAAAAAAAAAAAGAAGGGGCGCAAGGGGGGCCAAAAGATGGAAGAGAAGGGAAGAAAGGAAGCTGCTGGTGAGCCGGTGGGAGGAATAGGAACACAAGTGCCGAAGCAGAAAGTAGAAGCAAGAAGCAGAAAAGAAGCAGAAGCACAAGCTGGACTTGCAACCAAGACGGCAGATGAGAAGATGAAACGACAAGAAAGGCAGAAACAGACCCCCGGTCAGCAGTTAGGCAGTTGTTCTTTTCTTCCCTTTATCGCAATGCAATGCTCGCGCAGACAGACAGGACAGGATAGGCTAATAACATCGAGCGAGGTCGAAACGGGGGTGGCGCGAAATCCTGCTGGTCCCTTTTTTTCTGGAGCCAGTGACAGGCACAATTCCGCAGGCCAAATCTAGCTGCTAGCAGGGGGGTCGAGAAAAAGACGCCAACCAAGATGCAGAATCACAGGCGGGCAGCATGAAAATGCACGCGCGCGGACAAGGGGGGGTTTTGGCCTGGTCTGTGATGATTGTGTCTGGAAGAGGAAGCAAGAGCAAGATGGGGGAATGAGGGCCAATGCCTGATGCAGTGATTTGCAATTGATTAACTGAATGAAGCACACAAAAAACAGGCGACAGGGGGGAAACGATGCACACGAAGAGCAAGAAGAGCAAGACGAAGGAAAAATAATACGCACCCGCTCTGACGATCAATGGCCTGGTCATGGCGAATCACAGCGTCCAGCCGCAGCTGATCAAGTGTCCAATGTATCGTTTCGGTGGGTTTTTGTTTTTGTAGTTGTCGAATTCGATTCTCTCCGTCACGTCACGGCACAAATGAAACGACGCAACAGCACACAGACCACGATTCTCAATTCTTGTGCCGGAGTGCGGACTGCGAGTGCGGGTATTGGCGATCCCCACGGCACTAGACAGATAATCGGGGGTTTCGCTCTTCTTACTCGTGTGGTGCTTTTTCGCTCAGCTCGCCAAAGCGGGACACAATTGGTTGGTCCCCTGGTTGGATTGTGCTTATCTTGGCTGATTTCGGGTTCGATTTGCTGCGGTTTATTTTCTTATTTCATACGAGCCTTGTTGCTGACACGATGCATGAGGCAGTGGGTGGGCAAGGCAGAATAATAACAGATGGGCAAGAAAGGGAAGAAATCGACACTCACACTCGATCTAGTAAGGCTAGATAGAGGGATGGCAAAGGGAGAGGGAGGGGAGGAGGGGAAAAAGTCTGAGGTGAGGTGAGGTCAGAGAAGGATTGGGGGAGGCTAGGACTAGGACAAGAGACGATGGTGGACAAAAACAGGCTGAATCAAGCAAGATGCAATCAATAGTCGGATAAGAAGGAGGCTTTGCATCATTCGATTCTGAATTGGTGTCTGTCTGTCAGTGTGCCATGTTTGCTACTGTACTGGAGCATGCTATTTGATTCCATGATAACCTGACTGATGCCCTCTCTATCATCGTACCATTAATATTATTTACATGGAGCCTGTAATACTTAGACGACGATAACTCTACTCAGTAGAAGAAACCCGACGCCTTGTATTTACTGAGACATATCAGTCTCTCTTCTTCTGTTTTGTCTCGTCTCCTCTCCAGCCGCACAAAGGATCGACTCGATCAACTCCCATCCAGCTTCCCCCCAGCTCAACATTCCTCTCGCCACCAAGTTTCACTCCCCATCCCATTCAACACATCCATCTTCTCTTTTCCCCCATCATCGTCATCACTCATCTTTCTTCTTCAATTTTTACCTTTTTTTCAGGTCAGCCCCTCTCTCCAGCTTCTCATGCAAGGTACAATGCAAGCTGCAACCAGAGGCCCACCTCGTATGGATTGGATATCCACAAACCTGCAAGTGACAAGATTCGACATGGGTTCGGGATTGGAGCGAAATCTCCCTTCAGCCTCACTCACCTTTGCGCCTCTCTCACGCATTTTTACACTCATTCAATCTCATCATCGACCTCATTCTCATCTTCCCCTTGCATACTACGCACTTATTATCACACCTATAAACAAACGCATAAACACACATGAATGCATAAACACCATCCAATCCCCTCATCAATCCCAATGCAAACCCACCAGGACCGCATAAAACCATTGGACCCTATCCAAAAATAAAACCACCAACCACAAAATCGCCCTAATACTACCTTAGGTACCTAGCAACACTACTGCAACTACCGCAATCGCACATGTACCTCCCACACCCATCCCATGCCCATCCCGAACCGAACCAAAGCTGAAACTCCCCCCACCCTCCACGCAATCTCACCCAATCTCTAATTCTTCCTTCGTCTCTTGCGTTGCTTACCCCTGGATTTCGAAACATGACATAGCATGACATGCTTGCGTCAACTTTTTTTTTCTGCAATTTGCATATTACGCACTTGGCTCAAACAAGTACCGTGCTACTTACAGTAAATGCCGGGATTTGCATCTCGCATCGCATCTCTTCTCGCCCATATTAGGCTCGGTCATGTACAATTGTTTCAAACATTCACAATGGATCGTAAATTGTAGTCAGGCTTATGTGTGTAAGAGAAATTTGACAGTTGCCATTAGTTGTATCTATCGTTTCGACTGCAGACCGTACTACGTACGTGATCACACAATCATCTTTTTTTTCTTTCGGTTTCCCTATGCCATAAACCCTATTCCAATCAATAATCCCATGAAATCTATTTCTCAAGCTGCCCTGAAACCAAAGACAGCGGCGCAACCATCGACGTTTTATTTTCTCGTTTAACCCAATGAGACACGTTGGTCTCTATCAATGCATCATATGAAAAACACTGCAAAACACGCTGAAAAAGCAAAAGCAAAAGCTCAAAATGATCAAAGAAAAAGCAATTCATGCATCCACTTCCGTCTCCTTTACTGGTGGATAGACATGCGTCTGACCTGCTCAGTTCCGTTGGCTTGGCCTGAAATCTCAGCCAGCTTCTTGGTCATGCTATTGATGCAAAATTAGTCATTATTCTATCATCATTAGGAATGGTTTGGATTTAAAACTTACAAGTCAAAGAAGGCAAACTGGCTAGGCTGGCTGCCAAACTCGTAGACGAATCGGCTGGCCAGGTAGCTGCCAAAGATGGCGCGCAGGTAGTTCTCCGGCACACGAGAGATGATGGTGTCGAGGCCAATCTTGTTGAGCAGCATGTTGGGGAGCGCGTTCCTCAAGACACCCTTGCGGATGTTCTCGTTGTCCCACAGGTCAGAGTGCTGCAGCTTCTCGTCGAGGTCGGTGATGGCCACTGAAAGCTTGTCGGACAGGATAGATCGGGCAATGCCGGTCTGCTCGTGCTCGCGCCAGATGGCCTCAAACTCGAGACGGGCGTTCTCCTGGATCTTGGCCTGGACTTCTCGGACATAGTCGTTGTAGAACTGGGGAGCCTTTCCGGTCTTGTGGTCGACGCACATGTGCTCGATGAATCCCTCAGTGTCAAACGACAGAGAGGCCAAGACTTCCAGCGAAGAAGAGGTAACACCTCCCTTGTTGGCAGAGGCATCCTTGAAGAGAATGCAGCCCGCAGCCTCCAGGCGGAGCTTGGCGTCCTGGGTGATGAACAGGTTGGCACCCTCGACAATGTAGGGGATGATGCTCTTGCCGTCCTTGATGAGCCTGTTGACCGAGATGAGGTCAATGGACTCGGGTCGGCCACCGCAAGGCACAAACGAGTCGGTCGTGTTGTTCTCGCGCAGGTGGTATGTGTTGCGGAACGAAGTGCCGTTGTTGACAACCTCTCCGCTCGGCAGTGTGACGTTGTTCTCCTCGCAAAGGACGCGGTATCCATCCTTGGACAGCTTGGAGATGTCGTACTCGCTGATCATGGCACGCTTCCGGGCCAGGCGAATGAGCTCATCCTTATCCAGGCCGTTGGGGTCCGCCAACACACCGGCGCCGTCGACAACGGCAGTGTACTTTTCGTTGCTGAGAAGGATTTCGTTGCTGCCCAAGTCGCCGTCGGGGCCACCGGTCTGCATCTTCCGGACCTGAGAGGGGTCCAGCTCGAGCTTGCGGTAGATGCCCTTGACGTACTCGCGCACAGACAGGGTGGTCATGCCGTACTTGTCGTGGGGGATACCACCGAGCTTGGGAGACTTGCCGGTGAAGAAGGACTTCCACCAGGGGGCGCCACGAGCCTTGGCGTGCTCGGTGGCCCAGTCGACCAAGTCGGCAGTGTTCTCGTCGGGACCCATGAACAGGATCTCCTCCTTGCCGTACAGGTCGACAATGGGGTTCTTGATGCCAGGGGTCTCCGCGGGCAGGAGAAGATCCAGGATACTATCGATGTACTTCTCAAAGGCCTCGGTGGCCTTGTCCTGCTGCTTGGGGTCCAAGAGGATGACACCCTTGGATCCACCCTCGGGAATGTCCTTGTTCTTGCGCTGCTGGGTGCTGGCAAGGCCGTAGTTCTCGTCAAAGATGTTACGGGCGTTGATGCCATACGCCTCCTTGGTGCGAGACTTGACGATACGGATACCACCACGAGAAATGTCTCGGAAACGGAGGTGGAAACCGCGAGACTCGGCACCAATGACCAAGAACATGCCGTACAGAGGCTTGGGGTACTCGGCCTCTGGCAGGAAAGAGGGGTCCAGGCGGAAGCTGAGGGCGACCTTGGTAGGGGTGAAGTAGTTGGTCTTGAGGATGGCGTTGTTGAAGACTCGGAAAGCGGTCATGACCATCTCGTCGTGCTCGTTGGACACCGTCTTGGAGATCCTGTCTCGGAGCTTCTCGTCGGACATGACCTCGACAGCAGGGGTGGCCAAGATCATATCTGTGTCCTGGCCCACACCGAGGTGTACGTTGGCAAAGGCAGCGTAGAGCAGACGAACAAGCTCAGGGTACGACTGGATGATCTCGAGGATGTAGTCGGGAGTGAAAGTCTCGGTACGCAGACGTCGCTTGAGCTTGGACAGCAGAGCCGCATGGGCGTTCTGCTTGGAGTCCAGAATCTCGGACAGAGAAGCATACTCGGGACCAAGACGGTTCAGGAAGTGCTGGACAAACACCCACGCGCTGTGGGCGTAGACAGACTCCTGCAGGCTCAGCTCGCCAGTGGCAAACAGGTGGTGGAACTTGTTCTGGGGCAAGCAGTAGAGGAGGGAGATTTCCTTGGTGATCTGGTGGATGGAGGCATCGATTGAAGGGAAATAGCCCTCAAGGTTGGAGGCAGGGCGGAGATAGGCACTCATGACAGTGATACCGTTGGAGAACTGCTCCACGTATTTTCTTGAGCTGGTGACGCCATAGTAGTGGTACAGGTCACTGAGAGTCGAGAAGATGCCTCGGGCAGTGCGGCTGCGGAAAGCAACAACCAGACGCTTCTCGGGGGAGCCCTCAATGTCAAAGACCTCAATGACGGGACCGGCCCTGTTGACGGCGAGCTCAATAATCTCCTGGTACACCTGCTTGGTGTTGGCGGTGGCCTTTTGCCAGAAACCAACATCGGAGATGACCTCGATTCTGGTCTCCTTGGGGTCGGTGCTCTCGGGGCTCTGCTTGAAGTGGCACTGGTACACGAAGTAGCAGCGGACAGTGGCCTTGGAGTTGGGGCTGGCGCCAATGGCGGCCGGTGACCGGAAAGTCTCGACACGGTACTTGCTCTTGCCCTGGTGGTCCAGATACTTGGACTCGAGACGAGACTCGTATCTGGGTCCGCCAACATGACCCTTGCCGGGCTCGCTGGTGTCGATGTAGATGGCGTGGTCGTTGGCCTCCATGTCCAGGCGGATCTCCTCCTGCTTGTCCTCTCTTGAGTGGGCAGCAACCTTGGCGGCATAGAGGGAAGTGATTTGGTTGGCGATGACATCGGGGGTCTCAATGTGGAAGTAGACATCGTCGATGCCGAGCTTTTCGTAGAACCACTCAATCTGCTCGTCGATCAGAGTATCGGGGAGCCAGCCACCCTGCTGGATGATGGCCTTGACAGCCTTGATCTGCTCCGTCTTTCCCTCAAACTGGGGAGCAACGTAGCCGACTGTGGCAGAGCGCAGAACTCGGTGGCCATTTCTCAGGGCCAGAGGGACGGGAGGAACGCTGACGTGGGTGGGCTGAGGAGAAGGGCCACGACTTGAGTCTGATTCAGCGGTTTGAATCTGAGCCACAGACTTGGGCTTAAGAGGGACTGGGGAAGCCATTGTGGGTGCTAGGTCTTGAAAAGGATCTTTGTATTCAGGAAAGCTGTCACTGGGGGAAAAATTAGTCTGAATTGCCAGAGCCATGATGAAAGAAGGCGAATCGAAAAAACAAAGATTAAACGAATAAACAACAAGAGCTGGGAATTAACGAAAGATGTGGTAAAATGAGAGAGGGATGGGGAAACGCTGTCTTTGCAAGGAGCCATGGTCAAGATATATAGCATGATAGATGCTATATAAATACGACCACCAGGACCAGGCTGGAACGCCAAAGATAAGAACTCTGGCATAAATTCACCCAGCGATTGATTTGTGGCATAGCGCACGAGTCAATGACATGGACGACTTGCGCCAGGGGTAGATATCAAGAGCCAACGTGAGACATTCTGCTCGAGAGATGCAAGGAGAGATCAGATGGCAGCGCCACACTCGTGGCGTTGATACAGTAAGATATCTCAGTTGCCAGGGGATCTTCCGCGAGGAATGCGTCTAAGTGAATGCTTAGGGGGCGTGTGAATAACGGCATTGACCGAGCAAATGTCCAGCGAGCCGGTGTAAGACATGATTGTCCTCACCGCCGCAGGCCAAAGCTCAGGCATTGTCATTATTCCACCCCCCATTGGCTTCTTTCCACCAATCTGCCTTGTTGATTCGACGGGAACGGCGGAGAGGGACGGGGGTACAATGAAAGGGATACAGCTGTCGATAACCCAATTAGAGGGCTCGCAACCGCCACGTACCTAAGTGATTAGGACAGATTGGAAAAAGCAAAAAGGATCTCGAATGAATCCTGGACCCGAGAAGTCAGCAAACAGCTGTTTTCAGCAGCAGCAAAAAAAAAGGAGAAGCTGCGGGCTTGTTTGTCAAAGCCATCAATAACGTACCAACTAAGATAACCACTATTCAAAGGGCAAAATAAGAGTCGGGCTGTGGCGGTGCAGGGGTTCGTCCGGACAGCAAAGATAAGAGCAACGGTGAGACGAGCTTCGTATTGGTCTCGTAAGAAGGTCGGTGCGTGAGCGAAGAGATAAGGATTGAGCTCTGGAGGAAGACTTTGCGTATTTCTATTTTAGTCTCGATTCCCGTTAGCCATCCATTGTTTGCAGCCAACTCTCTTTTTTTCTTCTCAGCTCTTTTTGGGGCTTTTTTGGGGCGTTGGGCGATCCACCGATCAGAAGGGAGCTGACAGCTTCGGCAGTGCCGAGTGCCGCATGGCTTCTGGCGGCTTTGGAGCTGCTTGTTCGCCGGGGATGGGGATTGATCGATTGCCTTACATGAATGTTTTGTCTTGTTTGCTGCTTGTCCCCTGAGGATGTTTTTATGTGGGCGATAAAGCAAGCGAGGAGAGGTAAGATGCAGAAGAGAAAAGTATAAGGTTGGTGATATGGATATGGATATGGGGGAGGATGATCTGGAGAGATAGGAGGGGCGAGTCGGGATGATAAGTGAGGAATTGCAAGCCAATTGGCGCTGCTGACAGGCCCAAAATAATCAAGATGTGATGCTGATGCTGATGCCAGGCGATTCCACGAGGCACCGCAACTGGCGGCCGCGCCTTTAAGTAATTCGGCGACGGATTCGCATCGCTTCGTGACTCTTGCTCGCGTCCTTCAAGGCCGTCACTTGCCTGCTGGTACGCGACGGTACTTGGCTGGTGACCTGCTCGCTGCCCCTCCCCCGGTGGGCCAAGCCAGGCCCAGAACTGGAGCCCCTGCGCTGGGCCTGCGCTGGCCCTGTGGAGGGGCTCTAGCTGGGCTCTGGAGGCGCTGCGGCGCTTGCACGCTTGCGCCCAAGTACCGTGTACCGTGCACCCTGAGGGAGGTACCACAGGTACTCGAGTATCCGCACGTACCTCCGCTGCCCCCGTGCTAGTGCAGGCTCCGCTGTTTCTCGAATCTTTTCGTTTCCAGCAACTCTCAGGGCTGTTGTGGTCACCGGTACCAGCGCCAGCCGGTGTGCCGGGCCGGTTGAGATGCTGTTTCTGTCGTACCAATGACCTCAGTTTACCTTTTTCAAGCACACACAATTGTGCCCCTCCATGTCCTCATAGGTGGCATTCAAGTACTGTACTGTAACTCAGCTTCCAACATCCATTATAGGGGCCTCTCCTCTCTTCGCTAACAATTTTCAAATCAAATCTCAATCAATCAATCACGTTGGCTCTGCTGCGCCGCATCCATTGGACTCTTTTGCCTGCCCTCCGTCTAGACCGTTGGCACGCGGTCAGATGACTGTCTCCCTCATCTCCAATGCGGCCGGGGCAAATTTCTAAACCGCCAGCGCTCGTACTGTACTCCGTAAGCTACGTACAGTACTCTGTCCAGACGCAACCAGGTACACGAGGTACCGACGGGAGGGTGACGAAAGGGGCAATAGGAAAAGAAAGAAAAAACGAAAAAAATCCTGCACAGTATTTCGCATACGGCGTACGCACGCAAGCGGCCCCCAAGACCGAAAAAACAGAGCACATGCGCTGGATCGCGATATGACCTCACCCTCCGTGCATTTCCCTTACATATTCTTACATACTCCCAGCGCATTATTACCAAATAGCAACTGCCTGCTAGGCCATATCGGGTAGTAAGCATGGTCCGGGCGCCCGGTACCTGACCGTTCAGCAATCAGGAACCAGCACCGGGCTGCAGGCAAGTGCAATGCGGCACCTCCTGGCCAATTCCGCCATATCCTCCGGCCCGGTGACTTGCCCAGGAGGCCCGAGGTACCAGATGAGAGCGCCGTTGACGTGTGGCGGCGGAGGTACTGCGGCGGAGGGCATGGTGTACTCTCGGTACGTACCTCTGGGCTGGGAGCCGGCTATTCGAGGCTCTGCGCTAGAGCAATGGATTCAATTTTTCTTGCTTCGTTTTCCTCTTGATGTTCTCACAGCTTCTCCAGATGTCCTGGGGCTGCCCCTCTCCCCCTCCTTGTCACTCCCTCTCGTTCTGCTGATGCTCTTCTGCCACACGAGGCATCTGCTGGAGCCACGGCTAAGCCTCATGCGGTGCTCCGTGCCCAATGGCCTATGGCCTATGGCCGTGTCTATCCTGCGAGTCATCACCAGACTCGGAACCGCGTACTGTGCTGTAGCGGTGCTCGTACAGCTGCAAGGGATGGAGTCAGAATCGTTGTTTGTTGCACAAGATTCCTTCAAGGTTGTCTCAGCTTGACAATTCGTTTCTATACCCATGCCGACTTGCATTGATCTTTTGAGTTGCAATGTGATGCCACGCTGACGTGCGATCTTCTAGCTTCTGAAATGTCCATCCTTAGCCGCCTATTACCACAAGGCAGGCAAGTAGCCGATTTCCAAAAGGGGGAGCGGCAACATCGACGCCAGTGTGAGTGTCCACATCTTTGGACGACAATCCAAGCACTCAATTTGTATACTTGGTCTCTACGACTATTGCATTTGCGCATGCAGGTGAACAAGTATACAACGGCTTCGAGTTCACAAAAGTTGCTATAATTGCTTGGTATACGTACCCCTAGCATTTCCTCAAGTCATGCAAATCCATTGGATCCCAAGCCTGGCTCGTCGTCTTCTCACTTGTTTCGAAAATGCCATCGTGACAATGCAGGGTTGGCCAGGATGGCTTCTAGCCCTGCAAGGTTTCTGCGACAACAATAGCTGTTACGAGCTTGTTTGTCATAGTCAGCAAATTTCGCCTCCAGAAAGGACAAGAAAAAAAAACAAAAAAGGCCACCTGACAAACGCCTCCACAACGCGCATGGTTAGTCTCGTTTTCTAATTTTCTTTCAATTCCCTTTTTTTCTTTTTTATTCTCCGATGCTACAGGCATCTGGTGCAGGTGGCCTTTTCACATACCGCTTCTTCCAGGCCCAGGCAATTGTACTTGCAGAACACTTGGATGGTGCACATTTACGAATGGGCTGGCCAAGTAGATCCGGGGTATCCAAGCCATGCCGTCGAGGAATTCCCAACAAAAGTGCAAACTTACCTCCTGTACCTAGCCAACTAGCCTATACAGGACTCGTACATGGACAATTGCAACCTCCTTGTTGCCCGCTCGAATCGTCCCGGCGACGGGTCCCGGGATGTCCAGCTGGCTTCCCGTTTGGCGCGACCCAGCGGCCAGCCGCGGGGATGCACTCCTTCTTTCGAGCTGATGGTCCTAGAGCCTCTACAGTAGTGCGAGAAGCTCGATGCCTGCATGGCGGAAGCGGGTAGCGGGCCAATGGCCCTGTCTGCTTGACCACGAGGCACAATGCGGCTGCCGACGACGACCCAATCTGCGACGCCAGCAAGATTGCGTGGCTGCCCCTATGGCCAACCCGGACCCGTGGTGGAAGAAATTTTCATCACCCCCTATCCTGTCCTTTCGATTCGCGCTGCTGGCATGCAGGCATTGTGCAGGTACTGCCACGGACGTGTACAGCACAGTACGTGTCCCTTGCCAATGCATTGGCCCGGCCTGGAGCTCGACAACTACCCACCGCCAGCAAATAGGAAACCTGATCGATAGAGCAAGAGAAGCCACTAATGCCGGACAAAAGCCCAGCAGCCAAACAAGACGTGGATGAAACGCCAGCTCCCCAATATATTCGGCACGGCCTGGAGAAGCCCCGCACCGGGTCCCCGTCGGCCATCGGCTGACCCCACAAGCAGAAAGCCGGCCGGAGCTTTCGATTTCCATTACCCCCAGCTTTCTGAGTCTGCCGTTTCCATTACCCCCAGTTTACCTGATGACCCCAGGATGGCGCTGGGTTGTGATGGGTTCACAGGAGGCTAGGTGCGTACTAACTGTGCTGCTGACTTGTTTGCAAAGTGTCTGCATGTACCTTGCATAGGCACTGGTCGACGTCTCCGTACCTGGCGATGGCGCAAACGCGGCGAACACGAGCCGCAAAGGAACAAAACTGGCAACTCGAAAATGGGCAATCCACGCCGATCATGGATTGTGCAGTTCGGAACAGAGTACCTCCAAGTACATTACGCTCGGTACCTTGATACCTCTTACATGCAGTAATACCAAAAAGAGAGCTATCATCCGCAGGTGATGAGACAATGTCCTCGGACACAGTGCCCAGACAGTCTCGGTACATAGGCCGAAAGCAAGTTGCTCATTGATCCGTTTCATTTATGCATACATCGGCGAAGGCTGCTTCATCTACTCGTTTCCTTCTTTGCTGTTTTGCTTCTAATGGTCCAATGGAGCAGCAGCCTTCCCCGGGAAAAGAGAAAACAAACTAGCAGCGTCTTGAGGGTACGGGAGGGTGGCAGCAAGCGGGAAGTAGTACTCAATGGCATCCCGTATACATTGCCTATCTGCCCTAGCAGTAGTATGGAGGAGTAGTCTCTCGGCTACGAAAATCTGGGGGAAGCACAGCGCCGTCTTGAAGGTAAATTGCCCTGCCCAGAGTCAACTCTCTTGGCGGAGAAAAAAGCTGTGGCCACCTGTTAGTAAATCGTGGGTCTTTTGACTAACCTCGCCCCGCTTCCTTTTTCTTCTCTGTCTGTCTCTCTTTTTTTTTCGTTAGGTTTTCTTTTTTTGGCAGACCCCAAAAAACCCCTTAGCCCAGGGGGCAAACGCTGTGGCTCTGCAAACGGACCCATCCGGGCGTCGGCACTGTACCATCACGAGGACGGCAAAAATGAGAAAAACTTGATTCCAGCTCGGGTTTGTATTTTTGTATTGTAGGTACCTTGTTTTGTGTACCCATACTAACGATCAGGTATTGAATCATTTCCTCTTTTTCCTTTTCTTTTTGGGTTCGTTTACTCTGTTTCTATTACCTTTTACGAGTCACGATGGAGGCAGATCACTCATCGCTACCCCCAGTTTCGCTGTTTCCGTCTTACGTACAAGTTAAGAAGCACCTCAATGGCACGCCTTCGCACGCCACCGCCGGCAATTTTCGTTCTTTCGTCGCTTCTTCTTTTGTTCTTTTCTCTTTTCTCACGCACAATCGTTGCCGTTGCATTTTGATTGGCCATTTCGTCTTCCCAGTTGATGTCCTATGGCCACTGCGATACGAATACGTTGAGGGTGGCCTCATGGATAGTAAACCTGCATAAAACACAAATAAAAATATCGTGAAACTGGCATTGGTGTTATCACACGCTTTCAGCCTTCTCCCGTGGCGAGTATTCTCAGAGATACTACTGAAGCTCAAATGCATCACAGCTCATCATCCACCCGTTGTACTCTGTACTTGCTCCCGAACAAGAAAAGAGCCGGGAAGAAAAAAAGGGTCAGCGTGTAGTAAAGCTGGGGTTTTCGGTTCGAGCTACCGAGAAGGGCTCGTCATGTGGTTTCCCTCCTCAGGCCTGCACGGATTTCTCCGACCCCGGGTTTTCGGCGCCGCTGGCCGCAAAATTCTATTTCCTCCTCCTCTGCTCCATAGCGGTCACGATGCTACTACTAACAGTAGTACGAGTAGTAGTTTACGTGATAATCCGGAGTCCGGAGCAATCTAGCGCTGAGACATGACTCTTTTGTCGGCGACGATTCCTGGAGAAGCCAAGACCTTTCTTTTTTGCCCTCTACAGTAGGAGAAATGGCCGATGCGGCCGATGTGTTTTCCCCAGACTCACTATGAGTGTACTCGAATGTACATTGCGTGCTAAGGCAGTTGTACAAGAGCGGCCCCAGCATCCGAGACCATCGCATCGTGGCTCTTTGTTTCCGGCCCCCGGCATGTTGTGCCCCCTTTTTTTACGAAACCTATGTGTAATTAATATTCACCTGCGGGTTGGTTAAAAGCTGTGCAGGAAATACATAAAAAAAAAAAGTCAAAAAGGGCGATCACAAGACCTCTTTCTGATCGACCGGCCCCCCGAAAGAATGAGATGCACGGGCGGTGTGAGTTGCCCCCCGATCTATGCGGCGTACAGTAAGAAGGATTTGCGGCGTTGAGAAAAAAAAAGGGACCTGGGAATGAAATTCTTTTAGGTAAGGCATTTCCGGGGTAAATTGGGCACGGTCAAGGAGCGTGCGTGTTGATTCGGCGGGTTTTACGTATCGTCGTATGCATGTTGTAAGTCATGCTATACCCTTGTATGTGGTTGAGTAACATCGTGATCGGGTAAAATACTTTTTTTCCTTTTTCTTTTATAAATTTACTTTTTTATAGAGGCAAGGGGGTTACGGAAGTTGGCCTAAAAGTCAAACAGGGATGGATGGAATGGAGAAAAAAAGGACAATGCAGCTTTTTTTGGTTTTCTTTGATATGACTTGCTTTGCTGGAGGATCAGGTGCAGTGCGAGGCTGATTTGGGGTGTATGATTCGTGGAGTATAAGAGGAGGCAGCCCATGACTTTCTCTCTGTGTCTGTGCTTGCTCGCCTCCTTGGGTTCGGCCTGTTGATCCGAATCAGAAGTAAATGTGTTTGAGACTGAGACTTGGTCTGGTCGAGACGATATGAGATGTGACATGGAATCAAAAACACGTGTTTGGTATGACATTTGTAATGCGATGATCCGCAGAAAGCAAGATCTCAGGGCGACTAACACGGATATACGGAGTTTCGACCAAGACACGAGGAATGATGGGGAAAGTCTCAGCATGTCACTGCGGAATTTTTGATTACGTAGCAATTCATGAGTTATCATTTCACTCAAAGAAGAGTGCTTCGCATATTCAGAATAAGGTATGCGCAAAAGTGCAATCAGGTTTTGTTCTTTTCAGGGTAGGTCAGTCACCATCTCGTGTGCATTCCGGATGACGGGCGCCACACTCGCTGCACCTAATAGGTAAGTAAGTGACAATTGCGCAGCCTCCCGCTCGGTGCAATTTCCATCTACAGCGAAAACAAAAAGAACTTTGCACGAGATGCAGTGAGTGTGCATCATATTGGGGGCGGATGAGGTTAGCAACGGGAGGCCAGATGATGAGATTTGCGCCCAAGAATTGTAATCCCAGTGTCGTAGCGAATGCAGGGAGGGAAAAAGCCACTGGACAGGATTAAACAACAATTGGTGAGCAATCACACGCTCGGTGTGGCCATGAGGACCACCATGAAAAAGGAGGCAGCGGCGAAATGGAGCCAGAGCCGCGGATATGCGAGGAAGGATTTTGGGAAAATTCGACAGCTTCACTGACGAAACGGGCTGGGCGGCGTACAAAGTGGCACGCGCGGCATTTCTTTTTTACTGACATACTCTCGTACTGTCGATGGAAAGGGCCTTTTTTACGTGGTGATGGGGTGTAATGACATCATGGCCGGGGTGTATTTGTTGAAGAAAATGTTTTTCTAAAGTTGGTACAAGTATCTACTTTGGCTAAACGATATGCTCGGAGGACCGAAAATGATGTGATTGATGATTGGGAATAGCTTGTGGCCACTGTCGTACTGGAAGTTTTGGATTTGGGCCAGGCGTATTTTTAGCTCTTTCAGCTGGGCTCAGCAGCTGCGGTTTGTGGTTCTGTGACACTTTACACGGCTAACTGGCATTGATGCCTTTTTTCTACACGAGTTTGGTTTGCACAGCTCATCACATTGTCCTGAGCACAAGAGGCAATGCAAAGAAGCTATCAAACGATGGCCAAAATACAATACCAGCAGCTCATGAAACTACGTCACAGCCGCTCATTATGGCAGAACAAACTAGAACAAGCAAATGCTCAGCGCAGCACGTGACCCGTTGCCTGCGATTTCTTCGGCTAAACCACCAAAACGTCCGGCAAGAGACCCATTATCGGCCTGCAGTAAAGAGAGACCAAAAAATTTGACTCCAACTGTTATCGAGGCCCGGCAATTGAGGCACTAATCGCATCTTCTTCTTCGCAAGCATTGTTCCAGGACTCTGGCGGATTTCCCCTGCAATCGACTCTCTTTGCCGCTTTTGAAAACAAGAAAAGAATACCGTAACGCATTCCCGAGTTTGGAGAGCCCCGCAACCGGCAACTTTTGGGATCGCCACTTGCAGCTTTTTGTTGCCGATATTCAATATCATTCTGCGCAGCGTTCGGTTCTTGGACTCTGTGTACTTTTGCATCAATACACACACATAGCCTAATTACCAGTCAAGATGGTTACTCTTACCGAAGTCGAGGACGAGCACTTCCAGCACGCTTCTGCTGCTGACTTGGAGGAGGACGACTTTACTGATACCGGTATGCCCTCCACGAATACCATCCCGTCAATTACACCCTAGTCCTAACACCGCTGCAGAATCCGAAATCTCCAACGAGTCCGACTTCGACCCCTCAGAAGAAACCCTCGCCGAGCGGCTATACGCTCTCCGCGACATCATCCCCCCCACCACCCGAGGCTGGGTGTCGAGCCGCGTCAACGCCGTCACCAGCGCCGCCTGGAGCGTCCTGTCCTTTGGCGGCAAGGGCGCCTGGGTCATCACCACCTCCGCGCTCTTCCTCGGCGTGCCGTTTGCGCTGTCGTTCGCCGAGGACCAGCAGCTGACTGCCATGGAGCAGGAGTATAACATGCGCCAGACGGGCAGCGAGCTGTTGACGGCGGGGGCTGAGGGGAGCACGGCGGATCAGGTCGGAGCTGCCCTGGGCCCTGAGACCAAGGCCGCCTTGTGAAGACGTTGACGAAGAAAAAAAGACAGAAAAAAAAAACGAAACAAAACTGACTTGGGGGCGCCACATGGTAGCAAAAGCAGGGTGCTTTGGAACTGGGAAAACGATTTGGTTCTAATGTAATGACTGGCTTACAATTACAATGACGGGGGGTGAAATGGTGATGTATGTGGTTGAGGACCTGAGCATGCGAGATCAAGCATGGTCCCCTCCATTCGTGTACAATAACCTTTTGTTGACGAAGGTGAGAGAGAGAAGGCATATCATTGCCCTGGCCTTTTACGAACTGCTGGTTGGCTGTATGTTATTGGGCGGACTCTATGAGGAGATTTGTTTTACAACAACTATGGGAGGAACAATAAAAGAGGGCCATTTGGGAGGGGAGTTTTGTTTGTACGAAGTAGGTTTGATGCCATATCTCATCTCCGGACGTGGTGTAGTTTCACCACTCTGCATTTTATTATATATACATTTTTGCCGTTGGGTAGAATCATGAGTTTGAGATGCCGCGTAAAGATGTGATGAGGAATATGAGAGATGACTCTGCTCTTTCGATGTGTTTTGATTTGAATTGTAGTTATGGTGATGAGTTGTTGTGAGTGAGATTAGACTTGTAAGCTGAAGTGTGGGGCAATGGAAATCATCACCGCTCACTCTCATTCTCCTGTTCAGCTACCATTCCCACTCACAGCCTCCCATCTCTCTATATACCTCTTCACACAACCCACATAAATAAAGTCATGGATTTTGTAGCATTACCCAAAATCGAGGTCCGTTTCCCTCCTCTCTCATCTCCAAACCCTAAAGCAAGGATAATCACTCACATATCTCCAGCTTCACGCTCATCTCACCGGCAGCATCTCCCGCCAAACACTGCACGAGATATGGCTCAAGAAGAATGCCGCCGGAGAAACAGACCTAGAAGATCCTCTACTCGTGATACCAGAGGGCAAGCATGATTATAATCTCGAAACGTAAGGAAGCATTACACTCATCTGTCCTTTTCGTCATTCTCTCTCAACAACAAAATTCTGACATCTTCATATATTCGACCAGCTTCTTCCCCCTCTTCAGCAAATATATATACGCCCTCCTCACAGACGAACCCTCCCTCCGCCACGCCACCACATCCGCCCTCCAATCTTTCCTCTCTGACGGCGTCATCTACCTCGAACTCCGCACAACCCCCCGCTCTACCACCTCCCTCTCCGCAACCCAATACATTTCCATCCTCCTCAACACAATCTCCTCCTTCGAAGCATCCCATCCGTCTCTGCACACGCGCCTCATTCTCTCCATCGACAGACGGCACGACCTCGCCACCGCGTCGTCCATCCTCGATCTTGCGCTTTCTTTGCCCGACAGCATCGTGGGGCTCGATCTTTGCGGTGATCCAGCTGCTCGTCCTGCAGGCGAAGTCAAGATCTTCACGCCGTTGTTTGAAAGGGCGAGGGAGGCTGGATTGGGTGTTACGGTGCATTTCGCAGAGGCGGAGAGTAGTGCTTCGCCGGAAGAGTTGAAGACTTTGTTGAGTTGGAGACCGCATCGTTTGGGCCACGTTATTTGCGAAGACGCAGCTACGAAGCGCGAGATTGCGTTACGAAAGGATGAATTGTGTCTGGAATTGTGTTTGAGCTGTAATGTGCATGCGGGTATGGTGAAGAGGGGTTTTGAGGGCCATCATTTCGGCGAGTGGAGGGTTGTTGAGGGTGTCAAGGTGTCTCTGGGAGTAAGTTTAGTTCCATTCTCACTCCCTCTTCCATCTTATCCCCTGAAATTGAAATGATATACATGTCATGACGGGGAAAGGCTGACAGATTTACTTAGACCGACGACGTAGGCATCTTCGGCAGCCCCCTATCCAACGAATATCGCCTCGTCGCTCAACACTTCCGCCTCGATAAATCTCAAATCTGCGCCCTTGCCAGAGAACCCATCGATCATATCTTTGGGGGCGAGCTCGAAAAGGAGAGACTACGCCAAATCATGTGGTCTTGATAATTTCACACCTCCAAAACTTACCCCAAACATCATATCAATCTTGGATACACTGTCCCATATATCATAGCAATCTTGGATAGAACTAGACGTTTTTTTCTTAGAACGACGGGACTTTCTCCCCCTTTTTGATATTCTGTCCTTTCTCACTCGTCCTTTTCAAAACTAAAACTGCGCTATATCAACTGTTTAACACGTACGCAAACTTCATAACGCTATGGCTATGCTATAGACAGGAAACCAGGTACAAAGACTAGAGGAGAGCAGAGTTGTAGCTCCATCCATGAATTTCCATTTTCATGCCGCCCACATCTTCACCAATTTTTTGGTATATGTTATTTTTTTTGTAAAACCCCCCCGTTTCCTCAGAACAGCACTTCGTAGCGCGTTCATTTTTTCAATCTCCATAATCCTGTAAACGCCAAAGGACAAAAAGAGCATCATGAGTCCCAATCTAATTCGTTTCATCACGCGTTATATAAAAGCCTCAATTTCATTTTTTAGTGCAAGTTCTGCGGCGGCGTATCGAGGTCCACGCCCTCAACCATGTTCTTCTGGACCTGGCTTTCGCCAACCAGCTTCCGGAAGAACTTGGAGGCTCGCTCGCTCTCACCCTTGACCTTAACCGTCTCGTCGCGCTTCTTGTTGAGGTCCTTGACGCTGTGATCGAGGCCGACGCGCAGGTTGTCGGCGGGCATGCGCAGGACAGTGCGTACCGATCCCGAGATTCGAGAGGCGTTGGTGTGAACATAGTCAATCTCAGCGAGCTGTGCCTCAATCTTCCTGGCCAGCCGGTGGGGGAGAGAGTTGGGAATTTGCTGGAGTACATATGCCGATGCGGCAATGGCTAAAGAGGGATCAGTTAGCAAAAAGTCTATATCCGCAGTAAGAGAGGGATCAGGGGTTACATACCGGCAACGACAATGCCAGGCAGGATGAGCCTGCGAAGGTTATCATTACCAATGATGCGCGTCGCCATCATGGCGTGGTCCACCCAGGAATTCATTCCCAGCATGCGAGGCACAACAGCTCCAGCAATAGTCAGGGCCATACCCGTGCCGGCAAACTTCTCCTGGCTATGCATCAAGGTTGAAAAGTCCACAAAGTCGGCAAACTCAGTGGGCACGTCCACCTGGCGGGCAAGGGCATCCTTCTTCCGGCGGAACATGACGTCTGGCCGGAAGTGAAGATTCTGGAACTCGTCGCCCACATGGAGCAGGCCGAGCTGCTTGATGGCGTTGACGCCCTTGACTGTCTGGGCTCGGGCGTAGTCCTCGCAGCCGTTGACGGCATCGGCAATGTGGGAGAGAATGGCGTCCTTGAGGTCGTCTGCGTATCCAAAGGCGCCAAAGAGGCCGGGATATGGGATGTCGTATTTGGTGCTTCCGGCATAGGTGATGGCAGCGTTGAGATGCCCTCTGGTGTGATCGTAAATGTCCTTGCACGTCTCCTCAATGTTGTGAACGACCTGTTCGTCGACTTCTGATCGGGCCTTTTTGCTGGCGAGAATCTGGGGCTCAAGCTCCTTGAGCTCTTGGGTGACTCGGTCGAACTCGGACTGAGCCACCTCGTGGTTGACCGTGGCCAACGTGCCAACATCGTTGAGGATGTTGAGCAGATACGTCCTTGCGGGGGCAAGCTTCGATCTAGCTCGCTTCTCCAAAACGAACCTGCGGAGAGACTGTTCGAGCTTCTCAAAGTCTCGAACCTTGTCCGAGTCCTTGCCCTTGTCATCACCAGGATCATCGCCACCTCCGCTGCCGCTGCCACTGCCGCCTCCGCCGCTGGGTCCGCCGGGGGGTGAAGGTGCCATTGGGATGACATTGCTAGAGACGAAGTGGACGAGCTCCGAAGCTTCCTTGTGTGTACGTGGGCTCAGCCCTGCAACTTGATCCAGAATCATCTTCTGGCATCGCTCCTTGTCTCGAATAAAGTCGTAGCCATTGACGACGATGAAAATGTAGGCCTTTTCCGCAGCGGCAGCCCAAATAAATTCCTTGGCAGACTGCGTAAAGTGGTTTGCGGCGGAGACGACAAACACGACAACGTCAATCTCCTCCTGCCGAGCAAAAATGGCCGTCGTCTTAGTGGTGTCAGAGTTCAAACCTGGCGCGTCGATAAGGGCAATGTCAACGACGCCGTTGTTGAGTAGGGATTCATCAATTGTTCTAACGTCCTTGACGTAGACTTTGCACTGGACGTATTTTTCATTGTCAATCACAATATTTTCCAGCTCCTGAAGAGAGTATGCGTCATAGGTCGACTCGTCGTTTCGGTTGTAAATCATCTCCTTGTGGACTGCGTGGACCTCTTCGATTCCTGCGTTTTCTCGAGCATCCAGCACCTCGCAAAAGATGGCAGTGCAAGGCTGTTGGTCTTCGGGCAACACTTTGCGTCGCAAAAGGGCATTGCAGAACGTCGACTTGCCTGCGTTCAAATCGCCTGTGATGAGTACTTTGCTTGACTTGTCCTCGATACGTTCGCGGAGATTCACGAGATGCTTGATGCTGGAGCTGATTTTCCCATCCAGGAGCGACGCAATGGAGCCCTTCTCCAGAGAGTGTACCAGCTCGGCCTGGTGCAGAGCTCCGAGTTTGAGATCCAATTTCAACACTGAAAACTCTTGTGCAATCTGTGGCGAAACGAGCCGCGGCTCTGCTGCAGGACGAGTCTCGGCCGCCTGGCTGGACTCGGCTGATGCATCCTCGAGACTGGTCATGGCTCTCCTAAGCATGGGCGGCGGGGCCTGGCCGGACCTGGATGTGATGTCCTCCATGGTCGACGAGTGCAGGATGCCAGGACGAGGCACATCGGACTCCATCTTCTCGGCTCGCTGAACCGACGGGTAGTGCGCAGGCCACACGGCGTTCATCTCGCGAAGACCGTGTAGCAGATCCAGCACCTTGTTAATTGATCGGCCCAGCGTAGCTCTCTGGGAATTGTACCATAGCTGGTGGATAGCTCCGGATTGTCGCTGGTGGCCATGGGGCTGCATGTCCCACATGCCCGGCTCGTCGCCCATGATGCTGCCGCCGTATCCCGAATCGATGTCCAGCATGCTCTGGAGACGAGCGGCGTGCTCGGAGGTGGTGCCGTTGCCGACCGTCATGTATTTGGGCCGCTCTCCGGCTGGGCCTGCGGAATCGAGGTCGGCATCGTCCGAGTCCCGGCTGGCGGGCGCCTTGCCCTTGTCGTTGAAGTATTCTTGGCTCATGCTGGTCAAGGACTGCTTGTGCGCAGCATTGTCGAGCTGAAGGGTAAGCTAAAGGGTAGAGATGCAGAGATGCAAGGAATGTGGATGATGTAAAAAAGTCGAAAGATCGGGTAGGAGCACGAGGGTCGGGCTTTGAATGGGGTTCGTCAAGTAAAAAGGTTGCATGATGTTTAAGCAAATTCGCGCCCCCCGGTGACGAAGCTGCCCTGATTGGCCTAGTGCCTCGGCACAAGCTCGGGAAGCACGCGCTATCTTATCGTAGGCCCCCAAGAACCGGGCGTTGACGGCACAAGTATCTTCACGCCCGCGAACCGCCGTGGGGGTACATGGCGGTGCTTCCTGGCCGACTGACGTCCCAGTCCCGACTAGCAACGCAAACATGCCAGACGACGTCGCTCCTCGGGCACTCCGCTAGGCAGATACTATATCATCCAGTTCTTGTCCGCTTCATCGTCCAATTTCTCGCCGGAATTCGTCCGTCGCCCGAATTATTCTTCCTATTCGGAGAGCAAGACTCTGCGATTGTCGCTTCTCCGCAAGACGCAGCCGTCGTCATCATGAATGTGAGGGCAATGCCTCTGCCTGTCTGTATAGCGGCACCTAACCTCGACTTCCATTGCAGATCCTAGAATGGGCCTTTGGCAAGCGCATGACGCCGGCCGAGCGTCTACGCAAGAACCAGCGCATGCTCGACAAGGCGATTCGCGAACTCGACCAGACCCGCGTCAAGCTGGAGAAACAGGAGAAGACACTGATACAGCAGATCAAGCAGAGCGCCAAGAATGGGCAGATGGGGGCGTGCAAGATCCAAGCCAAAGACCTGGTGCGCACACGGCGGTACATTGAGAAGTTTTACGGCATGCGTAGCCAGCTGCAAAAGATTTCCCTGCGGCTCCAGGTATGACATTGTTCGGCGCTGATAGTAACCTGCCGTATGCGCATACTGACGGGCGAGCTAGACCTATCGAACAAACGAGCAGATGATGCAGGCCATGAAGGGTGCCACGATGGCATTGGGCAGCATGAACAGGTCCATGAACCTCCCCCAGCTCCAACGCATTGCCATGGAATTCGAACGCGAAAACGACATTATGGAGCAGAGGCAAGAGATGATGGATGACGCTGTCGATGACGCCATGGATGTTGGGATCGAGGAAGAAGGCGACGAGGTTGTTGAGCAAGTCTTGGAGGAGATTGGTATTGACCTGAACCAAGCTGTAAGGCTACATTCCTATCCCATATCAGGCCCAATGCGCAACATGACTGACCGATGGAACAATAGCTTGGGGAGACTCCAACCGCCTTGGGCAACTCTGCCGTGTCCGAAGGCAAGATTGCGCAAGCCGTTGGGGCCGGAGGCGGTAGCGGTGACCCGGTCGATGATGACCTTCAGGCCCGACTCGACAGCCTTCGAAAGTAAGCGGCTGCTGCTACTACTTTATGACGAATCCGCGAATGAAATAATGAATGAGAAGCCTCGGGGTAGCCTCCCAGCGGAACCTACCAGACTCCGTTGAGCATGGGAAGAAGTAAGGGCGAAAGTCTCTTTAATGAGGGATCCAGATGATTCAAACGACGATGATACCACAGGGGATCGTCCAGCGGAGCATGTTATTATATATATGTGGACGGGGCTTAGATGGGAGTGAGCCGTGTTACGTTTTCTCGTTGGGCGCAAGAGGTGTTGAAGGCCATTATGATTTGAAGCATACACTTGCAGATATATTTACGCACGCAGAGGTTATCCATTATGATGATTGACCAGAGAGGACTCTTTCATATCCCGCTGTAGCTGTCCAGTAGTAATGTCTTTGTCAAGGCTGGATATTGACCGTCTCTGGATTCTTTGGAGCAGTATTATCCGCATATCTTGGTGCCTTAGTAGTTTCTTACCATCTCGTAATTGCTTCATACCCCTGATGGGTAGTGCGGTTTATACCCATTTGTGTACAGCTGCTCTTGACTCCTTCTCGGCCTCGGTGATTCCCAAGCTCGGGGATCGCGGCCTTACCAGGATCAACAAAGGACATGATCCGGAGCAAAAGAAGAGCAACACGATCAAGTGGACACGCAGGGCTGCTAAGCAAGGCATTGATGGAGGCGCTAAAGCTCCCCCGCGTCCACTAAGAGCGCCGAAGCCGCCGCCTCGAATCTGGCGCCTCCATTTGATGCAGCAAAATGTCGCCGAGCTGGGCTTTGTCTCGAACAGGCAGATGGTGTCTCGGAACTCGAGGGTGCACAGGCAGCACTGGATTTGGTGGCCTCGCAGTACAAAGGCGGAAAGCAGGGAAGCAGCTGATATTACTGTACCAGGACATGTTATTCTAGGTGACGTGAGAGCTCGCTGAGATGCCCATGTAAGGGTAGCACAGCAGTGCAGCTTATTGGTGCTTGCTGCAACTGCGCTGCACTAATTATCCCCGGAGGCGCTAATGGACGGCCTGGAGACGCCAACAAAGAATCCCATTGCTCAAAATGCAGCATTGCGCAGCCCCCCAGATCAGCTTTTGTTTTTTCCTTTCATGTTCTTAACTTTGATATCACCGGAGAAGAACGAAACTCTTTTTCTTTTTCTTACTTCCGGGGGGACGATTCTATTCGAGCCACCATTTGATTATACGATAAAAATAGAACATACGGAAACCTGTGTCTGGTATGTACTGCATTGGCGCTCTGCTCCATGAATCCTGTTTGCCTCAAACTATCCGCACCCTGGCCCGAACATGAACATGAACATGAACATGCCATGCCGCCGCTCCCTCATCCCATCGTCATCGTCATCAGAGGCAAAGCTGCCTGTCTGCCGTCAAATGTTTGCCTTGGAGCACAAAGAAAGCCCGTGATGTGATTCACTGTGTCCTCTCAAATCAACTCATCGCTGCACCGGCTGTTGCGCAACACACAACGCAGACGTTCGTTAGCGCTTGCACGGCTCTACAGGGCCCTTGTCACCGCAAACCACAGCACTAAGCATCAGCTGGATTCTTGTCGTAAATGCTCCCCGCTGTCCCCGCCCATGTCATCCATATCCATTTCTATGCCCCCCTCCTAATGCCCCAACTCTAAAATAGCAACCTAACGCTCTGATCTTTGATCCATCTCAAGTCCTGTCCTGCAAGCTCACTGGCACAGTCTCTCGACTCTTGCGACGCCCCTTAGACATCCCTGGAATTCGCATCGAATCACGGCTGCACTAGGCGCCTGGGCCATCCAATCACGCTCCATCCCCTTCGTCTTCGTTCCCCCACGAGTGCGATCCATAGTCATCCATCCGCAGCCCCGCGACGACGCTTTCGAATAGCCCCAACACCCTTTCGCTTCTCTGCGACACCGATCTGCTTTGTTCTATAACCCGTTGCCCATCAACCAACTTCAACAACATCCTCCTCCCTCTCCGGCTCCGGAAGTCTCTTCCTCCTCCACAAACTGGCCGGTAACAAGCGTCGCAGTCTCTCCTCTCACGGAGGAAGTCTGCTAAATAGAATGTTTGGCGGAGCCTCCAACAACTCGTCGGGGGCCAAGTCTGAAACCGATTCCAAGAGCGACGGCAAGTCGCCTTCTCCCGAGGCCAGCCCGACCACGGCCTCTGCGGTTCCCATCAAGAACGCAGACCAGGCGGCCAGCGGCGAGAAGCGCAGCGGCAATGGCAGCCCTCCAACTCGACAGGATACCGGCGAGAAGAAGCGCAGGAGTAGTGGCGTCAGCAGCAAGGCCAGCAGCCTGCTAGCTTCGGCCAGGAACTCGCTCAACTTCTCCCAGGTTGGCCGCTCGGGATCCGACGCAGGCGCTCAGACGCCGCTCCAGAAGCTCGGGAAGCAGGACCCAGCTCTCGCCGTGCCCCAGGGCCAGCACAACAACTCGGCCGGCGACTCGGTCCCCGGACCAAAGTCCACCTTCCGCGTCGGCGTTTGGGAAGATAGGAACAAGAAATGCCGCCGGACGATGGAAGACACGCATGCCTTTTTGTACAACTTCCTGGATACGCCGGCTCCTGCGGTTGACGCTTCCGCCGGAAAAGACAAGTCAAGTAAGGACGACAAAGAGGTTGCTCAGAAAGAGGTCTCCGAGTCGGACAATGGCTACTTTGCCATCTTTGACGGCCATGCCGGCACATTTGCTGCGGACTGGTGCGGCAAGAAGCTTCACATTATTCTAGAAGACATGATACGAAAACATCCCAACATGCCGATTCCCGAGCTCCTGGACATGACATTTACATCCGTCGACGCCCAGCTCGAGAAGCTCCCGCTCAAGAACAGCGGCTGCACGGCTGCCATTGCGGTTCTTCGTTGGGAGGACCGCGTGCCCAGTGATCGATCCGTTACTGGCTCTCTGGCCATTGCCCCAGCCGCCGCAAACGTTGCTGCCGGCAAGGTATTGGCCAAGTCGCAAGAATCAGAAAAGGAAAAAGATGGCCCGTCAGAACCGTCGCAGGTCGTTCCCAGCGAGTCTATAACTGCCAAGCTCAGGGGAATGGCCAGTCGACAGCGTGTCTTGTACACGGCCAACGTGGGAGATGCACGCATCATCCTGTGTCGAAACGGCAAGGCCCTGCGTTTATCCTACGATCACAAGGGCAGTGACGAAAACGAAGGAAAGCGAATTGCTAATGCCGGTGGTCTCATCCTCAACAACCGCGTCAACGGAGTCTTGGCTGTCACCAGAGCGCTTGGAGATACCTATATGAAGGATCTCGTGACTGGCCACCCATACACCACCGAGACGGTCATACAACATGACCTTGACGAGTTTATCATTATTGCTTGTGATGGGGTGAGTATCTGCTGGCGGGGATTATTGTCTGGAAAGATACGCTGACCTAGTGTGAATAGCTTTGGGATGTCTGTAGTGATCAAGAGGCTGTTGACCTCGTCCGAGAAGTTCACGATCCGAATGAGGGCTCAAAACTACTCGTCGACCACGCTCTCAACCGATTTAGTACGGACAACCTATCGTGTATGATTGTGCGATTCGACAAGGAGGCTCTTGCACAGAGCCAAGCCACCCCAACTCGCTCGGATACCGAAGCCGAATCGAACAACGGAACTGCGGCAAAGGTCAGCGAGGTGGACAAGATTATCTCGGACACCAAGCAGAAGATTGCCGAGGGCAAAACCCCGGCCGTGGGCGTGTCAGCTAGCAATAGCGGACGTGGATATGACGCTGTTCCCGCGCAAGAGGAGGGATTTGTTCCTACCAGCTTGAGTGATGCATTAGTTGAGGAGCCTATTGCTATTGAGGAGGATGATAGCCCCGAGCTGGCTGCGACCGAAAACCCGGCCGAGGCTGCTGCTGCTGCTACTTCTGCTGCACAAGAGTCTACTTCAGCTGCACAAGAGTCAAAACCCGAATCAAAGGAGCCTGCAGATGCCTAGGATTCACACACCCCTGCTGTCCAGCCAGAGGCCGTCTAGCAGTCCCGATTGAGCCTCTCGGACGAGCCTCCAACTGAATCAAGCAGGGGTGGAAGTGGTAGCAATACGGCCCAGACCTACAGAGTACACGCGGGGCGACAGATGGTGGAGGGGTCCAGTCGACGGAATGGCAGAGTGGCAGATTTTAGGGGTCTGTATTGGTTCGAGCATTCATATACTACGAAAGAGAAAGACGAGACAAGACGAGATATTGATGAGGCTGAGGTCTCATGGGGCGGTGGGCATACGGTTGGACAAAGACTAAGACGGCCAGGCCAGGTGTTGTACGCTACCTGTATCTGTATGTAAGAGATTGCGGACGTTGTTTGGGTTGTTTTTTGCGGAATGCAAGACTATTGATATTGAGTATACTACTATATTGGTTTTGAGTGTTGTTGCCGGTGAATTTTGCCTCCATGTTTCTGCCTTGTGTTGATGTGTAAGCTTTTCTTTGTCTTGTAGATGCTTAAAAAAAGAGTTATCATTCAAGGGCAAGATACAATGGAGCATGTCTATGGAGTCGGGGTATTAAGAGGATGGACGGCATACGGAAAATGTCACTTGATACCAAATTGCTACTGTGAAATACCACCTACCTGTACTCCTTGCCTCTAATGGTGGAGCAGAGGGCAGCAGGATATAAGACAGGCTCCCAGACATTGTCCCTTCCGCAGGATCCGGTGCAGATGACTAAGAAAGAAGACAATGGTACAGCACAGGAAATGATATTGATCTCCGACCTAACCAATGATTGCGCAAGAAGCATCAACACAGGCAACCATTGACGAATTGCTTCTTTTAACTCGTACGAGTACTGGTCCGCAAGTCGCAAATTATGGTAGCTCAGACGAGCCAATAAACAGCCACAGCACAAGCTGCACCAGCTATCCGGAGACGCGGCCGGCCTCCACTAATGATGCTACTGCCAGTATGGGTAACGATGGGGCTTTGGTGCAGGTGCAAGTGCAGACAGCAGCTGCACGACGTGCGTTTCAGAGCCCAGCCACAGCCACGGCACTTACGCGGGATCGAAATTGATGCTTGTCTAGGTAGACGTTGGACGATGCGATCAATTTTGGCTGCAGTAACAACAACAATATGATCAGCACTCTCACCGTTCCGTACGGGCATAACAGTGACAAACAAACAAAAAACAGTCGCAAGCCAACGAACGAACGGGCAGCTTATCGCCATTGATCCCAAAGACAAGAAGACGCCGTGCCACTACCGCGCAACTATTGGACGGCTTTTGTGTTAGGGGGGGCCCGAGCTCATTTCAAAAATTAACGAAATGGGGATCCCCCCGGTTCGCGGTTGATGAAGACACAAAGTGCAGTGCCAATACGGAGCCCTCTCTCTGCCGTTGGCCTGTCGAGAGACCCCTGGTTCCGGGATGGGGAGCTTGCAGGGGTTCGTTCAATGGCTACGGCTAAACCCCCTTAAGCCAACTGGGACTCGAAAGACCTCGCAGCATCGTGGGACGGGATTGCTAATGGGCAGGGAAGAGGAATGCCAGGCCGGCTGTTGAGATGCGCTGCTTTTTGTCGTGGGCCCCGCGTCTGGCAGGCTGGAACGCGTTTGCCTGCTATCATTCGACTGCCCATCCAATCCAATGGCGCGGTACAACTGACAATCTCTTTTACTTGTCTGTCTTGTCTTTTGATGCTGTCTGCCCGTCTGTGCTTCGTGTGGGTGGCACCAAGTTTGCATTGCCTTGTCTAGACCCCCCTTGCACTTCCATGTATCTGCGGCGCGGCGCTTAGCAACAAGTGGACTCAGTCAGGCACAGGCACAAGCACAGGCACATTCGATCTCGCGACCTGCAGCAGCGCGGCCTCGTTTTTTTTCTCTCTGTTTTGCGCAAGCCAAGCAAAAGAGTGACAGCGTTGCGTTGTGCCAGAGTTTGGAGTTCCGCGAAAAGCTCGATGTAATTCCGTTCCGGCCACCATTCCTTGCATCTCCCCCCATCCTGAACAGACAGGCCTCGATTTGCCCTACCAGGACAGGACAGCTTTTCAAGGCGCTCAAGCTCAAGGTTGTTGCATTGCATTGCATACGATACGATACGCTTCCCCCACGTCGCGATTCGTTCCTCTCCATGCGCATCGCTGTCGCATCCTGCCCCTGAGTACCATATCGGTGGTGGCACGCTCGCAAAGCCGACGCAGCGCGCTTGTTTGCCCTCGGGCGCACAGTCTTTCATTCCCAGTCCTTCGTTACTGTTGATATTCTTTTTCGCTTCATTTTTTTTTAAAGAGAAGCAACTTTTTTTTGTCGCTCTTTATTCATCGCCTTTCCCCATCCGGCTTTCTTTGAGATTCCCTCTGGCTTGAGCTGGACTTGGCCGAGCTGGTTGGCGGAAGCGATCGAACCATAGATATCGGAGCCACATCCGAGCAAACATGTCGCTAAACGGCTTAGACGATCCCAAGATTGTAGAGGCGCATGAGGCTGGCGTTGCTGAGCCTGGAGGATGGTATGCATGGTCCACTCCCCCAAATCTAAGTGCAGTGCTGTATAAGATGTCCATTTGCTGAGACTCGGCATTTGCTTTGTGTTATTGATAGGTTCCTGCTCAAATATTCGAGTCGCGACGAGGTCGAACTGCTGGAGAAGGGAAATGGAGGCATTGTCGAGATTCGAAATGCCATTGCCGGCTTTGAGGAAGAAAGCCCGCTGTATGGCTTTCTGCGGTACCGGAGGAGGAATGTCATTGTTAAATACCTACCCGAAGACTGCTCTCGGCTTATACAAGGTTGGTTCTCTTTGTTGCTCATGTCTTTGTTCCCATCTTTTGGATCAGCGGTGATCTGCGTCGCAAATCATCATAGGATGCTAACTGTGGCCGACTACTAGCTCGAGTTGCCGTGCACTTCAACGCCGTCTGCGAACGATTTTCTCCGTACGATACGATATTCGAAATCTCGACGGCCGCCGAACTGAGAGACACGAAGCTATCTGCAGCGTGCTCCTTGCATGCGGCATCTGGGTCTACCGCATCATCCACCAGCTCGCGAAGACGACGCTTGGTGGAAATTGCCGAGGAGGAGGAAGAGGATCAACGATCTTCCAAGCGGCAGTCAGTGCTGGAATCAGACGATGGCCGGCCGCGAACACCTGGCGGCCAATCTACAGCTGGGGATGAGGTCAAGCTAAACTCTGAGCTGGCATCTTCGCCTGAGCACAGCAAGTTTGCAGCTTCCACTACCTCTGAGGTGCCCAAGTTTCTGGGCATTCCTGACGCACCGCCTTCGCCTACGAGATCGGTTGATACGACCGACAGCTACAACTACTACCTCACGAGCAAGCCAAAGGTGAAGCTCGCTGCCCGACCTGCGGCCGACGGTGCGAAAGCGTCTGGAAATTTTAGACCCGTTTCATCTCTGCCGGCGGGATACAGATTTGGAAAGGGCCAGAAGAAGGGAAAAGGCAAGGACGGAGATTCTGCGTCCTTGATCCATGAAGAGATCCCAGAGATGGAGCCACCTGCTGATACTACTACTACTACCCCGGCGGCGGCACCAGAGGACTCATTAGGAATCACTGGCGATGCCTCACGACCGACTACGAGCACGGGGCCGCAAGCTGATACATTGTCTGTGTTGTCTGTGCCCGCGGCGCCGACTAAACCTACCATTACGCCCGAGAAGGCCAGGCTGATGAAGGCCATGAAGCTTAGGGAGAAGAAGAAGAAGCAGCAGGAACAGCAGAAGCAGAAGCAATCTGGAGTGGACGCACCAGGCCCCGAGGATGAGAAGAATACAATCACGGAAGGAACCGAATCTGCAGTGGATATACCAGGACCCGAAGATAAGAATACAATCACGGATTTGGAGTACGCTGTGGATGCCGCTATTGAAAGCCATGATAATGATGATGATGATGGACTGGACGGTGAAGAAGCAAACGCGCGAGAAGATGACGAGAAGTCAAACACGCGAGATGATGAAGAGAAGCAAGGAGCTGAAGATGGAACAACAGCCTCCATCAGCCAAGCGGATTCGGGCGTGGTTTTGGATAGTCTCTCGTCGTCTGTGCAGATAGATGAAGTGTCTGAGGGAACTCTGACCTCGTCTGTGCAAATTGATCAAGTGTCCGAGGGCACTCGGTCAGAGTCGCCGGCAGTTACCTCTTCGGAGCGCGACGAGGAGACGGCCGCATCTTCACTTTCGGATTCCACCGACGAGACGGTTCATGCTGCGAAGGATTCAGATGAAGTAGATGCTGTCACGTTGGGAGATGAAGAGGCTCAAAAGACAGCCGCTTCCAGTGCATCGGAGGATAAGGGCCGAGTCGCAGAGGATAATGCATCGGGATCGCTGTTGCCTGCAGCAATCATCACTGCAGCTGCTGATTCTTCTTCTTCTGTTGCCGATGCATCATCATCGTTGAAAGAAGATGAGTCGACGGCGACAATTCAAACCAGAGAGACTGAGATTGAGACTGAGACTGGCAGCTCTGCGGCAATGGAGTCCAATGAGGAGATTGCTGCCGGGGCTGCTAATAAGGGATCGGCCAAGGCCGAGACTGAAAAGGAGAAAAAAGGGATTGCAGTGCCAATTTCAAAGTTCTCGGCGAATATTCCGACGTCAAGGGCCCCACCGGCCGCCTCATTAAGTGGCATGGGATCTGGCGCAGGCGAGATTCCGCCTGTACATGCGCCTGCAGGACCTGGTGCGACCCCTGGCGATGTTGCGCAGGCAACGGAGACGGAGGACAAAGGGGAATTAGAGGCAGAAGTAGCTTCTCCACCATCCTCCATACCCATCCTCTCGACACAAACAACCGCCGCCATGGAGGAGGAGGCGGATCTCCATCTCATGCAGCAGACTAGCCCGTCTGATGAGGCAATTCCAACTCCATCTCCTGCAGCTGCAGCAGCGACGACGGCTAGCGACAACAACACGGCTGCTCCCGACGAGCCAGAGCCACAGTCACGCTCCAAACGCGCGGCTGGTAACCTGGCACCGATCCGCACCGATCTTGGCGATAACGACGATGCTAATGACGATGATGCTGCCCTCCTCGTCCAGGAGACCGAGACCCAGGCGACCGACGACGACGCGCTGAAGGACACTGACAATAAGCCAATGGTGGCCACCAAATCTCCGCTCACCCCTGTCTTCCCCAGCGCTCCCATTGCGAATGGGCCGCTAGGCGCCAGAGCTCCACAGACACAGGCGCACACCGTTCGAACAGTCTCTAATCCTGTCCGTGGCAACTTCATCGCTCCGACAGATGTAACTCAGTCCACGGCGCGTTCTCTGAGTTCGGGCGCAGCTTTCTTACACAAGGTCACGCAGCAGCAGTCGGCCAGCCTCGCCACCATGAAGCCCAACGTCGGGTCCAGCATCTCGCAGCGCATCAAGGCGCTCGAGAAGCTGTCGGCCACATCAGGTGATCAGTCGCGGCCCGTCAGTCGAGAGCGGCCGTCGTCGACCTTTTTCGCGGTGCAGAAGCGGGACACGTCCAGGCCGCCGTCGGTCGTGGACAGGACGAAATCCCTCAAGGGACGGGCCGCCTCGCCGACGCCGTCGCACCAGGACGATGCGCTGTTCGAGGGCAGAGTGCGGCTGCAGAGATCGGGATCCGTCGTCAGTCGGGTGTCCATGTTTGAGCCGCTGGCCTCTGCCTCGAGTCCGCCGTCGGGCCTGGCGCCCGGCACCCAGTCGCGAGGCCGGCCCGAGTCCGTCGCCATCACCACCAAGATCATTCGAGACCCGAGCCTGCAGCAGTCGCTGTCTGGGTACGAGCTGCCCAAGGACGCTTCTGATTACGGCTATCAGTCGCCGACAGACCACCGCCATCGAGGCAACGACGACGGCTCATCAGAACGACGGTCCAGATCTCTCGAACGCGGCGGCGAGGACGACATGGGTAGGCGATCCTCGCTAAATGCGGTAAAGGGGTTCTTCAAGGACCCGCGAAAGACTGTCACTGTCTCGACTAACATGCGCCATGCCATAGTTTCTAGGACAACAACCCAGTCGCCTAGTACTGCCAGCCACCGCCTGTCCATGAGCAGTCGCCGCTCCATCACCTTTGACCGCGACATTTCCAGCGTGACTGAAGATTCATTCTCGGGCGACGACAAGTCCTCTGAGAAGAAGACTTCGCGCGCCGGGCGGTTTATGCGTAAGCTTTCCAGTTTCTCCAGTGGGATCAAGAGCAGCAAAACGAATAAAGTCCCCTCAGCAGACGAAAGCAGGAATAATGCCAGCGTGAACCGTCAACAACAGCAGCCCTCAGCGGCTCCTCCCGCCGCCGCCACCAGCGCTGGCGAGGCGTCCATCGTGTCGGATTTGGGAGACGTCAACGTCCAGTTCCCCGACAGCCTGTTGTGGAAGCGACGCAACCTCGTCCTCGACTCGGCGGGTAATATCATCCTCAGTGCGCTGCCGGCGCAGAGCAGCCGAACAGCGGTGGGGACGAAAACGTATCACATGAGCAAGTTTCGACAGCCCGAGGTGCCGGACGTGGATGCGCAGGAGCTGCCAAACAGCGTGGTCTTGAACTTTCTCGACGGCATGGGCATCCAGCTGGCGTGCGAGGATAGAACCGGACAGATGAATGTGCTGCATGGTATGTTTGACTTGTCTTTTGTTAAGGTGTGGAAATGTGCATGGCTAACTGATTTTTGATGGATAGTTTTGCAAGCTGCTCATGCTAATCATAGCCGATGAGTATCTTTTGCGTGAAGCGTCGACTTTCAACTAACAGGGAGTGAGAGCACACTTGCATATGTGGCACTCACATCTCATACTGAATCAAAGAAAAAAGAAAAAGAAAAGGCTTATACAAGGCAGCATATACAGCGTATATGTATGCCCCCCCTTGTTCCTCTACCCCTCCCAAAAGGGACTCATCATGCTCTCCATGTCTGCACGATGTTGGATTATCATCTCATGCACTTAGAACTAACCTTTCCTTTTATGTCCTACTATTCTCTTCTTTCCTCTCTCACTCTCACTCATACTCTTATACCCTCATACGCTCTCTCCTACAAAAACCACACACATAGAAAGTTGGGACGGACAACGGGTCAGGTTATTAGGGAAAAGGGAACTGCCTTTGCAAACTCACCACCAAAAAAAAATTACCGCCTTGGTTAGGAGAAAGTCGTCATCGCTAACATAGCGTCCAAAAGGACGGAAAAGAGGGGTAAAAAAAGAAAAAGCATGTGGAAGATGTGATTTTATATATTTGTATATATATGGTGGCATGTTTCCCCCCTCTTTCCGTCCTTGCACTTTTTTGTTTTTTCCTTTTTTTTTTCTCATCTCTACACAGATACACACACAGACAGATACACCTCGACGAGCAAACATTTCTTCCCTTTTTTGTTGTTTTTGTACTACTCTTTTCACTGTATTCTTCTAGGAAGGATTTCTTTTTGTACTTTTTACTTTACATGATACCATGGCAAGCTAGAATATTCTTGCTTATTCTTATTCTCTATTTTTAGTGTTTATTTTTTCTCTTTTTATTGTTTTTGAGTCTCCTCTCGTACTCATACTCGTACTCACAGCGCTCCGTGCCCTACACTACAAATCGAGGTTTTCTCTTGTTATCACACTTTTCTTTCTTTTTTCTCAGGCAATTGCGTCCAATTCCTTCCCTTTTTTGATTTTTTTTATATGTTTGTTTTAGGTGCCATTTTGGGGGGAAAATATGGTTGAAGAGTGGAAGACTGAGGAGGGTTTTTGATAAGAAAGAAGAAATCTAGTTTTTAAAAAAAGATGGGTGGGTTTTTGAAGTTTGTTAGATTGAGCTGAGCGAGTTAAGCTATGTCAAGAATCGTGGTGAGATTTGTGAGGGATGCCTGTGTTTTATAGATGATGGGCTGGTGAAATGGGATAAGATGGGATGGGATGGGTGGAGGGATGTTGTGGATGGAATTTAGATAGAATGAATAAATTTGTAAGTTTACAATTTGCGGCCATGGATCAGAAAGATTGAAGAAGGAAGAGAGGTTGTATGAATTGGGAATTAAATAGTACTCCGTATAAGCCAGCTTGATAAGAAAGAAATCTTCATGTAAAAAAGAGAAGCAATTCATTACCATCACAGAGCACAAAGAGGAGCAACTCATCACCATCTCACAGAGTACACGAAAGTAAAACAACAGACACCAAATACACAATGCTAATTTTCAATTCTTCTCGTAGTCCTACTATTTATTCCTCAAGAGGACTTAATTAAAAAAACAATCCGACAACATAAAAGCCCGTACTTATCAAACAAATTGGTTTTTGTTTCCATGTTCCGGTGATAACTTGTAATAATATCCCCCATTAACTTTTTCTTTTTTGAGAACCACATAAAACGACCTCATATTCATCATAATGATCCCATCGCTTCACTCCCCTCCATTCACAGCTACTCTCGCTCATTCACTCATCAACTCGCCGCTCCGCTCGTCCCCGGCCCATCCAACCCCGGAAACTGCACCGGATCCATAGCCATGTACTCCAACAAATCCAACCCACCGACATTCACACCTTCAGCCGTCATAGCAACAGAGCTGTTCTCCATGTTCTGGAAAAACGCCGGGCCGGGCGGCAGATACCACATCTCGCTGCCGGCATTGTTCCACTCGTCAAAGAGGTTGACGTCCATGTTGCCGGCGCCCGAGGCGTTGCTGTTGTCCGCCGCCGGCGTGGACGGGCCGATGGACGAGGCGCCGTGGTAGGGAAAGTTGCCGGTTGAGAGGTCAAAGGGCGTGGCGGAGATGTTGTTTGCCTCGGTGGTGTTGTTGGCGGTAGGAGTCGGCACTCGGTCTACGGTTATAAGTTAGTTAACAAGCAAAATCTTAGTATATATGGTAAGTTTCAACTTACAGTGTCCGTTGAGGCCATCCCGCAATCTCTGTGCGTGGCTGCCCACCCAGGCTGCGCCATTCTCGCCACTCTCTCCGTTCTGCACCGGCTGCACGGCGCCCGCGTTGCCCGCCTCCGGGACGGGGCTCTGTGCCTTGGCAGACGGCTGCTGCATCGGCGCCTGGATGAACCGGTTCCGCAGCCGGCTAGTAAGAGACTCCAGCAGGTCGGCGAAGCGAATGCCCAGGTGCACGTCGTCGACGATGCAGTTGCGCAGAGCCTCTACCGTGGCGTCCATCAGCTCAATGCTCAGCTTGACGTCGGAACGAGGAGCGCCCAGGGCAAACGTCTTGAGCAAGAACATGGCACCGCTGATGATGCGAAAGTACGTCCGTACGGGCGCGTGCTTGAGGTAGCCTCCAGGCAGCAGTCCCTCGACAACCGTTCGCAAGAGATTCCGGCTTCCTTCCACCACCTCGCGCACGTACTCCTGGTCGTGGACCGTGAAGCCTCCCAGCTGACCAAGAGGTAGCTTTCCGTAGTTGATCATGGTCTGCGGAGATAGATGCGTCGGCTGGACCCCGTTGCCAGAGCCGGAAGTGTTGCCTGCATTGTTAGTGCACCGCTCGACGACCGCCTGCAACGAGAGGGAGTTGATGTAAATGCGGACATATTCGTACTCGATAGTCAGAATATGCCGAATGTACTGCGGTAGACGGAACAGCTCAAACTCTCGATACCAGTCCTTGAGTAGCGGTGTAAAGTCCCGTAGCAGGTCAACGTATTTGCCTGACTGGATAATCTCCGTCGTGTGCTTGCGCGTCTTGAACAGCTTCTCATTACCGAGGTGCATGGCATTGCTAATGCCCGCCCAGCAGTGGATGATTTGGTCGTCGAGCTCAAGATCCGGGACGTAGTTGAATCCGTTTGCCAGAGAAGAAGGGTTGGTCGCGGGCGTGCTGCTATCGTTGGTCAGGGGTCTCTGACGAGCAACGGCAGGGTCGGCTTTTCTTAGGTGCTCTGGTGTCATGCTAGTCCAGCCCAAACGACCTGCAAGCTGGCTCGTGTAGATGAGCAAAAGCCGCTTGATGCGATTGGCTCGCTGACGGTACACCTCATCCTTGTACTCAGGACGAGTGATGGCATCATCCTTGAGCAGCTCATCAATATCATCAAACACACCCAGCTCATAGGCCAATCCCATGGCGGTGCTGAGCAGCATCCAGCACATGCGGTCGCTCCTCCATGCCGGCTCTAGCCAACTCTCGATTCTTTTGCCGCCAATACCCGGCCCCATTGTTCTATGCAGCTCATCCTCAGACGCCATCAACGGCGAAGCTTCCGCAATAGGAAGCACCAGCTCATCAGTGGCCTCTTGCGGGGGGAAATGCAGTGCTCGAGGATGCCACTCGGTCAGAATCAGTAAAGACTCAATGGTGCCCAACGTCCTCAAGCTACCTTTGCGGAGACCTCGCCAGGGCGCTGTGCTGCTCGTCTGGGACTCTTCTGTAATCATCGAAGTCGAAGCAGACCCTGATCCGCAGAAGCCACCTCCAAAGGCTTCCTGTCCCCATAAGCATCTCTCAATCATGCCACGCAGATAGGTCCATAGCTGTTCCGGCACCGCGTGAGATCGACATATGCCACCAGTGCCGGGAAGTTGGCAATATCTCGAGGAAATCGTAAGCAGGGTAACCGTGAGAATCGGCTCCTCAGTCAAGAGGGTTAGGTGAGACGAGGGGTTGCTAAAGGTAGGGGGCGAAATCGGTGTAAGTGGTGACAGGTATTTGTAGTAGCTATAAGAGAAGGATAAAGTCAGCTTCGTCTAAATTGGCAACGTAAGATACAAGAAAGGGACAAGAGTCTTGAGCCTACTAGTCAATGTATTCAATGGCTTCTTGCGCGGTGAACCATCCAGCACGCACGAAGCGGAACCTCGACCAGGCTCTCAGGGCATCCTCATAGCCGGGCTGAGCCCTCAGAGTCGGACGTGACAGGTTGGGGTCGATGGATTGCTCAGGCCGGACGGATATGGATGGCCCCCTCGACCGGGCACGAAGGCCAGGCTCGTCCGTGGCCTGGGCCTGCTGAGGCGGCCCCGGGGCAATGGACGCCATGCTTGGCTGGCGCCGATGTGTATCCGCAGCCGGGCTGGACTCGTGATTAGTAGTGCCATACGCAGCAGCCGACGAAGGCATGACAAACCTATCCGTCGCGGCCTTGTAGAGGAGGTCGAGAGCATCGTGAGGCCCGTAGACGCCGCGCCTCATGACGGTCTGGGCCTCGAGGTTCTCCAGCGTCTGGTTGGAGTCGCCATCGCCGTCAAACTCGCCATCGTCGTGCCCGCGGCCGCCAGCCTTGCCGTCCGGCCTGCGCAGCGGCTGGGTCCTGCCATGGGATCCCCCCGGGGTCAGGGGCGTGTCGCTGTACTGGCGCTTGTCGAAGCGCGAAAAGGGCGGGCTGTCGGCGGCGTGCAGCTTCTTGCGGCCGTTGCGCACCACGTACTCGTCGGCGTCGCTGTCGTCCTCGTCCGTCTTTCTCTTGCGGCGCGTAGCACTAAAGAAGCACTCCTTGCTCTCGCGGCGGCAGCGCACGCACGGCGGGTCGTGCGGGTTGTCGACGCTGCCCAGGTCGCAGCGCACTTTGCGGCGACGGCACGGGATGCACGCCTGGTAGACGCGCTTGTGCTGGGGAACCTGTGATTGTCCCGACTGCGACTGTCCTGCCGACGCAGCCGTGGGCTGTTGCTGCGCTGATGCCGTCGTCGCCGTCGACTGGGCGGGACTGGCCGTGCTGGCATATTGGGCCATCCTATCTCTGTCTGGCTTCCCACCAACCAACGGGGTGAGATTGTGGTTGCTCGAGCGGTTTGCGGCGGGATGGCCAGGCGTAGGCCGAAGTCAAGCGAAAAACGAAGCCTGCGGGGTCTGTCTGTCTCGCAGAGCAAAAAGGCAATCCGAACGTATAAAAGAGGCAAAATCGAACCACCTCTGCAGGCAAAATGGCAAGCCAGGTGTGAAAATTCCCCCGGGATCTTGTTTTATTAACTTTCCCTCGATCCTCTTTTCCCGTCTCTTGCCGGCCTTGGCTTTGAAGAATGATTAAAAATAGGAGAAAAGAAGAAGACAAACCGCTGCGGAGAAAAAAGGTTAAAAAAAAGAGAGCCGGGTTTGTTTGTAAGAGGAAGAGGGAGAGGGAATGGCGGCAGCGCCCCGAAGCCGAGTAAAGGAAAAAAAGTACCAATTGAAACCGAAGCCCAGGCGCAGATGAAAGAAGAACGTAACAGTTTACCAATTTTTTCTCCCCTCTCTGTCCCCCTTCTTCTGAATCGCTTCTCGATTTTTCTGATTAATTCCAGACCGTTTTTAGCAAGCACTACTCCGTACCGTTCTGGTACTTTTTTTCTTCCCGTCTCCTCTGCTTGTTCTCGGCCCCAGATAAACGAACGTGCCCTCCTTCCCCTCTCTTTTTCAATGGTTCCCCCCAGAAAGTGCCAAAAGCCACGAGGCGATAAGAGCCGGCCTAGTTAAGCTGCACTGCCTGCACTGTTGCTGTACTCGTACGAGCAAAAGAGGACCTGGAAGAGAGGGAAAGAATAAAAGGTACCAGATACCGCGTGCTTCGCTACCCGCTCCGTACTTGTACACGCCGCTTCCCTCTTTCCTGCTCCGGGTCCCCGCACCTCACTCCCACGCGTCGGCCAATCAATGTCCTCAATCAACGTGCTATTAGCCAATAAGAGCCCGCTCTGACCAATCGCGACGGCCACAGCTGCGTCTCCTGGGGCTGGGAAGGAAGGTCACGTTGACGCAAGGACTTGCGCGGTGCATGGTCCGGTTCGTCAGTCCCCAGGTATCGTGTACTTTGGGAAGCTCGAGCCTGCGAGTTTGTACCGTGTACTTCGAAGGCTCCCAAGGTGCTATAACTGCAACCTGCCTGCGAGTTTGCCTCACCGAGAGTCGAGTCGAGAGACCGTTTCGTGAGCTGGCGTCTCGGTTAACGCAAGGGGGCATCAAAGCTTGTTTAGGCATCAGCATCAGCATCAGCATTTCCGGCGTCATGTGAATTACTCGTATACATTTGATCTCACCGTCCAAGACAACGGCTGACTATTTATGGCGTCTTAATTGTTGAGCTTGAGGTTATCCGTTACTTAATCGAATGCAGCTCGGCTCATCAGTCAGACGGTCACGCAACGATGGTATAAGACATAGATCTGTCTGCATGGTACAAGCATCAAAGCTTCCAATCGAGAAACCATCAATCAGTATGAATACCTACAAGAAGCAACAGCCGTACCTTACAGACTACACGACCAAGATGAAAAGCATGCCAATTCAATACAATCCATGCAAGCACATCTTCTGTACTTACTTACTCAAGTCATCCATATATCCATCCCATCCCAGGCCCAATAACGGCCCTCTGATAAGGTTGCTCCAGTCCCCCTGCAAGGGACCATCAACATGTCACTCTCACATGCATCTCCTCGCACAGGCACCACGTCATCAATCCGCCGAGACGATTTCACAGCAACACTTGCTTCTCATTGGCTTCGATTCATCACTTCCAAATGAAACCCGAAATACAGTTCATCACCTTCAAACTACTACCAAAATACCGTTCATCACTTTCAAATTAACACCAAAATACTGTTCATCACTTTCAAATTAATACCGAAATACAGCACCCTAGAAAAAAAAGCACTCCCATGCTTTTGGCCCTCCAACAACAGGCCAAGAGTTAATTTCATCCCAACACGCCCCTCGCAAAAAAGGAGAAACCATTGCAATGAAAAAATCACCGGCCAGCCTTGATATTTTTTTCTTCTTCCCCCGAGCTAATGAATTCTTTCTTGACGGCTTTTCGATGCGAGAAACGTCCTCCTACTACCAGGGGACGAGGGGGTGAAACCGCAGAACAACAGGAAAAAGAGGCAAAGAAGAAGAAGAGCACAAAAGGTAATTAGTAGTTTCCCTCAAGTAAAAGAGAAAAAAAGCGAACGAAGAGAGGATATCGAGTTAAATTTCGTCGTGAAAACGAACAAACAAAAAGACGTGACCGATTTCGCGGTTGTCGTCGTTTTAAGCGAATTGTTGTTGCCAGGGGCGGTTGCCGCCTCGTCTCTGCACCCCTTTGCGTACACATAACCAAATTACTTCCGTCGTATCGATCGATGCCTTGTGCGTGTTCTTGTAATTGCTCCCTGCCGTGACAAATAAAAAAAAAGACATTGCTACTCTCGTCTCATCGGCCAGTGCCCTGCATTCCCTACTATTGGGTCTCCAAGACCGGCGGCATTTGAAGACGCGCATTCTAGGCGACCAGACCCTTCTTGGACTATGTGGTGTCAACCTTTGGTCAGAACTCAATGTAGATGTCGTTTCATCGGGATAGACTCACCAAGTGCTCCCAGAGCTTTGTTGTCAACGCATCCGGCATGGTGTACAGATCGATGGAAAATTCGCCAGCTTCAAACAAGTTATTCACTACAGTTCCAAACGAGAGCATCAACACAGGGGTTGGACAAGTTCAAAAGGAGATGAGGCAATGGAGTAAATCAAGAAAAGAGCAGGGAAAATAATGCAGGTCCGTAAACTCACCTTCCACATCGCTTCGGATATACGTATCCGGGCCCTTGTTCTCGTTAATCAGCTGGATGACGCGCAGCAGATCCTCCTCCTCGAGCTTCTCCAGGGCCTCGGCAATCTTCTCGTAGTCGTACTTTTGGGCGCCCTTCTTGCTCACAAGGCCCTTCTTCTTAGGCCGCTCTTCGTCGGAAGGTAGGGGCCCCGTCTCGCGAAGCCTCTCCTGGAGAGCCTGCGAGGGATTCTTGAATACGACGGTGTGCGTGACCTCGTACTTTTCCTTTTGAAAGTTGAGATCGTGGATGATGGGAGCCAGCTTGGTCTTTTCCGTGGTGTAGAGGTCGATGCCAATCTCAAACTCACCCCAACCCTCGTTGGAGCAGATGAATGGGGGCTTGGTGAAGGCTGCAGTGGGGGATTCATGTTAGAGAGCTGTGGAAGGCCTCCACGGCAGGGTTCAGATCAGATCAGAGGCTCAGACTTACTCTGGACGGGGTTCTCGAATGTGGGGTGCAGGTTGTAGACAACCTTGGTAAAGACATCGGCGGGCCGCTCATTGCCATCCTCGTCTAGAAGGTGAAGCCGCAAGCTCCATTGCCGCATGGGAAACTCTGCCACGGGAGAAGGCTTGTCGCTGCAGCATTAGGTCAGCACGAGGCACTACACGGGAACCAGCAATCTCTTGTCTTGTGAAGGAGAAGAAAAGAGGGTGAAAAAGAGGGTGCTGGTGAAGAGATCATGATGAATGAAAAAACTCACATGACGTGCTGGTCCGTAACGACCTTGACTTTCCTCTGCTCATCGTCAGCCCCAAGCCTCGCAGTAATGGCCAGCTTCGCCGCGCGTGGCGCTCCACGGCGAATCGGCATCGTAAAAACAGCGTTGAGAGAGCGGGTTCAAATCAAAAGCGGGAAAATGAAGGGAAAGCACGGCACTGCCTGCTGCGCAGATGGGCAGAAAGAGAAAAGAGAGGCTATCGTGAACGATGGGAAACGCGCCAGATGAAGCAAGCAGAGAGAAGGTGCGTATGTTGGTGAGGCGAGGCGAGCTTCAGCCAGAGACGAATGTGAAGAAGAACCACGGCATCGCGTAAGAAACCAGACGAAGAATGCCCATTCAATCGAGTGCCCAGGCGTCAGGCAAAATCCAGCCGGCTGGCAGTTGGCGAAAAGGGCCTCCATCTCCAGCTGGCAGCACTTGTTCGTTGTCCGTCACGATTTTTCTTCGGCCCGCCGCCAGTCCCGTCGCGATTCCCAAAAAGCCCTCCTCTCACAAAACCACATCATTCCCTCTCTGCAAGCTGCTCTGGGCTTCTGTGCCTGTGCTTCCCTTGCACGGTGCTCCAAAAAAGGGAATAATAGAAAAAGGGCATATTGGAATTGCTTCCGACGAATTATAAAACCGTGTCCAATTGGACAAAGCAAGCACCGGGGGGAAAACAAGAATGGAACGAAAATGAGAGAAAAAACACTGCGTGTAAAAACTCACCTCGACCAACATGATGGCAATCGTTGTTCCTGGAATCCCTCCCTCGAAAAAACGCCTATTACGGGAAATAGATAATGGAGATGGTTGCAAATAAAAAACCCCGGGGCGGAAAAAAAATATGGAGGATAGGACGATACAAAAAAAGTATAAACTACAGAGACAAGCCTTACAGTGGCCCTTGTCCTGTCCAGTCCAGTTCCTGTCTTGTTCCCTTGTCAGACACAACACACAGCAAAAAAGCACAGCACAGCACGCACACGGCACAAACACACGCAAGCACACACAAACACGCAAGCCAACCGAGAGAGGGAATAAAAAAGGGGTGCAGAAACAGGGCGAAAGGGGTGCAGAAGAAGAAAGACTAGATTGGACGCACTTGTAATTGTTTTCTTGGCCGAATTCGCACAGGCTGCCGGGGTAGGAATCTCTCTCTTTCGTTCTTTCTTGTTCCAAAAAAAGCTGAGTGAAGGGGAAGTAAGTAAAAAGAACAGACTGGGAAACCGACTAAGAGAAAAAATGGCTGGGCTGGAACTGGGCTGGGCTTAATTGAGGCTGCTTGTCTGCCTGTCTGTCTCTTGTCCCTGCTTTCCCGCCAGCTTAAGCCACTCCGACCGACTCTCGCTGTGCCGCGTCTTCCAGCGCCAGGCTCTCGCTCGCTCACTCACTCACCTCTTCTTTCCTTCTCTACCTAACCTAATTTTTCTTCTATTTTTCCCCTACAGGTTCCACCCTTGGGTATCAAATAGCGAAAAACTTGAATCCGTAGCTGAACAGCCCCGGCTATCCGCCCATTTTCGGAGCTAAAGCTGGTTAGGTGGCCCCCCCTCTCTCCCTTTAGAGTTGGAGACTTTGCGTGTTCTGCTTGTGATTGTGTATGATGGTGTACTTTGCTTGCCCCGTTGTGTGGACAGCACGAGCTCGGCGTACTCCGTCATAGTTGCGAGAGATCGGACGGAATCGAGCTGATCTCTTTTTTTTGTTCCGTCGGCGCGCTAAGCCTGGACCGAACAGCTCTACAATGCAGACGGACTGTCGGAAATGCCGCGTATTCGAGAACTCTGGATTCTGGATCCTGGAATCTGAATTTTGACGACATTTCTAGCTATATTCTGTAGTGCCGGCAATCACCGCTGTACTCTCTTATGCCGACTGTAAACATCACCTCTACACTCCGTAGCACCGGTGTTACCATCTTCTTCATCTTTCCACAGATAGGTACTGGCACGTACATGCGTGATGCATCACACAAGCCGTAGAAAATGCCCGAAGGCACGCTCTTTGTTGTAGCTCAAGCATCTACATCTCTCCTCATGCTCATCTTCCACAGGTGCCAACTTGACCATGTGGGATGCATTATACAACACAGAAAATGCCGTTTGACAAGTGTCAATCCATGCTCTGTGTAGCATCATCTCCGCGTAGCTTTTCATTCCGTTCTCCCACCCGGCATCTACATCTGCACCCGGAAACAATATCTACAGTACTGCTACTACTTCAAACCCGAAATAAATGTCCGAATTTCATTTGTATAGCATCTCATTCCGCACTGTCCCGATAATTGCTCGCATGGCTGATACAGTGCGAAATCAAACCCCATCACAAAAGTACAACATCTCCAGACGGGGTACCTGGATCTGATAACAGTGCCTGCAGAAATAGATTCTGTGCCTTTGTGAGCTAGAAGTTGACATTGCGACCATTTTACTCTCCAAGGCATCCATCCTAAATGGGTGCTGTAACAATGGCACAGTTTAACAGAAAGATTGTAATGCTCTAGAGCAAAAACAGACACTGCGTAGCCGATGCAGCCTTTTTTGCTATGCCTATATTTAAGAGATACTACGCAAACAACTTACATACGGCAGTATCTCTCTATATTCTAGAGCGAGGTGGCTTCTGTTCAACTAGAGCATTGCTCTCTATGGTGATAAAAAAGCGATGTTCATCACTCTACCTTTGAAATAGTCGCAGTATATGTCCAATCCTCATCGTCGACAACGAAAAACACCTCCGAAACCGCACTCCTCGTCAAACCGTCGCCGCCCTTCGGCCAAGCAAGACCATACAAATCACCATACACAGCACCGTTCCTTTTCGTATCACGCACCCATTGGTAACCCCAAAACGACTGGTCCCTAGTATCGCGAATCATGTCCAGCACCTTTTGAAGCTCACTGTCCAAGGCGTTTCCAATCTTTGTCCCCAGGGGGATACACCCCCATCCATGCATTCTTAGCACAGCGGTGTGCTTGCCGTCGGCGAGGTTTAGGACGGACTGGCTTGGGCTTATTTGGGAGCTTTCTCCTTGGACGAATTGGATGACGGCGCCTTCTTTGTGGCTCGAGTTGCATTTTGCAAAAAGGTCTTTATCCTCGTTGCCCTTTTTCTGGGGGTAGTAGAGGACTAGCTTTCCGGAAGTGTCGAATTGGATCGCGGAACCGGGCTCGGGAATATCTTTCCAGTCTGTTGAGCTGGAGATGATGCCGTGTGGTGATAGACCGCGAATAGTCAAATAGCGTCGATGGACTAATTTGTGACTGCCAACGACGCTGAAGGTAAAGAAGTCCTTCTTCTCGGTGAAGTCCCCACCGATAATCTTTCCGACATGATTGACATCCGACGAGCTTTCTTTCTTGTACTCTGTGACTTTGACTTGAGTCCCATCAATGGAGAGATGAACAAGGAGAATAACACCCGTCTTTCCTCCCTTAAGAGTCGATTTCAGAGCGTCATTGAAGAAGAGCACTCTGCTGACTACTTCCGAACTCCTAGCTGCGTAAAAGTTGTGCAAGGACGAATGGCCTGAGAGATGCATCCCTCCAAGCCCGACCAACAGTCCAGGTGTGGGGGTTGCGGCACCAGAGGCAATGCCGAGAATAGAAAGGAAGAGGCCGGCAGCAGCCACTGCCTGGCTATAGGCTTTGGGAGAATCTTTGTCTATAATGGAGCAAAAGACTATTTCCTTCAGGTCGTTGATGAGCGTGATCGTAGTATCGCCATTACAGGTAGCTAGAGGAGAAGAACTCATTGTGCTGTGTGGGTGTAGTATGATGACTCTCCAATATTCGTATAAAAATAACGAAGAAGATGATGGCCTGAGAGGAAAATATGAGGGGAAACGTTCTTTCTGTGGCAATGAGATGTTTCTTATTAAAGCGAATCAAGCACGGTAGGGACCGTCTTGCTGCATACGATGCCGTGCCGACTATTGGCCCAGATGCTGTAGAGAGCTGGACTAGACTGCTTCACGAAGCCTAAACTGAGTGCTCCTGTGACGTGGTTCAAGAATTGAGAGCTTACAAAGATCAAGGTTGGGGATAGAGGAGTAATATAAATAGGTATGAATAAGAAAGAAAATACAGAGTAGGTAGATAAAAGGGGAAGAGTTGGTATGCCAAGGTTCCCTTGATGGAGTTGAAGCTGGTACACGTCATATCAAATTGTACTTGTGATGGAGTTTGATTTCGCACTATATCAGCCACAAGAGCAATCAGTAAAGTCCGTGCGAAAAGAGATCCATGGAACTGTATCTGTTCTACCGTAGTGTCCATCTTGTATAGCCTGTAGGTAAATGAAGCTTCAAGGTTGCATTCAACGCTTCATTACATATAGAATCACCCTATCAATCCTCTCTACGGTGATGAATTCACTCTTCTCATCATTCAGACATCACATACATACACTGCCTCTCTGGTATCAACTTTTATTTCTTTCAGGGTGCTCTACTATCAAATGCCATTATTCGCTCTCCCCTCAAGGGCATGCACCACTTGGTGCTCAATTCCCGGGGTCTTTCTTCTCTCCAGTCTCCGTGATTCCAGATCGACTTTCTCTGGGCTACATCGACTTGTGTTACAGAGGCTCGTGTCGATCCATCTGTCGCGTGCGTGTGGTGTATGTGTATTGGTGGTGTTGTCATGTTGTGATGTGATGGGGCGTGGGGGGCGTCAAAAGGTACAGAGCATCGCCGTGTCGTTAATCAACGGGCTGATGCGGCGTAAATGATGGGGGAAAATTATGGTTCGAGAAGCGGCAAGCATTGATTTGGGGGTTGATGGTCGGGGGTTAAGCCAAGGAAGTATCGGCTTAAGCAGTCTTCTCCTCCTCATCCTTCTTCTCCTCCTCCTCGTCAGCGGCCTGGAAAAGGTGGGCGCTGTCCTTTTGCGCCTTGAGGAAAGCATCCCGGAACTGGTTGGCGTCTGCAAAAACATTCATGTTAGTAGATATTCACGTCTGCCAGCATTAACAGTTGAAATCTTGACGTACTGTCGGAGTTGGCGAATCGGATAGCAAGAGTCACAGCCTCGGGCTCTCCCTCGCTGACATCGGCGGCAGCGTTCCACACCCAGCTTCGGTCAGAGCCGACGTTGGGCGACAGAGTAATCTCGGGGACAACTGCGCGCACCTGTTAGTAAACCTCGTCTCTCTATCTCTCTCTCTGTGTGTATAGCAGTACGAGTATACGCCCGATCAAGCGGGGCGACAGGGGGGAATACGTGAAGGTGGGGAAAATAACGTACTGTAGTGGTTGGCGCAGACCTTGAGAGTCTTCTCGCGTCGCATCACCAGGCGGACCTTGGCGTTCTCCTTGTGCTTGAGCAGTCTGACATCACCAGTTCCGCGCTCCTTCCACTCGCCAGCGGCGGCGGGGGCCTCCTCGCCGTCCTTCTTGGCGGCCTTGACGAACTTGAACAGCTTGGCGCGCATCTTGAAGAGCTGCTCCTCAGACTCCTCGTTGGTCTTGACGTCGACCTTTTCGGTCAGCTTGACGACGGGCTCGAAGTGGACGTCTTCGCTCTCGGGGGCCTCGTCCTATCGAAACACTCTTGTCAGCCGATGATTTCCATCAGGATATAGATGCAGGAGCTTACCTCCTCGCCCTTGGCCTCGCGCTGGGCCTTTGCGCTTCCGGAGTTGTCGCCACGGTCCTCCTCCTCCTTCTTTTCCTTCTTTTCACCACCGCCAAACATGGAGAAGACGGAGGAAGCAGTCACAGAGGCAGGAGCCTAGATAAGAAAAGCCCGCGTGTCAGCACAAAAGATCACGGTCGAAATATCGCGCAGGGCATCATCGATCGATCGGGTCGGACACTGCAGCGGTTTCACGCGAGGGGTCGTTAGTTACCTCAGTGCTGGTCTGCTCGACCTTGGGCTCGGTAGCGTCGGTGGAAGACATTTTGAAGAATCGGTCGGATATCGAAAAGAAAAAAGGGACTCTGTTGCCGTGAAAGAAGAAACCGTTAGTCGTTTATCGCAAAGGGTAAAAAAATGATGCCGTGCCAAACAGCGTTTTGTTCTGGTGGCGTAGCGGGGTGAAAGGCGGGAAATGAGCAAGCACCCCTCCTGACAAACAAAAACACGAGCGCTTCACAAGAAACAAACTCACCAAGAGCTCAGCAAAGAAAAAAGGGAAGAGACCAAAGTATCGCTGGCGATGGAAACCTCGTCGCAAAAAGAACCGGTTATTGTATGTTTCTGTAAGGTACCTGGGTCTTGCCTAGCGGGGGATGGAGTTTAAAAAAAAAAACAAGGTGGTGGTTGGTAAGGTCGCGCGAGGGGCTTTGCAGTTCTGCCTGGCGCTGTGTTTTGGTGCCCCTCCCTTCCATTCAGTTCTTGAGTGGCGGGGCTGATTTTTTCTTTTTTTCATTTCCCTGCCCGTTCACTAAGGTACCTCTAACTTGTAGCGTTTTTTTGGGACGGGACATGTCGCAAGACTGCTCTTTTTGGTGAGAGGGTACTTTTAGGCTCTACTTTATTGGTATTGCCTTTTGCTGCTAAAGCTGGTGTTAGCGATCAAGGGGTGGAAAGAATACAGCGCCGATCATCGCATACAAATTATAGTGGCAGGCCGGCGGTGTTTTCTTTCCACCGTATGGTAATGTTCAAGGCCTCCTTTGTGCATTACATGCATCTGCAGTACATTGGAGTAGAGAAGTCGGGTGGCGACATTCATTGTATATCCGCCGTCAACGGAGTATTACTGCCCCTCACAGCCTAGGCTCACGAATGCCTAAACATCGTCCATATGCACCTCTTCTTCACAGCTTTTAAAGACCATTACAACCCAAGCTTACTCCTAATTGTCCTTAAATGCGAGGTACAGAAACACTGAATAAAATATGTAGACGTCACGTGGTCCTGAGCCATTTAACGTGCGAAATCACGGGTGTTTGCTGACTCTTGGTGTGATCAAGTGACACGACACAGACTATCGAATCCCTCCAAACAATACATGCCACACAATTTACTATCAGTACTAACCTGATAAGCACGACAGTTTACATGTATAATGTAGGTAGCTATCAGATGTAAGGCAAGGTCAATGGTATTATAAGTCTCATGTATATAAGATACCAACGACATAGGCAGGCAAAGTAACATACGGTAAGGTAGCTCGTGTATTTGCGTTTGCCATAGAACGAAATCCCATTTCCCTTTCATGCCATAATCACAACCTCAAAATGACAAATAAAAAAAGGTATGATAAGACAAGCAAAGGTAAAAAAAAGGTCAAATCCATAAACTCCGTCCATCCATTCCAACCGGTTTCTGTTCATTCAAGTTCATTAATACATATACCAAATCCTTGCGGATCCCCGTCGTTGCAAAATAGGAGAGTTAGAAGAAGACAAAAGAAAGCAAGCCTTCCTTATGGAGCGTCATTGCACTGCTCGTGCGAACTCTGTCGGCATGCAGACTTGCCCCTTAGCATAGACCACAGCCGTGAAGCAGAGTCTGTGAGCTTCTCCTGGACTTCCTTTTTGGCGTGCTTCAACTTTGACTGGGCGGCTGCTGCGTGCTTGTCGGCAGAGTACGACTTGGCCTTCCGCAAGTATTCTTCATGCTCCTCAGCGCTACCAAAGGTTTGCAGCCACAAAAGCTTCGCCGATAATTGAGCGTCAAGAAGCTGGAGCTGAAGTTGGTTTTGCACATCTTCCACCGAGGGCAAATTCTCCGTAGCTTGTTGCGTAATCTTGTCAATCTTGCTGGCGATACCTTGAGTGGCTTCATCAAGCTGAGTCTTGGCCGTTGATACGAGGTCATCCAGTTGCTGCCGCACATCTGCAAAGTTGGCAAAGCTGGCGCCAAACGTCTTGGAGACGGTCTCGGTGACTGTTTGGCAAACATTTTGGCATGCCGAGCCCAGTGACTGCTTCGCATTCTCAATACGCCGTTCTGCTTCCTGAGCAGCCGCAGGTACGAGGCCGGAGAGATCCTGAGCAAGATGGGCGAGATGCTTGGTCCGCTCCAGAGCGCCCTCCATTAAGCCCTTGCCAAAGTGGACCTTAACAACTTTGTGAATCTTTGGGCGGCACTTAGCCTCGAGAATGACGCTGACGACGCCGTGGGTCTCCCTCTTGGCAAACTTTAGACGAAGACCCTCATCCTCCAGAGACATGGTGGTATCAACGGGGACTTCTCCTCTCTTGGCAGTCACGGTCAGGCACTCCTTGGCCAGCCATGTCTTCTTGATGCTGTTGGGAATGTGAATTAGGATATCATTGTGTGCTTCAGCAGTGAATGACACAACCGGCTTCTTGGCGCCGAATATCCAGTCGTCTGACTGCGCTTCGCCAATGGGCATCAACGCCAGGCCGTTGGTAGCCGAAGGAATCAGGCTGCTGCTGCTGCTGGAGCTTGATGACAACGCCGTCGAAGTGGTGAGATAGGATGTAGTTGTGACGGTTGCGGTGACGGATGGTGGCATCTGGACGTTTGGTAGAGCCGACTTGGATGCCGGCCCGTAGAAGATGGGTAGCACCACAAGGACGACGACAACAAACACGAAGCCGGGAAAGGCGCCCCACGTATTCTCGACCAGAAATTCCTTGACCTGAGATTCCAATTGCCATAGCTCAGACATCTTCTTCTTGAAAGATTTCTTGTCATGGTCGGCAGGCCTTTCAATGACTCGGCTCGCCTCGGGAGTATAAGATGGAGCCCCAAGACTCTGGTCCGTGTATTCGAGCAATTCTTGCGATGCATCGTTCTTAAATGGAGGAAAGGGTTCGGTCTTGTTGGACTCGTCGTGTGCTATCTGGGACTCGGTCATGACGGTGTCTTCGTGAACCGAGTCCTCATCGTCTTCCTCGTCCTCGGTCTCGTCGCGGTCAGACGATGCACCGTGCGTGTCGGCATCATCATTGTCCGTCCCGAATGAATCGTCTGTTCCAGCCAGGCTCCGGACATCGTCTGGGCGATGAATGTCGAGCGAGCCGACGGACTCGCTCATGGAGGCGGGGTAGTGGTCGTCTTGGGACTCTTCGTTGTCGGTGCTGGGGCTCGAGACGAGCTCGTAGGTTGATTCGGCCATGCCGTTGTCGTCGGCTGGCGGAGGCATGTCCATCATGTTGGGGTTGCTGCTCGATATCCAATTCGCAAGCTGCGTGTTGCCCTGCGGCCTGGGGAATCGGAGAGTGGGCTCAGAGGCAGAGAGGCCTGGGGCGTCTGCAGTTGTTGTTTGTGTTGTCGCCGTTGGTGAAGGCGAAAGTGTCGAAGGCGGCGGTGCTGGCAGAGAGTTCGAAGGGTTGCTCAGGCGTGCAAGCAAAGTATCGCGACGGCGAAGCTGCGTATCATGCTGTTCCATCACGAAGTGACTGTGGTCAGTTCGAGGACCATCTCACGCTCCCAAGCGATGACTCGTCGACAGGCCCATGAATCAACAGGGCGCGGGTATGGAACTGTTTGAGGGCGGCGAGGAGGACAGTGGCAAGTGGCAGTGGCAGTGGTTCTTGTGTGAATGGAGATGGAGGGGAGAAGAAGGGCGGCGGGGAGGGGTTGAGCTTTGGATGAATGGAGAGTGAGGTCAGAGGCCAACAGCTCGCAAGGTGAAAGAACTAACCACTGTGGAAGTGCAGAAGCAGAAGAAGATGTTTCCCGAAAGAAGAGGGAAGAAGTAGAAAATCCAAATCACGGAAAAAGCTTGACCGTGAAGGCAAAGTTGCACGTTGCAACACAAGGAAATAAAAGAATAGGCCCGAGTGGTGAAGCTGGATGTGGTAAAGCCGTGCACCAGGGATAGCTTTGAGGCTGAGTTGATGCCTGCGGGAACCCGGGGCTGCCTGATGGCGCTGTGGATGTAGCGGTTTAGCGGTTTAGCAAGCTCCCTAGCAGCTGCGAATAGCGCTGGAAGAGGTGGGGTTAGGCTGTTGAATTGAGCTCTGGGCAGCGCCGCGCGTGACCTAGAGAGCGACGAGGCAATTGTTCAGTACGAGTACAGGGTTGTAAGATGGATGAAGATGGAGTGGAGTTTGGGTTGATGGGTGAGATGGTCGTCTCACGTGAAGATTATGCAGTCAGTCTACGGGAGTTGAGTTGATTCGCTTCGATTCGATTGGCCGCCGGGCTGCAAGAGAAGGACCAAAGGGACGAGAGAGGACGGAGAGAAGGGCAAGAGGGCGAATGAAGGAAGCAGAAAAAAAGAGGTGCTGTACAGTAAGACGAGGCTTCATCTGCCTTGACAAAGTGTCCGATAACTGAGATGGATGGTGGGGTCGGTGCTTGAGTGGCGGACGAGGCTTTTCACGGTTTGATGGGATCAAGGCCAAAGAAGAGAGTTGGTTGGGCCGTTGTTTTCGTTGGCTTTGGGTTTTGGTCTAGCTTACGTAGTGTGTGTTTTGTGTTGTTGAGACATCAATATCTTGGAAAAGAGATCGTTATTGAGAATGAATGGTAAATACACAGGCACCAGCCATGATGGGCTGAAGTGAGTCTTCGATATCAAACATGCGGAGACGAAGGAAGCTAGGCCAGTTCTCCATCCGTCTGCAGCTTTGGTGGTGAGGCTTGCAAGGGACCAAAGTGTCATGCGTAAGGTAATGTAATCCAAGTGAGGGGCCACTGTGTATACTCACAATATACATGTTGGATGCTTTTTGGAGGCTATTTCAAGGTAAATCGCTATCTATAAACTCAACATTGTCTCCATCAACCCAAGCCCAGCCAGCAAAACATCATCTACAGCAGTTAGAACCCAACTCAGTTCAGTCCAACACAAATCAAATCAGACAAATAGACAAATACCTGCAATCCCATCTCACATATCCCATCCATCCATCCATCCCATCTTCATCGTCGCATCCCGTCCGGCATGTGCTCGCTTCATACGTCAGTGCCTCTCCTCCCACTGTGGAGACTCTCTATTCTCCATTTTCCGCTCCCGCCATCCCGAGCTTCCAGGTCTCCGCCAGGCGGGACCCTTTTTGTCGATGCGGGGAGCCCATTAAAAGGCGTATTTTAATTTTGGAAGTACATTTAGAAGTATTGGCCATGAAGGTAATCCTTGTATTGTATTTTGTTACTAGGTATCAGTTCTTTCAGTTGATTTGGGACTTTGTGATATGCCTCATCAGGTATTGAAAAGTATCAAGAGGGAGCCACTCGAGCCCAATCAGCCCAACGAAATTCTGGCTTGATCAATAACAAACGTTGAGGATAAGCCCGTTCTTATACCATCGAAGCTTGCTATGCCTCATATGCATTGATTAAATCAGTAAGTTGCGCCACGGCCCAGGCGTCTTGTTACGCTTACGTACATTTCCCACACATAAGAACATCTACACAACATCAGAAATAGCTGGCATAACTCAAAATGTGCAGTTGTGATTTCATATATTGGCCGATATCGCTTCGGCATATAGACAGCCCTATCTATTTACTACCCCCCGTCAAAACCTGTCATAACCATCGCCCCCATCCATAACCCGTCGTATCCTGGCATGTAAAAAAAGCAAGCTGAACAAGAAAAAATCAAGAAAAACGAGTAGGCGTTCCGACATTCCGACATTATGCGCGTGCCGCTCTCCGTCTATAGTTTTTATTTCCCATCCCCGTCTCCAAACTCCGTGTTGGCCGAAGCAAAGACACAACAAAAATAAAAACACAAAATGCGGAAATAGACTGAACCAGCTCCGATGGCAGGGATCTGGCCGGCTATTGGGGTACGAGTACGGCAGCCATTGCAAGCCGCCAAGGGGTAAACCCCGTCCCGAGTCCATGATCCCAGCAGCCAAGAAGAAAGAGGAAGTGGGGTATCTTCACAAAAAAATGTTGTGACACGGATGATCGTGCCGGCAGCCGGGGTCAATCAGGAGGCTGAGACAAGCAGGCGGCGATTTTCCAAGAATGATGCTATCCGAGTAGGCTGCCTTCTTTCTTCTAAGCGGAGCAAGCCCGTCTGATTAATAGTGGTGTACAAAAATGAAGAGATAAAGATGGCATGCGATATGCAGAATGGTTTATAATATGCAAATTATTGTGCAGCTTCAGCCCTCACAGCACGCCGTGCTTCTTGAGGACCTTTTCCAGGGACTCGGGGCCAAAGTGCTCGTCGTCTGGCATCATCTCAATGATGCCGGTCAGGTTGGCGAACAGGTCTCCCTGGTTTCGGTAGGCCAGAATGGCAGGCACTGCGGCATTGTCGAATTCAATATCCTCGTAGTGGACCTTGACGAAATGAACCGACGTGTTGGACTTGACCAGCGGCACCAGCACTGATTCGATTGCTGAGGAGACCTCGCTCTAGACAACTAATGTTAGAACATTGTCACATCCATATGGGTACGGCGGGACTCTTTACCTCGTGATCGTAGACAAATACAACAACAGTGGTATCTCTGTTGACCTTTTCGATGGCATCTAGGTACCCCAAGGCGTCCACCTCATCCATGCGGCCGTATATCCGCGTGCTGGGGCTCGTCCTTCGGGTGCGAATAGATGCGCCGGCGGCTTCCTTCTCGAGCTCCTGTCTCCGAGCCTCTCTCCACTGGCTCAAGAACTCTTCCTCGTCGTCGTCACCACCGCTAAAGATGGCCTCTTCACTCTCACTCTCGCTGTTTTTGTCGCTTGAGCGGGGGGCACCAAAGACGCTCTTGCGAACGGACATGGCTCGGTTTCTCCATTTGGTCTTGCGGGCAGATTCATAGCTTCTGGCATCGGCAATGACGCCTTTGACACCGGTAGAACGGCCGCTGTCAAATGACGCGGGGGGGAGTCTGAGCTCAGCAGCGGCGGTAGGCATTCTCATGGCTTCTTCGATTCTGGCGTTGCGATATTGTTCCTCTTCAGAGACGTCGGATCCGTGGTGAGAGTCGGCGTCGTCACGATCTTCAGGGTGGAGGGTTTCCCGATGGGTATTGTTAGCGACAAGCTTGTCGAATTCTTCTTGTGCTTCAGTGGTCATATTGGGCAAAAAGGCTCGGGGACGAGCGGGTGACTGAGGGTGATTATATAGATTATAGATGGGATCGTTGTTGTCTTCTGTAAGCTCAAACCAGCGGCAGAGAAGAAACGAACTTGGCCAGTCCTGTCGAGTGAGCCGACGACGTGTGACTGAGGGAGGGGCGTGTGGGAACAATTGACTGGCTATTCGGGCAGCGCGTTTCTCGAAGGAGCGGAGCAAAAGCAGCAAGGGGGTGAGACGACAAGAGTCTTTTCTTGGTCGTGATTAGTTGAGACAAGAGACGCTCGGATCAAGCAGCGAAGAGGCGCGAAGAAGTAAAAGAAATAGAAGTGTCGGCGAGAGCGAAAGAGAGCGTCGAGTGGACGGCAAGACGGGGCCCCTGACAAGACGCACGCCCCCCTTTTTTGATGCGACAAGCGGTTTCAGCAGGCAGATCCAGCATGCGAGCTGCCAGGGGTTTTTAGTAACGGATCCAGAGGGCCAACAGGGCAGGGCTCAGCACGAGATCAAGCGGTCGCAGTGCCGAGTCTGGCGCGGGTTTGGAGGCGAGGACGAGAGGAGGACCGGGATGGTGATTGGCGAAGTCGGAGTTGTGGTGGGTAGAATGTGCATAAGGCACGATACTCGACAAAAGTGTGGGCAGAAGGTGGTGTAGAAAAGGTGGCGCGCGGGGGTTGTGGCGCTTGGATGGTGTTTTTAGTGGCTTGATGCAGCGATTGAGCCCTACATCACCAACAAGTTGACTGTACATACAGCGACAACATGATAACATTCTCTCACCCCTCGAGCTGAATTACGAAGAGATATCAGCTACATGGATATTCCATCTCTTTTGATCAGCTGAATCAATATCAAGAACATCACAGCACTCAGCTCCGAATCCCTTGCTCAGCACCCCAACGTCTAGACTCTCTACGGACTACTCCGTCCTCATGGCAGCATTGATTCTCGACGAGGCTGAAGAGTGATCAAACGCCCCCATTGTGATGACAGGGGCCATCCTTGCCATCTTCGCCCTCTCTTGCCATCACTCGGCCAATGCGGCCATGCCAAACTGCTGAATGACGCCCACGATGCCCGCACTTGTGCTGCACCCCAGGCGCTGCCATGCTCTTTCTCCTCCCACAGCCGGGGGTCCGACATGTGGCTCCTCGTCGAACCACCGGCGCTAAGAAAAACGAACGACTGACGGCTGAGCCTCGCACCGAAGCCAGTTGGTTTTGCCTCTCTGATGAGTCTTGTATTGCCTGTCAATGCCACGATGAGAACCGGATCTGCGACCAGCCCCGGCCCCAAATGCACAAGCAAGCATTGCACTGACGGAGATGACATTTTCTCCGCTGATTTATGCGCCTTTTGGGAAATCACCACATGGCTTAGGCTGACTGGATGGAAAACTGTCTGGAATGTTTGGAAGGATCTTGAGGACCCTCCCCGCATGCCACGTCTTGCATGGCAGCTTAATTTCGAGTGGTGTGGCTATTCCTGGGCGAGCAAGGATGTCCGAGATATTCGTGATTGGGCGGCTGAGTCTTGCTCGCTACAGCCTTTTCATGCGCATGACGAACCAGCTCGGAGGAGGTATACCAATTCGACTGCCGTGTACGAGATACGAGTAGGTCGGCTAGGAAAAGCCCTGGAGGGGGGCTCAGACAGGCGGTATGTTTCGACCGCTGGGCGAGCCCTACAGTATCTCCATCTTGGAAGACGGTGAGAGACTCGGTTGGCGGCATGGCTGACGTGGTCCATATTGGGAGCAGCAGCTTACTATGCTTGTGCCTACGCACGGGATGACTGCTTGGATCTCTGCAGTGGTAAGCTGATGGCCAACAACACATCTGCAATACCCTCCTTGGCATCGACATCTTGACGGCAGACGAAAGGAGAGCACCCACGTTGAGCTTACAACAAGATGCTTGTACTCGCGGTTTCAGGCTGTGTTCACCAGTTCATCTTATCTGTGATTCTCACCGCCACCTCCAGGCCACCTCACTGCCGAGCCATTGACATTAGCAGTTGATATTAGTCTTCGGCACTTCCCAGCCCAGAGACAGAGGCAGGACCAGGACAATGCCGGGATCACGACGTCTGTCTTACGCTTAATCCATGCACATTCGACTAGACTCCATCAGGCAAGGCCAACTCATGCCTGCTGTTTCAGAATCCGTTTCATCTTTCTCGTGCAGATCAGAAGCCTGTTTAATTAATCTCGGCCCCTGGTCCAGTTGAGCGCGTAATGTGGGCATATCTAAGCTGGTGCTGCCACGGTTTCCGGGCTTCTTATTGGCCATTTTCCGGGCGACGATTTAATCCTCGTCTTTTCCCATCTTTTATCTTGTATTTTCTATTTGTATTTTCGCGACCAAGAAGTATAGGATGGAAAAGGCAAACGCAATGTGGCGCAGCCAACGACTATTCTAACAAATGATGCCATTTTCGCCGTTGGGGGCCATCCATATCGACTGTTGTTTGCATCGGACTAATGGAGATGCGATTCTGCAAGAGTCCGGATACGAAAGCTTCTTTGGCTGCGCGATGTAACTCTTGTTTTTATTGAGGACGACAGCATTGACTACCGTGGACGTGACGCCCTCAAATATTTGTGCTGCTGCATCATCCTGAGTTCTTCGCTTGCCTGGTTTCTTCTGTGCAAGGCGTTTGGGCACTTACATGCTACCAGGCTGTGACTCGCAATGTCGGATCCTGATTGAAGGAAGACATATGGCACTCGGTGTTGAAGCCCGAGACTATTCAGCTCGGCTAGAGATGTGAGGCGTCTTTCGTGTGACCTTGTACCTGGTACGGGTCGTGCGTTGATATTGTGAGTTGTGGGGTTTCATGATGCAATTCTTCTGCCAGACTTGGGACGCTTCTGACTTTGAGGTGTTCTTCGCTTATGAATGGACCAATCAATGTGGCTGGATAGGAAGACAACTTGGTAAGCAGTCTCAAGTGCAGTATGAGAATGGAAGAAGTGAAGTATCTTGGAAATCCTTATTTATTTAGTATCGTCTAACACCCAGTTACAACGAGCGTCAACAAGACTCTTGCTAATTTGCCGCTGTTTCTTTACCTCAAGAGGGTATGCCGTATTCTACATTTCTTTTGGCAAGTTTCAAGCTATGTTGTTCAGATTTTACTCCACTGTCTCGAATCATATCGTGTAAATCACCCACGACTTCATAATGACACACCCAAGCATCCAGGAGCTATATTAAGATAACTTCGTGCTGTCTCGATACTATGATACATAGTTTACCTTTACATTAACTAGAATTACATCATTCTGGCTCGTCTGTAAAATATAGACTCCGTGTTTGATCATCACAGTCCTATTCGCCAATCGTCATCTCCATCTTCTGCACCCAACACCATGACATCTCTCCATATATATATAACCCTTGTCACAACTCTACAGCTGCTACTTGTAAGCCTACATACGTCAATCTGTATAACATTGCCATTTCTTCCTCAGCACTAGCATCCCTAATTTCGTCATATCCTCCTCCGACACTGCCCATCCGCACATCGGATCAACATCCAAAACTTACACGGGCCATCCAACGATCCCAGTTACCCAACGCCCGTTTGAGCTTCTGTCATAAATCAGGGAACCATATTTACTGTTGGGAGTTTCTAGAATTTTCTTGGTTTGCTGCATTTGTTGTCCATGCATAGGTTGTCTTGCTTCATATTGGGCTAAGTAGTCATCTGATAAGTAGTGTCACTGATGTCACCACATATCGATGATGCTCTCTGTTTCGCGATATGTTACTAATTCGATCTGTTGAAAAACACATGAAATGATACTCAAAAATAGCTCAAACTACATTTTCATGTCATGATCTAATCATTGTGAGGGAAATGCCACAAAACCAGCAAGACAAATACATGTAACCACTCTCACAGCAAACTCACACAATACCTTTGACAACAAACTCTCCCAACCTAAAAACACAGAGAACAAGAAACAAGAAAGTAAGCTCTTTATTCATATCGAACAAACATATCAAACTTCTTCTTCCAACGTCTTCTACTCCAAGGGAGACGGACTTCTGATCCTGCTAAGTCAATAGACTTCCAAAATCCACAATGCTATTCTCACAGTCTAGCATCACAATATCATCAAATCAATCCCTTCAAAATTTTGAGTTTCAGCCCCAAATGGCATCACTTCTTCCCACAAAGTCTATCTCATCCTCCTCCATGACGAAAGTTAATTACATCATCAACTCATTCAACTCGCCAAAAACCAACTCGCTCACTCAACAAGTCATATATCAGTGTTCAAACTTCCATCACATCAATAACCACAAAACATACATATCATGCCAATTACCACAAAACATATCCCACAAAACGTATCCCATCGACAACAAAATCACATCACATCAAGCCAAACCAAGACAAATAATATTCAACGGCTTTTATTCTTTCTTCTTTCAACACCGCAAAAGATCCCTCATCCAGCACACATTACAACAAAATGCAAAACATCTCATTTCAGTAATAAGAAAAAAGAAACCACATATTAACAAAACAACATAATGACAAAAAAACACTTTCAGCCCAACAAATGCAAAACATAAAAAAAAAAAGACGAACCCTCCCTAGTGGTATCGGCGTGCCCTATCCTCCTCCAACTGCTCCCTCATCCTCATTCCAATTCGTTTCTCCCGTTCCTCACCTCGCTCTGTAGTTTGCTTCTCGCGCGGTCATTATATATCCCTGCAGAAGAAAAGAAGAAGAAGAAACAATGTGACCCGGTCTTGTTGAATCATCGTACTGTATTATCTGGAAGCTTGATCTGCTCCTTGTTATAAGTCGCCAACATCCCTACCATTCCCTAACCACTTCACATCCCTCCCTTCTCCCTCCATCACATTTAAAGTCTTCTCCAAAAGAAGCCCCTCTCCCCCCTTACTCTCCAGAATTTTTTTTCTCGTAGCTCTGTTATATGCGCGCCCTTCTAAAAACACTAAAGCTCGCTCGACCGGCATATTTAAAGAAAAAAAAGTGTCCGCTGAGGGGAGCCGGAACGCGGTACAGAGGCAACTGAAGACATAGAAAAAACCATCAAGTAATACACCCAGCCCGTGGCCAACAATCCAGAGCTTATCAGAAAACGCAGAAACTATTGTGCAAAGAATTTTTGGGATCAGAGGCGGGAGAAAAAAAAAGATAAAGAAAAAAAAGGAAAATAATAACGAGAGAGGGAAAAGGGGAAACAAAAGGTATCAAGTCGGCCGGTTTCCTTTTCCGACTGTCGCCGAGAGAATCGGGATTGAGATGCCTCCACGAGGGGCTCATGCAGCGGCCAAAAATAAATAAATAAAAAGAGTTAATGGTGTAAGTAGGGCACGTTTCGTCACTTCGTCCTGCGTACGCCAGTATTCGCAAGCCAGATATGCGTAGTCGGGTGTCCGAAATTGGCGGGTAATATAATCGTTTGAATGCGGATGGTGAAGAAAAGTCACGGATTAGACTCGAATCGGCAGATGCGAAAAGAAAAATCCATCTGTATCACAGTCGCAGGCAATTTAATAAGCCCAAACCTTGAGCTGCGGAGGAGGTTAGTCACATCGAGTTTGGGAAAAAAGAGCTGCAACTTGTCCAACTTACCAGAGAATCCCATGAACCTGTGCACAAGCTGATTCCGTCGTTGCTGACACCCAAGCAGCTCACACGGTTCTCGTGGCCTACCAGCGAGCCAACCTTTTCGCCTCGTGTAATGTCCCAGACCTTGATTGCACGAATTAGCATCAGATGTCATCGGGGGGAAATAAGGTTTCATCGCCATGTAAACTTACCTTGCACTCAAAGTCGTCATATCCGGCAAAGAGCAGACGTCCGGACACGGAGGTGGCAACGGATGTGATGCCGCAAAGAATGGATTCAGACTAGATTGACATGTTAGCATTTCAATTGTCAAGATTACCAAAAGATCAGAATTCTACGCACTCCATAGAGGTTCAGTTCGCGATCGGCGCGAATGTCAAACAGCCGGCAGGTGGCGTCATCAGATCCCGTAACGAAAGAGTGGCCGTCGGGGAAGAATTGGATGGCGTTAATGTCAGACTCATGGCCTGCAAAGGTCTGCACCGCCTTTCCGGCACGGATATCCCAGAGCTTGGCGAACGCGTCGCAGGCACCAGAGATGAAGGTGTTTTGGTTGGTGGGGTTCAAGCTGATGCTCATGACATCGCCAAGGTGGTCGGCGAACTCGGTGACCTTTTGGCCAGTCTCAATGTCCCACTTCATGCAGGTCATGTCACCGGAGGAGGTGAGGATGCTGCGATCGTTGATGAATCGACAGCAGGACAGGTAACCGGCGTGGCCGGACAGTTCCCTGGCCACCCGCGTGGGGCCGTCGCGCTGCTGGTTGAGGTTGTAGATGGAGCAGATGTTGTCGAGACCACCGCAGGCGACAAAGTTGCCGCTGGGGGCGTAGGCGCAGGTCATGACCCATGATGAGCGGAGGGGGATGGCGTGGACTTTGTTGGTGGTGTAGGCGTCCCAGATGATGAGCTTTCCGTCCTGCGAGGCTGAGACGAGGTGTCGGCGGTCTGTAGACCAGTGCATGGCGTAGATCTTGGCCAGATGGCCCTTGAGCGTCCGCTTCGCCCGCATAAGCTGGTTCTTGGGGATGGGCTCGTGAGCCTGCTGAGCGACAGCCCGGACTGAAAAAAGCATCGAGTTAGCATCGCTAAAATAGGGGAGAAAAAACAGAAGCCGCCGATTGAGACAGCGGAGAGAGAGAAAAACAACATACGTGTGGTGTCGGCCAGCTCATCCTTCTTCCGCTTGATCCTATCCTTGAGCGTCTCGGCCTCGCGACGCGCTTGCTGGATGCGCGCCTGCATCGCCTCGGGCGACACATCGTTGGGCTGCGAATTCATGGCGAAATCGACGGTTTAACGGGCGACGACAATCGAGAAAATGGGCGGGCGATGGCGATGGGGAGCAGCTGCGGGTTTTGGCGGCGTCGTCGTCGGGAGGGAATCGAATTGACGACGGTTGGGATTGTGGAGAGCGGAGGGAGAGGAGAAGGAGAGAATGCGCTGGCTCTGGTTGGGTTGGGGGGGAAAAGCCAAAGGGACAGGAAGAATGGAACTGGACTCAAGTGAGCTACAGGTACAGCAACGTTAGCTCCTATCCCAGGGGGGTTGGTGCGCTCTAGTCCCGGGCTGGGGTGCCTGGGGCGGGTTTTTTGGGAAATTGACGGTGGGCTGCGCTCTGCTGCGAGGTGAGGCCCTGACTTGACTGAGCGGCAGCTTACACTGGACTGGACTGAACCGAACCTGAACTGATCGGGGTGGAGCCCTGGACTGGACTCAACTGTGCTCAACTTCGCTGGACGAAGAGACGAGAGCCTGGCACTGGCACCGCGCTTTTTCAGGGCCGGGGCGAGGTGCTAAGGCCAAGTTGAGCCCCAGCGCTAGGAGCTGAAGATGAGGTGGGATTGATGGTGTGTGGAAGAAGAATCGAGACACTCTTCAGGTTGGCCGGGTTGTTTGTTAACCAATTTCTACCTAGCAGCATGGAGTACTATCGCTGTGCATGACCCGATAGAGTACAGTTTTAATTGATGTCCTGTTGCCTGATAAGTAGTTGCAGCATTTGATCATTGTACATATTGACCCGTCCAGATCAGACTACGAAATTGAATGGCCTCAACTTCATTGCGTGCATCCGCTCTGCTTGCTAATGCCCGCACTTGTGCTGTAAGGGGAAAGGCAGGTCAGAATTACTAGCGCCCGCCTCTTCAGAGTCTGTCTCCAAGGTACTTGTTCTCCGCCTCTAGCGACGCAGCCCGTCCAAGTACTGCAGCGACGCAGTGCAAAGGCAGCTCAGACACAAATCTGACTGATGCGCTGCCCGGCTCCAAATTGCCTGGATCACTCCATCCGTGTGACTTTTCCTTTCCGTCCGGGCGTTTCCATTTCTACTCCAGTGCTTCCATTTCTATTTCTAAGCGCGTCATGGCCCGCGGTTCTGGTTTCTGGGAAATAGCCCAGGGTCAATGCGAAAAAGAGAGTTCAATGTTACAGGCTGGCGGGATGAGATGAGACGGGCGGCCTCGTTTCTGCGGCTTGAAAGTCAGGTGTCAGGTAGTGCTACCTAGTACTGTATAGCCTCTCGTCTGTCGGCTGCATCCTCCTCGTTGTCTTCAATGCATCGCGCCGCACATTCCAAGCATTCAATGATTTGATCACGACAATCACAGTACAGTCCATACAAACGCAAAAGGGCGCTGCTAACGCTCCTGTACAGTACCGTGACGCGCGCAAGCTGCCGAGCTGCAGGAGGGCATTGAGCACTAACAAGGCGCTCATGTCGTGAATTCCGGCACAGTGGCGGCCGAGTGCGAAATACCACTGTGTTGCCTAGGCGAGGCCCTTCCCGAGATGCAGATTCTCCGTCTCTTTAGGCTGGCTCGTAATCATTCATGCCTGGTTATTTAACATCAGGGGCAAGGAGACCGGGTGGAGTCGCGTTGTCCCAAAGAACATGTGCAGGCTTCCATTGCCTCTTCGTTTCTGGCCTGGGCGCAGAAGAGAGAGATGACCAGGGTCAATGCGATGCTCCCTTGCCAGGAACAAAAAGACCGGACGGTTCGCTACACGACAGAGCGCCGTTTGGTCTGGTGAATCTTTCCATCGTACATTCTGAGATGCAGCTTTCCGCGGCCCTTTTTTGGCTTGCCGGCCAACCAGAGCGGTCAATCTATCCAAGGAACCGACCAACGGGTTTCTCATCTCTTCAATAACGCAGCATTAACGCATCGTAGTTCCTTTAGGTCCGGTTGACGCCACTGGCCGTGACCCTGCAGCTCGCCCCCCCTGAGCAGATTAGCCTGGACGAGGCCTTGATACGGGGAATTGCGAGTAATATTGCTGGGCAGCGTACAAGTGAAGGCGATGTAAATTCCATCCTTTATGCGCGCAAACGGCTTCCTTACAGGGCAGAGCTGGACTGGACTGGACTCATCCTCCATCCCGCGCTCTCGCCATCACCATCACCCTCACCCTCACCTCTGCTCTCCTCATCCTCATCCTCATCTTTGCTCCCCCAAATCCAAATCCCAAAATCCTACTTACCTGCCTTGCTAGCCCAGAACTGGCCAAGGACGCAATTTACGGCGACCCGCTTCCCTGCTCCGGAGCCCACCTTCTACTCGCAGCTCTGGCCCGGCCTAGTACCAAGACGTTTTGCTCTGCACTAGCCGATCCGCAACTCATCCTGGACCCCGGCCTGGGGTGAAATCATTCGACTTGGGGGGAGGAGCCCTGCGAGTAATTAATACAGTACAGTACGGTAGACAGAGGGCGAGAGAGCTGAAGTTGTCGCCAAACAGGAATTGCGTTGGAAAAGAGCCCGTACAAGCATACTGTAGAGCAGACATCTATACACTCACAGTTGTCGCCGCTACTCACAAGATTTACAAAATGTAGAGCTATACTAAAACCCACTGAAGACAATATTGATATACTTGCTACACCGGAGCTTTGAGCCAAAAAGACGCAAAAGCACCGAATGAAAAAGACCATTACACGCAAAACCACCTTGTACGAGTACAAGAAAAACAGGAACAGGCCAAGGCCATTCTTTTCTTGGCCCTTGTCCGAATGTGCCGTGCGGATACTCTAATTTCATGCCTTTCCCTCCAACACGGCCGCACTGTGTTTTCCAAGACGGGAACGTACCTTTTTTTCTTCTTCCCTTTTTCTTTTTGGTGGTGTCTGGGCGTTTTTGTTCGTGTATCGCGGGATGGGCTGTCTTGTGTGTGCGTTTTTCTGGCTTGGGGGTCAATGCATGATTGTTGTTCTTTTGATCGGCTGTCGACATATAACAACATGGAAATGTGTTGTCTATATCTTAGTCCTGTATTACCTGCATCGTTGCCACAAGACATCACAGGCCACTTGTAATTTGTCTGGTACATTTAATATTCTTCATATTCTTCACCCTTCTCGACCCTCTGTAAGTCAATCTTACGGCCAATAATTCCACTATCCCCACGCTCTCATAAGCCCAAGTCACGCCCTCTCGGTATTGTTTCCTTCTCCCCCTTCGTGTCCTATCCCGAATCCAGCAGTCCGCATCAACGAATCTCGATGGGCCTCATCACACTAACCACCCGTCTTACCATCCCTACAAGTACACACAGACAGATAGACAACTCGTCGTGATACCTGTAATTCTGTACTGTACTGTATATACCTGCTTGTAAACACACGGTACTGCAGTTATGTAGGTACGAGATGATTACCACTCCATCCTCAATGTCACCATTCTTCGCAGCCCCCGTATCAACGGCGAGTCGCAGTGCAGTAGTGCCGCATTCAATCCGTACAAGCGCCGCGGCTTGGTGCGGTGGCATCCCGTGTACATGTACCTGCGTGTGTCTGTGCCGTCCGTTCACTCTTACATGGCACGATGCCTTTTTTTCCCTCTTGTTCAATATCAGGGGTGTTTTTACGCTACTGGTAGCGGGAGGTTTTTGATGGCTGCGTGATGTAATTGTAATTAATTGGGTCCCCTTGTGAAGAATTTGGGTGTTTTAATGTAGGATTCAAATGATCCCCCATACCCATACTCGAATGTGTGTGGTATGAGGTGTGATGACATCTATCTGCCAAGATTCTGGTTCAAAAGTCAATTGATGCTCTCAAAGCAAGGAGGTCTCTGTGTTTGAGATGGCCTCAATGCGAGCATGCTATTTCATCCATCATTGTACCCCCAATTCCATATCCAACGCTCTAGTTCATCCAGCTCTTCTTCTTGGTATACTATTAAGCTGGTCCCGGAAGGGACTCGCCGTCTCTATCTCCTCTTTGCTCATCATGCTACGGTTCAAACCAGAATCCAACTTATATCATGCTCAATCCCATTAATGCGTCTTTGCCCATTCCTTGAACCACTCCAGAGCCTCGGGGTTTGCGACACTAGCGTTCGTCTTGATGCTCATGCCCGAAAGAATCTGCTTCACGGCAACTTCGATTCTATGACAATGTTAGAAACGAACCATAATACTCTCAAATTGCGAAACTCACTTTTTGCCGTTGCCCGTCTTGGGGATGCCCCCTCCGCACTCCTCTACCACGCCTGGGACGTGACGCGGGCTGAGCTCGCTCTTAATCTTCTGCTTGATCCTGTTCCTTAGGTCGTCGTTGAATTCGTGGCCAGGTGTCGGAACAACAAACAGGCAAACCGTCTCGTCCGTGTCCGTTGCTCGTCGGCGCCCTACACAGACGGCATCCTCAACCTCGGATGCAAAGAACCGGATCAAGATGTTGTAAATCTCGGCTGAACCGAATCTCACGCCAGCCGGCTTCAGAACGCCATCGGATCTGCCCAACATGAGCAGGCCGCCTGTCTTGGGGTCAGGAATCTTGACAAAGTCGCCGTGATGCCACACCGCGCCCTTGACGCCGCACACATCCTCGAAACGCTCAAAGTAGGCAGCCTTGTACTTGTCGTCACCTTTGGCGCCGAAGAAAGTCAAAGGCTGGCAGGGGAAGGGCTTGACGCAAACCAGGTCGCCAGGCTCTCCTGCGGAAACGTCCTCGCCAGTGACGGAGTCAACGGCCTTGATGGCCATTCCGAGGCCGGCGCACTGGATTTCGCCGACGCGAACGGGCAACAGAGGGGAAGGAGCGCCGAATAGAGAGATGATGTCGGTGCCGCCAGTGATGGAGGCAAGATTAATGGTCTTCGGGAAGGCTTCGTAAACGAAAGAAAAGGTGGACGGCGGCAGTGGTGACGCTGTGGAGTATATGGCTTCGAGGTGGGATAAATCAATGCTGGAATCACGAACAGGGTAGACTCCATTGGCCTCCAATGCTGTGAGGTAGGCTGCTGAGGTGCCAAAATGGGTCACCTTGAGGTCTGACAACACGCGGGGAATGGACATGTGTGAGTTGGGTCGGAAAGGTGATCCCGAGTACAGAATCAGCTTGGCTCCGACAGCAAGCGCTCCAACACTCCAATGCCACATCATCCAGGAAGTGGTTGTGTAGTAGAGCATGCTCGAAGACGAGGTCAAAGAGCAGTGCAGCATGTGCTCCTTCTTGTGCTGGATGAGTGTTCCCAGAGCAGTGTGGACGATTGCCTTGGGGAGACCTGTGGTACCGCTGGAGTAGAGGATGTAGAGTGGATGTGATGGCGGCAGCTGTTCAAATGTAAGAGCATCTGATGAGGCGCTGGAGAGGAAGCTTTGGTATTCAACAGCCGCCACGCCGTGAGCCTCAATGTCCTTGATGCCCAGATCGCCCTTGATGTTGTTGATGACAATGACCTTTTGCAGGCCCATCTTGCTAAGCTCCGCGACAATGTCTGTTGTCTTGGATGTGCTCGACCACTCCTTGCCATTGTACACTGTTCCATTGTCGGCGAACAGAATGCGAGGTCCAATCTGGCTCAGTCGGTCCAACACGGCAGATACGCCGCTGTCAGGGCTGATGCCCGTCCATATCGCGCCGAGAGAAGCAGCCGCCAGCATCGCAACTACGGCCTCTACATGGTTGGATACATAACCCGCGACAATGTCGTGAGGCTTCAGGCCTTCGGCACGCAAAGCATTGGCGCATTGGCGGACTGACTCGCGCAGCTCAGCCCAGGTGGTTGATCGCAAGTCGCCAGGGAGTTCGGTGGTGGTAATTACGGCGGTAGAGGAAGGGTCAAGAGGCTTGCCTGTGGGAGGGAAGAGGAGGTTTTCGGCAAAGTTGAGGCAAGAGTCGGCGAAGAAGTCGGGACGAGGGAACATGGGCGCATCAGCCGGCAGGACCTGATTTGGTCAGTTAGTCAAGCTATTTCGTTCCACGAGGCTGAAGATGGAAACACACGTGTGAATATGGCTTGGATGAGACGATGCCGACAAACTGCCACACCTCGTCCCAGAACTGGGCGACATTGTCGACAGACCACTTGTACAGGTCTGGGTATCCGGTGAGATGCAGATTGTGCTTCTGGTTGACCGTCTGGAGGAACTGCCACATGGGCGTTGAGGCAGGCTCAGCGTGTCTCCAGAGCTCCTTTGCCTTGGGAGTGACGCCTACGAAGGCATTGTCGCGGTCGATAGACTCCCCCATGGCGTCCTTGTCTTTCGTCTTCGATAATCGAGATGGTTCTCCGCGTGCCCAAGGTCCAGGAGCAGAATCAAGCACAAGGAGTGAAGAGATGAAGCCAATTGATGATTTAGGTCTCTCCTTGTTTATTTTCCCCAAGAATAATCAAATAGTCTTTCAGGGACCGGAAAACGGTTGGGGATCTCTAGCCCAACTGCCGAATCGGCTGCGTTTGCGGTCCCCCTCCATCATGGCCCGTTGCAACCCGCGGGCACCCTCGGTTCTATTTTGGAATGGTTGCGAGTAGCGATTAGAAGCCGAGAATCTGTGGCTGGAGCGGTGGCTGAGAAGAGATAGAGATGACTAAGGATCGAGGAGCGTGGCTGGTGCAGAACTAGTCAAGTTTGGTTGGATTTAGGGGAAAGATAAGAGAACGAGGAAGAGAAGATTGATGGCTTCTTCCTTAGCATGTGCACTAGGCTAGGACTTAATTTAGCGGAACACAGGTGCCGAGGCGAAAGTAGAGATTTGAAGAATTTTTGTCGAATTTTTCTTCAATGCTCTTTTTCACACTGCCGGAGGCGACAAATTGCTCAAGCGTGGGCTGATTTTCTCTTGGTGGTTTGTGTTTCCCCGTTCCGTCTCAAACTATTACCTCGGGCACAAATTACCAGGATGAGGTGATAGGACAAAAGTCAAAGACCCATAAGGTTAACACTGTTGGCGTGGGTGACAAGTCAATTACACGTAAAGCAGAGGGAAATACACGTACGGAGGACCAAGTCCGTGTGTGTCACTTCAAGGTCGCACTGCATGCTTCGCTGGCACTTGTTCCGTCTACATACAGTATTGCTGCTACCACAACTCGGATAAGACAAGGCAAGGCAAGGCAAGACACTTGGAATTAGAGTAGACTCCCTTGCTCTTCTAGTCAAAAGCTGGGGTTGAAACTTTGAAGCGAATCTAAAGCGACAATCACTGCCCCATGCGAGAATTAGTACTTCGTAGTTGTCGAGATGCTAAAGTAGCTGGAGTAGGTATCAGCTGTTGTTGCGTCCGGCATCTTCGGAGAGTTTTCTGGCTAGCATCACGAAACTCGGCTTCTGTGCTGTGCTGTGCTCCAACAGCTCTCAGCTCGCAGCTACTGGCAGCTCTGCTTTTGGTGTCAGCGCCCCCTTTTTGGGCTGCTCCCACGGGCGAGAGAAATCGCGGCAAAATGTCATCGCGCGGCTGCCCCCTTGCAGATCGTTGAGGTTGTATTGCGACTGCGACAACGGAGAAGCATCGAGCCACTCATCTCTTTAACTTGACTTGGAGTCTATTCGTATGCTTCCTTTTCAAGAGAGCATCTTGGGTGGCAATAGTCCATGTACGAGTATGTAGCTAGTCAGACGGCTTCACTCAGGGCCGGCAACCGTCCTGGAAGCAAGGATTGCAACGGTCGTCGCTTGGAGGATATCGGCTCGAATGACCTCATCAGCTGCAAAGACGCATCGGCCGAGATTCGCATTGTCTACCAGTAAGTACTCGTCGTAGCACCAGTAAGCCCGGGCGATCCGACGTACTTGTACCTGTAGGCTGGATGGCTGGCTGTAGAGTAGCAGTAGGGCCCATCCACACTCTCGGCAGAGAGTTGCAGAGGCCCAAATTAAGTGCCCGTGGACAAGCTAGACGCCCACTTTTGCCCTTGTTCGAGACGGATCGCTTGGGGGCTCCTGAATTCCGGCTTGGCTGTCCCGGCCCTCTTTGGTCCATCTTGGATCCTCTCGGTCCCTCTTGGTCTGGCCGCAGGCGCCGCAGGTTGTGCCCAGCGGAAGAGAAGAGATCAATGCAAGGGAATCGGAATCCAAGCGAGCGAGAAAAGTCACAAGCCAAGCGAGAGCTCCGGCGAAGAGGGAATAAAATAAAAGCGCTCCAACGGGCTGTTTCCGCTATATCTTGGCGGCCTGTCTCTCTATTTCCCCCCTCCCTTGCCCGTGTGGCTCCCAGGTCGCGCGGCCAGGACTCGATTTTATTGGCCTTGTGGGTTCGTCAAAGACCCCCTTTCGCCAATTCATCTTACCCAGCCGAAACTCCCCCAAGCCCAAACCTGTCTTCTTCAACCTGCTTTTTGCTTTTGCCGGCCCTGCGATCGTGGTCATTTCGTCTGTCGCGTGGTGTCCTTGTGCTGCATCTCCACTGAGCTGGGATATTGCCCTTGGAACAGCAATCTTTTATTTTTGTTGGGCCACAGGGCTGCTGCTGCTGCAAATCAGTCCACCTGCTGAGCCGAGTGCGAGGCATTGAGCAGATTCAAGAAGGCGTCGTGTCTGGGCGAAAAGCACTGCAGCACCATCCTCGGTGTTGTTTCTTGTTTCCTTGGTATTCTAACTGGTAGGTTTACGCTGCTGTTTGTTTCAAATCCCGCCAATTCAGCCTCACAATCCAATCCGTCTCTTGGGGGGGCTTCACTTCAGTCCCATCTTCTCCCCAATTCTCAAGCCCCTCCTCCAAAGGCCTCGTTCCAGCAGCTGGCCCATCTATGGCTGCAAAATCGCTTGCAATTGGCATGACGCGAGCCTCGTTGAAAAGCTTGTTTCGATGCTATCGAGACGCTTTGCCGACAGCGGTTCGAAGCCTAGTGGCGCCGCCCGGTGAAGCCCAGCAGCAAGTTGTGGCCACACCGCATCGCGCCGTAGCTTTTGAGTTTTGTCGCTGCCACTGCCGAAGGCCTGAGCTTCCAGCGAAGCATGGTGCCTAGGAATTTGGGCGGAGGGAAAAACAAAAGGGAAAACCCAAGAACCTTTGCACACATCCCTCGATCCACCATCACGCATTCATCTTCGCCCCAGCTCGCTTTTTGCTCTCATTGGCCATTGAAGCTAACCCGCCTCGTTTTTCCTCTCTCCAGGCGCCAAGTCCCCACGAGCCGGCTTCTCTTTTTGAGTTTGCAAAAGCCTCGAGGAGATCATGCCGCGACGGCTTGCAAATCCCTTCTCCTCTAGCCAGTCTGCCATGTCAGCGTCCGAAAAGACTGGCGAACGACGTCTCTCAAGCTCAAAGACCAACCGACTGAGCCAGCTCTTCTCGTCCAGCCCAAAGTCCAAGGACCAGGCCACCATGCATCAAAGCCAGATGAGCACCATCTCGCCGTCGACGGTGTCACTGCCCACCATTTCGCTGTCCACCGCGACTGGTGAGTCCAACACCGTCGAGCCGACCACTACGCTGTTCAAGCCTCAGTCGGCCGAGGAGGTGGAGCGACGGCAACGCGTCGAGGCTCAATTTGGCCCGCTGCTTTCTCCTGAGCACTTGTACACCAGCCAGGCCGCGGGCAAGCCCTTTGAGCGGCCGATTGAAGACGAGGCTCCATACTACTATCTCTTGACCACCTACCTGAGCTACTTGGCGCTCATTCTGTTTGGCCACGTTCGTGATTTCTTTGGCAAGCGGTTCGGCGACCGCAAACGCTATCAGCCTCTCAAGATTCACAATGGATTCGCTCCCCTCAATGATGATTTCGACAGCTTCTACACCCGACGCCTCAAGACGCGTCTGGACGACTGCTTTGCCCGCACCACTGTCGGCGTCCCCGGCCGCTTCATCACCCTCAAGGACCGCAAGTCGGACGACTACAACTACACCTACCGCTACACCGGCACCTACACTGAGACGCTAAACATGAGTTCCTACAACTATCTCGGTTTTGCTCAGTCTGAGGGTCCCTGTGCCGATGCCGTCGAGGAATGCGTCAAGAAGTACGGAGCCACCTTTGCCAGCCCCCGAGCTGACAGCGGCACTTCTGATTTGGCTCTCGAAGTCGAGCGGGAAATTGCGTCCTTTGTTGGAAAGCCCGACGCCATGGTCTTCTCCATGGGCTACGTCACCAACTCCAGCACGTTCCCTGCACTTGTGTCCAAGGGTTGCCTGATCATCTCCGACGAACTGAACCATGCCTCTATCCGAATCGGTGCTCGTCTTTCTGGTGCTGTCATTCAGTCGTTCAAGCACAACGACATGGGCCACCTCGAGCGTGTTCTTCGTGAAGCCATTTCCCAGGGCCAGCCAAGGACTCACCGCCCCTGGAAGAAGATTCTCTTGGTCGTCGAAGGTCTCTACTCGATGGAAGGTACCATGGTCAACCTGCCCGGAATCCTGGAACTGAAGCGCAAGTACAAGTTTTATCTGTTTATCGACGAGGCTCACTCCATTGGCGCCCTGGGACCCCACGGCCGTGGCGTTTGCGATTACTATGGCGTTGACACCTCGGAAGTCGACATCCTCATGGGTACTCTGACCAAGTCTTTCGGCGCCAACGGAGGCTACATTGCTGCGGAGAAGCACATCATTGACAAGCTCCGCAGCACCAACGCCTCCACCATCTTTGGCGAGGCCCCTGCCCCCTCGGTTCTCATGCAGATTCTTGCCTCCCTCAAGCTGATTAACGGAGATATTTGCCCTGGCCAGGGCGAGGAACGCCTGAAGCGCATTGCCTTCAACTCTCGCTACCTTCGTCTCGGACTCAAGCGTCTCGGCATGATTGTCACTGGTCACGACGACTCACCCATCATCCCCGTCCTGCTCTACAACCCCGGAAAGATGCCTGCCTTCAGTCGCCAGATGCTTGCCCGCAAAATCTCCGTCGTCGTCGTCGGTTATCCTGCCACTCCGCTCATCAGCTCGCGTGCTCGCTTCTGCGTCTCTGCTGCCCACAACAAGGATGACCTCGACCGAATGCTCATTGCCTGTGACGAGGTTGCCGACCTTCTCCAGCTCAAGTACTCCACAGGAATTGCTGGTGGTTTGGATCCTCTGCCCGAGGGTGTCGCACCAGAAGACGAGGCTGAGTGGAGGAAGAACACTGGCACTCCCATCAAGGCCCCCCGATGGAAGGTTGAGGACGTCATTCGACGAGGTGTCGTTGACTGCAAGCTCCCTCTGCGGTGAGCGGCTTGTCTTTTGGTTCTTTTTATTCTTTTCTTTTTCTACAGCCAATGACATTTGTGGGCAACTCAATCTTGAACCCTCCCTCCCATCAAAGAAAAGACACATAGAACGGGGAGGAAAAACCACGGCTCGGTGTTTGAGGCGCAAAGTGTTTTTTTGAAGCTTATGTCCGGCTCCTGGGAGATGAACAAACGGCGTCTCTCTCTTTCTTCCTTGTTTTATCACATATCAAAGGAAAAAAGACCAATTACTATTTTTACTCCAATGTTCGACTAATTGAGCTTACGATGCTCCAGAGTCTTGTGGTCAGCTCTGGTTTGGCGCGAGCCGTATTATTACATAATTAATGTGACCATGCCCGACAAAAAGCGGCCATGATTGAATGTGAAGCTGCAGGGATCATGACTGCAGGGCGAATTCTTAATATACCGGGACGGGGCTCGGAAACGACTTGCCTAGGCTCGCCGGCTTTAAGTCGAGCGGCCAACGGGTTGGGGATATTCGGGCGGGATTGCGGGATATATAGGGCGGATTAAGGTGTTTTTTTTTCCTGGGGGTGGGCTTGACAATTGTAAATATATAAGTGTGCAGAACGCGTCTGAGAAGGTTAATGAAGTTGAATGTGGAGAATTGACGGCTCGTCTTATCAGTGTCGACTGTTGTCATTTGTGAATTGTGATGCCCCGGAGATGCTTTGGCCACGATGCATCGAACTAGAATGTGTTGCCCATCTTTTCTATGGAAACATGTACAAGCACAGGTATAGCATCTCCAGTAGTATCAATTGTAGCTGCAACGCAACGCAATGCAATGCAATGCTATTAATAGACGCCCCCATGCTACTTACGGTACAGCTACACCGAGTGAAAGAAAGAAAAGAAAAAAAACGATGGACGGCTTTGAAACGCGACGGTGCGGGTGCGGGGGGGAAACATGAATCTTGAGTGTTTTGGTATATACGAGGGTTATGGGAGTTTCATGACCCATGACCAAAGGGGGGTTGGGAGGATGAAACGCGTGTTGCGGTATGAGAGGAGGTGTTTCTTGTTTGCGAATTAGGTAGGCAGTAGAGAGATGATACGAGTTTACGATTTACGATACAGAGAATAAGTGTGTGTGTGTGTGTGTGTGTAGTTTTGCTTGTGATGGATGTGTTTCTTCTTTTTTTTTTTTTCGTTTCGGAACGGCTCGGGATGGGGTTACGAATGTAAGACAGTTGATGTGATGGGGATGCGTGTGGTGCTGCAAGGGAGGTTTTCTTTTCTTTTTTTGGCTTTTGGGTTTTGCCCTTGCATATTTATGTGATGGGTTGCGGGCGCGGGTTTAGGCGAGATTTGCTTTTTCTTTTCTTCTTTTTGACTGAGAGAGAGATATGATAGAGAGATATGGTGGTGTTTGTTTGGGGGTTCAAGGTTTGGATTTGCTTTTTTAGGCGAGCTTGGGAAGGCAGGGGTTGTGATGTGTGTTGGAACTTGGCGGGCTCGTTTAGATGGGATGGATGGATTGCGGAGGAGATGAGATGAAATTGACGGGGATGCTTGTGTTAGCTGGGAATTCGGTTGGTGTAAGTGTGAGAAGCTGGACTGGATGCTCAATTGATTTGATTGTAGGTCTGTTGTAGCTGAGCTGTTGGTGTTTGATGCTGGTTAGCATATGTTTTTTGTTACCCTGCAGCGGGTGAGGAATATGGATTTAGGTACGGTACAGACTCAATTGCTCTACGCTGTATTTCTCGGTGATTTATTGGCTCGGTAGACGCACTACGAGGGCTAGCAGGCAGCTTAAATCCTTAGCCGGGCTATTCTCAGTGGTCTGGCTTGGACATCCATTGATCCTAAATGCAACCTCATGCTGGTGGAGTTGAAGTGATTTTGGTGTCAAATTGCCTACCAAGGTACCTTTGTCTGTTAAGACTGAGTCGTGTATGGTACCTCTGCATCAAAGGAATCTACGATAAAAAGTAAAAATAGAACAGAAAACAGGTCCATGCTATCTGTTGAAAGGCCAATGGATCAAATGCTACTTCGTATCAACAACACCTGCATGTCATGTGCATGCACCTTGATAATAATAACAGCAGCAAAACATCCAAATCCATTCTTTGCCCGCGGCTCAGCCACAAGACAGGAGGTTCGCATGGTGCGAGGCCAATCCCCATCGGGCTAGAGGCGCCGCCCAGCGTTCGTGCCCTGGCGCAATTAAAACGGCTGCTTTGCTTGTAATGGAAGCGGTCGCAGTACAATGGCTGCCGTACCTCGGCCGCGGCGGCGCTATGGGCAGCGACAAGGCCGTGGCGGGCGGCGCTTGTACCTGTCGCCTCTGGTGTCCGATGGATGTCTCGATGGCCCTTCGCATTAGTGGACTTAGCGCCTGGCTCCAGGGCTCTCTTCCAACGGGTTTTGTAACGGACACATGCCTCGTCCCGGGGGGGTACCTGTACTTGCGGCTGCACTGACGCGCGCCGGTACCTGAAGCTGTGGCGGCTCCCCGTGGGCGTACCTGGTACCCGCAGCTCGCCGCCCGTGCTGGTGCCTTTGCTGGTGCCTTTGCTTGGTGCCTGTGCCTTGTGCCTGTCGGCTGGCATTTATTGGCCGAGATTTGACACTTGGGCTTGTTGCGAACTGAGCCTTGGGGGGTTCAACGCGAGTTCCCGAGTTTCGTCTTTCCTGGTGCCCCTCCTCCCCAGCTTGCGACGATCCAAGACCAAGAACCGAACCGACGAGGCTCTGCGAGTATTTGTTCGACCTTATCGCCGCCTTGTCCAGCTTCTGCTTCGGCTTCCCTCTTTGCTGCTGACTGGGGTCTTCTTGTGTCCGGCCACCCACTCGGAGCGCCTTGTATCGATCCATTAGCCGCCCGTTGGCGCTCTGGTCGCCTCCGCACGCCTCGTTTCCCCCCCATTCGAACCTGGTGCCTCAATTTCTACGCAGCCCTCAAAACTCCCCTGAAAGCGAAGCAGGAGACACAAGGAAAAAACGAAGAGGGCATCTCGCAACGCAACTCGTCCATCGAAAGAGTTCGTAGCGGCGACGGGACGGTTGGACAAAAGGGAGCAGCGTCAAATAGGGGACGAAAACGAAAACCAGCCTGCGCCCTGAGAGGGGAGAGAGAAGAGCGAGAGAGAGAGCGAGAAGACGCTTGGCCACGGCACCTCGCGCAGCCCTGCGGCGTCGCCCACGATGATGAGCTTTGAAGGAGGCACGGGCTACGCCGAGTCGGACGCCGACGACGAGTACGAGCATCACCTGGGCGACCACTCGCCCGTGGGCGATTCCGAGACGTCGCCCATGGGCTCTGAGCTGTCGACGTCGGCCGAGCACACGCCCACCACGTACGGCCATCGAAGCAGCATGGACCGCCTGCCCGAGACGATTATTACCGAGTGGACGGCCGAGGAGTGCGCGGATTTCATCAGTGCCATCGGGCTGCCGCAGTATGCCGATACATTTCTAGGTATGCATGCAATTTGACGGTGTGATTTACAGTGCAAGACGATGATGACGACGACGACGACGATGATGACGATGTGGTTCCTTTTTTTGCCTGGGGATATTGGCTGATTCGTTATGGTGTTATACAGAAAACGACATTGTTGGAGAGGCCCTGGTTGCTCTACTGCATGACGATCTCAAGAGCATGGGCATCGCCAGTGTGGGCCACCGTCTAACCATTCTCAAGAGCGTCTACGACGTCAAAAAGGCTCAAGATATCCCAATTGAGAGCGATCACTACCTACCACTCTGTAAGGTCTCCCACATTGCCCTTTGGCTAATGACAACGCCCATGACTGACTCTGCTTCACTCGTGAATCGTAGCCGCCGATGCCGAAGCCCAATACGCTACAGCAACGCTCAAAGACATCAGACACCTAGTGGAACAGCTTCGGTTGCGAGACGAGCGGATGAGCCTACTGGAGCAGGACCTGCGGCGGATGAACGAAGACTTTAAGCGCCTCAGGGAAGACATGCTGCCGGCGCTGCGGCTTGTCAAGGACGTTCAGCACCCGCTGCCAAACGTTTCTGGGCCCAGCCAAGCATACACATACGAAGCCACCCTCTCTCCGCCCGCACCAACGCCGCCTGGAGCCCAGCCCGGCGATCGAGGCGTGAAGCGACAGTACTCACAACGACGAATCCTGATAGGAGCTACGCCCAAGAGCAACTCACCGACGCAAGCGACGCACGACCAGCGGATCATGCCGGAACAGACGTTGGACCCGTCTAGTGCAGCAGAGAGGGCTGTTATGTCGTCGACGCACCTTGCTGCCATGAACGGCGCCCCCTCTGTTTCCACGACCGGATACCCCTCCCCTGTTATGCCATCACCGACATCCCCAATGAACCACATGAGCGGAACCACTCTTGGCTCTCGATCCTATAACTCGACTCCTTCTGTACGGTCGACATTTATCGAACCAGATCTCGGCTACAATTCACGAGACAAGGCCGGTGGCGGATCCATTAGACGACGCGAGACGCCCGTTCCCGAGACGCCTAATCCCAAAGACTCTGTCGAAATCTTCAAGTCGTTCCGAGTAAGCATGGACGACCCGTGCTACAAGGTGTTGCCGGCTGCGCTTAAGAAGTATCAGATCAATGCACCTTGGGACCAATACGCTCTGTACATTGTCTACGGCGACCAAGAGCGCTGCCTCGGCATGGATGAGAAGCCTCTGATTCTGTTTAAGCAGCTGGATAAGGAAGGCAAGAAGCCCATGTTTATGCTGCGCAAGACAAATAGTGCCCAGGTGGACGGCGACCTTCCCGGCATGAGCATGAACCCGGCAAGAGGAGCTTCAACGGGCTACGATCCGCCGGGTGGCATCATCTGAAGAGAAAATCAGGCACGTTTTGGTTCGATGGGCATACTCACAGGTGTCTCCGAATGACACTGGTAGAGAGGCTTTTGTTTCATTATCCGCGAGTTGGGCTGTTGTGACATAAACTTGGAAGGGGGCGCATTGGAGTTGGTGGGGAAAAGGGAAAGCAAAAGGGAAAATTCAGGCCACGGCGAAAGAAGACGAAGAAAACGACATGCCCTGGTGATATTACCGGGCGTGCGTTTCTGCTGCAGCTTATTCCGACGCTGCAAGCCGCCGGAACGGGGCTGATGCATAAAGGCCAAACGAGGTGAATTCACTACTACGCATTTGGTAAAGCGATATCAAGCTTTACCAATCGGGAGATGAAGGACGGAGTAGCACTTGAGCGAAACGAGCTTGAGATGCTGTGGATTGGACGCAAGGTCCGAAAAATGAGAACGAGCTATAATGGGAGGCTTGGACCGAGGGTTCTCGAATTTGGATTCTCGCCATGGACGATTTTCACCCCTTATACTATCTTGGGTGGGATGATTTTCTTTTGAATATGTTGGGCAATGTGCACACACACGGAGGAGGGAAGGGAGAAGGAAGGGAAGGGGGGGCAAACAAACACGGCGGGGAATTTCGGGTGTACGGCAATTTTTTTTGGGCAAAAATTTTACGGGAGGGGAGGATGTGTTTTACTTTTTTTTTTATTGTTGCTTTTATATTGTGTTGGATGTGGATGGATGCGTATCTGGGATGCATGTAGTATTAAAGAGCGAGAACCTACCTATCTATGTAAATACTCTATATTGGGTGTTTTTTTCTTTACTTTTACTTTTACTCTTCTTGTAATTGATGAGCGATGTTGGATGTTTGATGTTGATTGTAGTAGTGTATGAATAGAGATTTGTGATGGGCTGTGACGTGTGGTCGATGTGAATGAGGTGTTTTGATAGTGGAGGATGTAGACTGACGACGAGGATGTTGGATTGAGGGTGAATTGGGTGTTGTTGACGATGATGTAAAGAGCTCCGGAAAACGGGACGGAGATTTAACAGGTTTGACGGATGAGGTGGTTCAACTGGTGTGAGTGAGGTGTTTTTGTTAGTGAAGGATGTAGATTGATGCTGAGGATGATGGATTGACGATGGTGACGATGATGTAGAGAGCTTCGGAAACGGCACGGAGATGTAAAAGCTTGGATGGATGAGGTAGGATTGGGATACTTAAATGACAGACAGGTGACGCTGGCTGGATGCTGGAAGGATTGAAGGGAATTGAGATATTTGATTAGTCGCGGATGGTGTCGAGTGATCTCATAGACTGGATCGACATGACTGGTGAACATGCACGATAAAGAACTCATCCGGGGTAAAAGAGTGCTGGAAAATGGCTCTGCCTCGATTGGGATGAAGATGGAAAGCAAAAACACAGTAAAGAGCTCATCCGAGTCAGGAGACAGCAACTTGGTCCTGAAATGGCTGTTCCGGGGCATTGATCGGGCTGAGGCTGAAAGGGGACTGACTATTACAGGACAGGTCAGATGGCTTATAACGAGAATAGAGCTATGCTGCGTGGCGCGTGGCGTGCAGGACGGCGCATTCGATGGGCTGGATTCGCTTGCATTGCATTCAGGCTAATCACCAGGCCGAATAGAGTTTCTCGTTGTTTGCCTAGATTAGGGCCCGTCAAGAGTGAGAGTGAGAGTGAGAGCTTTCACGGGGATATTAGTGGATTGATGGGAGTGTGCGTGAAGGGAAGAGTCATTGAATTCGTGCTAGTAGAGAGGCTGGCCGGCTGGATATCCATTATGATTCCATTCTATCGTGTTAGTGAGGCGGTCAAGATGTTTACGTAGACTATCAAATGGGATTGGGCGTCGTCAGAGCTGTTGGCATATGTACCCGAGGAAGGATTTGCGTCGTTGCCGATACTGCCTGATCTGCTCTGTTCTGCTACTGACTAGTATTACTCGTATGGAGGCGTATATGCCGGTGTTCAATACGGGATCCAATGGGTTCGGTGTGCGGGCGCCCAGGGGGATTTGGGGGTTTTGCGTGCTTATGTGATGAAGTCTATTGTACGGAGAATGAGTGAGGATGAGAATGAGGGCAATGGTTCTAGGCTGGCGTGTGATTTTAAATCAGATCAGATGAGGGGCTTAGGTCATGACTTATTTTTGGTATTATTGGGAATGGATAATTGAAGCCGTTGTGTCATTACAAATGGAAGTGAAAAAGGTGTTTTATTCCGAATGATGTATTAAAGGAATCTCGGCACTCGTTCGATGGGTCGTGTGTCACTCACGGCTGTCGCACCCGAGAGAGGATCGAGAATCTGGTGTCCGGATGCCGACCAGCGACGCGGCTTCGGCTTCGGCTTAGCCCCCTCAGGACCTATAATGCGCACGAATAGTGGCAGCAAATCATCAGAGCTTAGCTTAGCTGCCTATCCCGCTACTATACGGTTAGTTAGTTGGCGCTTGACAGCCATCTTTTGCTAGTGGATGTTGCCCGTTTGAGTCATCGCCGGCGTTGACGCAGCTAGCCAGCGGCCTTGAAAGGCGTCCAATCGAAACCGATGCGCTGGGCTCGGGTGCGTAGCCGATTAGCCTGAGCCTGGGGTAGGATGATGAATGACTCTGGATGGAGACGGCGCGGACCAAAGTTTGCGACGTGCTTATAATGGAGTGAGTGGTTCCTAAATAGCTCTGCTTGCTTTGTATGGCTTTTGCTTTGTGTATGGTGTTAGTCAGAAGGTGATGTGATCGGTTGACACTTGGGACTGGGCTGGAGCTATGGGCGGGCTCTGGCTGGGCTCGTTTTGCTCGGGTTGCGTGGACGGAGGACGTGTGTCGGGAGGAGAAGGATTTTATGGCTTGTTTAAATAAAGAGCTATTTGGTGCCTTGTTTTTTCGGGGTTCTTTTTCTTTTTCTTTGTTTTCTTGATATCTTGGCATTTCTTGTTCGACAAAGACTTACTCTTCTGGGAACAAAGCTATAAGCAGCTCGAGCATAATATAACACTGCTTTGTTTGTTTGTTTGTTGCCTTGGCTCTGGGCCTTTGCATTAAGCGCCGTCATACCTACACCTTTACCTATATTACATTGAGTGACTAGAATGGAGGAGAGGATATAGATCCTACTTGATATTGATAATCACCGCCAGGGTATGGTGTACCGCAGCTCTTCATGATTGTCACGATTCCTCTGGACATGAGCTGACGATGATGGCTACAGATGGTCGTAATACCACGCTTCGGGGCTGATGCCAACCCAGACTATCCCAAAAACTCGCCTCCTCGTCCAACACCCGTCTCCAGCGCGACGCCCACTCCCACCGACATCATCGCCAGCATCACCACAAGCATAGCATCTCCAACATCATCTAGCACATCAGGGGGATTCTTGCACATCGCTTCCGATGGCAACAGCGGAGACAAGATCCTCCGTGGATTCCTCATCGGAATGGGCATTGGCATCATACTGAGCTTCGTGCTGTGCTGCTGGCTGCCGTGCTGCAGGAAGAAGCGGAGGTCACGGCTGCAGAGGCGGAATGACAATATCCGGCGGAGGCTGGTTGTTCTCGAGGATGAGGCGTGGGTGAACCAGAATTGGCCACAGACGAGGCCGTGGGATGTTGGTGAGGATGAGGGCCAGAGCCATGTGAGCCACGACTAATACGAATGATGCTTGGCGATGAACGAGTGTTGGATGATGACGACGACGATAATATCTGGTTACCACGGAATCTTTTGGGAGCAAATTGCAAGGAATTGGGATGAATATGGTATGGAATTGGAGTTTGAGGTGTTTTGGTTTATTGGTACTACTATTGGTATCTGCTTGTTTGCTTCTAAGTGCCCGGTTTGGCAATGCAAGGCGGTTTTCAGGGACGGAAATAATATCAGTCGTCAGCTAATGACGAGACACAAGGATACATGCGGAGATTTTCTGTATGGCTTACGAATAGAAATGCTATTAATTGATCAATCAGCGAGGCTTCTTTGCACTAAACCGGCAGTGATGTGCGTTTCTCAGCGACCCATAAGCGGCATCAAAGTCGCGATGCTTCAACAATGGGACGATTCCGGCTGTCGCTCATCTTGGCATCTTAAGTCAGTTTGTCAGTGTGCACTGACACAGCCACTTTCTTCTGGGGGGCTTGTGGGCCAGCTCGCGCGGCTGTGGCGCAGCAGCCTCCAGCAATGACGTTGGCGGGGAGCCACAGTCTGGGCGCGCCAAGCTCTTGGATCAATCAGACTCTACAGTCCATTGTCGTTATTTTCAACTGATCAATGCTTCAAAATTCCTTTCACTTGCACGATAGCGTTGCCCCTATCCTGTGCCTCAGATCTACACAAGGCGCTCTAAACGATAGCGACAGCAGACGACAACGCACTACTGCGGGCCTGATCCTGCTTCTGATCCTTCAGATTGGTCTCTTGTCTCAGCTTGCCGCAGCCTCACTTTATAGCCGCCAGCCCGTGACCCCTCTGGCCAAGACTTTGAAACGACATGCAATGACCTGCTGATATTTGCCACGGCTTGAAGCTTTTTTCTTCATTTTTTTTTACTGTACATTTTCAGCTCCAGCTTCTCAAATACACACATAGCCGCCATGCTTGACGACAGCTTCCCCACGTACCGGATGCACGCTTCTGCCGAAGATGCTCTCCAGACGACTCTGTTTTACACGTACAACGGCTCGGATCCTCAGCGCGCTTACACCCTCCAGAGGCCTTCCCCGGCATCCTCGGCGAACCAGTATGCCGTCGCCCTGTTCGACGCCCACTACCAGTCCGTCATCTACGGCGAGGTGCTGGTGAAGCCCGAGTTCCAGCAGCCCACGCTCTCGGCTGCCGAGATTCGCAACCAAAACGGCTCGCCGCCCAACGTGCCCATCACGCCCGACTCCTTCTCCGTGCTGCTGTATAACCCGGACCAGAACATTGTCGTCAAGCGCAATGCCGGAGGGTGGAATCGTGCTGATTCGTGGGGGTTTGAGATTCCTGAGCGCACGTTCAAGCTGCCCAGTGCCAGCAAGCTGGACCAGGAGACGGGGAGCAACGACGTGGCGGATCAGTCGCCGAAGATTATGTTTCACTGGAAGCGAGATGGGAGGCTTAATAGGGACATGACGTGCTACATGTCGGGGAAGAGCGTGGGCGGCAAGAAGAGCAAGGAGCCGGATATCACGGTGGCCATGTACCGTAGCCAGAAGCAAGGGGACGCCGTGTGCATCTATGAGCCCAACATGGCTCGAGTCGAAGTCGAGGACCGAAAGGGTCTTGAAGTCGTGCTGCTGCTGAGTGCCGTCGTCGTCAGAGACTTGCATTTTGCACCCAAGCAGGATCCATTCAACATCTCCGGCGTGGTTCCTACAGGGAGAAGAGGTTCACGGCCGTTGGCACCGTCACCAAACGATCCGACGCTTGTTTCGGGTGCACTGGCGGATACTACTCCATCACCGGGGCCGGCACACACGCCACCGGCAAGACCTTCTCCGGCTAGCAATGCCGCGAAGCAGGCCGAGATTGATGCCGAGACACGCCGGCTGAAGGCAATGGTGGCCGAAGAAGAACGACAACGCCGTGCGCGACTTGCCAGAGAGGAAGAAGAAAAGACGCGGAGGATGCTGCAGCAAGAGGAAGAAGCTCAGAGGCGGCGGAAGCAAGCCGAGATCGATGCCGAGACCGAGCGGCTTCGTCGAGAGTACGGCGTGCCGCCCCCTCGGCCAACGCAGGCGTCTCCTCCGCTCCCGCAGCGGCCTTTTGGAGCACCGGCGTCGACGGCGGCCATGTCTGGTGCTTTGGGAGGCGGCGGCTGGTATGGCCCGCCCGTCGTGAACAATCTCCAGCCTCCGCCTCCGCCGCGGCCAAACAGCGTAGGACCGGGCCCGTCTACGCAGCAGCAGAACGGACGCAATAAGCTGAGCCCTTATTCGGGACCGTTGGGGGCGCGGGCGAGTGCCATTAGCTTTTTCGGGGGAGGCAAGACGGATGAGGAGAAGAGGAAGAAGATGAAGAAGAAGCAGAGCGTGCATTTCTAGGGGGCATCATCATGGCGTTTTTTGGGGGGGATATACCAGGGATCCATTTTGGGATAGACTATGGGCATTATGGGTTATGTACTTTTGTTGCTTTATGTTGCTCAATTGAGGAATCATTACAGAATTGCGTCCTTCTTTTCTTTCTCTTTTCAGGTTTACTCTTTCATACCTAGGTCGACATGCAAGGTCACTATACTAGTCCATGTCATTGCGTAAGACTTGACGTGGTCCCTTTTATTAGCCAACCATACTATTCGTCCTAAGTATTATTGCTTAGACTGTTTGGTTACTTTTATTAGCTCAGTACCTATGTGATTTTTCCCAAGCCTCATTATTAAGGACTGCATCTTTATGAGCCATGTTATTTACTTCAAGCATCACTTATTCACAATCAGGAAACTAGTAAAATTTAGGGAATGAGATTATATATTATTAAAATGTAGTGTGTATATGTCTTAATCCACCTCTCTTCCCTGATACCTCCCTTTTTAAATAAAAAAAGGTATCATTGCGTTTCTCGAATCAAATGGGTATAGAATCTAATACTCATAAAAACTTTTTGTGCTCCCAGCCTGCCCGTGTGTAAAAATCCATGCCCAAAAAAACTTGTGCGTAACAAAAGAGAAGAAAAAGGTAATCGAAAAAAGCAAAAACTTTTAGGTGTTGTTTGTTCGTAGGTCGTCGTCTCTTAAGGAGTGTGTTTTGTGTGTGTTTGTTTTTTTATTCCATCGTGCTGGGCATAGACCTCAATATCCATTCCTCTTTTCCGCAGTTCAGGAGCACATTGTTGTAGTGTGAAAGATTGTCACATTGTTTTTGGTTGTTTAAGCAATGTTCATGGGCAGCTTCATGCCGGCACCGACATTGGCGGCCTTGACAGAAGGGCGAGGGCGGGAGAAGAAAGAAGAGAAACGCTTCTTCTTCTTCTCCGAGGCCAGAGAGCGGTTGTCTGGGGTGTTTGCGGCGGAGGTGGCGGGAGTAGTGGCCGCTGAGGGGCAGAGAATCATCTCGTGGGTGATGCCGTTGCTGAGAGCAGCGCGGAAGTGGACGAGGTCACCGACGAACATTTTGAAGGTTGGTTGTTTGTTGTTGTGTTTTGAAGTAAGAGAGAATATTGGATTGTTGAGAAGCTTGAGCTTTGGAAGCTTTGTGATGCTTTTGAATGTTTGTGTGTAGATGAGTTGTCTTTGTAGCTGATGATTTGCTTGATGATGATATTTTCCTCTTGTTCAAAAGCACGACCCAAGCCTCCTCTTATATACAAAACAATCGCTCGCCTCCATTTCAAATCCCAGGTACGTACTCTCTTTCACGATGCCGTGAATTTCCATTCCATGCCGTGTACGTACCCCTATGACAACTCCTATGACTGCAAATTTTCCATTCTAAAAAAAAAACATGTTTCTGTAGCTCCTTCTTGGTCATTTGCGCATCACCTGCAGACGGCGGATCCGTATCGGCTTCGGTCTGCCGGGGCTCGGGGATCCACAACCCGATCGTAGCCAGGCGCCAGGGGGAGCTCCGTTTTGGGAAGAAGCAGAAAAAACTTGAGGCATCGTGAAAATTGTGGAGTTTAGAGTGGAATCAATAGGAGTTTAGGGTGGAATCATTGGGTCTGAACAGTCATCGAATGGATGTGTGTGAGTCTACGGAGCTTGTAGTGTGTGTGTGTGTGTGGCTCAGCTGGGCTGGTGCTGGTGCCTTGCTTTTCGGCACTGAGTCAGCAGGGGTGTTTGGGTGTGGGCTGAAAGAATTTTTCTGATTAATTGGAGCTTTGGGCAGCCTTGGATTTTCAGGTACGGGAATCAATACGACGTTGATTGAGAGCCGGTAAGAGGCGGGTTAAGGCGCTCGGGCCGAAAAAGGGCAAGGGTAGGGGAGTAGGGGAGTGTGATTTTATTGATTTTTTTTTTTTTCTTTTTTGCTTTTTGTTTCGTTCGCCATGAAGCGAATGATGACTGGACAACGTGTGGCGCGTGATGGAACGTTGACGTTGGTTGGCTGGTTTGAATGTGATGATGCAGGAACTGTGAGGCTGGTGTGGATGACGAAGCAAGGCCGAAGCCGAAGTGACGGGAAACGCGTGGCTGATTCCATCTCGGCTTCGGGTTATGTTCTTCCAGAGGCTTCGATTACATACGCAACGCAACAACATGCACATGCATATGAAACAATTGCAGATACGACATACGAAGCTGATGAAGCTATTCGCAAGGCCAGTCATCATCGTCGTCACTGTTTACACGTAACTCGCCGTGTGAGCAATTCGTAGCCGATACACGTATTCTTGCTCTCTAAGCATCAATCAATCCATTTGCTCACTCAGCAACGTGCTGTCCTGTGGCCCCCCTTTTCACCCTTTTCGATATTCCCAGGTTTCTTCAAGCCCTACAAGCCTAACGCAAAAAAGAGTCATGAGAAAAGCCCTTCCCAGCGGGTTCCCAGCGGGCGACGACCCGCAAGCCAAGCCGGGATCCGTTCACCCACTTTTCCGTCTCCGCCTCGAAACAAGTCACAAGCAACGAATGGATACTATTACTACTGTAGCATTATTGAACTACCCAGTAACAAGCTGTAGTTGAGCCAGCTGTTGTAGAATAGGTTACAATCTTACACGTATTTTTTTTCTTTTCACTGCCGAAGTGGATATTGCTTAGGCGGGAAGAGGGCTGAAGTGTTCATAGTGGCGTGTGTCGTGGCGAGATGGAGCCCCTTCTCTCTCGTAATAAATTAACCACAAGGGAAAAATATGGATCTCGTGGAATGAAATTTTGCAAGAAAAATTATAGACCATGGTTCTTTAATTGGAACTGATATTTTTTTTGTTGGCAAAATACTACATCCATACGAGTAGCTGGGCGGTAAGCTTCGGGTTGCAGGGGTAGTTTCCCGCACGTGTGAGTTGAATGGTTGGTGATGCATTTTTTTGGGTTTCTTTTTACACAATAGGTGGATACGGCACGGCCGTTTTTTTCTTGGAAGTGGAAAGGGGGTTTCACTCGCTCGTGTGTAGATCGGGTGATGGGACTGGGTTTTGAAACCATATGACTTTGATGATGCTGGTAAAACGACATTGCATTGGGATGTAAATTTTTCATGCACCGAGGGTAGCCGACTGTGTTGTTATTGACTGTTGAGGAGGAGGCATCTCGGGACAAGAAGTTGCATCCTGGCGATATTGTAGGTTGTCGTTGCATGAAGAGCAAAATTGGGATTTTTCCAGGATGCCCCTTTTGCGGATTTTGCAGCTCAAGGGTTATACTGTAATGCTGGTTGATGAGGATGTTGAATCTTGTCTTGAAGCAACTCTATATGTCCATCCCTATGTTGGATACTTCTTCAATAGCGTCACGTAAACGGGTGTGAACAGCTATAGATCCACCAGCAAGATCAATTGACTACTCACGACATCATGATCCAGTTGAATACACACAGAATTGGTGTTTCTAAAGAAAAAATGCTAGCGCCCACGCCCGAGAAATCTTCTCCACCTCTATCCGCCTCATGCCATCCCCTGATGCTGCTTCAACTCTTCCAAACCGGCAGTTGGCATCTCTTAAAGACTACTCCGTACAGTCCAGTGGGTATCCAGCGGGTATTCCATTCTCCATGCACTCCACCAGTGTCCTCCATTTCCAACTCATCAACCTTCAAGGAGCCGTTAAATGACATCCTCCTGGGCAAACTACTCCCAGCAGACAAACCACCTTCATGAAACGAAACGCTACCATCATCACGAGTCACATCACATCAGCCAACCCAGTATTCCCATCCATTGCCAAAATTCCCTTGTACGTGTCCAAGCTTATCACAGCCGTCTTTTCCACCGCGTCCAATTGCCCTGCAATGTTCTATAAGCAGTCCATCGGCGAGCTGGGCCCTCCGAACTCTCGGAATAGGGCCTTCTTCACTTCGATAATCACTTGCGCCAGGGGGAAGCGAACCGTCGTCGCTGGCTTGTACCGGGCGAGGAGGCTTTCGTATCGATCTTGAAGAATCCTGTCCCATCCGGCGTAGCAGCGCAGGCCCGTCTCGGCGAGGAGTATCTGGTATACCCTGACTCGTGCCTTGGCCCTTATTCTCGTGAGCAGTTCTAGTGGGAATTGCTATTAGTATTGATTCAACGTGGCGCCTTGATTTAAAAGGAGAAAAAGAAGGAAACTCACTGATTGCTTTCTGGGACAGTTCTTGCTTTAGAGGGGGCCATGCCCAGAGTCTCTCAAATGGCACCGTACAAATGGAAACCAACTCCCACATGCACTTCATAAACATAGATTCGTCCCAGAACAAGGCCGCCGCTACCATGTAGCACCCCGATGCCATCGTGGGATCAGACAAGTACTCCCGATTGTCTCTGCCGTTGAGAAGCCACTGCCGCGCCGCCATCGTGACGGCCTTTTGCAGGCCGTATTTGTTCACCATAATCGCCGTGTCGAGGAGCATGGATGGCCTGAATGACCGCGGCACCAAATGATTCTGGAGGTGGATGATGTGGCAGATGACGCGAACAATTTCGATGTTCTCTGGGTCGAGCGCGAGGATTCTTTCGTGGTCACCGGACGCGCACATGATGTCCTCGACCAGCCCTTCAAAGGACGCTGATGCGCACATGAGGGTCTGCGAATAGACTAGGAATGCCGTGTTGGAGCCCTCGATCGCCAAGATCATGTCGCCGCCGGGGGAAATGGTTTCGGTAACATCTTCTTCTTCTTCTTTGACTTCCCCTTCTTCGTCTTCTTCGCTTTCCTCTTCCTCTTCATCTTTGCCTTTCCCTTCATCATTTTCTTTGCCTTTGCCCTTCCCTTCGTCTTTTTCTTTTCCTTTGCCTTTCCCTTTGCCTTTGAGTTGTTCTAACATATCGCCAATGTCGCATTTGCCCTTGAGTTTGCTGCTGCTATTACTGCTGTTGTCGCCGTCACCGTCTTCCTCTGTAGGGCCGAGAAGCAGCTCGACTATGTCCTCTGGTTTCCATTGACCCCTCTTCATCTGTGATAGAATGAGTTCGCATAGGAGCTCGCTGTGTGACCGTTTCTTCCTGAGCGGAGGGGGAGCTGGCGGCGAAGGTGACCGGGGCATCTTGGAGATTTTCTCGGCGAGTTTGGCGAGTTTCTTGTTGTTGTCTGCGATTTCCTGTCTGTATTTCGCGTTCCTTGCGGCTCTGTCGGCTTTGGCGGCTTCTAAGGCTGATAGCTCTGCTGGCTCGGACGTGTTTGCTGATTCTGATGGTTCTGGTGAAACCGACGGCTCTGGTGTTAATGCCAGGTCTGTTGGCTCTGGGTCTTCTGCTGGCTCTTCTCTCTTCAACCGCAACTCTAAGTCTACTTGCATTGAGCTATCCATTGTCGACGTGATATCAAGGCCGTACTATAAATGGTAAGAATGGACGTAGTGTAAAAGACAAGAATGAAATTGAAAATCCAAAAAGAGTTGTGTGAGAAGCCTTCTTTACGGTGTCATGAAAGATGCAACAATGAATTTTCCAAATTGAGCGAATGTATGTTTGTCTCGCCTGGCTGGGGAGTAGCAACTGCTTCTGCTGTGATACATCTGTTGACTTTGCATCTTGTACCTGTGGTAGGCGTGTAAGTAAGGGTGGAAAGTACGAGGGAGCATTCCTAGATGCCTTTTTGTGTATAAGTGACTGGCTTGACTTGGCCATTCTTAGTAGCTGTGAAGAGCATAGAGAGACACTTGTATGACATCTCGAGTTGCAACAAGCTGCTTACAAAGTCGATAGCGAGAGGATGCACGGAATACATCATGCATAAAGCTCCAACCCACTTTATCACTCAATGTAGTATAAAAGTGAACTAAAGCAGGAGTTGCGCATTAGTCTTCAATCTAGCCTCACCTTCGAGCATCATCCCGTCTGTCTACATGGTCATAAACGAACCTATCAACATGAAACCAAATCGAATCACCACGCACAAACACACGCAAAGAGAGATACATCTCATCATAAAAACGTAAACAAAGGCCCTTGACATGCATCTAGGCTCTTCAAATCATCACCCCTTACACTGTAGCCGGCTTGCCAAGAAAAACGCCGCTCATGCAACGCCTCCCCCCTCCCATCTTTGATCCGTTTATTTCATTTTCCAGTCCCAAATCCAGCTGTCCTTCTCACACGGCTCTCGTTGAGCAAGTATATATTGTATGTCGAATTTATTTATATGTGTTTTTTTCTTGTTCTGTTGTTTCTTAGTTGTCTTCATGAACCTTCTCCAGGTGCAGGTCGTTGACCAGCATGTATCGGCTGAAACCGAGCCACAGGTAGCGGAACCAGACCATCTGGCTCTTGTGGGCGGTGGTCATGGCGGACCAGGCGGTGCCCAGCTTGGGCTCGGGTCCAACAATGTTGTTGGTGTAGATGAGCGTCTCGGGGTGCTCGGGGTCCTTGTCGCGCGTGAACAAGGATGAGGCGATGGTGGTGAAGAGGTCCATGCCGCCCGAGTACTTGCGCAGCAGGTTGACCGTGTTTAGTGTGTAGACGTCGACCGGGCTCTTCCACTCGGGCTTGCCCTCCGTCAGGGCCTTGGCGAAGCCCCGCGCGCCGTGGTAGAGAGAGATGTGGTTGGGGTGAGACGACACGCCGTGGCCGTCAAAGGTGATGAGGGCGTCGATGTTGGCCGTGGGCTGCGAGACGTTTTCGGCTCGCTGGTGTGCCAGCTGCGGCGCAAAGGCCTTGGTGAGGAGGTTGGCGATCTTGGTCTCGTCCCAGTGCGTCGTCATGGAGTCGGGAAAGTCCTTGCTGTAGGGCCAATCGTGTTGGTCGTCTTCTGTCTTGCGACTGTAAGGGATGGATGCGATGGTGGCACTTACGGGTTGTCGACGACAAAGACGTCGGACTCGTCTCGCAGGCCCAGGGCCAGGCCGCTCGCGACGAGCTCCTTCTTTCTGGTTTCGCCGAGGCCTTCGGCATTTCCTAGAAACCCGTAAGTCAGCCGGTATTCGCGCATATTATCCTCTTCTCTATCTCCATCTTTATCGTCCTCATCTCGTCCACGGTGTCCATCTGTTGGATTGTCGTACCTGCGCTCAAACACAAAATCTTGACGTGGTTGCCCGTCTCCGGCCGCGCCAGCGCCAGCACCGTCGGGGCGAAGAACATGGCCTCGTCATCCGGATGCGCAATCAGCAGGCACACGCGCTTCTCCAGCAGCTCCGGGAAGCGGTTGCGCACGGCGCTGGCGGTGCAGATGTAGATGCATGGCACGGCGGCGACGAGGGACGCAACCACCACGAATAGGGCCTTGGAGTCGAGGTCCAGCTTGAAGGGCAGATTAAAGGAGGGGAGTCGGAAGGGAAGGCTGATGGAGTTTGGCATGGCTGCGGATTGAAGGAAGAGACGAGACGAGACGAGGCTGGCGGGGTGCGGAGCGTGGCCGGAGGTTGCCTCGGTAGAGAGATCTGATGTTGCTGTGGTTTGTGCTTGTTCGTCTGGCTGTTGATTTTCGATTTGCTGGTGTTGATGCTTGTTTGGGTCGGAGTTTGTGTGGTGGTGATGCGTCTCGGTGGTGTTTTTGTTGGGGACAAGGCAAGGTGGGTTCGCAGGTCCAAAGTGCGTGCGTGCGTGCCTTTTTGCGAAGGCGGGAGGAAAAGGCGGGATGGAGTGGGGGAGAGCAGCAGAAATGCGGCCCGCAGCGAGGCGCCGAACAGCTGATTTAATGCTGTAGAGTAGTTTAAAAGGGCACCTGGGCAGTGAGTTTTAGCGGCAATTGGCCCGAGGGTGAAACGCGCCAGAGGGATCGAGGCTGTGAGATTGCTGCAAGGGATCGCTGGAGGGCATCACGGGGGCAACGATGCGGTGAGGGAGAGCGAATCTTGTTCGTTGGAAGCTGAGCTGGTGGTTTAGCTGGCAGCTGTTGAAGATGCCGAGGGATTGATTCATTTCATGTGGCTTGCGGCAAATGGCGGCAGATGGGATGAGCTTGATGAGGACTAATCATCAATTCATTGGATATTATTTTATTCTTATTTTATATTATCTTACATGTTCTTCATGGCTACTGGAAATACTACCATCAATCTCACCCTCCAATGTCTCAACCAACATACCCATCAAATACCGACTTCATCTCATCTGAATCCAGTAATAAATCCCATAGCGCCACCCTTCAGCCTTCAGGGGCATCCAGGGCGCTGGAGCATTATCGATAAGCACCTGACAGGTCCCGATCCGACCTGCTGCGGAGTCTCGCTGCACCCGCTGATTGGCCCGCCGACACCCGCCTCGGCTGATCTAGACTGATGTCATTTGTCAATTCTCACGAGACACGTACTCGATAATTTTCCCAATCTCACCAACGACCACCAGTTTTTGCTTGTATTGTTTGTTTTGTTTTTATTTCTACTTTCCTTGCATCTTCCACGTTCACAACAAAAGACTTAAAATAGATACACATATTCACAACACCAGCAATGGCTAAGAATCGAAAAGAACCGAAAATGAAGCTCCACCAGCCGGACCGTTCCGCGCCCACCGAAAAGACGCTGCTGGACATTGCATCCGAACGATCCCTCTTCGAACAGGCTGCTCGGCGCGAAAGACAACTTGCCGGGAAAAATGAAAGTGACGATGAAGATGACGAAGATGATGAAGAGGCAAAGTTATCGCCTGGAGCGGAGCGGTTCCTCGAGGCGCTGCTGTACACGACGACGTTGGCGATGCTGCACTTTACGTTTGACGTCTTGGTGATGAAGCAGTACGGCACGGAAATCAAGTGGAAAAGAATCACTATCAATGCTGGCCGGGCGTGGTTGGGTAAGACCCCCCTTTCTCATATATAACATGACCACGAAAGAATAATCATTAACTCGTTATTTAAAAACAATATAGTCTTCTTCTTCCTCTTCTACACGCTCCACCCCTCCGAGCCAAACCAGGTCCTCCTCCCCGGCCTCCCGCGCCGCTTCCAAAAGACGCTCCGCCAAATGCTCTTCTTCGCAATGAGCTGCGTCGCCGGGTGCGCCCTCGTCTACATCACGAATTCAAAGGGCTACCTGTACAACATGAAGCGCGCGCCCCCGCTCGGGTGCCTGTGGCTGTGGGCCGTCGTCGAGCTGGACTTGCTGTGGGCGGTGCCGAGCCTTTTGGTGACGGGGGCGTATGTCTGGTTGAATGGGTACTCGATCAAATAAGAGAGAGCAATTCGATTGCTTTTATTTTTCGTTACTCTCCGTACTCTGACGACTCCCATGTATTTTCACTCCTTGGCTTCTCTCGCTCGTGCCGTCTTAGTCGCCCTTCGAGATCATCGATTCGCGCCGAAATCATGCTCATTTGGAGGAATTGCACTCGAGCAGTCAATGCTTCTCGCTGCCTCACCAATTCCATTGCCTTTGTCCGCACCGCCATCCAGGATACCGCCACCGAAGGCTTCCCGCCCGACCACCCCCGCGGCAGAAGCGTCCACTCCGAAGTGCCCCTCAGCGCAGACTTTACCTCAATGTCCGTGACGAGCTCCAGCAGGCGCTGCTCCAGATTCAGCAGGTCGTCCATGACAAACGTATACATTTGGTGTTGCCGCTTCTTCTCGTCATGTTGCGGCGTGTCTTGGAGTGTGCGCAATAGGTCTGCTAGCCAGGTCGATTCGGTCTTGTACCATGATAGAGAGGTCTTCACGCGAAAATACTCGTCGGCGCTGTTGCGTAGGAAGGCGATGCGGGCGTATGCCGCGGCGGCGATGGCGACGACAAATGTGAGGATGCCGATGACGTTGGCTGATGTGGACAGGGGGGAGTCGGTGTTTGTGGTTGAGTCCATTCTCCCATTGGATGAGTGTTACCTAGACTAGCATTGGATGGGTTGTTGTGTGTTACTTAGACTAAGCAATGTTTTTATATTGAGAGCGTGGGATTTGGGGGAGTTTTGTATTACATTACATGGTTTTTTGTAGCTGGGCGTGATTCAATTGGAGAATTGGGAGGCTGCACTAGTCAGGGGTAGAGAACCACTTTTGCCCGAAGTTGAAAAGTTGTGTATGACAGACAATCCCGTCATGGTGCAACTGAAGAAGGCTTGCTTTCATCTTAGTAGATAGATCAAACGTGATAATATGGTGAAAATAAATAGATATCCTAAATTCGTAGCCCGATATATTTCATATCATACATCCCACCTCATCCTATATCACTCAACCTACATATAGTACCTAACCAACAGCATCAATAGCAAAAAGCAAAACGAGAAAAATGAAATAAACAAAAACCCTTTTTTGGTTCGTCATACATCTTCATGCAGATTACGCTATGCAAACGTGTAAACGAATAAACCAAAACCAAAAAAAGAAAAATTCGCGCTGCCTGTGTATTCCGCTGCTTGCCCCCTTTTGTTTTTCTTCCACTCTCCTCCTCTTCTTTTCGCGAAAGCACCGTCTTATGCAAACGAGTTCCCAAGTCTTGATATAACACCATGATTAATGAAAAGGAAGAAAAAGAAAAACCAAGAAAATATATAACTCAATAACCTTATATAGACACTCTCAACCAACACGCCAAGCGATGAGGGAAAAGCAGAGTGAAAAAGGGTTCATCACATTTGCCTGCTGGGGTGCTCTGCGAACCGAATTCCCCTCCGTGCAGGCGGTACTCGCGGTGTGCCCTCGTCATCAGAGTCACTATCCTCAGCGGCAGCCGCGCCGCCCACGCCAAGGGCTGCTTCTCGCCGCCTTCGCTCAGCTGGTGTCTCGCCCGTCGAGTTGTTGTTGTTATTGTTGTCTGACCTGTGTCGTCTGGCTGGTGTGCTTCCGCTTCCTTCCGTCTCGCTCTGTTGTCCTCCCAAAGCAGCAAGGCGACGCTTGCGCTCCACGGCAGTTTCGCCTTCCAGCTCTGAAGGTTGGAGAGGAGCGTCGACTGGGCGGCCGCGGGGAGCCTCAACTTGCCGCCTCGGGGACACGGACTCGGAGTTTCGGTAGCTGCCTCGGGGAGCGGGGGAGACGGATGTGGAGGCCGATGTGGAGCTGGGGGCGGAGCTGGATTCCGGCTCGACGATTTCGGGAATGTCCTGTGGGCGCCTCAATGGCAGATCTTGTCGGGCCAGGTCTTTGAGCGCGGTAGAGGCGGATGACTGGTCCACGACCTCCTTACGCGTGCCCACATCGAGCTTTTGCACCTCGCGGATAAAGTCCTCCTTGGTCATGCGTCGTCCCACGCCTCCAATTGTGAAACGAATCTGCTTATCATCATCCTCATGGGCCACGCTCTTCCTGCGGCCTTCGCCGCCGCCTCCACCGAGAACGCCAAAGCCAGTCGTCCAACCGGGTTTGAATACGGGCTTGGCCGACGATGAAGCAGCTGCACCGGCAGCAGAGGATTCGCCTGCCTTGCCTTCTTCAGCAGCAGACGCGGCCGACTTTTCCTGCTGGCGTGCAAGGGCGCCAAGTCCAAGGTACTTGAGACTGTTGTTAATGAGGGTGCTTTCCTGGCCGGTGGGCTTCTGTGGGGGGAGTTCATAGGTCTTAACGACTTCTCCGTCCTCATCTTCGACGATAATCTATAAGCAGTCAGGTTAGAAGGCAATTCAAAGCTACAACGAGAAACAATGAGGGACGTACCGCGTTACCGAACTGATAGGCTCGGGCCGGTTCATGTCGTCGTCTCGACTTGTCCTTTTCTTTTCGCTTCTCCACTTCGGAGCTGTACACGTCTGTCATTTTGCGTTTGATGTTGTCCACGGTCCAATGGAAGCGCTCCGCTTCGGACTTGGACCTCTGCCGACCGGCCGTGGGCCGTTTCCCGTCTTCTCCTCCTTCGGGCTTGCGCTGGGCTGGTTCAGGTTCGACCACCTCGCCATCGTCATTTTCAAAGACTAGGTGGTGGCCTTCCTCGTAGACATTGACGTGCGGTGCCCGGGGACTTTCCAGTGCCCGGGGGCTCTGGCTCTCGTCAGCTCTGCGGCGGCGACCACGATCCTCCTCTGCGTCGTCTAGCTTCTCCAACTCAACATCGGTAGGGCTGTCGCCGGCCAGTGTGGAGTCTCTGACATCTGTCTCTGGCGGTGTCTCCTTTTCGGGTGAGGGCGATACCGGCGTTGAGCGGTTAGGAAAGATGGCCGATTGACTGATGGGGCCGCCAGGCCCAATGCCGTCGTCCCACTTTCTGTGTTTTCTCTTCTTGGCCACCAATGATGACGGACGGCTGCCCGAGCGACCATTGTCCTCTTCTCTCTGGCGACGGAGAAACTGCGCGGGTGGGGGCAGCGTGCCGGGGGGGAACTCGGGTGTCTTGTAGTCGTCAAAGGAAGTCTCCGACATCGTTCGGGCCTGGGATCTAGACTGGGACGAGATTCTGGGTAGCCTGTTCATCCATGACGGTCCATCCTCAGGGGCGGCGGTGTAGGACATGGTCAGTGTCAGGGTATTGATGCGCTTGCCGAGCGTAAAGACGGCAATCGAGGAGCCATGGACGAGAATGGATGAGATGACGAGGAACGTGACTATGGGCCACACGAGATAAATCAGGTTGTAGTGATCTGTGCCCGCCGGTGGCAAGTCCGATAGCGGCACGGGCTCATCATGCTCCAGCTCAGCCCTCGCGAGAATAGCGACGAAGATTGCGCCGACGCCTATTGGGCCGAAATGGCCTGCAAAGAGAGCCTCGCGCCAGTTTTTGATGTCTGGTATGAGAGGTTTGAGCATCATCATGATGGGAATGCGGCGGAAGAGGATGACAAAGATGGCGATAACAACGAGGCGCCAGACCTCCATGCCCAAGAAGCCATTGTTGTACTGCTCCCACGGGATGATGGTGCCAAAGTAGACAAAGTATGCCAAGTTGAGAAGCAAGTCAATGACGTTGGAAACGTGCGACTCCTCCGTCTTTTCGCCGAACCAGCCGTCGTTAGAGAAGCCGACTCCGGCAGCAAAGCCCACGAGAAGATCGTCAACGCCGAGGATACTACCCGAACCGGCGCAGAAGAGCGAGAGGGCAAAGTAAAAGACGAGGAAACTCTCGCGATCAATCATGTCGTGCTCCTCAGCGTAGCGGATGCCGCGGCGCGCAATGTAGCCGATCATGAAGCCGTAGAAGGCGCCAAAAATGCACTCGTAGAGGATGACATAAACGACAAAGTGGAAGCTAACCTCGCCGGCGTTGCGGTTGAACTGGATCAGGTAGAGCGAGAGGTAGATGAAGGGGAAGGCCATGCCGTCGTTGCAGCCAGATTCGGCTGACAGCAAGTCTCGAAGATGCTTGGGCACGCGCTTGGCGAATTTACCCTTGCCAACCACGGACGAGGCCAGGACGGGATCGGTGGCAGTGACACAGGCGGCGATGACGAGCGATTCAAGCCAGTTGAGCGGCGGAATCATCCACCAGACGAAGAGGCTGACTAGAAGCCAGCCAACGGCCATGACGGGCACCAGTAGGAAGACGACGGAGCGCCAGTGCTTCTCCATGTAAAACTTGGGCAATTCGACACCGACGGCAAAACACTGGACAACGAGAACGATGCGCGAGAACTCGACGGTGACGATATCAACGCTGCCCCAGGACCGCGGGTCGATGAGATTGGCGGCATGAGGTCCGAAGATGACGCCGCAGAGGGTGGCGACTGTGGCCTCGCCAATGTACATGCGCTCCTTGATAATGGAGGAACATAGCATGAAAAGCGAGGTGAAGCCGCCGAGAATGATGTAGACCAAGTGCGGCTTGGTGATGTCGAGGTTGTCCCACGCCATGGTGGCGGTCGGTTGAGGGTATCGCGACGAGGTGGAACGGGATCAGCAGCAGCTGTTTTCGAAACTGTCTTGTTCGTCTCTCAACTGAGGTACGGTACCGGGTTTCCTCCGATTCTTTCGCAACCTCCTCTTATTGATGATGAGTCTTTCCTTTCTCTTCTCCTCCTTCTTCCAGCTCCTTCTCTCAACCCTCGCGTCGGGGTTTGCCGACAAAATATTTTTTTTCTTCTTTCCAAAAGTTGCAATCGCCCGTTGCGTCTCGGCTTTTGCTTTTTGCTTAGCTCCGTTTCAAAGCCCAACCTCGCGTGCCCAAACTAACACAGTTGGCAGTCCAGGGTCTTTGCTTGGCTCAAGGCGCCGGTTGAGGTTCTGACGGAAGCTGGCGCCGGGAGAAGCAGCGGCCTACGGGCTGGCACTGCAATCTTGAAGTTACGCCCCAGTCAATGGTAGCCGAGCCAGGAGAGTCGCGATGGCGAGACATGCAGGAGAGGAGAGAAGAAGCACGGAATTGAAGACGAATGTCATGGAACAGAAGAAGGATAAGGAAACAAGAGAAGAAGTGGGTTCGCACGTGGATACGAGTATAGGATGGGATGGGTAGGCAGGACGAGGATGATAAGGATGGGATAGGATTGGACACTGGAGTGAGCAGATTGGATTTCTTTTGCCACGCTAGGCCCGAAACCCGAGCCAAGGGCTTGGAAGCAGAAGAAGCAGCGAGATGGCCAGCGTGTGGAGAAGGCAATTGCTGGGCGTGAGGCTGTGTCGTCACTCGATCGGAGGCGTCGGTTCCGTTGCAACAGGCCGTGGGCCCGGAAGAAGCTCGTTAAGGGCCGGGAGACGAAGATGGGGGGCGGCCGAGAAGGAACTTTGACGCTATTCTGGCGGGCTAGGTGGGTGGTGTGCGAGTACGGGGTTGATGCTGTCGATGCCGGTAGCGGGGAGTTGATGCTGATGCTGTACTCGTAAACTGTAGGAATGAACTGATTGATGCCGTTTGATGAGATTCGCGGGTCTTGTTCCAACTGCCAAAAAAAGAAGATGAACCCCCGGGTTTGGAAGAAGCAAAATTCTTGATTCAGACACCGAGAAGCAACAAGCCCTCGTCAAAAACTCGTCCACAAGGCCAACGCGTCGTCGCCAAGGAGCTACCGCTGCAAGTCCCCAGTCCAGCGCTGATGCGCAGCGCCAGTGGGGTGGCCACAGGGCGTCCTGCCGTGGGGATTGCGGGCTGCCACAGCGCTCGCGGCCACTAACAGCGCTGAGGCCAGCACCGTAGACCGCTTTGGGGCCGCTAGGGGGCAGCGTCGGGCGGGATCCACCGCCTGCCAATGCCGGCGTTTCGTTTTCGCAGCAAAAACTCGTTACCTCGAGTTTGTGAGCTGTTGGGTTTGGGCGTTTTTTTAGCAGAGTCTTGGCCGAGCCGGACGAATTGATGATCCCATTTATTCGCTTCGCACTTTTTTCATATTTTCCTTCTGCCTGATTTGTTTTTGTTTACGGCGTAACACAGACTTGGAATGGAATTGACGGCTGAGACACTCCGGCTCCGGTTTGCCGGAACCGTGCCGGTTTCCTTTTTCCTGCCTCTCCTTTTCCCTCGCTAACATCAACATTGAACCTTGAATGTCTCACCCGCCTCGTGACGACTCAGATCCGCATCCTGCAAGTGTTTTCGACTCCAACAGTCTCGGCACGGCTGGGCTCATTCATTCTTGGCAGCGTAGCGAGTTTCAAGCCGCCCCGGTTCTTTTCTTCCTTTTTCTGGCTATTTTTAATTGCATCCTCCCTTTTCAACCCGACGTCTCTGTCTTCTGCTGTACTCATATACGAGTACATCAATGCATTCTGGTTTGTTGGGGGCTAAGCCTTCAATTCAACGTTATGCGTGTTACTCCCGGATATTATCTTGCAACATGGGCTTGTCATCTCCCGCCAGCCATTCGCTGTGATTCGTCCCGGGATGCTCCGCGGACGTTGCTTCCTGGCGTATTTCAGCATCCGGCAGTGGTGAAGTTCCCACTACGGAGATAGAATCATGGATTTTGCCCCCGCCCCTTTTTATCTTCTTTTCCACCCTTCTTTATGCTTATCTCTCAGCCCCTAGCAAACGGTGGACGGATATCCTCATCTAGATTGCTGACAACATGCCGTTAGCCCCCAACATCAACCATGAACCCGTCCCGACCCGGGATCAATATTCGTTCAGCTCGGCTGTTCACCCGTATACTGGTATCTTTATTTTTATTTTTACTTGGGGGATCATTTTGTACTTTTTAGAGGCAATAATTGCCACCTGGGCAATATTCTCTCGAGTCAGCCATTGTAGGCAGCTGGAAAGGCTGATCCGTCTTGGCCCTGCTCGTTTCCCCGCGCTGCGATCCATCATGTGAGAAGCAATGGATGGAGACGAGCCATGCATCAAGATTCTTGTCTGGAGATCTCCTGTGCAGATCACTGAGTATCCCAAAGCCAACTTATCAGCCGGGGTTCCTTAGAACATCAACCGGTCGGAGCCGTATGTGGTCATGTTACAGGTCATTTTGATATAAGAGTCGTGGCTTGCTGCTCCCCACAATTGAATGCATCTCCAACAGACATAACCTGTAATTGAGACCATGGCATGTGCAGCGACGTCAAACCCGGCAAGATCTGCCATTGGTTGTCGCGTGCATATGGCCAACTTCTTCCAACCACCGCTCATGTTGCTCTCAGCGGTCTCGACTAAATGTAATCATGCAAGCACGCAATTTACCCCAGTGCACAGCCAAAGTCGCCGGAATGAGCCTTTGCATTCAGTCTTTCCCAACTGCCGAATTTCCTTATTTGAGTGGTCGTGTCTCCCTTGATAGTGAGTATCGGATAAACGGCTAGGTCAATCAACATAGAAGACACATGTAGGTAAGCTGTGTGAGACATCTCGGAATACGTCCACGCGATTCCACTTATTAATTACACACAATCCGTCTTATTCCGTGGAGGGCTGCGGGCACAAGTAGTTTGTGTGGTACTTTCGACTGTTGCAGTCAAACTAAAACAAAACTGTTTCACCAGCCGCAATATTGAGATCTTTGGTACATGTAATCACATACATGTGGCCATCAGTGTTCTAAGATAGGACCACTACGTGTAAGCAGTGAGCGACACGACGTTTGTACGACGTATGTGCGCCTCATAGTTGGGTATAAACTCACTTTTTATGCTTATTATGCGTGTAATGTTCGAGTTGCGCCAGGGTATATGCATCGTGTACATGCATCGTGCAACCTATTTAGTTGCCAATCATCTGGAACTCATTCCATCAAAATGACTTGCGTGTTCCGTGTGTGCACTCCGGCGTTTGTCTTCCGAGACCTGTTTGACGAACTTGTGCTTGGTCGATGCCTACTCTCTCTCACTACATTTTCCATCCGGCCAATCTCGTGAGTACTTCCAGAAAAGAGATACAACTTTCTGTCTAACGTTTAGGTATGATATGTGATGTCTCTAGGAAGCTCTTCCAGGACCCTTAGAAGATTATGGCTACGCTCTCCGAAGAGGGCACCTGCATCATCATCGCAACTATTAATAGGATAATTAACTCTCTGAGATTGGCCATCTCACATTTGAGGAAGAGTTTTGAGAGTACTTTGCATGTGAAAAGGAATGAGCTGTTTGATGGTTCTAAGAGAAGGAAACTCTGGGTCCGCACTGCCTTATTACTACGAGGAGTGGCTGTATTGAGGAGCTTGATCCTGAGGACTATGAAGTTGACCAAATTGGGATCCTGGCAGTGGGATTTAGTGAGAACATTCGATGATTGAAATGAGCTTAGCAACGTAGAGTGTTCTGCGGAATGGAGATCAGTGATGCGCCTCAAATGGCTGAAACACCTTACCGATAGTGATAGGAGCCCCGTTCGTTAAAAGGGGTTTTATCATATCTTGCCGCAAGAAAAACCTTGTAACTATTCTTATTATACATCTTTGATTGCAGTTGGTTTCACTCTGTGGGAGTGTGGATTTGTCTCACACACGTGCTGCACATGGTCAACTTGCGAGGTGGTATGATGTCCTGATATGCTTCACAGTTGGGCTATAATAACTATGCGGATAGAACAGTAACATATTGGTGAATAGGAATGACTTTGAGTGACTTCATCTCCATGACTGGTAGCATATATTTTGCAGGAGACTATAGACATATATGTATCTGCATATAATATGTACTTAGGAGTGGTGGGTTGCCGGGAGGGCCATTGTTGTGTACCGTTTTGAACGCTCTCACATCTCGCCTCTATGTCAATAATACGAATAATTTGTATAATGCAGACTTTACAGACTATCAGATAATTATTTGAGGTTTGGGGACAGAAACATACTCACAGAAGTGCAACTGACAATTCTCAATGTGAGGAACTACAGCTTGTATTTGTAGTACTGCCATGTGAGAATAGTCATTAATGAGTCAAGCATATTTGGTAGTGTCTCCTCAGTATCTCCCTGCATTTTCCATTGTTGTAATCTTCTCCACAAGATGTTCGAGAGTGTCTACACAATCTTACGTTAAACAGGAGAAAACAGTTCCAGGTTAGGGAGATGCCTCCTTGTCGCAATAGTTTCAAGGACTACTGGCGATGCAAAGGAGCATCAGAGCGGTTTATGGCTTCAAAAGCACGTAATATTTTATAAAATTTCCTTATTTTCATTTGCAGTTTGGTTTAAATTCTGTAGCTCTTTCACTTGTGTCTCTTTGGATGCACTGTTCGTAACGTGGCGGTTTCATCAAGTCATGCAGTGTCAGGATGTCAAAGATCGACAAACTTCCATCGAACAACAGTAACATATTTTGTAAACCCACAATTGATGTGAAAAGCACGAATTCTAACGGACATCTACTGGATGCACAGTATAGAGCATTTTGATGGCATTTAATCATATATTGCATTACCATAAGTCATTTCATCCTAACTGAGTACATATACTTCGTGTGTAAGTTCGTAACGGCGCATCTAAGGCACCAATCTGAGACGCGCCTCCATGCATGTGGTACTGGTACCCCGCCATTTGCGTCCGCATACATGTACAGGTACATGTATACGAAGACACATGACACGGACCCGCTGGTATCTTGATCTCCCTCGACGACTTCACGTCAATTCTCATCACCTTTCGTCACCTCTCGTCACCTCAGCTTATCTTAACCTCACTTTGAGGTATCCTTCATCTTGGGTATCAATCCGTCAATCTTGACTCTCTTCCTGCCTGTCCAGCTTGCCTGCCAATTTGCCTCCGTCCAGAATGCTGCCAAACATGGCCGCCTCAAACAAGTAATTAACCTGCCAGGCGTGAAAGTTTGCATGTGCAATGATCCAGACCATCTCCAGCACTTGGCCGCGTGAAAAGAGGTCGGCCATGGCCAGTCGCGAACCTTCGGCCAAGTCATACTCGCGCTCCTCATCGACCTGACCGCCCCGGATATACTCCAGCGGGCCGGTCACTAGCTGCCACCAGAGCTCCTTGAGCAGCGGCTTATCTTGGTGACGATGGAAGAAGTCGTTGACGTGATCGCAAGTGTCCTCGCCGTTGCATGTGTGCTTGGCATCAAGGGGTCTGCTAAAGCCCGTTGTGCGGAACTGCTTGTCAAACGCCTCGTCGAAATCCGCCTCGAACTGAGGCTTGGCCGGTGTCTTGCGCGCCTTGGGCCAGCCCAGGAGAGCGCGACGGAAGAACATGTGGCGATCGTTCTGGATATGCCATGTGTACAGGGCGGCGCACATCCTGGCGACAGGCTCATGCCATCGCTGGGTTAGCATCCTGGCACCAATCGCGGCGTACGCGTCGTATATCTTGTGCAGCACTTCTTCGCTAACGACGCCCGTTTCTGTAATGTCCGTCACATTGAGGAACGAGTTCATGACCTCGGAGTTCACCAAATCGCATCCCACGTCGACCACGTCAGTGCCCGGCGAGCTGAAGACCAGGTCCGCCATGACGGCAGCAGGGTCAAAGCCACGTGCGATCGCCTCAGCTGCCATGCCCAGCAAGCTGCTTTCTGACAAGGAGACGATCTGTGCTGTGCGTCGGTCCAATCGCGCTGACCGATATGACAAGTTCTTCTTGTGCTGGTTCTCTAGCGCGATCTTACCCTGGATATACTGCTTACCCAGGGAGACGGCGTCTCGTCGTTCGCGTCCTCCCGGGGTGCGCAGGGCATGCGGATCCTCTAGGCCTTTCTGCAGCAGCGGCTCAAGCGTCGGGTAGACGTAATTGTACCCGTGCTCATAATAGAAAACCATGTCGGTCACATAATTGGAAAACATGGTTGTCGCATCCGCAGCGCCCATGAGCAAGCTGGCGATGCCGCACCCGAAGAGTGCATTGTTCGTTTTCAAAGCATCGGGCCAGTCAGTTGCTCCGATTTTGCTGAGCGTTTGGGCCGAGGCTTGTTTGAGTCCGGTGCCCTTTGGTGGCAGGATGTTGCCCGCTGCGTGCTGGGTATCTTTCCAGCTCTGCAGATCAGTGGATAATTTAAGCTGGACTACTCTAGGCCCTGATTCTAGAGAAGACAAAGACTGGTTCTCGCTCACGGACGAGGTATCTGCAACATCTCCAACGTCCCCAAACACCTCGACGACAAAGTCTCTGGCTTGGTGCGACAACATTCCCAACTCCGCAACGGTGCCATGGCCGACCAAGTTTCTTGCTTCTGAATAACCGGGATGGATGGGAAAAGAGTGTTTTCTGAGCTTCCGCCCTAAGAGCCTCCTAACCCGGTTACGGAAGCCCTTGACCCAGAAATATGGGGGAATCTTATCCGAGGCGTCTTGGAAAGCCTGGCTCTTTGGAGACTTGACCTTGATCTTAACTCCTTTGAGGTCAAACTCGCTCCAGTAGCTCTGATGAGACAAGGATTGGCACCAAGAGAAGGCCATGATGATCGACGCTGAGGAAAACAACTTGTTTAGATTGTTGGTACAACAGCAGCTCGAGGATTGGATCCTTCCCTCCATTTATACAGCCATCTGGCGGGCGTCCCCTCTGCGGTATGAACGGCTGCAGCCCTCCTCAAAAAGGCGCAGCTGCAGTTCGATGGAGCCTCTTAAAAGTTTGGGGTGAACCAACAGCATAACAGGTCACATTCTATCAGGTTTGCTGGGATGTATATACGCAAGAGGAGGGGAAGAAGCCAATATTGACCTGGGCAGCTGAAAACCGCGGGCGACGGTAAGCTGATGTTTACAAACTTATACTACTCTTTTGGGCAGAAGTAAATCGAAACAGATCTGAATGAAACACGAACGAGGAGAAAGCCCAGGATGATCCAAAAAGACGAGGGGAGGACGGACAACTTGACCGGGCCGCCCCTACCGCGGTCAACTATAACACGGGTTGCTACCTAGTACGATACTCCGTAGTTGCGCTGAGAAATCTTCACCTTGGATTAAAAAAGAAGGATTTCTCCTCCCGCAAGAACACGAGGGGGCCCCTGTAGTCCGATTGATGGTTCTTCTCCACAATGATATCAGGTTTGTTGGTTTATCCATGTTTTCTTCAACGGACACTTGCTGACTTTGGAATAGTGGCATGTATGTGCTGTCTGCAATCCTTGAAGCGGTGAGAAAACAGCGTAGTATCATGGGTTTGGAGTTTGTCGATGTTGCGCCTGACCTTGAAAAGCCGCCTTGGCTGGCCATGAGTCTTACGAGCATAGGATCTTGCGGCCTGGCTGTTTATGCGTTGTAGTTCGTTCTTGGTAAGTCGATTGAATCACGAATGTAACATCGATGATGGGGCATCCGGCTGCGTGACAGGCCTTCCATGCTGGATGATCGCCTCGCCTGCACGATACATCGTCTGCCTCTGCATTGCATCAGATTTCTTCTGTATTTAGCAATTGCCGCTTGCGATAAGGCAGGACCACGAGGCCGGTAATCTGGGCCACCACTTGCCGAGCCCAGCTCGACAGGCTGCGAGAAACATCCGGTATCCATGGGCTGCACAAGTGTTTATGACTGGGAACAAAAAACGCATGACGAGGACGCTTGATAACACTTAGGTAATGGGCCGCAAGAGATACCCTGCTCAAAGGCCTGTCCCGTATGATTGACTAGCACCACTTGGTCCTTGCAACGATACGATATCGGGCTAGCAAAATAGACCACTTCCCTGCCATGTGAAAGGACCTTGAGTCTTGTGCGAATACTCACCCGTACAAGTTAGCAAGGCTTTTGACGAGTCAAATTTATATGTCTTATTGGACGTTAAGAATAATACTACCTGATGTTGGCAGTCTGCCCCGACGCGAGCCAGATCCGGATATGCCGAACAACAACTGCCAGGCCAACAGCTGCAGCTTGACCAATTGGTGTTGTCAAGGCCCATCTGGCATTGCCGCATTCTGTCGCGCCTCGCGGCAATTGGTTAATGAGTTGGCTGGGGACAGGATGCTCAAAGCGGATTGGCGTGCTGGTACTCCGCACAAAGCCCATGCTCATACCGAGACCAGCACACGAGCGAAGCTGCCGAGTACGGTACTGCTGTTGGTTGGGTGTTGGTGGTTGGAAATGGGACAAGCGTCGTGCGCGTGTATCGTTGGTACAAGTACAGTAGGGTCCCAAGCTCCAGACGAGAAGCTCCAGCTTTGAGTCTCATATCCCAGGCTCTAAGCTGAGTCCCCGGGCTCAATCGTGGCAGAGCGAAGCTGAGAGAAACACGCAGGGCCTTCAGCTAGCGGTGGATCGTACCCTTTTGCCTGGCCTGCTGCTAATTACCATTGCGGCATCGGGTCTCTTAAACCCTTACAACCTGACAATGCGACTGCACGCCTGACCCCCGGCATGGGGAAGGGCTGCAAGGGCTCACGTTCAAGCCCAATGTTACGGCGGAAATGACACGACCCCTTCCATGGCTGATATAAGTGCCGCTGCAATCGAGATTGCCTGAAAATGGCTTGCCGACCTTCTCTTCCCGCGCCAAAGTAACCTTTCTAAATATCTGAAGACTTGATTGCATGTCAATCATGGCCCCGCCCGAAGCCGCAACGTCTATTCGGTACCGCCCGCTCGACCGGTCCGGGAGCGAGATTCGCCTGCTTGAGCTGCAGCCGGCGACGACCAACGACATTAACGAACGCGTCGTATGCCGCCTGGTCCACGAGCGGCTAAGCGACCCGTCCGACTTCATCGGCCTCTCGGCCCTGTATGGCGACATCACCGTCACGGAGACGATCTTCGTCAATGGAGCCGCCATATCCATTCCTGTCCACCTCGCCCAGGCACTGCGTTACATGCGAGTCGTCTTCCTGGCCGCGGCCCTACCAACGCCAGATGCCTCCATGACCGACCTCCAGGGCCCGGCGGCGATGCCAGCGCCTCTGCCCACGCCGCCCAAGAAAGCCCCTGGATGGCTGCGGTCTCTACTCAAGAACGTGCGACATATGATCGCCGAGCAAGGCGCGCCGCGGGGAGGCACACCGCCTCTGCGGATATGGCTCGACCTCCTATGCATCAACGGTCGCGACGCGCGTGAGGAGTCGGAGCGGAGGGCTCATATGGCGCGAGCATACCGCCACGCCAAGATGGTGGTGGGTTGGCTGGGGCTCAAGGACTCGACTTCTGACCTCGCAATTGAGATTATCAAGGCCTGGGACAAATGCATGCCACTCACCTTTGGCGAGCCAGGTGACCGCGAGGCCCATCCTGACGACTATGCCCCTGTGCTCCAATGGATGGGCCCTGTTGCACATCTGAGCAACATACCCGAAGGAATCACGGACCCCCGCGAGGTGCCCAGCTACAAGGCCATCTCTGAATTCCTTAACCGACCTTACTTTCGCAACGCGTGGATCCTTGACGACATGGGCAAGGCGCGCTTCCCAGCCTTTTTGTTGGGAGACGACATTGTGTCCTGGATGCAGATATTGCGACTCAACCGCGTCAACGAGGAGATCAAGGACCACGGCGCCGACATGTTCCCCGACGAACTGCGGCCGCTGCTTGAATACTTGCCATTGGGCAGCGTCTACGCGTTTTTGAAGGAATTCGACAACAGGCAGAGGCAGGATGGAGTTACGCCTGCCATGCTTACGACTACGAGCTCGGTTAGGAGCTCATCCTCTATGACGGGCATGCGGACCAGGTCAAGGCAGTGAAGGCCCGAATTCAATTTTCATCACACTTTCTTTGTCCCTCTTCTTCTTCTAATTTTTAAATTTCGAAAAACTCCGACAAGGTATCAAGCCTACGATCTGTGCGATTCTAGAATGGTGGGAGATGGTGGAACTAATTTTTCTTTTCTTTTCTTTTCTTTTCTTTCTCTTTTCCCTTTTCCTTTATTTCATTTTTCATTATTCGGATGGAAAGGAAGGACATCCTCTCGGGTTATTGCGCGTTGTTACGATTGGCTCCTAGGAAACGGGAAACGGGATCGTCAACAGGTTTTGGAACTGCGAAACTGGGATTTATTGTTTTATCCCGCCTTTGATCATTGAAGGAGCGGGATAGTGCTTGGCGAATTTCTTGCTTTTTTTGTTTTGTAGAGAGATACCAATGAGAAAACTGCAGATAGATTTCGTTAAGAGGATGACTTGGGCATGGAACGGGCTTTCGGAGAGAGTGAGTAATACGCGTATTATGTTTTTTTACAAGGTCTTTTTGCGAGGTTCGTAATTTCGGTTGTATGTGTACTTTTTTCTTTCTTGCGGTGACATTCTGGGTTGTATGCTGTTTTTTTTTTCATGTTGTAATATTATTCTGTCGCTGTGATAATGTTTCGATGTGGCAAAAAAAAAAAACATTTTGATGTCGTGATAATGAGTTGATGTTGCAATAAGACTTCGATGTCGTAATAATGGTTCGATAAAGACGTGTATGAAACGAATGTATATAACACGGAGTATGTACCTTGTTTTGGAAATCGGGTGGGCGGCCAAAATAAAGTGCCGGACGCAGCGGGACGCTCATCCATGCCGAGCGCGGCAGGATTTAATCTACGATGGGATTTTCTTACCAGCATGGCCAGATCTGGGATTCATTTTTTTGCTTACCGGAATACCGGTAAGGAGAAAAATAAAACAAGTAGATAAATCTGGGGAAATGGTGAGATGGAGTGAGATTTGTGTGGTGTGATTTAATGTATGAGATGATGTCGGTGTCTGCTAACGTATGGAAGGGGCGGTAAGAATGGAAGAAACCTGGAAAGGAGATCGTGGTGCGTGGGTGGGTTTTTTGGACAAGGGTTGAGGCGGGATGTGGGATGAGGAGTGTGATGTGCGTTTGGGGGGGTTGTGATGGATCTTGCGTTTTGCTTTTTGAGAGTTTCCTTGATTTGAGGATTGTGTCCTAGAGTAGAAGGTAATAGACTCAGGTGATTTGAGTTCAAGGTTATTTTTTATGCGGAGGATATTTACTGGTTGTGCTTTGATCATAGTCTGATGCATACTTGTAGTTGTGTTGGGATTACGGTGTTTCTGGGGGTTTCTTCTTTTTAGAGGATAGAGACAAGCCTGCAAAAAGAGATTATTTAGATATGTAATACGCTTCAATTGACTTATATCTGAAGTCACTGTCTTCTTCTACCTATTAACTTCCTTGCTTATGAACTTCCCTGTTTCATTTACAGACTGAGTGTGCCTGTGACGCTGCTCAGCAAATGTCATCCTTGCCTGCAGTCAGATTTACATCGTTTTCTACCAATCACATCATGTTCTCTTCTAACCTGTTAATTGATCCATTTCTTGTCTAAATATACATCTTACCACTAGAATCAAAGCTCCATATCTTCCTCTTCTACAACCTCATCGTCAAACTGGATCTGTACATTTTCTTGATCCTTCACAGACACCTCTCCATTCACTGATTGAACAGCCTTTGACTCAGTGTCCGCTTCTTCGTCGTCCTCGTCGAAGTCATAGCCGCAATCTATAAACTCATCCCCAGGAGCGATGCGTGATTTCGACCTGTAGCACTTGAAGCATAATTCGATACCCAGAGTACCTGGGCCCCTGAAATAAACGCCCGCTATCTCGGCGTAGCAGCAGTCGCAAAATGACCATTCGGTTTTTTTACCCCTCTTCTTTGGTCCTCGTCTTTTGTTCTTTTGAAGGGTTTTATCTGCAATTAAGTCGGCAATACTTTTGAGCAGAAAGAGTCAATAATCATCTTTTCTGAAGGAAGAGAATCGGGACTCACCTGTCAGCGTGATGGTAGTAGGCAACTTCAGAGACAGTCCAGTCCTTGTATAATCCATGTCCACGAATGCTGGGATTCGCTCCCTTGCTAAGTAGAAACGATACCATGGCATCGTATTGCGAAGGTTCTAATTTCACTCTCCAGAAGAAAAGGCGAGGCGCACGCGCTGCCCAGAGCAGTGGTGTCCATCCATCGTCGTCGACAACGTCAATATCAATACCAACTCTCTGAGAACGCGCTAAAACTTCCTCGACGAGGTCAATTTGGCCTCTGAGCACGGCGTAGTGGAGGGGAACTCTGCCGACTATATCTCTGGCTGCGAAATCTGAATCTGGAAGATTAAGGGACTTTAAGACCTCGAGCGTGTTGTAACAGGCGAAATGAGCTGGTTTTCTGCCAAGAGGATCCTTGACGTCTACCGAGGCCTTGTGATCGAGGAGTAATTGAATTACTTTGGCTGAACAAGATATGCTGGCGGATATAATAGGATATCCTGCACGGCCTGCAGATACTGTTGGATCAGCGCCTTCGTCAAGAAGTAGTCTGATAATGCTCTCTGATAGTATATTGCTATCGTCTCCCCGTCGTCTAGTAGCTGCTATCAATGGAGTGCCATATGCTGAGGCGCAAGCATAATAAATATCTGCACCATTTTTGATCAATACTTTGACCATATCTATTGTGCCTCTTGCACAAGCAAAATGCAACGGCGCACCCTCTTTGTTGAAGGAAAGGCTATTAAGGGTGTCGACAACGATCGGCTTTGTCATGAAGTAGTCGAAGACTTCCATATTACAGGCCCTTATTGCGCTTATGAGAGGTGTCTCAAGATCATTGTTCATGGCATCTAGTTTACCGCCGGCATTGACCACACGTCGAACAGATGCCAGAGGCGTCTTTTTTCTTATATTGTGAAGTGCTGTGTCTCCGTCCTTGTCTTTGTGGCTTAGATCGGGTCCGAATTCGAGGAGAGTCCGGATCATACTGTCATCATTACGTGACATAGCCCAAAGTGCGAGTGAAGCATTCTGCTCATCCACAAGATCGACATTGACTCCGGCCTCGAGCACCAGTGACATAACGTCAGTGTCGCCGTCACGGACTGCACGCTGTATTGCTCTATACATTGACGGCATTGACCAGTCAGGCTTGATCTTTGACTCGCTGAGCATCAATTTGACGGCGTTGACTTGATTACTGTTTATGGCGAGTCCTAAAGGCGTTGCCTCGTTCTTGTCCATTCTGTTAATATCAGCGCCGTGCTCAAGAAGAACACGGACAGTCTCAGCAGAATCAAAAACAGCGTGCAATGCTGTCCCTCCGGAATCATCGGTGGCATGAACATCAGCTTTAGCTTCAACAAGCAGTCGCGCGACTTCCGAATATCCCTGCTGTGCTGCGAGCCAGAGAGGAGTGATGCCATTTGACCTGGCGATGTTAGGATCTGCGTCATGAGAGAGAAGGTAACGAACTATCTCGATATCGTCATTAAATGTAGCCATATAAACTGTCATCAATTAGTACAATTAGTTCATCTCGTAAGACGTCAAGAACAGACCTGGTGTGCACTGGCTATCTAGTGGCTGATTCACGTCGGCACCGTTTTCGACAAGTACCTTGACCGGCTCCATGCTCTTATTAATTATTGCAGAGATTAGTGGAGTGATTCCGCTGTCTTTGAGGGCTAGATTTGGATCTGCTTTATGCGCCAGCAGAAGGCGACAAAGGTCGATCCTGTCATGTACGACTGCCAGCCAAAGAGCCGTTTGGCCGTCTTCTTCCTGTAGATTTGGATCTGCCCCATGACGAAGAAGCGCTTCTGCGATCTTATAATGACCCTGCTGTACAGCAATCATGAGTGGTTGAGATGGCAGGTCTGGTGTTATATAATCGCGAAAGTCTCTATCACGAAGCAAAGATTCGGCTGTTACAAAATTTCCCGCCAGACAAGCCGTTTCTAAAGGTGTGCGGGTGTATAAGCCCTTCGCATCAATTGGTGCTCCGTGACCTAACAAAAGATTCGTCATATCGCCGGATCCATGAGAAGCTGCAATTTCCAACGGCATCACTATTTCCCTGTTGCCATTCGGAGTGACGCTGGCGCCGGCAGCAAGTAACAACATGGCTGAATCAAACCGTGAGTACTGAGCCGCAACTTGGAGTGGTGTATCGTCGGTGTCTGAAATACTTTCTAGAAACGTGGTATCATTCTGTGGCCCGAACGAGAGCAGCTTGGCGACAATATCTGTCATATCTAGTTCGCAAGCCAAGCGTAGGCAAGTCTTCAAACAAGATGATAGTTTGTTAGCTTTTGGTGGTATTGCCTCTTCCTTAGTCGTGTCTTGGATATCATCATCCGGGTACTTGACGTCAAGTCCATCATTCCTCTCTGAGGGCTGTTCTGATACATGTACATGATTGACCAATTCATGACACAGCTCATAATTATCACTACGCAGAGCCGCTTCTAGAGCCGCTTGCACATATGTTTTGTTCAAATCTAGGCCGTCCGGGTATCGGTTGATAAGACGGCGAAGAACAGGTAATTGGGCTGCCTTTGCAGCCTCGACTAATCCTTGGTTTAGTGTTCCAGAGTCGTATTCGTTCTTTGCTAGAATAGATTTGATAATGTCTTCGAATCCAAAATGTGCCGCAATGGTGAGCGGCTTGCGATCTTTGAATGGCTTTAAGAAAGGGGTAGGTAAAGCCATGTATGCATCTATCCAGCGCTCTAGCCACGACTGATGCTCAAAGATCTCCAAAACATCTTTCATTGGGCCGACTTGTTTGTAATGACTTGCCCAGAATTCCGTTGCATACGGTAATTGGGTGGCCCAGGCTCGGGTCTGATCAGTGCCATCTCTTAGATGGTCTAAACAGGTTTGTACAATAGTCATGTGTCGATCTCGTGCTGTCTGTTGGTACCACCACTTCGTAATGGGCAATTGACTTTCACTGGAGTCTAAAGACTTCAGCCAGTCACGGATGGAGGCATGGCTGAAATGCACTTCGTCGTGAACCGTGACCAATAATCCTCCAAACTGGCGGATGATGTTGGTGATGCGGCCGCGTATTGGAGACCTGTCTATATCCCGGTCGGCTATATCTCTAAGACATAGATCTGAGATCCGGCAGAATTCAGATGTCCTCAGCGGTCTGAAGGATGATAGCAGCCAAGATAGAAGTTTTTGGGCCCACAGGTGATACTTCTCAGGGACATCATCTAGGATACTTGCAAAAATGAGCTCTGGTGAGGGCGTCTGACTCGTGGACAAGATTCGCGAGAAGGATTTTGAGGGATCTGGGGTTGATTTGAAGTGGTCTATTAGCAAGTGGCGCAATGGTTCATCACTTGAGCAACTGGAAAGCAAGGCTTCTATCTTGTCTCGTAGGCCATTGACCGAATAGTAATGGCTCTGCTGGAAAAGCATAGACACATTGAATCCATCATGGAGTGGCTCGGAGGTAGGCAAGTTATAGTCTATGCGAGCTATGCTTTCTGTGGGAAATTTAGAGAGTGCGTTAACGATAAGCTTGTCTTTGGCTGTCCCCTTTGTCGTAATGATGACAATCCTCAGGCGGTGCTCGATGGTTGTGAAGTAGTTGTAGATTTCAGATAGGAACAATACCACAGAGTCGTCGCACTCGTCAAGGCATCCTAAAACAAAGGGGTAGTTTGAATCATCTAATAGTGTATGAGTGGCTTGTCAACTTGTGGGGGATAAAGCGGGCGAGCGTACCACTTCTGACCACAATGTTCTGCCACATGTGAAGAAGGCATCGATATTCCCAAGGAATTTCATCACAAATTTCAGGGAAATAGCTCTCGATCATAGGATTCCTCGGGCGGCTGTAGACATATTGAGCGAAAAATGTCCACAGCATTGCTGGTATCGTGTTGAACCTGGCATCGTGACTTTTGAAACGGAAATAGTACAACTTTCCATTGACACTTTTCGCTTCGCTGAGGTAGCTCTTCACGCTTTCGGATATCTTGCCTGCATCTGAGGTACACTGAATATGTAAGATGTGATTGTAATTGGTTTTGGATAGAATGTCTAGCCCTGGATTGTATTCGATTGGGGTATCACTTAAAGCAGGGTAGATTGGTGATGCTTGATGTAGCGATTTACGTAGGCTGGCATTGTGCACCTCTTTAAAGTCTTTTCCACGATTTTACAGATCAGTTACGGGATATAATAAAACAAGGTGTAGAAATACGTACCAAGCCAGTCTTCATCTGGCGAAATCACTTTAGCGTATGAGTCGAGCTCCTCAGGATCAAACAGCTGGAGATGTGGTTTAACACTCGGCAGCCGATACTCAAGGGGAACGCCTAACGTGGCAGTGAATTTATCGAACACCTATATTATTCCAATTAGTCTCCTCCTGGATATAATGACACTAGAAAAAAAAAAAATAAACTTAAACAAAACTGACTTTTTTCGTAGGATCATCATGAGTGGAAAATACGCTGATGACCCGTGCCTGTATCAGCATTTTTGTATGTATAAATGAATCGTTGACCTTGCTTATTGTCTCGGCGAGACTTTTCACAAGCGTCATTTTATGGCCTTGCAGATTGCAATCGTTGTTCAAGGATAGAAGCCAGAATAGCTGTTCTTCAAGATCAACTATTGTAGGTGATCGATGTGGGTAGCCGAAGAATATCTACAGGTGTTAGGGCCGGGGAATTGTTATTTGCTAAAAATGGGGTTGGAGTTATTTTACAATACCACGTATGCAATGCAAGATATCCGCATATGCAGACTCATCCAAGCTAGCAATAATGATGGCCTGCCAAAGCATATATGTTTAGCTACTTCGATATACATCTCACCACTTTGGACTTGGATCACCTTACCGTTTTGACAATTACACCGCCAATATCATGGCAGGCAAAGTATATAGGTCGCCTTGCATTCTAAGGGACTGTAAGTTGATATATATGTCACCTCGAGGCAAAGTCGCTAAACAAACTCTTATCTCAGGCGTTCGGCTTTTCGCAACAACTTCCAGTAGTTTGTGAGCGTTTCTGTAACTCCCTTGTAGAGTATAGCATCCCATAGAAGCCTCGTCTGGGTCGTAGCTGTATGAGATGAACCTTCCTCCCTTGGGAGCTATGTTGGAGAAAAGTCTGTTGAGCCGGGTTGGGTCTTGGCCGCTCGAAGTGTACGCCCCATCCCAGATATCTTCATCACCGTGAAATCCATGGACACCGATTATGCTTCAAAAGTGTAAGTCCACTGGAAGCTGGAAAGCAGAATTGGGTTATTAATGGATACTTACTCGAACCTAGCTTCATCTACGCCTTCATCGGGCTCGTCCGCAACAGCATCCTCACGAGAATTTTCTTCACCAGCTACAGCCGGTGCTGCTGAAATGCCCGCTTCAGATGCGACCGGGGCAGCCATGGCAGCTTAAAAAAGCGAAATTGTCCACCTTAGTCTTCAGTAGTCCCGAGAACAAGCCTATATAACGCAAATCTCAAAATAGAAAGGAATCTCTATGCTCATTCAGAGTCAATCGGCATATCTTCCATTTTGTTATCAGCATAGGTAGGGTATAGGGCGGATGATACACTCATGGTAATACTTACTAACGTTGCTAAGGCATCAGTGTCAGCACATATTCTGTCAATGCGATGCGGGGTTAACGAGCCAATTGAGGGGTATTTGGACAGTGTGTATATGGACTGGATATATCAGAGTACATGATATACTTGTTTCTTCTGTAGTTGGTTGTCGGAAACACAACCAAAACAGAACCAAGGAAGTGTTTTGGGGCGATTGACAAGGCAACCTAGTAGTTAAAGAACAGCTGGATCTACTATTGAGCGTTAAGTTCAATTTTCTTTGAGATGTGGCTTGGAAACATGTGCTAGAATTGCGGTAGCCGAAGCCTCCCGCGAGCCGGGTTCTCCTAGTTAACAACTTAATTTCGATGCTCCTTGACAACATAAACTCCGATGCAAGATGCATGCATGCACTATATCTCTATTTAGACGCTCTTTCGGCCAATACATGACCGCTATTATCGCGAAACAATTCACTCTGCTTTTTGACCAAAATGAGCCTCCATTCCCATTCTCACGTCGCATAATGAATACAAGTCGAAGCTACTCAGGTCCTGCGCGTTATAATTTCTGCCTTTCTTGGGCTTGCTCCCCGTCAGAGTAGGGTTGAAAAGAACAGGATCGTCAAGCGGTACTTTCGAAAACTTCCTCTCTAGGCCCGTAACGAAATCAGCATCAGCCTCAAGAGTGACCTTGGCATTGAAAGGCTTGCTGTCTTCTCGGCGGAGGAGAATTGCAACTCTCACTGAATCCGGAACGCCAGTTTGTCTTCGCTTGTTTTCTTGCAGATTCCACACAGCCACTGTTGAATCGCCCGAGTTCTTTCCTGTGCCCAAGTTGATGCTTCCAGTCACCGTGGTGGCATCACTGATATCTCTGTTGACTGTTCTCTCAAACTTGAGTGTGCCTCCTGCTTCGAGAAACGGCACTCCGGAGGCCCCCAGATTCAGCTCCCCGCCGCGTGTAATGGACTCGCTATCTACAGTGGGCACCACAGACCATCTCTCCTCGGGAGCAATAGCGTCAACAATCGGAGCTGTATCGTTCTTATTGTTGGCAAAGAACTCGATGTTGACGCGAGCTCTCATGATTCGACGGGAGTGCTTCTGTGGGTCGAAGCGGAAACGGAACACCATTAATGTTGCCTCGTCCCCGTCATTGTCGTAGGTTCCGTGAATAACCTCCATCAAGTCAACACGAACGTGAATGTTGCCTCTCGTACGCTCAATTACGTTGCGCCTTTCCCAGTCGTTTACGGAGGCGTTTTCGGTACGAAATGTGTCATCTTCGCCGGTGATGATATCATGGAGCGGTGTCTCTAGTGCCAGAAGAGGCTCGTCGTCATCTCCTTGCATGAGCTCAGCCATTGTGTGGTAGCAATCTTGCAATATGTAGCGTCAATTATATACTCGATGTAAACCATGGAGCGGGGTGTTGACAATATTTGGCGATGGTTTTAGGTCTTACCTCTACGTCTCTGCCTGCGCAAATAGAGTACCTGTATGTACTTCTACAATAGTTTGCACTGTGTCAAGAGCCACTATTGGATTTGAGAAACTGTTGTACAAGAATTAGGCTTGAGAAGAAGATGTCTCTCTTTTTCTGGAAAATATTTTAAGCCCCTACTTCGATTATAGCTTTGATAGGAATTCATTGTGATGTAAGGATAAGAACAAGATAAGGAGATAAGGCTTTGATGCAATATTGTTAACTCTGGCTCTCGTCATTAAGTTGTGGTTGGCTTTGAGAGGTCTGAAGACCAAATACTGTAAGCAGACACGCTATAAAAACAGGGGTCTGTTTTTTATCCACCAGCTCTGTAACATGCGTGCTCCCCTTAGCCAAAGGTAATACTGAACGTCAATTGCTAGCAAACCAACCCCTCTCTACCTTGGTTAAAGACTCAGTAGCGAGGCTCTGCAGAAGAGCGCCATCTTTTGTTCCCACAACCCTCATTCCCCGTCTGCCTGCAGCCTCTATTGCCTCTTGTTACCATACACTCTCTTTAATATTAATAACGGTCCTCAAACAATGGATTCTGGCTTCCAAGGCCCAGAAAAACCGACCCGTGTGGCCAGCGGGCTTATGGAGGATGGGGATGATTACGATCTGGACAATGAAGACGAATTCCTACCTCCAACAGCTACAATATCCGGATTTGGTATAGACCATGTCAGGCAGCAGTTTGATCAAGATATTGATGAGGCACGAAAATTCTCAATACAAAGTCTAGATGAAGCCGAGAGGAACAGACAACGGACGCAATTTGTGCTTGCTCGAGTGGCAGAGTGGGATAAAACGACATGGGAGGGTCAAAACTTTTTGCATTATCTGGCCTACGACCACAATCCTAAGCCGTCGATTAGTTTGCAATGGCTCATGGCACGAGCCATCGTGAAGCTACCACATCTAATGGGCAAAATGGACAAAGCGAATCGCACGCCGCTCACCACCGCCCTCTATGTAGGCAACGAGAGATTCAGTCATGCAGTATGCAACAACGTGGGGTCAAAGACGCGCGAGCGAATCAAGCCAGAGCTACTGAATGAATGTAAGCCTCACGATAATGATCGTGAAGTCACATGCCTACATACTGCCTTGACTTGTGACTTTAGTACCGAGGAGCAGAGAGAGAAAATCGTCAAAATCATTTGCAGTTTTGTCCCCGAGGAGTTGTTCAGGATCACTGATCATAGAGGCCGTACACCCTTGCACCTGGCTGTAGAGTATGAGAGGTGTTGTAAGACACAAGTTGGCATTGTTGAAGAATTGCTTGTTCGAGGATCACAAGCGTTAGATGTCGATATCTTGACTTATAACCGCACTTATTCAGTTTACCAGTACCATGAAAGTACTCGGAAGGCGGTACAAAGAAGATTCGACCAAACGCCAGCGAGAGAAACGAGAGGAGACAAGCTCAAGCTATCTGATACGAAATCAGATCCAAAGAGGGCCCCTTCTAAGCTTGAAATTGCCGCAATGGGACCCCCATCACTGTCTGGAGACAAAGAAGGCCCTGCTAGTTCTTTGAAAAGAAGAGATTCGATTACTACTACGTCTAGAGACCGCGGTGGTTATAAATTACAATTGGATACACAAGTGGTATCGTCTCCGCTTCGGGGGTCGCCAATCGATTCCGCACAAAACACAATAAGGGCGGCTGCTCTCCAAAAGGAAGAGGAGCGGGCACAAGCTGCCAAGTTAATTAGTGAGCAGCTGAAGCTTCTATATCTTCGGACCCAAAGGCCGGATCGCGCTTCTCGCTGCTTGCGCCTACAAGACGAGCAAGGTACGTGATGGGTTTGCTATGTGTGTTTGTTCTATATAAGACAATCCTCTAACAGCCTTAGTAGATAAGGAGCTGTGGTTCGACTTTGGTCCACCGAAGAAACTTAGGAAAAATGAATTTCAGAAACAATTCGGCCATCTTAGGCTGGATAGCGTGCTTCAGTACGTGGCGTTTCCCCAGATCGAATTGATTGAGGATGATGATGGTCCAGCTGCAAGGCGCAAGACTAGGACAGTGGGTTTCGATAAAGCAATATTGCCTTCTAGTAAACTAACTCTTCTAGGACTTGATATTCTTTTTCAACTGGTTAAAACAGAAAGGAGTGAAACGCATTGTTAAGGTATAAGAATGCCATGAACTTTGGAAACCAATTTTTACATACTCTTTATTAAGCGGATTTTTTAGGTTATTGTGGACGATCTGAAAACTCCATCACATAGCGATGAAGCTATAGAAGAAGCATTGGAGTCATTTGTAAGTGACTACTTACGTCCATAATTGTGAAGAGACTTACCGTTTGCAGAATGTTGAGATACTTGACTGGCGCAGATTGGATCTTGACCCCGTATCGCTCACTCGAGTTGGGATGTGTTTACGGGAACTTCATCTCCAGTGGAGCGGTAAGAACACGACCTTACGGGCGTGGTCAGAAAAAGAGGGCTTGGCTATGATCCCCACGTTGGAGACAATTAGTGTCACCCAAGTTGAGGTATTCAAATCAACGCTCTTGAAGACCCAGCCACTTACTAACATGCGCTTTCGTATAGAGCTCTGAATCCGATACAAGAGTCAACAGTAACTTCAATGACTTTGTGAAACGAGTTCATGAGTCTTGGCGATCTGACAAGCAACCTATAATAAATGGCCCAATTCCCGCCCACAACTATCTCCTCGGAATGGGTATTCTTACAAGAGAAGGGCAGCTCAACCAAAGCCAAGAACGCGGCGTTGATCCACACAAGTGGATGCAATGCATGGAACACTTTAACTCCCATTTTAGGCAGATCCGTGCCCTGAGAGACAAGATAACGGATGCATCACTGACACCTGTGGTGGTCGCCTTGATAGACGACGGGACAGACATCATGCATCCGGACCTCAAGGGTATGGGATTCCCAGGCAAGAGCTTCCATCACTACCGAGAAGGCTCAACATGGCGCGTATCTCCATACTGGGACTCTCCGTCTGGTCACGGAACGTTGATGGCTAGATTGATTCATCGCATTTGTCCGAGCGCCATTATTCACGTTATCAAGCTGCAGACTTTTGCAACCGAGGGATCAACGAAGCTTCAAATCCATCCCGATAGCGCGATACAAGTAAGTTGACTCATATAATCACAGTCTTAAATTACTCTAATGAGAGGTATAGGCGATAAATTATGCGGCGGAGCAAGGTGCTCAGATCATTTCCATGTCTTGGACAATCAAGCCACCGACAGAACCAACTAAGAAGGCAGACTTTGATCATGCAATCAACAACGCCCTCAACATAAAAGGACTCCTTATGTTTTGTGCTGCTAGCGATCAGGGAAAGTCAGCCGATCTGATGTATCCGCACGGCAGCAACCCCAATAGCTTCAGAATCGGCGCTGCGAAAGCCACAGGCAGCATGCTCGACACGGTTGGCGATGCACACGAGCTCAGCTTCATTTTCCCGGGCCATGAGGTTGTGATTGATCATAACTATCAAGATGTGCAAGACAAAACATTTCAGAAATTCGAAGCTCATTCTGGTAGCTCAGTGGCAACTGCGCTGGCAACTGGTCTGGCTGCGCTGGTCATGGAGTGTGTTAGATTGGGTATCATGCATACTAATGAGACGAATCAGAGTGATCACACTGTTGCAATAACGAAAGAAGACTTGACGAAGATACGAGAACGGCAGCAGATGGAGCATGCGCTGACATCGATTGGCACCAGTCATCTTACGAAGAATAAGTACATTGAGGTTTGGAAGACGTTTAGCGGCGCCGCGGAGGATTTGAAGAATAGTGAGGGCGATAGAATAGGCCAATTGGGGAGAATTGCAGGCTTGGCGAGGATGTTTCTTAGAAAGGGTGCTTGACGCGATTAGACTTGAAACTCGACAGGTTCTTAACGGGACTGTGTTGGTAATGAGTTGTATATTTTACATCTGAAAGATTCTTTTCTTTTTTCTAAACTGAGGTATCTTTCTTCATACTCCGCTCGCCTAATAATCACTTTTCACTTTGCAATCTCTCCCTTGACCCAGGCCTCCAAACCTCCTCTGCTAATAATTTCTTGCACATTTGGCGGCAGTTCACCGACCTTCTGGCTCCACGTCTCTCCGTTGTCCTCTGTGACGACGACCTTGCTCCTACGTACGTCCCACAAGAACTTCCATCCCGTGCGTCGTGTGAGCTGAATGTCGGCACTGCCACCCTTGGGGAAGCGCTCGCGAAGACGCTGGATAAGGCGAGGCACTTCAACGGTGAGGAGCGCGTTGTTGATGCTGTTGCGGCCGAAGATGTTGCCGAAAGAGCCGGAGACGACAAGCGGGATCTTTTTGGCGAGGATGGCGGTAGCAGCTGTTGAAACAAATTAATTGAGTTCTTTGGACAAGATTATCCCTTCCTGGGAACACTTACCTTGCTCTCGTGATGAGCCAGTTCCAAAATTAAATCCTCCGACTAACACGTCTCCAGGGCGGGCGATATCCTTGAAGGCGGCGTCGTAGTTTTCCATGCATACCTCTGCCATCTTCTCGACTGGGACGTTATCTTGATATGTGTATTTGCCTGGGTATATACCGTCTGTGTTGATATTGTCGGCGTCGCAAAATACGATCTCGCCCTCGACCTTCTCTGGGAAACCAGGTACAATGTCGGTCAGCGTCTCCTCGGCGTTGTCTGCGGGTGCCACAGTAGAACCGCCCATATCCTTCTCAGCGTCGAAAATCATGCTGTCAGCTTGAGCGATGATCTTGTCCAGGGCGTCCTCAACGCTCATGGCCTTATCTGCCTCGAGGTTGCCACTGCCCTCACCGAGGATAACCTTGTCGATGCCTTCAGGCGTCTGGTACCATCCAGGACCGCTGATATAACCCGAAAGGGCACTGGCGGCGACTACCTCTGGCGATCCGAGATATGCCTTTGCTTCTTTAGATCCCATTCTTCCCGAAAAGTTTCTGTTTGATGCGCTAATGCCGACCTCGTTCGGCTCAAGCAGTCCAGTTCCAAGCCCAATACAAGGACCGCATCCTGATGGAAGTGTTTCCACGCCGGCGTCTAGGAGAACTTGCCAATCGCCAGCTTCCTCCGCTATCTGTTGTTCAGCCAGAGAGGCAGCGGCAACGTAGAACTTGACACCAGGAGCGATCTTGGGTGTAACACCATCCTTGGCAGCCTCGCGGAATACCCGAGCGGCAGCACTAATGTCGGACGCTCTTCCGTTAGTGCAGGATACCAAATCTTTTGCCAAGTTAGTAAACTTCAGAGGAAACGGCGTGAGTGGTTATAGTTACAAGCTTTGTCGACGGGAATCTTTTGAGCCTCAAGATCGCGAAGGGGCGTGGCCACCTTGACAGAGTTGGGTCCTGAGACAAATGGGGATAGGGATGTAAGATCGAGAAAAAGGGACTTGGCGTAAGTTGCACCGGGGTCGGCAGTGAGCCGGTTCTCGGAGAGCTGGGCGATCCGGTCGTGTGTAAAACGGGCATTGGCATCAGGCTCTGACTTGAGCATGGCGGATGTGGTGGCCTTGGCTCGCAGCCAGTTGATCAAGACATCGTCAATGGGGAAAAGCCTGTTGCAGTTGTCAGTCTGGTTCCGAACACGCTCAAAGCAAGTGCAACATACCCACTGAGCGCGCCCCATTCCGTCGTCATATTTGCGATTGTGATTCTTTCGTCTATAGAAAGGCTGCGCATTGTTTCCTCGGAACCGGCGAATTCGATGGCGTGGTTTAGGACAGAATCGTCATTCACCAATCCACAGAGGGCCACGATGACATCCTTCGCAGTAACACCCGGAGGTAGAACGCCCAGGAGAGTAACCTTGGCGATGGGTGGGATCTGCCACCATGTACGACCAGTCGCAAGTATACTGGCAGCGTCGGTCCTCACGATGGGAGTACCTACGGCTCCAATTGCGCCGTAGCTATTGGAATGGCTGTCAGACGCAACGGTCAAGGTTCCCGGCCAAGCATAGCCCTCCTCAATCATCAGCTGATGGCCAATACCCCGGCCAGCGCCAAAGAAGTCAATGCCATGGTTCTGAGCGAACTCTTGTATCAATTCGTATTTTTTCAAGTTCGTAGGCGATCGATTCTGCACGTCGTGATCCAAAGTCATGACAATTTGGTTGCTATCATGGACCTTGGTGGCGCCTATGTCCATCCATTTCTTGATAATTGGAAAACTGTTATCATGGGACATGCTGCGGTGCGGCGCGATGGAGATGTAGTCGCCGGAATGGACCGTCTTGCCCGACGCAAGGCCGACGGCGTACCGCTGGACGATCTTCTCAGTGAGCGTCTGAGGCTTTCCGACGGCTGGTGGGGAGGAGAAGATGTCTGAGTTGCGAGAGCTGTCGAGCTGTGAGTGGAAAGCGTCAGGCCTTCGATAGGCACCGGTGACGCTGTATGAACGACATATTGGTGATGTTGAAGTCAGCTGTGGTGCTAGAGATCGCGGTGTTGTGCGGCCGAGGAGCGTGACGCATCTCCTGGCGGAGCGGCCAGCTATTCCACGCTGTGAAGAGCCACGATGTTAGCAAATATCTTGTAATTGGCACGGCGTGTAGCCATCGCCCAATTGGCCTGATCTGGAGCATGTAGAAGACATACTGCTTGCATCATTGTGAGACGACTGGATGAAGATGCATCAAAACTTTATCCGAGATCGGGATGGCGGCATCTAGGAAAAAGTTTGGCGGGGTCTGCGGGGAGCTAATTCGAAACCCAGACACTATCATTGGCCGAAACACAACTGACATGTTGGATGCGGATAAAAGTGTCTTTGTCTATGTAGGAAGAAAATCATCTGATGTTGTTTCATGTTGTTAAAGCCATGTTGTTGTAACTCATAGTTGATGTTGCGCAACCAATAGGAAGTTGTCGAAATGCGGGTTGCGTCATCAGTTACTGATAAAGCGGCTCAATGTTTTGCCTATGTGCCCAAAAGAGGCCTATCTTCACTGAGTGAAAGATAGCAAAAGCATCGGATATCGTCCACCCTTGTTTGGCGCTCTCCACAGTTGTGTCAGTTTCTCGATGCAAGGGCGCACGCTAGAATCATCCCGCGCCCTTGGCCCCACGCGCTGAGAAATGCCGGCCATTCTTAGATCTTCCATTTACATCTTACATATCCTCATGGCCATCAATATCAGTTGAAAGGCTAGTATAAATGATATAAGTGAACCAAGTGGACTCATTTTCTTTCATCCACCAACCATCTCAGCTTCATCCTTCAAGACCAACTCAAGTAATTCGCGAAACTCAAAATCATCATGTCGACAGCAGAATCTATCCCAAAAGTCCTCGACTCATTTACTGAGAAGTGGTCACCGCGCCTTGTTGCAGCAATCAACGACCACCACGTCAAAGTTGCCAAAATTGATGGCGAATTCATCTGGCACTCACATCCAAATTCCGACGAACTCTTCTATCTCCTGGCTGGCAAATTGACCATCGAGCTTGAGGGCCTGGACGATGTTGTGATGCAGGTTGGCGACATGTTTGTTGTCCCAAAGGGCATCAGACACCGTCCTGTTGCAGAAGAGGCACAAATCATGCTGATCGAACACGAGTCTACAATTAATACTGGAGACGAAACTAGTTCGGACAGAACAGTACAAGTCAAGGATGTTCGCGGGCAGACTTGAGGCGGGCGGACGTGTAATGACGGTACAAGGAGGATTAAAGGATGTCTTTGAGGACAATTTGGAATATCGAAGTGATGTATATAGTAGGCATCCCATCTTTACTAGGTTCTTTCATGTATGATGATGTGTACATAAATCTAGGCGTTACTGCTTCTACACAATTATGAATCAAACACAGACTGCTATTGAACTGTCTAAGTAACTAGGTTCTCACTCCAACACTTCATTAGAGAAGATGAGTCAAACGAGCTCCCAGAGGAGTTTGCTGTCGTATTGCCGCTTGTTCTAAGAGACGGCGAAGGATTGTGGAACGTACCTTACGGGTTCTATAAGATTCGATCTTGCGAGTTGTATGACACTGTGGTTACCAGTGAGCGCCACCGGCACCGCTACGAAATGAACCTTAGCCAGGTTGAAGATCTCTAAAAAAAACAAAAAAAACCTCGCGTTTCACGTCGTCGCTAAGGACGAAAGTGGGAAATATATAGATAATAGCACTTATGTAGGGTAAGTTCAATCCAAGTTCCGCTGAAACATACAACTGTAAATTTTGCCGCCTATTTGCGAGTGTACTTGGAGTTCCTTGGTGAGTCTAAAGATTAATCTCGCCTCCTTATTTCTCATTGCCATGGGTAAACGTTTACTATCACAGCCATCTCACGATGAAATTGTATAATAGAAACTTGTCAACGTACGGTATAGAGGGGGCTTCTCGTACGCGACCTAGCTACTACGCCGTCACCGGCCATTCATCTTCCGTGCAGCAACCGTAATTGAATGTGATCATGACGGCCAACATGCTCGGCACGTCGCATTCTAAAATCGGGTGTCGCGGATTAATGATCCTAAACAGCGAGATTCGCCGAACAGACTGTTGCCGAACATCCTCTCATCCAGGTTTAGCGAAAGGGGAAAAAAGGTCCTTTGTTGCATTGTCAATAGCCCGAGTACGCGAGACCTTCCAATTAGCCTGGGTTGCAATTAAACCGTGGTCAGCGATGGGAGTCTGTGAACTGTTGGTTCCTGCATTCTTTTTGATACATACGAGTACAGCCGTTCAAGGGTCCACGGTTACCTGGTTCTATCCATTGATGCATATTCTTTAGTCTATTCTATTTATTTGTGTTGGTGGTAAGGTTGTTCCGACCCCTGTATCATTCCGCGCATCGTGCCGTGCTTCCGTACTGCCGGACGCCAAGCCAACAGCTTTTGTTTCTGTGTATACGCGCTGTCTATAAACCAATCAAGAAGCTGAATTGTATATTCTCGGTAGTCGAAAACTGAAGGGAAGACTGGGATTCTCAAGCGAAGACACAAATGAGGCACTAATGAAGTTGGTTACTCTTTGGATGCAGATTCTCCAGTCTGCCGGCAATGACGGCAATGACTGACAGTGTTTCCTATCACACGATGAGCTGAGAATTGCGCGCATTACCTGACCATATGTATCTTTATCGGCATTATTGTAATGTGTCGGTAGGGTAGAGGTCATCAAAGGAAAAAAAAAATTCTGTTGCGGTTACATTATAGGGTAATTGTAATTTGTCCAGAACTACACGATGTCACAATTATGTTGAAATGACAAGGAAACAAATCCTTTTATCTTCGATGCAGATATTTCGAGATCTCATGGAAACGAGATACAATTAGTGAACTACTGCAAGAAATTCGCTTGGCCTACGACTGACATTTTATATGTGTATATTAGAGGGCGTAATTAAGAGTTAAATTTTCCTGCGCGATGTGGTCTTGCCAAAGTGTTAGGTAAATTGCAAAAGGGTTTCAATAGATCTACTTGCTACTGTCATACAAGAGTGCCAAATGAATTACAAAATCTCAACGCAAACGTAATAATCTGGCCACAAAGCCGAACAACTGGTACCTATAGCCGGGTTCCAGGTATAAAAGTTTGCCAAGGTGATGTTGGCAGCGGCCGCAATGTCAAAACAATCATCTCCGCTCTTGACCAGGTAGAAGGTTTTACAACTTGTCGTCATATTTGCCTGAGTTGGTGTGGGCGTGGCCACACCGTTTCCCTTTGTAGTGGTTGACGGAGTGACTTTTGTGGTTGTAGAGGCTTTTGTTGTTGTAGAACCCTTGATATCAACACAAACGTAGTAGTCAGGCCAGAGACCAGCGCAAGTGGTGCCAACTGCTGGATTCCAGGCGTAAAAGTTGTTGAGGGAGATACCATAGGCAGTAGCAATATCGGCGCACCCATCTCCGCTGACGACTTTGTAAAAGGCATCGCAATTAGACACCATGCCACTCTGCGTAGGTGTTGGAGTGGTGATACCATTGCCAGACGTGGTTGTGGTAGAAACGCGAGTGGTAGTAGATGAGACATGAGTTGTGCTTGAAGGGCCTGATCCAATAACTCCAACGCAGACGTAGTAATCGGGCCAGAGACCACTACAGCTGGTACCTACAGCCGGATTCCAAGCGTAAAAGTTGCCCAGAGATATGCCATTGGCAGTGGCAATGTTGACGCATATGTCTCCACTGACAACTTTGTAGAACTTATTACAGTTGCTTACGAGGCCGCTCTGCGTAGGCGTTGGTGTTGTGATGCCATTGCCGCTGGAGGTTGTTGAGGCTGTGGATGATTTGGTGGTTGTAGTTGGTGGGCCTGTAGACAGGAAAGACATGGACACATAATTGACCTGCACGCAATAATAGAGGCCTTCAATAAGATTGCAACCAGAGCCCAGTAGGGTAACGCTGGGATTCTTCTCAAGGTCAGCAAACGTTTACTTACAGTATTGGGAGCGAATTACTCACCCATGCCTCAAATTGGGCTGCACTCATGCCAAAGAACTGCTCAATAATAGCACAAGTCAATCCATAGGATTGTTGAACCCATTCAGAACAGCCTGAGTCGGCTCCTGGGGCAGGCGTCCCCGGTGGTGCTACCAAATAGGCATTGGTCAGGCGAAAAGCCAGAAAGGCTGAGACAAGATTGAAGAGCTTCATCCTTCTGAAGTTGAGTTATCGAAAGTTATTGAGAAGAGATGATGCTTCCCGTACCAAAAATTAGCCGGAAGGCGAATGGTGGTTGGCCTTTGGAGACTCGGTTATGGAAAGTATTATTGTGCTTGGTCGTTTCCCACCAGCCGAAGCAAGCCTCGCCAATATAGTCACAAATCGTTTAGGCATGCTTTCTTTGTCAATCTAAACTACGATTTTTGCCCGCTACAATAGGTGAAGACAAAACGGGAAAGCAAGGTGGTAGTGCAAGACCAACAGCAGACGAGCCTTGTCAGGTGTTGGTTCGAAGCCCTGCAGTATACGGCCTGCAATGTTACTGTACCAATCCTTCTCCGCCGTCGCAAAGTGTCCAGACCGAAGCGGATCGAGAAACCTCGATAGTTGAATAGCGGATCGATGTACATCCCTGCTGCAGCTGTGGATCTGGGCGACGGAGTGTTTGGCGAGTTCAGCCCCTGTGGTATGATTGCTACGTACAGATACAGAGCAACATGTGCTTCCAAAAGATGTTTACAGCATTCAGTAAAGAAGTTGAAGAAGTCGTACCAGCCATCATTGAACCCCAAATTTGGTCGGTATCCTCAACTTCCAGTTGTGCTTTCAGTTAACTCTACTCTTTTCCTAACATTTCATAATGCGGTGGTCAGTTCCGATTCTGTCGTCGTTGGTCTTGCTGCTTGCTACACAAGGCGTCCGTTGCTTGGAAGAAGATGAATCCAGTCCATTAAACAAGACGCTTTGGCGGCGTGTTCGAGACCCTGGAGGTGATGGTGGTGGCGAAACACCGACCATTTCAGATCTCTTTTTGATAGGAGACTCTTCTCTCAAGGGAGGTTGCTCGTCCAAGCTAGACGTCCTTAACGGATGGCTGAATGAAGTAAACTTACTTCACGAGGCGGCCAAGACAGTCTATGGCGGCTACCGCACGAACAAAAATTATGCAGTTCTTCTAATGGACTTCTTTGGCTTCGGTATTGAAGTTAATGGGAAAAAGGGCGATCCTTCAAACACATATGGTATAGAGAACATGGATACTTATTTCGTCGAAGAAAACTGGAAAATGCTTGGAGGTAAATATATGTGCATTTCCCATTAGAAAGGAGCTTATTGATTGATCAAATCAACAGATCGCCTTGCAGGAGTCTCACAGTTTCTTGCCGGAGCTGGCTTGCGTGACCCTGTTGTGCCAGGCGAGCCCCCTCGCATCTTTTGCTCTGGCGATGCAGCTGAACTCGCGGGTTTGGGTGATATCGTCAAGGACAAGAGCCAAAAGGAGGTTGTCACGGCCAGAGACCCCAGCACAAATGAACCAACTGAATACTTGACGATAAGCAGGGCTTTTCGACCATCAGGCGGGAATATCTTCTGGATGAGCGCATACAATGGCTATCTTAACCTGAAGAAGTACACTCCTGATGATAATCAGGCGTGTCCGGTCAATAAGGTTAACGCGGACCGTTCCGGTGGCACCCGTTACGCCGTAACCAATAGGGGTACTCGTCCAGTGGAATTGTATAAAGACATAGAGTTTGGAAATGCTAATCGGGTCATCTTGTTCTGCCCTGCTGCTTTCGAACCGGACCAATGGGTGGCGGGTGCGGCAGGCAACTCGCATAACTATCCGTCTCTCGCGCAGGCCATCTCCCCCGACAATTACCCTGGCAACGGTGGCACGCTTGATAACTTGGGTCTGGATAATATTCTGCCAGTAAGCGCCACATTCTATCACGAGCTGTACCACTTGACGGACATTGGTGATACAGCCGACCCTTATTGTACGTATTTCTCTCAGTTCCCCCCCCCGCTTGCGCGCATGTTGATCTAATAGCTTTGCTCTGCACTCTAGATAAAATGAAAGATATATTTGAAGCTGCTAAGGGAACTGGGGGACTTGCAGTGCCTACTTTTAAGAATCCTGAGACGTTTACGATGTTTGCTATGGCAGCGTATATGCTCATAAACGCGCCTGAGGGCATGGATCCAATGGTATACTACCAGGGAAGACCGATGAAGGCTTCTTTGATCCCGTATTAAAGGGTTTATCAATATTAAGCTGGGGGTTTGAATCCTAAGATCTGGGGCCCATGGGGAAATTCTCTGAGGCTACAACATCTAAGTGCTATTTCTGCGTCTACTAGCAATAAGAATGAATCAAGTAAATTTTTACATCTCAAAATACTTCAACTACGCTATGTTTAAATTGTTAAAGCAGAACCAGATCGAAAAGGAGAAATAACTAAAGTCTCCCAACCTTCTACAACGTATAGAGCAACCAACGGTGTTGTTGGAATCACATGAGGAACTAGCCCGAGATTCAATAACTCATATGGAGAGTTGAGATATCGGTCAAGCTAGTTGTCTCAGACATCTACGGTTTGCTGTAAGCCGTTTAGCCGTTGCTGAATATATCGGCTCATAATTACTTGCTAATGTGGCGTCGCAGTTGTTGCTATAATTGATGCCTTTACATCCTAGCCCTTACTAGCTCTACTCAAACATGCGTCGTCCAACAACAACGCAATTGAGGTATTTTAATCCCCGGTAAGCCATGTCAACAACTATATACCCGTCTTTTGTTGTTGGTGATATAACAAAGACTCGTACATTCTCTATCCACTTCAATTGCTACTGCTACAAAACTATCGACGTTTACGCCCCTGTTGCTACTCCGCTTGTCCCATAAAATTTCATCTCTGACCAACAACGCTTCTGTTGCGGCATGTTTGTTGAATATGAAACAAAACAGTATTACTTTTGCTTTCCTAAAGTGGCAATGAGCTCCTGGTTACCGACGCCTGTATGGGTCGATAGGTGGATCATATGCTTCCCTTGTAACCTGCTGTTGGTCCAACAGTCTCAATATAGCTCCATGCGGATATCGCATTCGTGTCAGGGATTTTGAGTCGTACTATGCAGGCAGCGGACTCATTTGCCGGCAAGAATAACACAAACATCGCATGGATGTGGTAAATGCATGTGAGCCGGAGATACCATGGCCATATTTTCTGGCTCTCTCGCGTACGGCTGAATATACAGAAAAGCTCATGGCATACCTAAGTCCAACATGCTTTAAGAAGTCCGAAATGCGGTCCTAGAGGCTGGTAGTTACTGTCTTCCATCGCTTTCCAAGCTCTCTATACAAGCAGATGGCATGACCATACTACTTAATTTTATTCAGTCATTTTCTCTTGCTCATTGCATTTTGGCTTGACCGCCGTACCTATCATGAGGCGCCCTAACTTAGGGACTGCCGTCTCACTATCGGCAGTCTGGACTCTATCGACAGCTGGGTTCAAAGTCGCTGCTGACGCCCAGGACGCGGCAAATGCATATCTCTCCTCTCTTTCAGTCACCACAGTCTCTGGCCCAATCTCGGGTAGACCAACAGATCTGGTGAGTGCTCGTGCCGCCGTCTTAGCAGGAAATTACACTTCCCGGCTACACCATGAGACAAGAAGCCGTTGTCCAGCAAGCTGCGGTACCAGCCTCAATTCGAGCGCTTGGTACGTTTATCACGACGTCAACCGTCTCAAAGCCTGCAATGAGACTATGCTCCTGGATTTTGCCCTGTTCAGCCCCATCAATGATACCAAGTCACACGTCAGTATTTCTGCGTGTACAGCAGATTTACAATCGTCTGCTAGTGATAGTACCAAATCGGCAACAGCATGTGCGCTCAAGAACGTGAGGCAGGTCGAAACAAAATCACCTGTACAACTTGCTTCATCGGGCTCTTTATCATCGACGCATGTCACAGATGTTATTGCTGCCCTGGATCAGCTACATGCATTCTCGACCCTGGCTTCATCTGGCTGTGATGAGACTATCAAGTATGCATATTCTGGAGAGGCTGTTGTTGGCGTCTACGCCGGATCAGGTCTTGCTGAACAGGACGCACTCACCACAGTTCTCGACAAGCTCAGTGAACAAGTCAAGAATGATGGTGGTGTCTCAGAGAGTCTACTGGCCCAGATGTGCAGCAACTCGTCTGCTAGATACTCTCTAGGAGTTTTTGTCAATACTCAGCGCCAACTAGGCCTTGTCCAACAGGGTGTACAGACATGGAAAAATAGCAGTTGCATAACCACCATGGAGAAGACTACATCAAATTGGCAGGATATAACCTATCTTGCCGCGTCTTTTGCCCACAGCAACTCTTCGGCTCACAATACAACCGTTGGGTCCCAGCCAAGGGCTATGTTAGCCCGTGACACCACATGTCGCACTATCCAGGTGCAATTTGGTGACTTATGTCCTTCATTGGCCACCGAGTGCGGTATCTCGTTGGCAGATTTTGAAAAGTATAACCCTGGATCGACCTTTTGTAATAATCTGCAACCAGGCCAGCACGTCTGTTGCGGTGCTGGAACCTTACCAGACTATTCTGTTAAGCCTGATTCGAAGGGTAACTGCTATCCTTACTTGGTCAAGACAGGAGACTCATGCTCGTATCTTGCTGCTGCTTATGATATAGCGAGCAACGATCTCATAGAGTCGTATAATAAGAAAACATGGGGTTGGAATGGTTGTCAGAAATTGTTTGCTGGCTACAACATCTGTCTCAGCACTGGCTATCCTCCCATGCCTGCCCCGGTTGCCAATGCTGTCTGCGGACCGCAGGTTAATGGAACTTCATCCCCGCCTCCGGGAAGTGATTTCAGCACTTTGAATGAGTGCCCTCTAAATGCATGCTGTAACATCTGGGGCCAATGTGGAACAACGGACGACTTCTGTGTTCCATCCAACTCCAGTACTGGAGCACCTGGCACAGCTGCTCCTAACCAAAATGGATGCATCTCCAACTGTGGTAGCGACATCATCTCATCAGGCGCCCCTAGCGAGGTTTACAACATTGCGTATTTTGAGGCATTTGACTGGCAGCGGCCTTGCTTGCACATGGCAGTCTCGGATATCGACACTTCAGCCTATTCTCATATTCATTTTGCATTCGTCACCCTAAATAAAGACTTTTCTATCAATGTCACGGGTGTGGCTGATCAGCTGCCTTTGCTCCAGGGAATGGATGGAATCAAACGCGTTGTATCGATTGGCGGCTGGGACTTCTCTACCAATCCAAGCACTTACACAATATTCCGCGATGTTGTTTCTTCTGAGACAAATCGGCAAACATTAGTCGCAAACGTTGTTCAGTTTTTAATTGACTATGACTTGGACGGTATTGACTGGGACTGGGAGTATCCAGATGAGCCCGATATCCCCGGCATTCCCAAGGGATCTGAGTCTGAGACGACCGGCTACTTTTTACTACTCGATGAACTAAAATTGAAGATGCCGGCCGGTAAAACTGTTTCCATCACTGCTCCAGCATCCTTTTGGTATCTGCAATACTTTCCTATACAGGCTCTGAGTCTCGTTGTCGATTACATAGTCTACATGACGTATGACCTTCATGGGCAGTGGGATTACAGTAATAAGTATGCAAGCCCAGGGTGCGGTTCATATGACCAAGGGCTTGGAAACTGTTTGAGATCTCACGTCAATCTCACAGAGACTACCAATGCGCTTTCTATGATCACCAAAGCAGGAGTGCCGTCCAACATGATTGCCGTGGGCGTTAGCAGCTACGGCCGCTCGTTCCAAATGTCCGCTTCAGGCTGCTGGACTTCACAGTGTACCTACACGGGACCTGATTCGGGAGCGTATCCTGGAACCTGCACGAATACAACTGGATATTTGTCCAACTACGAGATTGGCTTGATTGCCTCTCAAAACCCTACGGCGCAGCAATACTGGGATGAGGACTCCTACTCAAATATTGTTGTATTCAATAACACTCAGTGGGTTGCGTATATGAATGATACCAACAAAGCTAGCCGGAAAGCACTTTTCCCGGCGATCGGATTCCTTGGAAGCGCTGACTGGGCGGTTGACCTCCAGTCCGACAGTGGAGGTGAATCAGGCTCAGACTCTGGGTCGTCATCTGGACAGACAATCTATATTGACCCTAGCATTTGGTCATCGGTAACTCCTCAGGTGGTTGCTCCTCCAGGTGCGACGCTTATCTGGCCCCCGATGCCTCTTTCGAGCACTACTACAATCAGCTTCCCCCTATGGACTACATTGATCGAATACTCGAGCTTAACAACAGTCACACAGACCTTGACAGGTGGCCAAACAACAGTCTATCCTTCATACATTCTCGGATCAACCCTTACAACCATTACAATCCCTCCAGGTGAGTCGTAATTTGTTCTTCAGGTGGACATCATCTGCAATCTTTGGGGCCTAATTAACGAGTTGTCTTATGCTCTCAGTGACAACCACTCGTATCCCTGTCTGGGGTGTTTCCCTCAACATAAGCTCAACTGGTGGGCCAATCTACCTAACAAGTTCCGTTCAACCGCCACCGATCACTGTTACCGTTACTCCGTAAGTGCAGCTGCTTACATGTGCTCTCTGGCATCTATCAACTCTTGACTCCATATTAACTTTGTTTATTGCCGATTGTAGGATCATTGGGGGAACCACGTCCATCATTGGCGCCACAAAAACTACGACTAGCACTGGAGGGCCTGTTATATGGGGCTCTCAGACGTACATCCGAGATGACGAGACAGAAACTCTAGGAGGCCACACCACAGTAATTAACGGCAAGACTTTACCACCTACTGTCGTCACCGTCACGCCGAATCCCCATCCTACAACAACAAACACAACTCCAGATCCCATAATTAACCCCAAGACACCTAAATGGACATCTGGTACGGGAAGTGTTGTTAAACCTACCGCCAAGCCAGGATGCATTGGCTGTGGCTCGCCGTGTAAGTTCTAGATGCCAAACTTGTACAGGCGCATCAACGTTGCGTTAGCTAATTCGTGACCTTTATGACTCAGGCCTGCTCTTTTGCGACCCGGACTGCCCATTCTGCCCCCCTGGTGCATTTCCGCCATCTAGCGGCGGCGGTGGTGATGATGGGGATGATGACGAAACTTCAACATCAACTGCACCAACTGCCGCTTACACAATCTTGCTAGAGACTGCATTAGCCGACGACGCATTCCCGACAGGACTTACGTCGCCGGATGACCTGTCATCCATGTGGTCCGAGGGAATGTCCGACCTCAGCTCCATGTTTGGCTTATATAGCACTACTAGCTCCAGTACCCCAACAAGTACGAGCAACACTCCAACTTCATCCATAGATATCCCAACACATACGCCTACGGCAGATTGTGACTTCTGGGATGAGGGCTGGGGCTGGACTTTTGAGATATACAACATTGACTGGTGGACGTCAGATGGGGGCGACATTCTGAAGGATCAAGAAAAAGGATGCGGTGCACTAACAGGTTGGGAATGGCATCCCGAGACGGACACTCAATACGCCTATGCCTACTTCAATCTTCCGTTCTTCATTAGCGATGGCTGTGTCGAGCGTGCTATTGTCTCAGCCGGCGGCCCCAAGATTGATTGTACAGGCCACGGCCTCACTGGAAAGAAACGAAGCCAGATCGATGGAAAAACGAACTTGAGCGCTCGGGGCCGCGTCAAAGCTGAAGCCATGCCACCGTCCTACTCGGACGAGCAAATACAAGAGTTTCAGCAATTCTATTCTCAAAACCAGACATTCCGCTCATATTCGCCAATGGACTGGCGCACTATTAGTCCTACCGCTATACCGATATCGACTAAATCCCGGTGATACGGAACAAAGCTATAACATATTATGAGTATTATTGGGTATTATGAGCTCAAATTATGGAGTAGAAGTAACATGAAGAGTTAGCTAGTGTATGTCATTACAACAGCCAGTATCTCCTTTCTTTTCGCGAACGCGTGATTTTGTAAAGATCTTGACCAACGTCTCTCTGCCAAAGGGAGTCTAGGTACGGAGTAGAAGCATCACGAAGCTGGCTAAACAGATTATGTATATAGCGTCGGTGTCTTCTTTAGAACTAAAACTTGACAAGCAAGCAAGAAATGAAAACATGTCTATGTATTTGCCGTTGCATGGCAAGGGGTTTGTGAACTGATCAGTCCGGGATTTACCCTGTCACATAACGTGATATCGGGCTATATGTACATGCAGTTGGTTGACCCCCGCATGCAAAGAGGGTGTGATATCTACTTAAATGCATACCTGTATATATAGTATAGGTACTTATATAGGTAGGCAGCCAGTATATAAACTACGAGGCTGCCCGTTTTACAATTTGCTCTCTTCACCTCTCGTTTTACATCATTCACGATAGCACGAAGCCCCCACCAGCACAGAATTGCAAAAATGGCCAATAGTACGCATAGTTCCTACATTTGTTTCCTTTGCAACTAACAGCGACCAAAGATAGCTAATATTTCATTTATAGATGTTGTACGAAGGACAGATGTTGACATTGCAGAGAGTGTCCTTCAAACTTCAACACTAGAATTTCCTGGCATCCTAACTGTCACTCTTCACGAAGCAGCTGGCCTATCTAAAGGAACTGTTGACTCAGAGCCAGAAGGCTATAAGGAGTACTCCGACAACTATGATCACAACCATGCAGCAGATAAAGATAAAGGACTGTTAGGTTATTGCCTACGATGCAAATATCCTCAAACACTAGTTGAATATGACAAATGTCAGATACCTCTTACCTGCTATTGGGGGACCACAGAAAGCCCCTCATGGCACTGGGGCTATGGAATATGTAAATTCTATGTTACGCGTCCTTCCGAATTGCTTATTTCCTTCTATCATCCGACTGGTTCCAAGTTCAGCCAAGACGTGTTTCTCGGATCAGCGCGAGTACGCCCGTTTGATACACCAGGAGAATCTACGCCAAAATGGCTACCGATTGAAGATGGCATCGGCATGATTCGCATCAGCTATGACTATACAACTGTGGAAAATAAGACACTGAAAGAGGAAACATTTGATTCTCAGTTTTATGGCGTAGAGAGGAAGTACTTTGGATTCACCATTCAGAATAAAAAGGGCAAATTTGCGGCAATGTATGCTGGGAAGCAGTTTGAAACAGACAAGCTTGTTCTATCCCAAGTATCAAGAGGATTGCCTAGTCGCATCAACCATCCTTTCATATACCCAACCACATTTTACTTCCAACTAGAGGAGCGATTACAACTTAACTCTCCACTCGCCATGGGAGGGCACCTTTTTAACCATCTCTTGGAGCAGCAATATTTTGACGTCGACAGATCTCGATTTTATATTGCTGAGATTCTCTGCGCGTTAGAGTGTTTGCATGATAAATATCACATCTTCGCCTGGTTGAAGCCTAGAAGCGTCCTACTGGATGGCATGGGTCATATTGCGCTTTGCGGTTTCGGTCTTTTCATTTCAGAAATCAGCCATGGGAGCCCTAGGAGACAACATCGACTACCAGAATACCCAGCACCAGAATTACTGCTTGACCAGAATGATAATCGTATGGCAGACTGGTGGACATTGGGCATTTTCCTGTACGAAATGTTAACAGGGCTTCCTCTTTTCTATGATGAGGATCCCGAAAAAATTGCCGACAAGATCCTCAATCAGACCATTGAAGTACCCGAGTCTTTACCACGAGCAACTCAGGATATCATAACAGGATTGCTTTGTCGCAATCCCAAGCAACGGCTGGGAGCTAAGGGAGGCGTTTCCGAGATTAAAGCTCACCCGTTCTTTGAGGGAATCGAATGGCACACCCTCATCCAACGCAAATATCAACCCTCTTTTAAACCAAACTATTACTCCTCTCACCTTGAGCACCATGGAGTGGTTGAATCACATGAGCCACCACCATCTCCGCCATTTCTACCTTTCAGTCTTAATCGGATGTATCCAGAGCACAAGAGCTACACCCCTAGAATCCGCCAAACGCTCGTCCAGACAGATAATAATTGGGACCTAATATGGGAAGACTCTCATCCCCAAGGATTCCATTTTTACAATCGCGTTACAGGAGAGAAGCAGCCTATCCTTCCTCAGGCTGTGGAGTCTATCGCATCTGAAGATACCGTACAAGCCGATGAGGCTTATATCACTGTTCCTGACCAACGCCAGAAGCTCGCCACTCTCAAAGCAGCATTGCAGGCTGGATACGATAATGTCATCTCACAGCTACTGGGATACGGAGTAAACTTGAACGTTCGCATGGATGAGTGGCGTGAAACCCCTCTATTATGGGCTGCGCAGCATGAAAATCTTTCTCTAGTGAGGTTATTCCTTGAAAACGGCGCTGATGCAAATTATGGGACTTATAATCTCGAGGATCAATATGCACTGATAGCCGCCGTTAGAACAGGCAACCAGCAGATTGCAGAGGTTTTATTGAAAAAGTCTCGGCGGGTTATATGCACGATTGCTTTGAACCTCGCGGTTGATCAGAACGATGGCCCTATGGCCAAACTCTTGCTTGAAAATGGCGTGAAGTGCGAATTCGAAGAAACAGATCGGCAGCCGCCGTATGAACCACATCCCTTCGAGACCGACACCAGCTGCCACTTTCCCGTTGGAGAAGAAGAGGAGTTTATTCATCCACTGTTTCGTGCTATTGTATACGGAAACGAAGACATGGTTAGGCTTTTGCTCTCGTACGGCGCCGATGCCAACGTGGGATACCATGGCCTTGCTTGGTACAAATTGAAGATGGACCGGGAGGAGAGAATTAAGTTTGAGTGCGGCAGGGTGATACATGTTGCCATGGAGCTGAGGCAACATAACATCGTGGAATTGTTGCTGGAGAATGGCGCAGACATTAATCTCGGTCGACCTATCTGGGATGTAAGGACTCATAATTGTAAACTGGTCCCGAGAGATGTGTTTCAAAGAGTTAGGGCTGGTTTAAGGGCGGCAGTGGCAGCAAGGGAAGAAATGAAAACTGCAGTTACTGCGTAAGTCGTTTTTGCGGTAGTATGACGGGGGTCAGTGTCTTGGGTATCATCTCAACATGTACACCAAGCAAGCTTATTATTGCCTATTTGCAACTACCTATAGTATCATCGGTCATTTTATTTTGGCAACTTGTATTTGAACTCTATGGCATTAACTCAAATCTTTTCTTTGTCGCAATCTCCGTCGTCGTGAGATGGAAAAATAATAGGCCATAATAAGCTTGGGCCAAAGTCTTGCTTTTCACCCGTGTCACAGTTGACACCCTGCCTTTGATCATTGACTTCGTTCTCAGCAGCAAATCTATACGAACGGCATTCTGTAACATAGAATAAGGTACTGATTAGCTATAAATTCACCCGGACGTAGAGCCTGTTAGGGGCTAGGTGCATATAGAAGGATAAAATAGGCATCAAGGTAATCATACCGCAAACATCAAATCTCTCCCCTTTAACTAAGAAGGCAATAAAGCCACGATGCGTTACCAAGAATATGTTCTTGTAAGAATGAGATAGTTCCTTGAGGCGCCTCCGAACTGTCTCAGCGCGCACGACAGCGCCTTCGGAACTATGGGGCGGGTAATCCCACTCTTCGTGACAGGCGGAGAAATCGAACTGTGCAAATTTGGTCGCAATCTCGGCGCGCGACAACCCTTTATTGCAAATGGCCTCGTCGTGGGTTTCGCGCAAGTCCGGCCAGACCTGAAGCTCGACGTTGGTGGAAGAGCTGTTGAGATACTGGTCGAAAATAATAAGAGCCGTCTGAATGGTACGAGTCATTGGAGACACGATTATAAGATCAGGCTCAGCTGGTAGGCGGACATTACTCGCTTGTTGAGATCCGACTTCAGTCAGAGGGGGATCTCGGTGGGGGTAACCCCGATCAACACTGAATGCGGAATTAGCTCTCGGCTGCTTTATGGGATTCCTGGTTTCTCTTTAATGCTTACTTGTGAAGGGCTTGTCCGTGTCGCACGATATGTATCGTCGTCATCTTGTGCTAAACGTCGATGCTGGAGGTGAGAGAAGAGAAAATTGCAGCTCATTTGGTGGTACCCCGAGCGTTGGGGAAGATGTGCTCTGAATTTAATGTTAGTGCGCCTAAGAAGAATATCCGCGTATGTATGCTAGCCTGGAAAACTCCGGCTTTGATGCAAGTACGAGAGCAAAAGCCATTCTACGTATGAATAAAAATAAAACAAAGTGCCAAAACACAGGCAAATGCCGATTAGCCTCAATAAAATAATTACCTAGGTATGAAGAGTCATGATCGTACGAGATGCGACGGAGCAAGGTTGATCTTGGCTCAAGTCCTACGCTGCTCACTTGGGGAACCCATAATTAATATAAGCGTTCAAGTGGGCTAAAGGTCCTAGATACGATTCCATTGTTGCGCTGCTGCTGATTAAAAGTGAGCCTCAATTCTGGTCTTGAAGCAGCAGGCGTTTAAGAAAATGGCATGTTAACAAGATATCACCCATCTAGTCGTTCTAGGCAAAGGTGAACGTTTAAATTGATAATGAGTGAAGTTCTGCCACGCATCGTTTGTGTGACCTATGAATAGATACTAATGAGTTTAAAAACAACACCCTGTAGTGCCTTAATCCGCATTTACACTGTGTTCCTGTGTTTTGTTCTTCCCTTCGCCTGCCTCTTTGCCCTCAATAGCATCTGTAATTGAGACAATCCCTAGCTTGACAGCTTCAGAGGCTGTGAAGGCCCCGTATACATCTACCTCGTCTTGCTTACCATAGCCCTCCACTGGGAAGAGTTTATTTAGTACGTAGAAGACAATTGAACTGATGAAGAACCCTGTATCGCGGAGAGTTAGCACATTATCCGTCTCTTGCGCCGAATAGAGAGAATACCTACCGATCAGGAAAGCCATGTAAAACAACTGGTATACTGCTCTGGGCGCATTATCTGCCCCATTTGACGTGACAACCAGTCCGCCAATTGTCGGCGCCCATCCACAAAGCCAAGCTGGGATGGCCCTCCAATTGATGCCGTGCCAGAACCAATATGAGGAATCATACGGTCTATACAAATGGCTGACTTGAATCTTACGATGACGGAGCAAGAAGAAGTCTGTAGCCATAATACCCATAATTGGTGAAAGGAAAACTGCGAAAGAACTCAGAACATTGATGAATGCTGAAGCGGTGTTGATCAGCTGCCATGGCTGCACCACCCAGATAGCCACAAACGTTATGATGGCGCCGCGACGAATGTTGATGTAGTTTGGGAACAAACCGGCAAGGTCGATGCCTCCTGCAATTACGTTTCCACAGACATTCTGGAACATGGAGGTTAAGGCAAAGCCAAAAGAGAGGAAGAACACGCCCGCTCGGCTTTTAGACGAGCCACGGCCGCTGTCCATCATGACCATCAAAAGATCAGGCGGATTCCAGTAAATATCGCCGTAGATCTTTTGGGCGGCGCTGGTGGTCACAAGACCGCAGAAACAAACCAGAACCCCTACCGCGACACCAGAGAGAAATGTCCCACCAACGTAGTGCTTCCAGCTGCGAGAGTACCGGGAAAAGTCGCTTCCATTTGTTAAGCCCGCGGCAAAATTTCCTATCATCTGATTTATGCCCATCATGATCAACCAACTGGAGTCCCAGGAAGAGGTTGTCGGAATTGTTTGTCCGGTTGTCCAGAGTGTACCAGCTCCCTTAGCAGTGGCAAGCGCCCAGATCATCATGGACAGCATACCAAGTCCACAATACAAGGACGTCAGCTGAAATAGAAGCTTATACTTCTCGGGAGCAATGAGCAGGAATGGAGCAGAGAGAACCCAGAAGACGATGAACCCAACGAACTCGTATCCGGTCGCAGGCATGCTTTCGGGTAAAAAGTTGGGCATAGTGGCAAATGAGGGCCAGATAGCTGTAATACAGACAGCGGCTAGCTTGCCTCCAGTCCAGCATTGCACAGCTGACCAGATGAAATTGAGAAGAATTCGTTGAAGCAAGGGAATGTACGATGCTCTGAGACCCCACGAGAAACGATTCTGTACCGTAAAGCCGACATGGTACTGTTAGGAAAGACTCATGTTAGCTCTTACGCATACAAATAACACATTCATGGTTGTGATTGACTCGAAACTTACTTTAAGGCCGCACCATGCAATTACAACCGAAAAAAGGAGGACCAGCAGTGAACCAACGACAATAACAAGCATGGACTGGCCAACTGAAAGTCCTTGTGCTAAATAGTGAATTGATCTAGTCAGCTCTCACCGCATCGAACAGTAGGGAACGTCAACCCACTCAAGAACGCGTTGGGGGTCTGCCAGGTGGAAATACTCAGATAAGCGCCGTAACCGAAATAATGAATCCATTCTGAAAGTTGTTAGCAAGCACATACTAGTCACAACAGCCTTAGATATCGTGACAGGAAAAGAGGATCTTACCCCAGGTACGGCGCTGGGGAGGCAAAGGAATGAGATCGCGGTTGCTCCACGCGTCGGTTTGCTCATGTTGACTTTCATCACCATGAAGGCGAACCGTCTCATTCAAGGATCTTAGACGACGCTTCAGGCTGCCTTCCATGATCTTGGATTGGTAGAGTATAATATCGAGTGAAAGGGAGAGTTTAACAACCGACGGTTTCTAGACTTGTTATACGAGAAGGTGATGGCACCCGATCATCGGAGATTAATAAAGGTATGTAGATAAGGACGAGACCTTATCCCCAAGGTTACCAGATGGCTGATAGCTAGATGTGAGACTAAAGAGATATTGCAGTATCTCATCAAGACGTTTATCTTGCGGGGTAGCCAGAATCTGGGGAAATAATTATCTCTAGATTAGGATTGGCATTGTTACATGTAGTATGTGTTACCGAGGGTATTGTCGGCTTAACAAGAGACCATTTGTACAAGTCGAGTAACAAATTAGAGGTCGATGTTCATACCGACATGCCTACTCCGTCGGCGAACTTATCAAACATCATCTGGATGGAAAACTAGGGTAAAGACGCCTAAAGGAGCTATCTTTTAGGATGAATTAGTAATTACTATTGAATGCTAATAATATTACATTTCTAATATATTCTCTGATAGGCAAAAGTTTGTTTGGACAAAAAGTGATCTCAATATTTGCCTGAACATATCTATCTCTGTTGAGTCAAGTAGCTCATTTAGATTGTCGCAGAAACTAACCGTCACTGGATAATGTAGCGCCTAAACAGGCGCCTTCCTCAGATCCTGAGGTTCTAGTATAGAATGCCGAGCTGCTAGCCCAGAGCTTATCACTGCAGACATGAGTCAGGTGTTGTTGGACGATTGCCCTTGGCAGAGTTGACGTTTATCTCACTTTCAAGGCCGAAGACCAGAATTATCTACTATTGAGCAAGAAGTTGCCGGACTTATACGATCCAGTAGCCTTAGCGCTTGCGCTATGTTATCAGACAAGGGAGCGTTACTTTGTCGAGCTAGAATATGAACACCCAAACTGCGGGGGTGGATACACGATGGGAAGCTTTACAAGATTGCCCCTTGTTTAGCATCTCCCACTTTGATCGGCACGGCCTTCCTAACTTGGTGATGCCACTTATAAAGCCATATGATTGGGGAACTTATTATCTCTACTTGGCATATCAAGCCCCGAAAAGCTAACACCGCATGTGACATATTGTCTATCGAAGTTTACCTTTCAGGTGAGTGGATCTATCCCGTAGGGCAGATTCATCCAGCACACTAAGGCGCCATCAAAAGTGAAACTCCACGGCAGCATTTGGATTGACTCGGCGTGAATCATCCGATTTCATGTTTATCTAGCTCCATAATAGTCCCCAAGGCCGGAAAGTAAAGGGTCAAGAAAAATTGCCTTGTGCGGATAGTTGATGTAATGTTACCCATAAGTCCTGAGGCAATGCAGGACGAAAAACAGAAACTCCTCTCTTCCCATCATCTTCTCTGGATCAATCAGCTTCTTTAGATCTATCTCCTCCTAGTCTTCATTGCTCACTCTACCTCAGTATGGGATCTCTCCCATCTTCCAAGCATCTCCGCGTTGGCGTTGATGTCGGTGGTACAAACACCGACGGTGTTGTGATTGATTCCTCAAGAGTATCGGAGCCTGATAAAGGCATTCTGGCATGGCATAAAGCAGCAACGACAACGAACCCTAGCGATGGCATTAACAATGCTATTACCACAATGTTTGATGCGGCAAACATTAGCCCAGATGATGTCGCCAGCGTGACAATTGGAACAACACATTTTGTTAACGCTGTCATGGAACGGGATGCCAACCGGCTGTCGAAAGTAGCTGTCATCCGTCTATCAGGCCCGTTCGGGAAACACGCGCCCCCGTGCGTGGATTGGCCGGATGATATGCGCGAACTTATCCTTGGCTATCACGCTCTTGCTAAGGGTGGCCTAGAAGTTGATGGATCTTTAATCAGCGACATTGACGAGGCCGAGATTAGATCCTACTGCCAAGAGATCAAGGACAGCGGGATTAAGAGCATTGTTGTGAACGGTGTCTTTAGCCCTATTGATACGGTTGAGCGACAGGAAGAGCGTGCAGCCAAGATCATTAGAGATGAGATCCCAGGCTGCGACGTCGTGTGCTCCAATGAAGTTGCGAACCTCGGTTTCCTGGAGCGAGAGAACGCGGCAGTCCTCAATGCATCAATTCTGAACTTTGCAAGGAAGACAATTCGATCTTTCCAAGAGCCAGTGAAGAAACTAGGTCTCGAATGCCCGGTCTTTATTACACAGAATGACGGGACGCTTCTCTCTGGAGAGATGGCCGCCCGCCTTCCAATCAGAACCTTCTCCAGCGGTCCGACTAATAGTATGAGAGGAGCAGCTTTTCTAGTGGGAGAAGAGCTAAATGAGGCTATCATGGTTGTTGACATCGGTGGTACAACTTCAGATGTTGGTCTCTTATTAGCAAACGGATTTCCAAGACAGCAGGCGGCATATAGCGACTTAGCGGGAGTTCGGATGAACTTTTCGTGCCCCGACGTCAAGAGCATTGCTCTGGGTGGTGGTTCTATCGTTCGAAAGGGCAATTCCATGACCATTGGCCCCGATAGTGTTGGCTACAAGTTAACTAAGGAAGCCGTGGTATTCGGTGGTCAGGTTCTCACGACGACAGACTGTACAGTCTTATCTGACCCGACCATGACCGTCGGAAATCGAGACTTAGTCAACGGGGCTCTGACAGATGAAGAGATGGTAAGATTCAAGTCCATTGTCAAGCATAAGCTAGAGAAAGTCATCGACATGATGAAGACCTCTCCTGGTGATGTTCCTGTACTCCTTGTAGGAGGCGGAGCGATTATTGCACCCGATGCACTGGAGGGCGCAAGTAAGGTTATAAAGCCCAAGTTTGCCGAGGTTGCCAACGCCATCGGGGCAGCAACTGCTCGTGTAAGCGCCGTTATTGATACGGTGAAATCGACAGAGTCAAAGACTATGGCACAGTTACTGGAGGAAATATCTGCTGAGGCGGTTGATAAAGCGGTAGCTGCTGGTGCTTTGCCAAATTCTGTTACAATCGCTGAGATTGAAATAATTCCCCTGCAGGTAAGTTATACATTCTCCCCTTCGCCTGTTCCATCACAGACTCTAGACTGGGCAATGGAACAATCAATGGAAGACTTGAAGCTGACATCAATCCCAGTATATCGCCAACAGGTCAAGGTTCATCGTTCGTGCCGCGGGCGATTTTGACTACTCTAGGACAGATTTGGCCACCATACCCGCGACTAGCAAGGATGGAGAAGAGTTGGAAATGAGTGTATACGAGCAAACAGCCAAGGCAAAGGTCGAAAAAGTAACGGCTGAGTTTCAGAGCGAAGCCGACTTACTCGCCTATCGACCTAATGTCCGAGAGCGAGTCTGGTTCGTCAATGAAACAGACTTGGGCTGGATTTCAACTGGCTGCTATATCCTCGGCACTGGAGGTGGAGGATCTCCATATCCCGACATGATTCGCCTTCGTGAGTTGCTTCGGGCGGGCGCCGTGGTTAGGGTGGTCAACCCCTACGATCTTGGAGATGATGCTTCGGTAGGCTGTGGCGGTGGAATGGGTAGTCCGACCGTTGGTATTGAGAAACTACCAGGCGACGAGATGATGGAGGCTCAGACTGAGCTTGACAAGATCTGTGAGAAGCGCCCAACGCATATGATCGCCTTGGAGATTGGCGGGGGAAACGGCTTGCAGGGAATGATTCTGGGAGCAAGTCTTAATATGGATATTCCCTGTATCGATGGCGATTGGATGGGCAGGGCTTACCCTGAGAAGAACCAGACAACACCCGTCGTATTTAACGAGAGATGTCCAATCTGGTCTCCCGTAGCCATGTCGGATGGAAACGGGAACGTGGTGCTTATCCCGAAAGCAACGTCGGATCTGCAGGTAGAGCGCGTACTACGTGCTGGCTTGAGTCAGATGGGCTCTCAGACTGGCTGCGCAGACTCTCCTGTGACAGGCGCCGAGATAAAAAGGTGGGTTGTCCAGCATACCATATCCCTCGCTTGGAGGATTGGAAGGGCCGTGAGTAGAGCTCGATTGACCAACCGTGTCGACAATGTTGCGGAGACAATTATCCACGAGTGTGGAGGGCCCCAGGCAGCCAAGGCCATTTGGAAGGGCAAGATAATCGGAGTTGAACGAACGCTCCGTATGGGGCACGTTTATGGAGAATGCATCATTGAAGGAGCCGACATCGTTGAGCGTGACGATCCCTCACAAGAGAGCCAGACACAATTCAAGGGTTACATCAAGATCCCCTTCAAGAACGAAAACATCGCAGCGGTCAAAATGGCATCGTTGAAGGATGTATTACGAAGGGAGAAGCAAGAAGATGTTCTGGCCATTGTTCCAGATTTAATATCTGTGATTGACGCTCAAAGTGGCGAGGCGATTGGAAGTAAGTATCTGAATCATATGGTGAATCATATTTGAACCCAAACTAATTCGCCACAGCACCAGAATATAGATACGGCTTGCTTGTTATTGTTCTTGGAATAGCAGCCAGCGACAAATGGACCGGCACTCAGAGGGGTATTGATATCGGTGGACCGAAGGGACTGGGCATGCCACATCTAGAGTATGAACCCCTTGGAAAGTTTGTTACGCCGGTGAGCGTCATAGACGAGTTTGATCAAAAATAGAAGTCTTGCTGTGAATTCACACTGGACTGTGCTTGGATAGTAACAGCAATAGTCACGAGGTTATGAAGGCTATGGCACAGCCCAACATGAGCACGGTCCAAAATGTCCACTCTATGAGTCGATGGTCCCTCTTCTCAAGTACGTAGTCTCGCTGGTCTACACATGGTTGGCAGGTGCACGTCATAGCTAATGTGAGCGGATTTTATTGTGCAACTGACTTTGCCAGTGATAAAGCTGTCGTTATGCCGTTCTTTGTACCCTCCCGATTCACCCTCTTGGCGGCCACATCCAACCCCCGCGTGGCCTTCAATTAATTCTTATGAACAATCTGGGCGCCTTGGTGCCTTCATTTATTCTTCCGCCAGCTTTAATTTTGAATTGGAAATATCCTCGACCTCTGGTTACTCGGACGATGCAGATCCCCACACTTCCGCTCACAGATGGCAATGCTATCCCCAAGGTAATTACAACTTGTCCCTCAGGCTATATCCGGAAGCGATGTTAAGACAATCCTTTCAGCTTGGGTTCGGCACTGGGACCGTTTGGTATAAGGATAGCCCAGAAGATCCTCTGAGTCCTCAGCTCGTTGAACTGTTGAAAGCTGCCCTTCTACAAGGTTACGTACATATCGACACTGCAGACTCATACGGAACTGAGCGAGAAGTTGGCCTAGCAATACAGAAAAGCAACATTACACGAGAGAAGCTTTTCATTACTACCAAGGTTCAGGATGGGTGGAGAGATGTTCCAGCAGCTTTGGACGCCAGCCTCAAGAAACTTGGTTGGAATACGTGGATTTGTAAGACCTCTCATCAGTCGCAAAGCATATCTTACTCACAAACTAGCAGGTACCTTTTGCACAACCCGTACGTAATCGGCTCCAACGAAGGTATACAAGCAGCGTGGAAGGGACTCGAGATCGTCAAAGCGCAAGGAAAAGCCAAATCTATTGGCATTTCCAACTTCCAAAGACATCATATCGAAGCCCTTCTTGAGACATGCACTGTCAAACCGGTCATAAATCAGCTAGAATTCCATCCTTATCTCCAGCGCTCCAACGATTTTATGCCTTGGATGCGCGAACATGGCATTGAGGTATCGTCCTTCAAGAGTTTGGCGCCAATCACTGTGGGCAAGGGAGGGCCTCTAGACGATCTTCTTCCGTCACTCGCAAGCAAGTATAAGGTGTCGGAATCAGTAATATTGCTGAGCTGGTGCATTGGACAAAATATTATCCCTATCACCACAACGTCTAGCCAGTCTCGCCTTGACGACTACAAAGTTGCTACTGAAATAACGCTGGAGCCGGCAGACATTGTGGAAATCAGCAAGGAGGGGTCTAAGCATCACTTTAGATGGTGGGGAAAGGATTTTTTCAAACATGACGATAGGTCTTAGAAGCCTCTAGACAAGAGTAGGGGAAGAATGGAACCATGAATTCCCTGTCGTCGAGAACTGGTCGTTCCTATTGGTGATTTCGCGTACTTGGCAACCTTTTTCTCAACGTGATAACCCCCAAAACATGGCCCCAGTACTTTATCAACTTTTACTTGGCCAATTAATCGTTGTCATTACCGAGCAACCCAAGTAATGACAACAAAAGACTAACAGCATAGCCAAATCTGCGACGTGGCAAAATGGCCTGCTCCGCTTGGGAGCCATCCTGCCCCGAGCAGCAGTCAAGATGAAGATGGTGGACATTTGTGAATTTCCCTCTAAATTTTATCAACGTCCACTGAAAGTTACTAATAGTAATGAATGATGATCTACGTATATGAATATTAATGCGAGCAAAGGGCAAAAAGTATACAACGGTGGTCTATAAATTGATGCCTCACCACCTAAAAGCGCATCACGCTTGGCTGAACTTTAGGATGCTATCGGACTCTGAAAGTTTCCCATGTTGTATGCAGAGCCAATACATTTCAGAGTGGGAAACCCGTCGAGCACACCTGCAGAATTGTTGGGCCTTACAGCATTCCTAACCTGGGGCTTTGACCACCAAAGCTGCAGAAGTTTTGTGTCCGCGAGGGGTTCATCTGTGCTCATGCGGGCTACATGTATTTACTTTGCTCTCTATAGATTTCAATGATCGTACGTATCACCTTTGTCGCCTTCGTAGTATGATACATGCGAGATCCGAACGCCAGGCAGGTCAATTTGCAAGTATTTGCGTGAACGTACTGTGGACGTCTTCCGACCTGTATCAACATCTATCAGTGCGACCGGTTAATCAGCGAATACTTGCAATATGGCAGAATTGGAAGCAAGTACTTTCCCATAAGTTTCCCCGATTATGCTTCCGACCGATGCTAACGATGAAAATCAGGAAACTTCGGAACAAGTAATGCTCCTGAAGGGGGAAGACTCATGGCACAATTCACTGGAACAATGTCAACAAGTTCTTGACAACGCAGATGGTCTTGAGAAAATGGAGTCCATTCATAATATCTTAGTATTATTGAGAGCTTCTTTCCCCAAGAACGATGGAGCAAATCACTTTTATTCTCAATGGGACCGCTGCGCCGCACTTCATCATCACATCCAGACTCTAAGAGACAAGGTGGTTACCTTGAAACCCACAGAGCCAATGGACAATGATGATCTGGAGTTATATACTGAGCTTATTCTTAATAACATCTGGTCTGTTCTATTTAGCCAGGAAGCTGTTTGCATTATTTCTAATTGAATTTCAGGTATATGATAGAGATCCAACACTTTTTGGAGGCCGAACGCTCTCTCTTGTCGCTTTTAGAGACCGCGGAGAATGATTCCGAATTGGCTGCCAAAGTCCACCGAAGCTTATTAGGGCTTTATGAGAGAACTGGCCGCAGCATTCTTGCTAAGAGTTCTGCGTCCTCGGAGTGGGCCATTGTTGGTAGCAATTCGCGTGATATGAGCAACAATGTTGCTAATGCCTGGAGCAACATGGGCTACACGAGAGTTTCTGCCTTCGAGGCCTCAGATGGGATATTCTATCTTGGCAAAGCGATCTCGATAGCTAAGGATGTACCTGAGCCGAGCCGCTACCAACAGTTTAACATTGACCGCTTCTTACGAAATAGAGGACGCGCAAACCAGCAAATGCGCCGTTTTGAAGACGCCTTACGTGACTTTGATGAGGCGGAAGAATATCAGAAGAAGATCCATGGACCGAACAGTCACTATTATGGAGAGTGAGTTGGCTCTCTATCCGACTTTTTTTTGTTTTCTTTTTTGATACATAGAATTATTAACGTACACGATCTTTCGACCCATCTAGAACTCAATATGAGCGTGCCAAAATTGAAGCCTGGCGTGGTAATCTTGAAGAAGCATACTCGTTCGCCACAAAAGCTCACGATCTGGTATCCGCAGGCAAACCTACGCACGCAAGTGTGATGGCTGCACAGTACCGGCTAGGATGGATTGCTATGCTCCAGGGCAAAAATGATATTGCGTTGCAACACCTTGAGAAATCGCTAGTTATTTCGACGATGAATGAGCAACACAGAGGGAACTCGGGCGAGTCGGCGAGAATTCAATGGCGTATGTCACAAGTTTTGGAGCGCATGGGTAGTGAAGAAAATGCCCTGAGTCTTCGGGAGGCCGCTGTAAAGGTCAAAACCAGTCTGCTTGCTACCGGGGACTATGCTCAAGTTGAAGACGAAGACGATTCTTGGGATGCACTAGTCGGCTTGCTATATCGTTGAACGACAGGAAAATACTATTTATTGAATCCCATGATACTTGCTATGCATCTCAACCAGACTCATATCAGAAAACCTCATCGTGGCGATGTCGTGTTGTTTTTCACCCTGGGTATTGATCCCAGTTGTAGTGGTCACGTAGATTGGTGGCCACTTGGTATGCGATCTGACTTGATAGCCTTTCGCAAGAACACCACAAAGTCGTCCACACCCTGCGGCTCATTGAACCAGTGGCCTCCGTTTTCGTATTCATGAAAATCTACGCTGAGACCAAGATTGCCAATGAAATCCCGCAGAAGTAAACCGCTTTGAATACGGATAATGTCGTCGTCTTGGCAATGCTCGAGCAGAATTGGTGTTGACAGTAGTTGCTGTGGTGATAAAGACGTTTGCTGTTTATCGTCACCAAGATATAATCGCTGCATGGCCGCCAGCTTTTGACCAGTTTCATCGCCGACGAGCTCGAGAGCCGATGCAGCCTGATTAGCCAGCGGTAGCCAAGTGGAAAACCCGCATAAACCAGCGAAACCTCCTCTGCCATCGGCAAAAAATGCGGCTAAAGCACTGAGAGAGCAGAACATGTCAATAAAATTCTGTGAGCTCGATTCAAAAATTGACCTTACGTTGCAAAGCCTTGGCTAATTCCAACCAGAAAGATATTGCTTCTTGGCACAAGTAGCTCCTCCTGTTCGATCAATTCAGCGATCAGATTGACACTCGATCGCAAGCCTGGGACTTGCGGCTCGGCGCGAGCTTGTTGATCTTCCACGCTCCACATATCGAACCATTGGGACATTTCGATGCCGAAGCGCTCGGAGTGAAGGAACTTGGCTTGTGGGAATACCCATCGGACTGTAGGAAATAGATTCGGCAGTGTCTGCTCTGTTCCCGTGCATGTGGCCTCACATTCGAAAAACTCAGAGGCAAATTCCTGTGCTTCACTATCACGGCCGTGCAACAGGATAATAGTGTGGGTGTGGGTGTGGCCCGTAGCGGGGCCAACGACGAATGGCGAGGCAACCATTTTAGTACAGAAGAGGGAAATCTGATGTTCGATGCAGAAGCTGTAGAGACTCTTAGTCTATAGAACAAATGGGTTGCTAGAAGGCAGCTGAAAATGTTGATGGATAAGTTTTGCAGAAGATGAGTTAGGGGGAAGGTTACGCGCTTACACGTAAATCGATTCTCTCTGACTCACTGACCCAACTTTATCTTTGCCTCAAACTTTGAGGCTTGAAGGTATGAGCTACCTGAGGTATCTACCTTACCTATAGTACCTTATACTAGACTTTACCACCACGGTCCATACTTCAATATTTGGGGCTAAGTATATGAGTTTTCCATAGTCCCATGCAGCTTAATGTGTTCCATTAATCATTGAAGCGCGACAAGTCCCTATCTCCTAGTACCTAAAGAATAATCGCCGTCTGAGCTTCCGAAGCCATCTTGATTTCCGGCACCCTCATACATACTTTGAACGCTCTGCTGCACCCAGTTCTGGCCACCTTGTTGCTGCTGTTGATATGGTATAGGGGTTGATCGAGGAAGTTCTCTGGATCTATTCTCATCCTCACTAGCTCCAAATGGCTTTGCAGACTGGGAGTCCCATGATCGCCTTCCTGGCAATTCCTCTTGGACATGAATCTGGGGGTTATTGGAATGCATAGGCTGAGGCATCGCCATGTTGGGATTCTGGTGCGATGGAGGTTGTTGCTCGTAGAACTGATTTGGGGGAAACCCATGATGCTGTGATTGTTGCGAGAAACTTTGCTGTTGAAAATTGGGTGGCCGGAATCCTTGTTGAGATGGTGGGTACCGTTGAGAAGTTGCTTGTGACTGATTCTGTGCCCCAAGCATGAATGAGGATTTGTCCATCAGGTTAATGTTGCGTTCAAGCTCCCACAAAGCTCGGAGTCTCGCTTCTTTTGCCCTCCTAGCAGCATTTGTGCCGTATAGATCGTTCATATACTTGGCAAACTCAAGGTACGCGTCTTGTACCACACTGAAGTGGCGCACCTCGAGCTTTATGGCAGCATTGGGTATCTGAACGGCCTTGTGGTTGTTCCCTTGAGCCTCAAACTCAGCCAGCGCCAGTGCTGTTTGGCAGGCGTTGCGGATTTGTCGACCATTCCAGCGCGCATGCTCGTGTTTCATAAAGTGCTCGCCCGCGAACATGCAAATGTCTGTCTTGTCTAACTGAATTGTCTTTCCTTTCTGGGCTATACGCTTTTCGATCATTTCCAGATTAAGCTTGAACACTTGAATAGTCTTCTTGTGGTCAAGCTCGGGGTAATACAGGCTGACGTGAATTCTTGATGTGAATGCTTCGTCAAAATCGCCAACGCGGTTTGTCGTCAAGAACAGAATACCATTGTAGTACTCTAGAGTGCGAAGAAAGACTGATGTAGATTGTTAGACATCCGGCCCTTGAGCTGTTTGTTGCGGATGGTAAACTCACCGGCTACAAGCCCATTTCTCACATAGTCTTCCCTAGTCCTCTCTGCAAGGAAGATGTCTGCTTCATCAAGTAGCAAGATACATCCCCACTTGCTTGCCATTGCGAAGTTTGTCTCCAGCGCTTCTTCAACTTCTCGTGCTGTTGACCCAAGGTCACCTATTTGGTAGAAAATGCAAGTCAGCATCAGTGAAGAAGTTCGCCCAAGCTTGGTAACAAGTGCTCTTACCACAAGTGATTTGTAGCAGCGGCTTCTGAAACAGCTCCGCAACTCCCTCTGATGAGTGGTATTTGTCAGTATATATCTCCAACTTGAGGACAAATTGAGGTTACGGACCAGCTGTGGATGTTTTTCCTACTCCTGGGGCGCCGTGAAGGAGTAGAATAAGACCCTTTCCTGCTTGGGTATAAGTAATAGATCTCCCAAACTGTGAATAGATTCAGATTATTCACCTTTCCCTTTAACAATGTCGAATTCCTCTTTCTGTGACCGCGACGACGCCTTTTCACGGAAATGCTGCGAGATAAGCGACACAATCATATTCCGATGCCCTTCTTCTAGAACAAGGCGGTCAAGGGGTGTGCTCGGTTCCGTCTCGTCAGTATTTGGCTCCACTGCCGAATTGTCTGTTATCTCAATAGGAATTGAAGAGTGAACATCGGTAATATAGGAGAGATCCAATTTTGCTAATTCTCATTGTCAGAGCAGTCACTTATTGAGCATTCCAAAAGCCACATACCCCATTTTCGACTTCGGAGAACAAAACCGAATACTCTGTGAGTCATAATAACAAGCTCATCATTTGAAATGGAACCCACGCCGCTTGTATCGGCTTGCACCTCTTTCAAGGGCCGTGGTGAAATTGCCACCGAGGAGTGATCGTCGATAGCACGCGTTTTTGGCACAAGGCTTTCGATATACTCGGTCGCCTCCTTCTGATCGATAAAAGTGTCGTCGTATACAAATTCTCCGTAGCAACATGGTCCGTGACAAGTCTTTTGTCCTAGGTCTCCTTTGGAGCCTTTATCCGCTGGATCTGTGAGTTTAGTAATAACACTGCGTATTTCTGGCTTCCATTTTTCCTTGTCTCGAGGGATTGGCTTGCTTGGATCATCTGGGGCGTCTATAGATGAAGGGATGTCGAAGTCGATGACTACCTGGCTCTCAACCTCGTCTCGCGCTCCTAAAGTCAGACCAGAATAGTACATGTGCTTCATCGGTATCACGCTCATAAACTTTGCACCTCGATTGATGAGCTTTTGGCGGAATCTTTCGCCACTTGGAAGCTCTTGAACTTGATCCCATTCCGAATCACTAAAGTCTGCCCGTTTTGTTCGATGAAACCGAAGTGGATAGACTTCGAATGAGGTAACTTTTCTCTCCCTCAAAGATTTTGATGGAGAACTGTGCATATACTGGCCCCAAGTTGGTGCCATCAAAGTCGATGTACACGCAATCTATAAGGAAAGATGTGCTTCGTTTCTGAGCAGTAATATTATCCCACCAAGATCTGGTATTGACAAACCGATGGGCCGCGCTACTAGTTCTTATGACCCTGTAAGCCTGCTTACCATCGGCCCTGATTACTTCTGTACCTGGTCGGAAAAGATGCCAGAGGTCGGAGTAGAAGGCTTTGTGATTTTCAACTCCATCGAGGGCGGATTTCCTGGCTAATATGTCCGAATCGATGAATTTGAGGATGCATTCTAAGTGGCCTAGTGCTTTCAGCGAATCTGCGTCACTTTGTGCGTTTCCTTCTTTCTGCTCTTCTTCTTTCTGCTGTTTGGCCTCGTCTGACGATGCTGTATTTAGTTCGTCTATTAAGGACTCTGAGGTCAAATCTTTCTCAATGTGCTCATCGCCCACTGAAACTGATGGTTTAGCGGTCTCTTGGACAGTTTGTTGTGGCGAAACAGGAGATGTGTCGCTAACGACTGTGTCTTCTTTCGTGGAAGCTGACACCTTATTATGCTTCTTTTCCAATTCTGCATGCCACTGACGGAGGGTAGGCTCGCAATAGGTGATTGCTTTGAATGGCCTTGTAAAGATCACTGATACAGATCCTTCCCCGGTATCATCTAATGACTGTCCATCCGATCCAAGAATCTTGGCCATGGCCTTCCTCAAAACGGTGGAATTGATTCGTATTCTCTCCGGCAACTGTACCAGTCCGGCCGCAACGTCTTGTGCGAATTTGCCGTCTCTGAGCCAATCTGGTTTCTGATGTTGGCGGGGCTGAGAGTCAAACCAGTTTAAAGATTGACCGAGATTACTATCTTCGATAATAGGCTCTCCGACGAGAACGTCAATAGCATGTGCGTCCTTCTCCAGTGAATTTGCAAGTGGCTTGAATCCAGGCCAGTCTAAACGCTTTATTTCTGGCGCAGCATAAAATATGAGACTGGCCTCCTCCATAGCTTCGTTATCGTCGCCATGGGAGTGTTGCATTTTCAGGTTGGAGGCGTGTGTGTCCGATGCTTTTGGCTTATGCAATACACTGCCTTGCCGTCGACGTTCCATTTCTTCTGCCAAGAAAAGACGATCCAGATCCCACTCAAAGTTTTTACGAAGCCTTTCTCGACGATATCCGTAGTCAATCGTTCGATCATACTCATCATACTCAGTTTTGTTCTGCTTATCGTGGCCCGCTTCACAGACGTGATAGCGATCGAAGGGATCTGGTCTTTCATATTTTTTGTCGGACTGAACCTCCCACAGATACCTCCACGGTCCATACTGGCCAATTTGCTCCCTCCATTCAGGCCTATCGCTAAATTCGTTCATGCTCCATGTCGACGGTCCACCGTCTGATTCCCATTCTTTCCGGTGAAGATAAAGGCATTCCTCCATTCGCTTATATCGCTCTAGGTTGGCCATGACTTTTGGCTGATTGTTTCCTGGTTTAACTCCTGCATCTGCCGTGTTTTGGCTTAATGACGGCGTTGGAGCATCATTCTGGGTTCGCATCTCAAGCTCAGCAATCCGCAACTTAAGAGCTTCAATCTCACTAGTCGAGTTTCCAGAAGTCTGAGTTGTAGTTGCCGCTCCATCTTTTTTTGAACCGAAAGAGAAGCTTGGTGCTTCGCCGATGTCATCCTGAGTATCTACACCCAAAAATGAGGGTGGCACAGGTTGCGGATTTTCCCTCATATTGAACACAACGTGGTTACAGAATCGATAGAGCTTCTTCTACCGCCGAGGAAAAAGGTATTAAGGATTCTTTGGTTTAGAGAAGAGCAAATTAGGTTCCAACCAATGGATCGCAACCACTATTAAAGCATTAACAATGGCGTCAATAGATGGAAAACGGGGCATCGGTCTTTCGGCATCAACTGCGGAGGCGACGCGTACCTACTTCGACCTGCGTTCCCAGAGCCTCATTATGCATGCAGCAGGAAACCAATATCTGACATGGATGCACTAAAAATATATGAGGCCGATGTTATTTCGTCCAACCAACGAGTAGTTCGTCCATAATGTGGATAACAGGCAGCAGGTTTCGCCTCATTGATCTCCCCATGGAGTAAGTTCGCCTCAAGAGGAGGCACCCAAAATGTAACATTAGCTGCATACTTGTGGGAGTCCTAAAGAATCCTTCGATTCTAAGAAGTACACGTGGACAACTTGTGTCGTCTCTTTGCATTTAGGCTGGCGATCTTGCCCCTCATTTGCCATGCCCGCCTCAGTTGATAGACGACAATCTGGTACGAGGCGTTTCTCGGCAGTGTGTTACATAGATAAGCATGTTCACAACTAATGCCTCTCTAGACATAGCTAATCCAAACAAGAAAGCTACTGTCCTTTAGCACTGAATCGATTGTCCATATGTCATCTTGAGCTATTACGAACAACAAAATCCCCATAAGTTACCTGAATGCTTAAATAATGCTGTCGGGATTTCAGAATCACTCGGCCATGCTAAAACAGTAACAACCCAATGATCAGGACATGCCGAATAACGATCCATTCTCGGATAGAACCTCTCGGCCAGCGGCTGTGGATTTCATCGATAATCGGCTACCAAAATATCACCCCGCCTTTATGAATTCTACATCACATTATGACACAGAGGTCGGGAAATATGTTTCCAATACTCAAGTCGCCGTTTCCACAGAGAGCAGCGGCGCCATCTCTATGAGTAACACATCCGAACCATTAGATTACGGAGTTTCGTCCCCGAGGCCAAATTGGACAAATATCGAGGCGTTGAAGTGTTGGAATGATCTCTTCCCCGCCGCCCTGAATAAACTCATATCAACATCGTCAGAGCCTAGTGGACGTTCAAAGTCAGAATATAGTATCCGGCAAGGTAAAAATGATTGGAATGCAGTCTACAATGCACTTGAAAATGCAAAAGCCAAATATGAGCAGTCGAACAAGGTGGCAGGAATGTTGCGCAAGACTGGCGAGAACATTGCACCTGTTGCGCAGGCACTAAAGATCGCTTCGAACATGGACCCTGGTAGCCCTTATTCAACACCTGTCTTAGGCGCTGTGAACATTTTCTTGGATGTAAGATCTAACATCCGACGTACAACTAGTAGGCAGTGGAACCTGTCATTGATGCGTATTGACATAGGCCGTGAAAACCGCTGCAAACGTCCGCCAGCAGGTTCTCGAAGAATTTAATGATATTATCCCAAAGATTTATGACATAGAGTTCTTTCTCGTCACCTTTCCGGAGGATGTCCATATCTCAAGCGCATCACTCGATCTCACTGTTACCATACTTCTCGCAATTGAGCAGACCATCGGTTTCTTCATTAGTAATCGCTGTAAGTTTACATGAAGTATTTAAAAAAAGGTAATTATGGAATTGACACTTAGTATTATGCGAGAAGTTGTCCGTGGAGTTAAAGCCATGGGAATGGGGGCCAGCTACGAAACAGATCTACTGAAGAGCTTGAATACCATTAAAGCCAAAAGCAAAACATTATTAGAAGAAGCCGAAAAATCACAAATGCATAAATTCGATCGACGTACGTATCATCATTTGTAATTCTCATTTTAAGAGTCCATCTAACAGCTAGGCTTTGATCAAGATTCCCAAAGAATGGAGAAGGGCCAACAGCAAGTACTACAAGGCCAGGCGGATTTGCTTAATATTGTTCAGTCACTGCTCATAGACCATGAGAAGCAGAAGAAAGAAGCACGGGAAAAGGATAATGAGATTCAACGAATGCATGGTGAGTTACGCCGTCTCCTGTTCAAATTATTGTTTCTAATAATAACATTGCATCAAATGCAGTGAAACTTGAGCACTCTTTGCAAACAATCACAACTCTTACTATCCAGAATGAAACTTTGCGCAGCATCTCACCCATACAGAATAATATGTGGCTTCCACCACCTAATAGGCCGACACCAACCTATACATGGTATCTAAACCAAGATGCTCTGCGCTGGATGATCAAGATCCCGGACGCCGATCTCATTGATATCTCTTTCATTCATAGCAGGAAGAGTTCACTGTCTACTAAAGACATTGCGCAAGCCGAACAAACAGTCCATTCGCAGGTATTCCGCAACTGGATAGTATCTCCAAACTCAGCCAAACTGTTAGTTCACTGGGATTTCCAGCCACCAAAGACGATCGCAGGCATCTCGCCTCTATCTCTATTCTGCAGTACCCTAACACAAGGCCTGCGAACTAAACAGCACATGCTATCCGTATTGTGGTTCTGTGGGCGACACATTGACACAAGCGAGGCTGGTGAGCATGTTGGTGGTCATTCTATGCTTGCCAGCATAATAGATCAGCTATTACGACAACATACATTTGACACGAGGTCATTGTCGAGTAGCTTCAATATGGCACGCTTGCAGCAGAACGACTATGATGAATTGCTAGGCCTGCTTGATTGGCTGGTAAAAGAATTACCGAATACAATGACGCTATTCTGCATCGTCGATGGTGTAGCGTTGTTTGAACGAGGGGAATATTGGGAGAGAAGTGCATCGGTATTTTTAAAGATGGTTAATTTGAGCAATGATCCGACTGTGCCAGCTGTTGTAAAAGTTTTGTTCACAAGTACGCCCGGAACTGATATGGTGAGAGGGGCATTCGAACAAGAGGATCTAATCTTGGAGGTTGGCAACCTACTGAAGTGGGCGTCGGTGTCAAGTGAAGAGCGTATGGCACGAGTGCTGGGAGAATAGGAATGGCCAACGTAATTTATTGAGCATTCAATATCGATGGAAGCTTTTCAAGGAACACGTCGCGGCAGAAGCGTAATATGTAATTATTTATTCCCTTTCTGCCATGCTCTTAGAGTTGATTGCGTAGCTAGAGTTCTTGGATGACTTGCGCCTAGTATCGTTTGCTGCAGATCATAGCAAGTCTGCATTAGCCTTAGAGCATCTTCTTGACGATTCCTGTCTTTCCAAAGAACCGCGAGTTTTCTCATGTAATGCAGCGTATCAGGGTGGTGAGTTCCAAGCTTCTTTTTACAAATCTCAACCAGCCGCAGCTGCAGCTCCTCAGCTTCTTCCCACCGGTTTTGTCTTCTGTATGTTAACGCAAGGTTATTCATACCAATCAAAGTGTCAGGATGATCAATTCCGAGCTCTGCTTTGAAACCTTCGATCGCGCGTAATTCCAGCTTTTCGGCTTCTATATGCCGGCCTTGGATCTTATACGTCGATGCTAGGTTAATCATGCTGATTAGTGTGTCTTGATGATCCGCTCCAAGTTTCGTCTTGAGGCCCTCAAGCACCCGTTCTTGCAGCTTTGCAGCTTGTTCCAATAAGCTTTGCTTCCGATACGTTAATGCTAGGTTGCCCATACTAATCAGTGTATCAGTATGATCAACCCCCAATTTCTTCGTAAGGCCCTCCACCGCCCGTAGGTCTAGCTTTTCAGCCTCCTTCCATCGACCCTGTTTTCGGTAGGTTGCTGCTAGGTTACTCATGTTGTGTAGAGTCTTAGGGTGATCGTCCCCCAGCTTCGTCTTAAGATTCTCCGTCACTCGTTCCCATATACTTTCCGCTTCCTGATACCTCCCGTCATAATACAGGCATTTTGCATATTTCCGTAAAAGATCAAGTTTGCCTTTATCGTCTTCGCTAATCAGTGGCGACCCGAGAACGTAATGCGCGTGCGGCATACACGACCTCCAAGTTCTTTTGTCGTAGTCAATGCTTCCCATATTCTTTGCCAATATTGCGATGGTTTTGCTGGCCCAATGAGATAGTAACCCTTCCTTCCGAAGCCAATTTCTCATTGCCAAGTGCACCAATCGATGGATAGTCACAGCCGAGTCGGCAGACCGCTTAGCGATGAACGAGTATCCTTGCAGCGTCCCCATCGCTTCCATCTCTTGTTTCCGCGATTGACCCGGTGGAAGAAGCGATTGCGGTATGTCTTTCGCATCTACGCACGCCATAAAAGATAGATAGTCTGCTGCAAGAGGATCCCGGTGGCGGATTTGCTCAAAAGATATAAGCCACGTAGTGGCTATAGGATTCTTCAGGTCGTGGTAACGACCATCGTCTTCGAAATCCTCGCTAAGAAGATCAATGACATCTTCTTCTTGCTCTTCCAGCAGCGATAGATAGTCACCCAAGCTAATTCCGTTGGTATTTATATACACCGCTGCTTGGACAATGGCTAATGGCAGGTACATGAGCTGGACGAGAAGGGCTTCCACATCTTGTTGACTAACAGGTTCCTGATCAACTAGGCATTTCTCCAGAAGCTCTTTGCCATCCTCTTCGTTCATGGCATATAATTCTACCACGTTCCGACCAGCGAGCCTGACTGCTGCCTTCTTATCGCGCGTTGTGAAGATGATTGACCCATGGACGCTTTTTGGCATATAGTCAATCAGGCGACTGGATTCCTCCTGTAACGGCCGGTCAACCCACATGCCGATTTCGTCAGCATTATCAAACACCAAAAGCCACTGGCCTGCGCTCTCGCTGCTCAGGTGATTCTGCACAAGCCTTTTCACGTCTGCTTTTGCATCGTCATATCCGGAAATACCCAACTTCGCGGCGGCATTGCGATATGCCTGTCCTAAACTTTCCTTGCTGGTTGCTGGAATCCATATAACCGAGCAATTTTTATGGTCATTCTTTACTCGATAGACCAACTCAAGAGCGAGCTGCGTCTTGCCGACCCCGCCAAGTCCTGAGATTGCGACTTTCGCGGTATGCTGCCCCGGGAATAGCATCTGACGAAGCCTTTTTAGATCAGACTCGCGGCTGGTGAAAGAGGGATTCCGTTCAAATGGTACGATCCAAGTACAGTTCTCAGCTTTATACTATTAAATTATTAAGAATGATATGAGAGGGAGTGGAGGGCAACATACCTGTTTGGCTACTAGGACCATCGTCATGGCTCGTGGCATCGACAATCTCTTTTTTAAGCCGACGAACTGCATTTGCCTTCCCTTCCCCATATATCATCGGCATGAATATACCGAATATACCAAGAAGGCAATATGCCCAATCTTCTTCGAGAGTGGTCTGTCGTGTTTCAGCCCATTTGAACCGTTCCTCAACGCTATACATTGAAGGGTCGTTTCCTCGGAGCGCTTGGACCCCAATATTTGTTATTTCGTGAATTTGTCGCTCAAGAGTCCTTTTGTCACCAAGCCGTAGGCCATTCTTTGTGAAGAACTCGACTGAGGCTGGTGCCAGAAGCTCTTGCAAAGTCCAGCCTCGAGTAAACCATTTGCTTCTCCGAAGAGCCGACTCCCATATAGGCTGAGACTGCTGGCTATCGCTCTTGGACTCAGAGTCTAAGATGTCCGATAAATATGCATAGCATCGAGCTGCATTCTGATACCAACGATACATGGAGTTGATTGCCTCAGCAAGCTCGGTATTATTTGCCTTGTCGATACAGCAGGTATCTACCCATATGTATCGTAGGCCATCGCGTCTTGCTTGTGCCGCACAGAACCGGATCTTCTCGTAACCAGTCTTTTCCATCCCCGTGCCGTCGACCAGGTCTTTGAAAGTGACTTCTTGAGAATCTGAGTCCCATGTGTGCGAGAGAATGGCATATCTGGGTATGGCACCAGCTGGCGCTTTTATCAACCGAAACTGGTCGTTGTCGCAATCAAGCAGTCGCATTGTTCCAAGCGGGGTCTACAATCAAACGAGTGGCAATCGAAGTCGCATACCACAATGGTAGTACTATTGGCGTGGGTTCATGAATTGCCGGTACATATGGAGTGAATGATAACATAAAGACATAACATGAAGACTGAGAGCAATGCACTGATAGAACCTGCGGACAGGCCAAGAGAGACACAGGTAGTGCTGAAGAATTAGGAGCTGAACGGCGATGAAGCTGCGATCGCTGCCTTAAAAATGATCTTCCGTGCCTTAAGTGGTTGGTATGGTAGGGTTATTCATTGCTCTGGACCTGGAAAAATGGACACTAATGCAACATACGCATTTCGTGCTTACCCTATGTTGACAGTGCTCCACTGAGTTTAGATCAAGCCAATAAACACACATTACGGGGAGCTGTCAGAGAAGTTGTTCAAGTCTTCATGATGTGTGCAGCTAGATATGACTACTAATCAAGAAATTGCTTACTTGGGAGGCTAATAAATTAGAAACTAAGTTAAACCGAAAGTTTGATAGGATGTTAAACGTAGAGGTACAGGTATAAAGAGCTATACTCCCTGGGTATTTCCCTTTCTCCTTTAAAAAGATATTTATCCCACCTCCCCCTATCTAAGATAGAACCGGTTCCTAAATGTCCATTCCTTATTTGATCGTTGGCTATCATACGCATATATACCATGTTGGTAAAATCTAGAATGATATTAAGAAGCGGTTGATAGAGAACATCAAAATCCATGTCCTTTGCAAACTTAGTGCGCTACCGATGCGCATCCTTAAAAGCACCAAGGACTGAGTTGGCTTTGCGGCCGCAAAAGGTTATTAAAATAAAAGTATACAATATCCCGGGCTTACAATAAAACTGACTGTCGATGTTCTTGTTGAGCAATCATTACAAGGTCGATCACCGGAAGGCTTGTACAATCTGGTGGAGTTATTGTAGGTACCACCTCTATATATATTGACTTGATTTCCACTGGCTGTTATCATGAGCACTACTATTAAATTTGAAATTTTGTTAAGTCATGGCTATGACAATTTACATAACTTGCACTTGCCGTAGAGAGAAGAGGGAAGAAGCAAGAAACTCGAACATGTAGCGACTCAGCATTTATCCAGCCAGGTGTAAAACATGATGCTGTATTTAACTCTAACCCTGGCAGAAAGAAAGAGAGCTCTTTGCTTGCAAAACTGGGGTACGGACACTAAAAGTCTGGCTTAAAATTAGATACTTCTTTTCAATTGTCCAACTTCCTGATTTCTAGGGACTACCTAACCTCCATAGTCGTCACAGTGATCTGCGAAAAAGTGGCAATTCAATCATGATACGAAGCTACGAATAGAGTGGTTTAAACGTTAAGAGGATTTTATGGCATCGTCAACTAATAACTTTGTGCCTCATAGCTGATGCTTTTCTCATTGTAAGAGGGTGAATCTAACACCCGGAACGTAACACTGATAATGCAATTCATTATCCCCTGACAACTTACTAAACATTTATAATATCTAAGTTAGGATTTCGTCTTGCGGAGAATCGTGTAAATGGCTTACATGGAGCTTTGCGGAGATTCTCGTATAGAAAATTGCAAGGAGATTTTGCGGTGTTGCGGAGAAGACTTGCGCGGAGCGCTATTAGAGAAGTCTTGCGGAGAGTGAGAAAAACTCCACTCCTAGAAGTTTAGCTGATTGCTTATATTGCAATACCTCTCAATATAAATCCACTGTGGATGAACCTTTCTGCACTTTCCGATTCCATCATAAGTCATCTTGCGCATTCAGCTTGCATCTACGAGAATCATCACTTAGCTGAAATATTTTTACAGCACTCGAAAACATGGCGGCAACCGGCCAATCTCCCACCGCAGACATGCCACGCCAAATCGCCATCATAGGCGCTGGTGTGGTCGGAACCGCCTTAGCGACACAGCTTATTCACGCTGGCAACTCTGTCAGCATTAGTAATTCGAGAGGTCCTGATAGCCTTCGTGATGTGGAGAGGACAACGGGTGCCAGAGCAATGGATACCGGGCGCGCAGTTTCTGAAGCAGATGTCGTTATTCTCGCGGTACCGATGAGCGGTATTCTGCCCTTGCAGCCGCTTTTACAAACATCTTTGCGCCCCGCCACCATCTTGATTGATGCCTGCAACTATTATCCCACGCGTGATGGGAACATCCAGCCGTTGGATGAAGGCATGACAGAGAGTGTTTGGATGTCGAACACCTTCTCACACCCGGTTGTGAAGGCATTGAATAACATTGTTGCTCTCAACATTGCTTCTAGTGCGAAACCAAAGGGTTCTCCGAAGAGAGTGGCACTCCCAGTCTCAGGAGACGACGAGAAGTCCGTGGCGGTTGTGATGGAATTGGTAGAAGCAATGGGATTCGACGCATTTAACGCAGGGCAACTAGCAGATTCGTGGCGACAGCAACCTGGACAGCCAGCTTATTGTACTGAGCCGAATCTGAAAGAACTAGTAAGTTTACTTAGTTCTGCAAACCGGGACGGTGTAAGCGCAAAACGAGACCAAGGGATGGCGCTTGCACAGAAGTTACCGCCAGATTTCCCTCCGCAAGTTATGGTGAAGGTAGCGCGATTAGGGGCCGGTCTTGACTGGTGGAAGCCTGGAAGCTGGCTGGCAGCAGCGAAATTTGCGTATGCTCTTGCTCGGGCGAGTTTCAAACGCTCTGCTTAAAGAAGATTGGCTGTGTGAAAGGCGTTGAGTCAGTTGGCTAATATTAATTGCTCGAGGGGCACGCCACGAACTTCAACCGAGCCAGGCAAACGGGAAATGGTATACCTACAATCTTTTTGTTGTGACTGAAGATTTCTGTTTTTGATATTTTCTATTTACATGTCAGATATTGCGCAGTGACCAGATCTATTGATCAAGGTTATGGCTAGCTTTACGATCGCGGACTGGGCAGCATAGCGACCGCACCCCAAATTGTTGAAACCGCCTGAATTCATGGAAGTATCTCTCATAGAAGGCCGCCACTAATAAATATAATACATAGATATCTATATGCCATCCATGGATCTGAATTTAGTGTTGAATTAACTATCTAATGGCTTCACCACCAAGGAGCTGACGTGTCGCGGTAGACATTCGTCCCACAGTGAACTTCACCATCCAGCTCGTGATGATCATACCAATCATCGATAAACGTGACGTTAAAGTTTATCTTGGAATACGAATCGCGGACTGCTGCCGCAAATATGTCTTTCCCGTCAATAATTGGGCCCCATTGAGCGGGTGCCAGAATCTGAGAATCGCTTAGCACGACACCATTGATGGCGCCTGGGTACATCGCAGTGAGACGAGGGCCTGTATAACGTGTCGTGGTCTGTCTCTTCTCCAAAGGTCCATTGGGATTGATGGCTTCGATGATCGAGAGAGGTTTCAGCACTGGTGCTCCTTTGAATGAGGCGACGCTGTGAAGCTGCTGAGGCTGAGCCCCGTTGGCTGTGCAGGGAAATGACTCGTTATAGTAGATGCCAGGGACGTGAAGAATCTCTTCATCGGTGAGTCCGACTGCAGCTTTAACAATCTCGATGTTCTTCTGGATGTACTGATTGGCGTAGGTGTTGAGCTCTGTCAGGTTGGCTATTTGCAGGACCTGATCGATGGTGAGGTTGGGCAGACAACCCTGAAAACCCGGCTTGGGGTCAGAAGCCTGTTGAATTCGTGACACGGCCGTGACATTGCCATGTCCAGCCGCTTGCGCATCTTTCAGAAGCTGGATACCGGCAATTGGGTCGGCAAGCATAACAATCCAGCCTCGCGAATTGTTCGCCGGTAGGAATTGCATATACTCGTCTGTATGCCCGACCAGAAGCCAATCATGGTCAGTAATAACGGGGTCTTGTGCCTCTTGGGCCCTAAGAAACGCCATGATCCATGGATCTTCCGAGTCTTGCTGGCCCATTATGATACGACCGGCAGCATATGTTTTGTTGTTGAAGCTGTGCGGTGGGATTGTTTCCAGATTTCCCATGGAATCAGTCGTACCACCTCGCCACAGATACTGGATTGCGCCAACGGAGTCAGATCGCAAGTCTGTAAAGACTTGTCGGCCGGCGGAGCGGTACTCCTGTCCGGATCTGATATTGATGCGTATCACCACTGGTCCGTCGGGCCCGGGGATGCTGGAATAGCCCGGCTCAAAAAAGTCTTGTACCCAAATGTCAGGATCTGTGGTGAACTCAAAGATAGGCTTCTCAATGCCGGCCTGAGCGACGGGGCCCTTCAGTGCCTCGACGAACTTTTCTTGAGGAGCACCTATACCCGGATAGTAATTAGTGAAGACTTGCTGAGCACGCTGAAGGTGATGATGAGTCAATACGGGAGCAACACGCAATGCCACCGAGTCGCTGCCCGATTCCGATCCGTCAGTGACGTTGAAAAGAACTTGAACACGGCCGTCCCAAACTTGCGGGTACCGCGTAGTGCGGCCGTCGATGCCTAATTCCAGTCCTGCTTTGAGTTCTTGCGCAGTAAAGGTGGTGTTTTCCATCACATACACCCAATCCTTGTCTTCCTTGTAGAAGATGCGCACATTATCGGCTGCATTGTCTCCTGAGATGCCAATGCTGCCGACAGCATTGTCACTGAGAGTCTGGATTGGCAGCGTGACAAGCGGCGCAATGTACTTGGAATTGCGGAGAATATTGTCAGAAGCGTCGTTACACATCGACAATTCTCCATCGAGAGTTTGAGACGTGACCTGGGACGAGCATCGGCCATCGGTGTCTCCAATGTTGGCCAGAAACAGAGCGCCATAATCTTCGGTCCATAAAGTTTTGTCGGCATCAGTCTGGTCTGTCGAATCTATTTTACCATCACGATTGCTATCGGCGAGGATGGTGGCCTGAATTGCATTGCTGGCTCTCGCCAAACCTGAATCCAGTCAGTACACTCACTGTGGCCCTCGTTGTTTATCAAATTGACAGGGAAAATACCGAGAATAGCCACTGCCGCCTGCTTTGAGAAATGCATTGGAACAGTCTGTTCAGGATGTCTTACACAATGTGGGCTCAGAGTTGCCAAGCATAAGGGTGTCAAGGTCTTTTAAAAGATCTACGGCTTTGCTGACTTGTGATAAAGCCGAGGATTGGCAGCCGCACCCCTGTCAACATCATGCAAACACCTTCAAAAACATCCTCTTGGCAGGATGGGAATACGAGACAACTTGGCGCTAAGTTGTTAAATTTGTCTTTCCTGGAACTCCATGATTCATCTAACAGAGAAAGCAGGAGCAGTAGTTGGTGTTTTAAAACCAACTACCTTGATTCTTCCCCTGGTTGAACAACATGGTCCTTCTTTGTAAGTCAACATATGAGGCTGATAATTAAACAGTAAATGGTGCATTTAAGGTGAAAGCCACCCGGGTTCTAGCGTGGAGACCTCTGTCAGACCATAACGACAGGGCGTCAATGGGGCTGAGTACCGTGTTGCTGTAGTATCCTTTCCGTCTGCCGTAGTATCCATGGTGTAATAGCCATCTGAGCGGATATGATCCACATAGCTTAAAAGTGAAAAGAGACTGCTGTCAGGCATTGAATGGCAAAGGGGATTCATAGGTTCACAACAATGGAAAAATAACAGTAATATTTAATCTCGTGGGAGATCTGAGAATAATTCAAAATGTTTGCGGTGAATCTCAGCGCAGAATTTGTTTCTATACCTGTTTATACCAGTGTTGCATAGTAATTCGGCGTCGGAAGTTATGTCCAAACTCCGATGTCTCATTCAATCTCTTCTTTCAATGCACGCTTACTGTAACTACCATCCTACCATTTCTTATCTCTAACGATAAAAACTGGGCCTTTAGTTACCAAGCGATTTTACCCTCCGTAGTGGTTACCTTACCAGTTGACTTGTCTCGTCACAAGCAAATCTACCTATAATTACATCCGAGGCAAGCCCTCTTATATATACACAATTTATAATATCAGTAGATAACTCTTCTCATAACTCAACATCAGCTATTATACTATCGGACATGCGAACCGGGAATAACCCTTGAGTAAGAAGGTGATGGCTCGGTCAGCGCGTATCGTCCCAGCATTGCCTTTATCACAGATGCCGCCGTAGCAGCCGCAAACGGCTGCCATACTTTGTTCTTGTGACTATCGGCATAATCGCAAACTCCCTTGATGATAATACAAGGCAATTCGTCCCAAATACCAGCACCTTCCATCTCAAAAGCGATGATATCTCGCTGTCTAGCGATCCGGTCACGATGTTCACCGGACTTCATCACCGTATCACCAGAAGCCACGCAGCCAACGAAGATCTCTGGGCATTGTGCGTCGTCCAGTCCCAAATCTTTCTTCATTAATAAGCGCTCCCTTCGTACAAGTTGTCCTTCATCGCACATGAGTGTGGAACAAAGCGCCTGGGCAGCTTCTTCACAAAGGCCATCCGACTCCTGATTGCATTTACACTTCTGCGATGCTCGGTGTTTATGGTGATAGCTGGCCGCAAATAGCTTGTCCTCGTCCACACCGGGATATTGGTAACTGCATCGATGCCTCTCTTTTATTGCTGCGGATTGTAAGTCTCTTAGATATTGTCCGGCTTTCTGCCGCAGTTGCCTTCGTCCACGCTCAGTTTCAAAACTGGCGATTAGAGAGCGAATGTCTTTATTTGGTCGACCGAGGCTGTCGTATACTGTGTCCTTGGTCATGAATTTGTTAGGGTATTGTCTTCCCAGGGTATGCTGAATCACCGTTTTGCTAATGACTACATCGCCCAAGAGGATTTCGTCTACGCCCGTGCCTGGTACGCCGCCACATATTCCCACAAGAAGCGTAAGTTTCACTGCGGAATAGCTTGACCTAAAGTTAGCCGCCGCTCCAGCCGCAGAAACTGTGCCAATGTTGGGGAGAAGTGCCAGCACGACGTTATGCTTCCCAATTGAACCGGTTGTGTACGTGTTTGTATCGCTATGCGCGCGCCCATACGAATCTCCGTCTTCGTCCCAGAACTGATCAAAGACTAGTGAAACGGCATCGTATTCGAGAGGTAATGTGCAGATGATTGCAACATGGAAATCCTCACGACAACGTGGCTGGTCGTCGCTAGGCATACCACCTCGATTTTCCATTGGCAACCTCTCAATCATAGCGAGTTCACGGAAGGGATTGACTACACTCAATCAGCATAATAGCGCTTTAATGGGTGATGTTGCACGTACATCCTGCAAAATTACTGGAATTAATCTGTATGCCACTCGCATTGTTGTTATATTGAGGCCCATCGCCTGACGAGATGTTTTGCGGACCGGAGCCATGATTACTGATAGATGTATTGGAAGGCATGGTTGGTATTGTGCCCTGTTATTACAAGGCCGACGTGCAGATGACCTTGTTGTTCTTGTGGAGAGTACATGTAATTGAGCCTGCAGAGCGACGGAACAAACCTCGTTGACGCTGAGGACTTGGCGAAAATTTACCCGCGAGGTTTTCCAAGTGGACAATTTGCTGAAATATCGCTTCTAAGTCCCTCGCCTGCCGGAAGCCTGAGCGATCTTTTGCATCATTGAGATGGAGGGTTACTGGACTCGCTGGGACATTCACTCAGTTTCTTTTCCCCACCTCTTTCTTACCTGATATTCAATTTGTTGCTGTATGAACCAATAGAACTTGAATGTTCAACATCTGCTGTTTATAGGCTGGACAGCTTCTTCCTCCGAGGCTTTCCCTTGCGGCCCAACGATTCCCCACTCTTCCTCACACCATGTGTTTTGTGATACTGCAAGAATATTTCTGCGGGATATGCAACGCGAATATTTACTGAGCTTTATCCAGGCCTGGCAGTCGCACGGATGGCGACGACCTCAAGTTCCCACATCAGTAGCCATGGCGGCGGCTCTCAAAACATTCATACCGGCGACGGGCCTCAGTACAACAACGATAAGGGCCACCAGTTTAATCATAACAACTTCTATGGGAGTAAGGCATTGACTTCGGGCGAAAAATGATCTCTATTTCTTTTTTTTCTGACCTACTATAGCCAACATAAAGGATCCAGCATACGAAGAGGCGGAAAGGCTTCAAAAAGAAAAAGAAGGTAAGGCGATTGATCTTTCAATTAGTCTGCTTAGCTGCCGGTTCAATAAGAGAGCTGTGACAACTAACTAGTGGCAGAGTGCCTGCGTTCTCTCAGCTACCAGAACATTGACGCTCGGAAGATAGATATATCTTCAGCCCATCCCACAACGTGCAACTGGCTCTTTAACACCGAGCAATTTCAGCAGTGGTGTCAACGTACCGAGCTCTCAAGCCACAACGGAGTACTTTGGATCAAAGGGAATCCAGGCACAGGAAAATCAACGCTGATGAAACACACCTTGCAATATTGCGAAGGGAAGCTATTTGAGAAGGCTATTGTTGCGGCGCATTTCTTTAATGCTCGCGGCGATAGTTTTGAGCAGACACCAATCGGTATGCTGCGTTCATTAGTATACCAACTAATTCTCAAGGAGTCTTCCACATACGAACGATTCATCCCTCTGTTTCGTAACAAACGACAGAAACATACAGAGTGCGCATGGCGAGAGCCAGAACTGCAAGATTTCCTGCTTTCAGAGATACTGGTTTGCCCAAAACCGCTTGTCCTTTTTGTTGACGCATTGGATGAATGCAGCGAATCACATGTACGAAGCCTCGTGCGCTTCCTTGAAGATCTCAGCATCAAGGCAAAGATGACTCTCAATATCTGTTTATCAAGCCGCCATTATCCAAACATCAGCATGGAAAAGCATTTGGAATTGGTTGTAGAAACTACGAGCGAGCACAACAAGGACATCATCAAATACGCCGGCGATAAGTTGACAAAGATAGATGAGCAGATCAAAACAAAAGTCCTACAAAAGGCATCTGGTGTCTTTATGTGGGTTGTGCTTGTCATTGAAATGTTGAACAGAGCATATGATGAAGGCCAACTCGAAGCTATGCACCAACTGCTACAAGAGGTACCTAGCGATCTCGATGAAGTGTTTCTCACACTGCTGAGTAAAGACAATCCAAGAAAGCAAGAGACTTTATTTATGCTCCAGTTTGTTTTATTCACGAGAAAATTACTCAAACCAAGTGAGCTATACTTTGCTACTCTGGCTGAAATGGAGGTTCACGTGGGACCCTGGGACCCAGCACGAATAACGCCAGACGATATCCGGCGGCGAATCACCCATTCATCGAGGGGCCTTATTGAAGTACGACAAAGAGGAACCGTACAATTTATCCACGAATCCGTCAAAGATTTTCTTGTTCGAAATAAAAGATTGCGAATACTAGATCCAGACCTTGAATCAGATATCACCAGCAGAAGTCATGAACGTCTAAGATCCTGCTGCATGTCGTATATGACGACACAATTTTCTCAGCCAGCAACAGACACGGCGCAAATAATTGCTCTCGGGAGCCAATACCCATTTTTAGAGTATGCATCCACGTATATTCTATCGCACGCAGAGTTGTCAGACAGCGTCAAGCAAACTCAGTTTTTACAATTCTTACATGACAACCCTCTCATTTTGGAACGAATGAGACTATTTCATAACACTTTTGAGAAGAATTCTCCCACTTGTATTAAAGGCGTCTCATTACTTCACATGTTCGCATATCATGACTTAAATAGGCTCATGAAGATTCTACCCGAGAAAGAGATCGACGTTGACGCTCACGGAGGATTCTTCGGCACGGCACTTCAGACAGCTGCAGCAGGAGATCGACGGGAGGTCGTGAAAACACTGCTCCAAAAGGGGGCAAATATCAATGTTCAAGGAGGATTTTTCAACACTGCACTTCAGGCAGCTGCTGCAATGAACTGGGACAAAGAGATTGTGTCAATGCTACTGAAAGATGGGGCAAATACCAACGCTCAAGGAGGCTTCTTTGGCACCGCACTCAATGCAGCAGCTGCTAAAGGCGACCTGAATATTATAAAAATGTTGCTTAAAGAGGGAGCAAATATCAATGCTCAAGGAGGTGTCTTTGGCACTGTACTCCAAGCAGCAGCTGTTAATGGTCATCAAGCTGCTGTAGAAATTCTACTTGAAAAGGGGGCAGATATCAATGCTCAAGGAGGAATTTTTAATACGGCACTCCAGGCAGCTGCATCGGAAGGCCACAAAGAGGTTATATCAATGCTGCTTAAAGAGGGAGTAAATATCAACGCTCAAGGAGGCTTTTTTGGCACTGCACTCCAAGCAGCGGCCGCTAAAGGCAAGAAAGATATCGTAGAAATTCTGCTTGAAGGGGGTGCCGACATTAATATCCAATCAGGCGCCTACGGCACCGCACTCCGTGCAGCTGTATCAGAAGGCCACAAAATTATCGCAAGAATGTTACTCAAAGAGGGAGAAAAGGTTCATAAACAAAAAGACATTTTCGGCACCACGCTCAATACAGCTATTGTGGAAAGCGAGAAAACGATTACAGATATACGAGGGGCAGATGTCATTACTCGAGGAGGGGCAGATGGGGTCTCATCCCAAGCAGTTATATACACAGGCAATGACGATGGCGAAGTCCTATTTAAAAAAGTAGCAAACTGGGATATCAAGCGGGATTACTTCAGTACTGCACTTCAAAGGGCTATAATTACTAACAATAATGAAGAGATTATCGCGGTATTACTTAAAGAAGGGGTCAACACTAATACTCGAAACATTGCCTTCAAAGCGCTCTTCAAAGGTATATCCAAGAAGAGCAAAGGTTTAATGGGGGTGTTACTTGAAGGGGACATGCGCGCCAATTGTCAATGGATATTTGACACAGCGCTCTGTATAGCTGCGAGTAAAGGTATGAAGGATTTTGTGGCCAAATTACGTGAGAAGGGAGCAAAATTCAATACTCGCGACATATTGTTTTCATACACTTTTATAGCAGATCCTAAGAGAGGCATTCGAGACGGTGCCTTCGAAATACTGCTTGAGAACGGGGCTGACATTAACACTCAAAACTATTGTATTGAGACGGAGGTTGAACCCCAGCGCCGTGGGGTGTGCATCTGGCTCTGTCTAGCGGTACTTTTGTTGGGGATTCTTTCGATATTTATGAGTTAATGACTGAATCATAGAGATTAATAAAATACATCATCTTATAGCCTGAAACGTTGAAGCTTGACAAAAAGGATAGAGGGGGTTAGAGCGGATATGACCTGTACTCCATCGAGTAATAAGGCCTGGGGTAGTCTGGCCAGAGAGTCGTCGGTTAAAAATAACGTAGTCCTATTGTAGAATTTCCAATGTTTATGCTTGAAGTTCATGAAGCTGAGTTGAAAAGCGGCTGTTTTAGGACCAATAGCAGGCAGGCGGTAAGCAGGAAAATGCCTCACGGGGGGCGCGTGGAAGGAACAATGTTCTCCCTCACTTTTTCCTCTTTTCAGCCAAATCTGAGTACTTACTAACAAGACTTTGGCCCGCTCGTGATACTAGGTAGTTCTCCGGATTCATAAACGGACAGAAACCTCTCTAGCAAAGCTAGCAAATGACCTGCTATGGCCTCTGATGCGCAAATTCAGTTCCTATGCCCTCCTTGCCAGAGCTTCATTACCTGGACCAAGACCCCAAACTTATCACCTGAAGCCGTATTTGAGACGCCTTACAAGCCAAGTTTTGAAGCTCTTGAAGCTTCGGCGGCCCAATGCCCACTCTGCGAACATGTGTTTCGGAATGTCCTAAATGGAAAGCCTCGTTATGATGGGCGAGAACCTACTCCAGTGTCATACAGAATATTTGCCGAAGTCAACACGGAGTCCGAACGACGCTTAATAAACGTCACTTGGATAGAAGATCTTCCGTTCCCAAGTGCAGGCCCTCGAGACCCAGTATACTATCTCGCACATCCTGAAAGTCAGTTCGGATACAAAGATTGGTGGTTAAACAAACCAATACGATACTAAAAAAAATATCCAGACATTGAAAATAGACTACTATGGCGAGAAAAGGTGCCATCGTTCGATTCTCGTCTGAAAGCTGTCTCAGAATGGATGTCAGAATGCGACTGTCATCATACCCGATGCATCGAAAAGCCAACAGTAAGGCCTCGAAGGCTTTTAGATTTGTCTGACGTTGAAAATTCGAAAGTAGTCCGATTAATTGAAACCTCTACTTCCGTTGGCATCGACGTTCGCTATTCTACTTTTAGTCACTGCTGGGGGCCCCCAACTTCCGAGCCGCCACTGAAGACTACGTCAACCAATTTAAACAATCAATATATGGGTATACCGGTAGAGAATTTGAATCTCAACTTTAGAGACGCCGTCTTCATTTCCGTTAAGCTTGGTCTTCGATACTTATGGATTGATTCCCTATGCATCATCCAAGATGATCATAAAGACTGGGAAATGGAAGCAGCAAAAATGGCAGACATATACCGCCAAAGCTATATCAATTTTGCTGCCTCTGCGGCACATGATGCCCATGGAGGTATAATTGATTTATCTTCTCTTCATATCTCCAGGCATACGACTACCACTGTGATCCGTCACAACCTATCGAGCCCGGCCGCAGTGAACTCATCAGATGGGCTTTACGAGGAATTCATGATCAGGCCTACGACACTAAAAGAAGAGTCTCGTAAACTTTTATCTCGATCATCCTCTCCGTACTTTGCACGGGGTTGGGTACTACAAGAAGTAGCGCTTGCTCCGCGGACGGTATATTTTACAACCGATCAAATGATGTGGCAATGCCGGCACCTTTTTGAATCCGAAGACAGAACATGGTCTTCAAGCGGTGGGATCCCGGCGTTGACTTACGCTTATTCAACATCAGAAATTTTTGACTTTACAAAAAAACAGAAAGCGTTCTCAATATGGCAAGTGTGGCTGAAGTCATATGTGACTCGAGAGCTTTCATATCCCTCTGATGTCGCAGCGGCAGCCGCAGGCTTAATCAACTATTATCAATCTGCAACTGGGTATACACCTATGCTTGGTCTGTGGAAAGAAACGCTATATGCTGATCTACAATGGTCGATTTCGGGCGGACATTTCCAGGACGTGCCCCCAAGAAACAGCTTTCCATCTTGGTCTTGGCTATCTCTTTTACCATGCGGTAATCCAGGAGTATCGTGGGATGATATTACATACCTTGGAAGCACAGCCCAATCCCTTCGAATTGAAGAATGGGAGGAGAAGTGGAGCGGCCTACCTTTTACATCGACACTCCAGTTCTCAAAATTGGTGATTTCAACAATCACTCAGGATGGAATACTCTCCGTTCCGTCTGTTGAAAGCGAGACTGTTTCAAGTGTGAAGGTTGAAGTCCAGGGAAGCTGCATCTGGTACGATTATCCCAAGATCGAATATCAGCTGCCTGTGGGATCGAAACATGCAGTTAAACTAGCTCATCTCGAGCAGACCATATTTCGATATGACACTACCGGTATCGCACGTTCATTTCGGGACAGCTATCTTGTTTTAAGAATGACAACAGATAATCCTCCCCGATATCAACGACTTGGGACTGGTAAGATTTATACACCCATCGATGAAAAAGTAGACACCTGGAGTCCAACAGGCCTATTGGAGAGACACTTTAAGGAATCAGATAGACAGAGTATTGAACTAGTGTGATACTGAGAACTGATAGTAGGCAATTAAACTTTGATTACATCTGAACGTTAAGAAAATTGTCGATCCATATGCACTACGTCTTTTGCTTTTGACTTGATCAGCACATGTAATGATGACCCACACTATAAGTCTCATGACATCGTCAAGGATATAAAACCACTGACACCGCTCATAAAACCTCGATTAAATGATGACAAGAGACAGACAAGAGACAGACTTTTGAGAGCAAAAGCAATATTATCATGTATTTGTGACTGCGGTAAGACCAAGCCAACGCCAATGGCTGAGCTCATATCCAGTATAAAGAAAGTGGATATAAATGCCAATTCTAAGAGTGGCAAACAGAGCTAAATAAATTCACAATCATTAATCTAATCTTTCAAGGAAATCAATCCCTCTTATTCCGATCGACCTAATGCCGCATTCCATACTGTCTTAGGCTAATCAAGGTTTTAAGCTCCTCCGGCTGACATCTCCATGAAGAGCTTTTCAGTCTTCATTCCAAGGGATGATAGTAAGAGAACTCCACCAGCAACAATTACGAGGATGTATACTCGGCTCATTGCCTTGACAATTGCCTCCAGAGCAAGGGCCCTGACAGCGTCGGTGGCTTGGGCAAGAAGCTGACTTTGAGTGCCCGCAATGGCACCATGCAGCTGGGCATCTGTATATCCATATCCTGCCAGAGCGCTCTGGAGATACTGGAAGGCAAGGTTCTGGAATACGGTTCCAGAGATAGCCAGAGCGTGGACGGCGGCTCCGATTTGCGCCATGTTGATGAAACCAATAGCGTCAGGAATCATTTGGGGTCCGAAGCGCGGATCCATTGCCACCTTTACAGGGGTAACAGAGTATGCGGCCTGGTTCGCCACGCCTGTTCCAATGGCCAAGATGACGCTGTATCCGTATACCTTGGACGTCGCGGTAGTAGAATCGACTGTAAACATCAAAGCTCCGCCGATAGTAATCATTATTCCTCCAAAGATATACCATGGTTGGTAGTATCCGAATTTTGGCATAAGCGTGCCGTTGAACATGATGCAGAAGATTGTAACACAGATAAAAGGAAGCAGTCGTACAGCCGCTGAAATAGCACCATCGTCCCTCGTGAATTGGAAGAAAAGTGGGATGTAATACACTGGCGCGAAGATTGTTGTCGTTGTACAGGCAGTAGCGAAATGCTGCAATACTAATGATCGTGATTCCAGGAAACCTGCCGGGAAGATTCGCTGTGCTTTAGTAGTGAATATCTTGAAGCGCTGCTGCAGTCCAAAGAGTATGATAAGAACTCCGCAAGTAACAAAACAAGCAATAGTTCGGCCGTCATCCCAAGCCCACTCCGCACCACCAAAGGTGAGGGCTAAAACCCAAACAGCATAAATTGCAGCATTGAGAACAGTTCCAAGCCAGTCCACTGCAGCCAGTCTTTGGAAAAGCTTGAGTGTCGGCTGGGGGTCAAGCGACGGGATGGCGAAGATGTAAACGGGACAGGTCACAGCGAAAATAACCAAATTAATGTAGAATGCCTTCGGGGGTGTTAGCAATAGTTTTGATAGACAAGGTAGTTTGAAATCTTACCCAGCGCCAGGTGGCAGAGCTCTCCGCGAAGGCTCCTCCAATGATTGGGCCAAGAATGGTCCCAACACCCCAAGACACTCCTGTACCTGCAATGTAGAGAGGACGTTCGCGTGGAGAAGACAGCAGAGACAAGATATTTAATCCTCTGTGAAAGGTTTCAGCTTAGGAAAGTGGAAATATTGGGAACTTCATTACTTACCCCAGATATATACCAGCGCCTCCGGCACCAGCAATAACTCTTCCGATGATGAGAGCCTATACTGTTGTCAGCGGATTGAATAGAAAAGCTGTTGAGATTATTCGAGAACTGACGTTCATATTGGGCGCAGCGCCGCAAATTGCACTTCCCACTTCAAACATCACAGCTGTTGCAAAAAATAGCCATTTCACATCAAAAATGCCATATGCCTTTCCCCTGAAAGATGTTAGTTTGTCGACAGCAACGAGGCGAGGTAAGGCCTATCTCACATTGACAAGATAACGGCAACACTACCCAATGGAAATCCAACTCCAATCCAGGCCAGCTTTTCCGGCTCACCGAATTGTTCAAGAACAGTTCCTTGAACATCTGCGGCAACAGTCGTATCGAGTCCATATAGAGCGCCGGTCACGTATACGGTTATCAGAGTTAATACCCACTATATGAAGAAGGGCAAGCCCGAGATGTTAGTGCTTCTGTCAACTTCAGTTTCAGAGTTGCATTATTGGTACCTTCCAGGTCGAGACGCCTTTGGCCTTTCTGACGTCTGTGACAACCTCTTCTGTCGATTCTAATGGGTTCTTCTCCAGATTCCGAAGCGAGCTGTCATTATCGGATGGTGACTGCTCTTTGGAGTTGTGGCCGGAGATGGTGCTCTGGGTCTCCGGCGACGACGAGTCGATGGGGTTCTTGGCGTAGTCCATAACTACTGGTATGTGCCTATTCAGCAACGGGACACAAGACCAGGTGGTGATGGAGTGTAAGTTCTTCACGCTATACAAATTACAGGGCACCGTGGCTATATAGGCTTTCCTCTTTCACTCGGAAAACATAAAGAAATTTCATATTCTAGCGCTGACACGATTCGCCCATCTTGCAGCTGAATCCTGCCAAAATTGGTCCTGGCCACTCGGTGATCACTCCGCGATACTTCCAAAAGAATAAGAGGTTTGCCGAAATGTCCGCGCGCTAGCGTTGATTTGGCAGAGATGGCCCGATAGAAAGATAAAGATCCTTTAAATACATGTATTTATACAATTTATACACGGGGCCGATTTCGTTGGAGTTGCAACTCTGAGGTATCGCGCATCTGACATCGCCGCGCGGGCCGCGGCGGGCCGCGATTATGTGGGCGGTGTAAGACAAGTCAACAGGGTTATTTTTCGCCCTGCATCTTGATACGCGATTTCGGCGCATTACCTTTGTATGAATACAAACTACTGTAGGTCTGTGTATCATTCCGTTGCCGACTCGCCGATCTCAGTCTGCTCTAGTGGATTATTCCACGTTGCCTGATGGATGCCAAGTGCTCTGACATTTTCAGCCCCGAACCCGACGCAAGTGACGCTAGAAATATGCGATAACTCCGAAGTGTTCTAACAGTTGCGAGGAAAGTTTGTGATGGAATTTAGGAAAGAAACTCAAGAGGGTAGATAAACAGTTACGGGCTGAGATAGCACACGTCGAAGCAAATCAATATGAGGTCAAGGTGAATACCAGATCCATGAAGCCAAACTCATCTCTGTCCACGAAGATATATCGCTTGCATGATTGTAACGTTGTTGTAACTACTGTGGAGAACTCACGCAGACTGAACTAACCTGTCAACGTGGCTCATCTACCCACTATCTCAACGGTAGATGCAAATCTAGCCATGACCCTCTGTAAGGGTTCAACTGCCGTCTTTTCAGGGCCCATTTGGCTCCATACATTCAAGGAGACTTGTTCATGCCATGGCAGAAAAGAATGGACCCTAATAATGTGATTGTTGGCTGTATTCTTAGTGCTTCAGCGGGATATTTGGCTAGCCTATGGCGAACGGTGTGTAAGACCCCGGCAGGAGTTCCTCTATCATTCCGAGCTGCATGCCTGGTAGTCAGCATTGCACTCCGTAGTTGTAAGGTGTCACAGTAGCACTAGAACTTCATAAGTTTAGCGTGGCTGACGCTTCCAACTGATGATAAATTATGAGAGCAAGTATAGTCATTCCAATATTTGTGGATAGTCTGACAGCTACAGTGCTCTCTTTACGTATGATATTTCCCAAGAATCTACACCACGTTGTAGTCGATGTCTGTGCTCAGTCCAAGTCAACCCTAGAGATTTTAAGAGAAACAATTTTTGTAAAAGTCCAGTGTTTTGGGATTATTTAGCATAGTCCAACTGCTGGCTTTGATAAGTAGATGCTCAGGGCTTTGAGCCTGAACGATGCCTTACGCGATGCCCCTGGGAGACTTATAGCTCATGAGGACGTTTTCTTATCCACAACTTAGATATATATCAGATTTCACCTCAGAGATCTTGGTAGAGCTGTACATTAATTGCCAACAGTTACATCAACCCTCCCTGGTCTAACTCCCGCCAAATAAGATTTCTCCCCGTTATTGAATCCTTGGTCTTAACTTTTTACAGTGCTATCATTGCAAATATAAGATAGATATGTCGATTATATAAGTTAATATTCTAGTTTTATGAGCCCTGGGTTAACCAGCTGTGGAATCAGCAACCTAGTGTACGGCTAGAGAAAAATCTTGAATAAACATCAAAGGGAGCTAAATGTGACTTTTTACTGTGTTGTCCAGCCGCGGTGGATATAATCAATACCAATAATGAAAACGAAACACCGGATGTAAAAACGGAGAGCCACTTAAGGGAAATACAAAAAGTCATTTGTGAGAATTTTGACCACCTCATGAAGAGGTCGAACATAGCGAAAGCTTAGACCTGTGAGCGTTGTTAGTCAGCGACATCCGCAAATGATGAGCATCGAACTCTTCTAAAGCCCGGCCTAGATTCGATAGACTCTTGGACGTTTTGGATACTCAAATATGACGGGGTTTGTAATGGCATAGCTTGGTTCACCTAGGAGCGCAATATGTCAACTTCCTTGAGTTACCAGAACACCTATTGGCCATGCTGACTGGAGTCGCAAGATTGATAAGCTTCATCTCAGCCTTAGTTTGAGATCCACCATGGTGCAAGACAGCCAAGACAGCGTTGAAAGGTTCCACAGATCGCCCTAACTGATCCAAAATCCCCACTGATGTCAAAGACAAGGCGCAAGCAAAGGCGTCAATTAAATAGGGAATACAATGAAATATTATATAAAGATAGCTTCAGATCAACATTATTAGCAATAGTTCAATAGTCCGATGCATCTTTAGTGGCCAAGATCGAGTCAAAGTGTTCAATGTCTCGAACTACGCAGATTACTTCCCTCGACAGGGACCACGATCTAGAGAGTTCGGTGACAACTTCAATCCAGCTTCAGCCGCTGCCACAAAGCGAGCTTCAGCAGCGCGACACACACCATCATGAAGCTTCTGATAGAGAGTTGTTGGACATAGATCCGGTACTGGAAGCTTCCCGCGCTGCGGACAATGATGTGCCGGATGGTGGTTACGCCTGGGTCGTTATTTTCGCCTCCGCCATTGTCTGTTTTTGGTTCACGGGCAATGGCAACTATACCTGGGGTGTCATACAAAATGCTCTTCTTGAGCAGAAGTTAGCTTCGGCAGCTACGTTATCCTTCATTGGGTCTCTCTCCCCTACGATTATGGCGGCCTTGGCCATCGTTAATGCCCGCGTGATCCGTTGGCTGGGTATTCGGGTGAGCGCCATACTCGGAATCGTCCTCCTCGGAGTCGCGCAATTGACGAGCGGATTTTCCACGCATAGTGTGGCTGGACAGTTTATTACACGCGGCGTTGGTGTCGGCCTTGGCATGAGCTTGTGCTTCATGGTAACCTCTACCATCCCAGCGCAATACTTCAGCCGGAAGCGTGGCCTTGCTAACGGGATCGTCTCCGCTGGCGGCGGTCTGGGGGCAGCTGTCCTCAGCTACGTTTTGGATGCCCTAATCCAAAAGTTTGGCGTTCAATGGGCCTATAGGATTGTAGGAATCATGACTTTGGTCACCGGGCTTCCTGCAGCCTGGATCATGAAAGAGCGCACAACTCTCCCAAGAGTCAGCTTTATTGAGTGGCGATTATTCAAGGACCTGAAGTTCGTGTTGATTTTCGTTGCAGGAGCTATTGCAACATTCCCGCTTCTTGTACCAGCCTTCTTCCTCCCATTTTATAGCACTTCCATTAAGCTGCCGTCAAGCACTGGTGCTGCTCTCCTGTCTGGTTACAACTTTTCGTCGGCAGTTGGCCGTATCCTCGGCGGCTTCTGTTCAGATAACCTGGGGCCGCTGAACACACTCATTATCTCATTAATTCTCAGCGCCGTAAGCATGCTTGCACTGTGGCCGGCTTCCACCACCTTAATCCCGTTGGCCTTTTTCGCAATCATCAATGGTGCCTCGAACGGCATGTATTTTGCTACTGTGCCGACTGCTGTGGGTAACATTTTCGGATCTGCCAGGGTGTCTGTTGCTTTAGGCATGATTGTAACTGGCTAGGGAGCAGGTTATCTGATGGTTAGTAGTTCCAGCGCATTAACTATATTGATATATGAAGCTGATATACGAATTACAGGGAGCCCCAATCGCGGGTTATATATTGGACGAACATGGAGGATCGGACGCTGGTCTCAAGGCCTTTCGACCCGCCATGTTCTACGCCGGCTCGCTCGCCATGGGAGCGACTGGCTTTCTTATACTTATGAGATCTCGGATAAGCTCATCGCTTTTAGCGAAGCTCTAAAAGTCCTATGGTAATTCTCAGTACATATTTAGGAAGGGATAGAAAAGAACATTTAATGACAGCAAATAATGCAGTGAAAGCCAGAGATGACCCGCAAGTGTCGTTTGAGAGAACCAAGTCTCCAGATTCCCCCAATTGTCCGCCATTAAAATGCCATTGTTATATAGCCTTTAGATTTGACTTTATCTTCATGTTCTTTAAGTTCAATGGTAAAGAGAACTGCGTAGCATATTAGTCCACCATTTATACCTTAAGAATACATACCCATACGTGTAAGTAGGCGCCTGCCTGTCAGTCCGAGCTCAGCATCCATACGGACCATACCCCACCTTTTCACATCATTCACTGCGCCCTACTCCGTAGATATTCCCCCAGCGATTCTTCTGAAGACCAAAGAAAGTTGGTTGCGGTCATTACAAGACATGTCGGTAACTATGGATAAGAGTCCGCATTGGGACGTTGCCCTCTGGGAGACACATGAAACAGAAGACGGATTGCACGCTCGTTATCAGAACCGACAATGGGCGTGTCTTTTACTGTCAAATCTCGTCATCACGGTTCCATCAATCACCCGCCATCAAGAATCAAGATTTCAGGTGTCTCAATTTATTACGCTCTGGTGAAGAGGAAGATGACCTCTATATGGAAGATGCCTGCGACTGGCTTTCGAAGCCCTTTGAGCCTCTCATTGCGTGTCTGGCGCCTTGCACGCTAAAACAACCAGGAGATGAGCTGCCGACATTGGCGGAGTATCTCTTTTCTCCACATTTCGTGTGTTCGCTTTCTGCTACAGATGAGAAGCTAGAACCACTTGAGATGGATTCTAAGAATTTTGATTGGGGCAGTCCCATGATATTTGTGAAGCAAGATTTCTTGGACGACCTAGACCGTTAGACACAATCTTATCACCCAAATGAAGTAGCGATATGCTATGACAACCCACGGGATGTTCTTATCAAACCTCCAAAGCGTGCAGTGGTCAGTAGTAAGGATGGCAGTCGGATTGAATGCTTCTTCAAGCGGTTTGAAACCTCATTTGGTCCGAAGCATGCGAAAGCGGAGCTTGACACTCACAAAAGAATTGCGCAAGCGCATTTACCCCCTCCTCCTAAGACATTTATCTGTCAACTGCAGGGTGTTGTCAGGGATGGAAACAAACTGGCGGGCATGCTATTTACATGGATCAACAATAAAGGCGTGCTGTCAAAAGCTAGAGCAGACCAGAGTGCAGTTCAACTGAGAGCACGTTAGGCAACGCAGATCAAGGATACACTAGAGATGCTTCACCATCGCAACATTATCTAGGGCGACGCCAAAGCTGAGAATATCTTGATCGACATAGACGATAATGCATGGATTATTGATTTTGGGGAGAGCTATACTGTGGGATGGGTTGATAAAGACAAAGCTGGGACGTTGGAAGGCGACAAGCAAGGTTTAGCTCGGATTCTTGATATCTTTCTTGATGTACATGAGACAATTTTTGAGGACGACTTAAAGTTGCCACGAATCTTGCGTGCTTAGTGAGAAATATGTTTGGAAAATAGGACCATAGTCAACAACATGCCTATCAGGTTGAAGCTGCATACAGAATTTTACATAGGTACATGTATGTTCGGACCTCTGGGGTAAAGCCTCATAATGTAAAAAAAGATCAAGTGCATCCAACGAGCCGCCTGAGCTCAACCGGCAGTTGGTGATTGGTTCAAAAGACCAAATCACATGACTTGGCCCGGTTAGCTCAATCGGTAGAGCGTGAGACTCTTATGAGTGACACGTTCTGATGTTGCGATATCTCAAGGTTGCGGGTTCGACCCCCGCATTGGGCTTTTCCTATAAATAATACACCGGTTGAGATATCAGGCGGTACTTCATTTTTTGCCTTTTTTCTTTCTTTATTACTAGCTCTTTTGTCTTTTCTTCGTTCTTTTCCCTTCAAGTTTAGGGTAACAGAAGGGAGCCACCCATCTTGGACCCATCCTGGAAGCATATATCTCTCTTCTCTCTATATCTGGCAGCCAAATGGTCAATGGGGAGTTCTGAACTACCGGATGGTAGTGAGGGTTTGAGACAATCCATACTGTTGTACTGCTATGATTTATTGATTTATTGCATCTTTTTACTACCTAGGTACTTTCATCCATTTGTGCATACAATACAGCACAGCTTCTACCCAAAGCTTCTCTTACACTAGCATACAGCCACATATTTTCCCTTGTCCAACCAACCAATTCAGCTGTGTCCCAATTCCATGATCCACGCCCTATCGCATCTGCGTTCCTGTCGCAGCCCTGTAGCAAAAAGAGTAAACGCCGAATCCTCTCCGTTCCTAATAATACATGGTGTACCGTCATGATGCCTCTGCGCCAAGTTCCCTGCCTGACTCGTGTTCGCTTTTGCCATTTGGCCAAACACTTTCCATGTTCCAACTTTGCTTCATTACTTAGACATTAAAGATTGATGATTTACAGCATCCAGGCTGTGAGGTAGATAAAAGAAAGATATTCATATCATATAAGCGTTAGTGTCGTGAATGTGATGGCGATCGCCATTGCAATGTAGGCCTTGGTGAGCCCGAATTCCGCTGCTTTGCTGCTGGCGACAAAGTCAAATGGGCTTCCACCACCGCTGCCTGGCTGCGTATTGGGCCTGCGCGTTGGCTTCGGGCTCTCCTCACTTGTGGACGTGGGTTGCTGGTCATTCGTCGTTTGAGAAGTCGCAGCGTTGGTGGCTTCGGTTGTAGACTCGCTCGTTGAGCTAGGTATTATCACTGATGTGAGGGTGGTAGGTATCGCACTTGTAACTGCTGTTGTAACTGTTGTAGAAGGGACAGACGATGTTGTCGTCGTTATTGGCTGGCTAGTTGTGCTTGTTGTGCTTGTTGTACTAGTTGTCCCCTTAGATTCTGATGATGTTTGAGGCGGCGGCGGAGTCTTTGTTGGAGGAGGAGTGGGCGTTGATGCGGTGCTCTTTAGTGGCGCGTCCTTTTTGCAGAGAGCGTCAAGGATATGACCTCCTTTGACCTCCACGAGAAGAGAATCTGAGGCAGCGTTGATGTTGGTACAAAACCCTTGCACAGAAAACTGCACCGCTTGTAATCCTGCGATGCAGCCTTCAGAGCACGTCGCGCCGCTGCCAAAATCGCTGGGGCTGCATCCTCGAATGGGTAGATTGTAGGCGTAGAGGCATTGGACGGATACCGACGAAGTCAGGCTTTGGAAGTTGGACAGAGACAAGAAATTTGCTGAAGCTGCCCCTGCCAGGAAGACGAGGCTGGCGAGGCTAGGCCGCTGCACTGTACGTTTTCTCGCCATGGAGGTATGATTCGGGCGGGTGTGGTTGTAGATGGTATTGACGACGAAGTTGTAGTCTAGTCGTCGTTGTGTGTGGAAGAAGGAATACCGCTGAGACCGCCCTCTCCGAGTATTGACTGCTTTAACAAAGGGAGGGAAAATGGCCCAGCCGGCAGTAATGGGAAATACGGATCATCAAGTAGCATTCCAGCTTGAGGCCCTGCTGTCATGGGAAACGACCGGATCGCTGGATCAGCGTGTTCACCGTGGCAGCGCGATGCGAAACACGGCGTGTCTCAGACTTTCAATATGACGCCAGCCACGCACGACAGCAAGAGCGATTGGCGCCCTTGTAACCGTTTATCGGACGAACTTCCCGCATCTGTCAGCATTGTCGTTTCTCGAATCACTTTTGACATGTTTCAATCAGGGGCTTATGTTCGGGCAAGCGCGTGGCAGACAGGGTGCCTATGACGAGTCTAAGATGGAGATGGAGATGACGATGGTGACACAGATGGAGTACGGGGCGGGTGGACAGGTACATGTACATTGGAGAGCACGGCGTTTCCACCCCGGGACAGAGGTATTCAATACAAATGCAAAATTATTGAGATACAGTCTGGAACATACAAAGACTGCCCGGAAACGAATTCGTATTGCTTGATTAAATGACGTGTACTGTACTACTGATGTCCCTTTCTTCTACAATATGTTGGTGTTGGGTATGTATGAGCATTACGTAGAAAAAGACTCATGCTATGTTTCCCTTTTTTTCCTCGTAAGAAGAACCAAGAAGCTTCGATTCTAATCTCCCTTTTAAGTGTGAAGACGCTTGCATGCGATTGGCCACTCAACTAAACAAAGTCTGACCATGTTGGATCAGAAGGGCGTGAGACTCCCGTTAAGCGTTGTCACTAAGTTAGCCTGATCCTGCGCTCCCGCCGGACAAAACGTTTCTTACTCATCTCACACAATCGCATCATGGGACTTTCAACTGAAGATAGTGAGAAGATGGTATCGTCAAACTTGATAAGTGACCGTTTCAAGGCGAACGTCGACAATCTCCAAAGCCACGTTTGCCCCGGCTCTCATCAATGCGAAACGAAACTCAAGGGCGACTGAAACATGCTATCGACTGCTTAGCCAAAGCGAGAATGGTCCAGGTACCGCCACATATTTCTCACACGATGCCCGCCATCCCGCCTGTCCACCCGCTTGAGCTGAACTGGAGTTAGCCACGTCTCTCGGTAAATATAGCGCCTGTTCTGCCAATCAGAGCCCAATTCAGTCCAGCAAAAACCGGTACTGGTGCAAGCTGCATCTCGCAGGAACACACCAAGGATGCGAATCCTAGGCTCGGTACGGCAGACAAGGGCCGCCAGGCAGAAGGCGAAAATGCATGAACGGCTTCTCATTCTTGTGATCGAAGATGGAATTTCTTTCTTCTTCAATCTCCTCGTTCTACAGCTTCCATGAAATGAAGCCTTCGTGACGCTTCTGCGGAATCGACAAACATGTCCCACCCCGACGGATTTGCAGACCCGGGGCTGCCAGGATTAACACCCCCGCGTCAGGGCGCGTATCACCAGCTCGTGTCCCTAAGGAGAAAACCTGTACCGGCGAGAGCGGGGCCATATCACCAGAGTGTGTTTCCTGTCCTGGATTTGATACGACGTAGACAGGGCTTGGCTGACGGGGCTTAGCTGCGCAAAACGATGAGCAAGCAGAGATCGAGGACGAAGAAGAGGCTCTATCAGTTCCAACACTTTACGGGTCTCATGAGGGCATAGTGGCAAGCAGTGCAGGCTTCGACCAGCCTTCGCTGGCGCCTCCCCCCAAATGGCCGCGGAGTTCTCATTCGGCTCTCTGGGCGCCGATATGGCTCAGCAAGGTCACTCTCATCGCCTTTGCCATTACATTCATATTGATGTTGCTGGCCACTGCTTTGCTTTTCCATTTTTCTGAAATTCACAACGGAATTAGCGTTCAGCGGGAGGCAAACCACTATGCCTGGAAGTATGGCCCAACTGCGGGTATGTTGCTGTGGATGACATCTTTCTTTTCGTGTGCTGATCATAGACTCATTTAGTTCTTGTGGTGGTGGGAGCCCTATGGCGGCAAGTCGACTTTGTAAACAAGATCCTGATGCCTTGGGAAGAGCTGAGAACAGGGCCTTCGTCGGCGGACAAGACATTGCTCCTAGACTACATCTCCCCACTGCTTCCCGTCAGTCTGTGGATGGCTATCAAGAATCGACATTGGGCTGTTGCGTTGTCTCTAATTGGTCAATTGCTAATACTAGGCACTGTTCGTCTTTCATCAAGCTTTTGCTCCTCTGTCGTCTTTTTAGCTATATACTGATGCTATGCCAGACTATTTCCTCAACGGGTTTACTCATTCTAGAGCCAACTCAAATGTCCAAAGGCGACCAAAAGTTCGAACTATCGTCACAATTCCAGCTAAACCAATCTGTTGATCCCCGAGTGGCCGGGTATGTCGGCCCAGGTCCCGCACAGACTTACTACGGCATAAACTTCTATGGGCTGCGCTATCCGGCCGGCACGGCACAAGACTTTATCGTCCCCGAGTTTCAAGTTCCATCGATGGCCGCTACTAATCTTGAATATACAATGAATACGGACGGCCTCAAGGTCAACTATGACTGCGAACTCCTTCCTCTTACCAATGGCTCAACGGCGTATATGCCATGGCGAAGCATAATGGCGCCATTCATTGTTGCCAATGTCACTACCAAAGATTGCAACATCAAGGGGGTTACTCTGGCTGAGGGCCCCGATCACGGCTATTATCATAACCCAAACGCGACGCAGAACTATCAGGCTCAGTTCGCCCTCTACCCTTGCAACTATGACTTCGATTTCAGTAAAGAATATATTCCCCAAGGCAATGTATCCTTGGAATTACAAGTATATAATATCAGCAGAGATTTGCGTATGTTCATGTCCGTGGTTGATGTCCGCATTTCGGCGCGCGATCAGTCTCCTGAGTACATGTACCTCCACAAAGTCACATCTGCTCTTTGCAAACCATCCTATGAGGTCGGCCATTTTGATGTCGGCGTCCCAAATGCCGTCAACGGATCTGCTCATGCTCGTTTCTCATCACCAGCTAATACCCTAAATGCTGTAAAGAATTTTACTCAGGGATCACTCGCCTTGGGCGTTGTGACTTCGAGCAATTCTTGGGAACTGAGCAACGGAGGAGTTGACTACGTTATTTCAGCGACTGTACCGACATTTTTTCAACTCTTGTCAAAGAAAGCTGGAGTGGAATCTATCGGAAGTTTTATGGATCCACATCTTCTTGTCAATACAGCATCTGATGTATTCAAGGGAATTGGGACTCAGGTTTTGAGCCAAGTCCTCGTCCAGCCGGCGAATCGTACTGCCACCGGAAGCATCACCTACGTGGAGCAGAGGTTGCACGTTAAAGGTCTATCGACCGGCTTCATGTGTAGCTTTCTCGGACTGTTGGCCATCTTGTCTGTGGCAATGATATTTGCCCGGCCAGCGTTTACGGCTCCAGACCGTCCAGGGTCGGCTCTCTCGATGGCTACGCTACTCATCTCAAGTTTTCACCTTAACAGGATTTTGTCATCGATGGGCGCTTTGAGTAATGAAATGCTACAACAGCGCCTTGCGGAATACCAATTTCGAACAGCTAATGTTTCTGATAACGGCGCGCTTGTCTCTATCGAACCAATTCAGCGGAATGAAAGCCAAACTATGAATCATCCTCTTGAAAAAGTTCAAGGCACGGTGCCGTCATGGAGGCCCATGGCTAGTACCACCTGGTTCCTTGCTCTTGCGATATGCTTGCCACTGCTCATCATTGCATCTCTGGAGATTGTTCAACATTTTTCAGACATTAATAATGGATTTATGAGCATCGGTCAATCGAGTTCACTTGCGTTTGCTACCTACATCCCTTCGGCTGTCGCCCTAGGAGTGGCTGGTCTCTATAGCGCAATGGAAATGATGGTAGCAATTTTTGCTCCCTATACCCCTCTCAAGCGTGGAAGAGCCAATGCAGAGAGAACCATTACGCTGAATCTTGTTGGCCAGCTGCTTCCTCGTGCCTTTTATTTATCACTCAAAACAAAGAATTTCGCGGTAGCTATTGCGCTGTTTGGCACCTTAATTGGAAGTTTTCTGTCCATTATTGTGTCAGGTCTGTATAGCGCAACTAGTGTCTCAATTGTCCAGAATATTACACTTTACCAAAACGACACATTCAATTTTAACAACGTGGACCTTTCCCTGGATGATAATGAGGCCACTGCTATTGACAATTTAGTCGAATATCTCGGCTTGAATAGTACGAAGTGGAGTACAGGAGACCTCGTCTTTAATGTACTCAATCAGGACGCCATCCCAACGACGAATTCGAGCGACAACATACCATTGACGGTTAATATACCTGCCGTAAGGCCGTCACTAAACTGTACCTCGATACCGAACGATGATAGAAAAGTGACGATACTTAATCAGGACGACTCGGGGATGTTCGTAATGCCTGGGCAAAGCAACCCAGTGACTCCTTACGATGGGTATGTTTGGGTCGGATTGAATACAACGATGAGATATGCCGACTGGTGTGAGACTGCGCCCAAAGGAGCGAAAAAAGAGGAGCCATGGATGCAATACTTCATGCTTCCCAACGATACCAGCATGGCTTACGTGGGCAAGGGCTCGATCATTGCGTGGAGTAATGGCCTTGTTTATGGAGATGGGATGTTGGATACAAACCCGTCGTCTGGATCAGCGGGTAATGGAGTTCAGATAACAGACAATGGATGTCCGACATTTGCCGTCACATTTGGCCTTATGAAAGTGAAGAAATCCGGCAAGGGAGCCAAGGCCAAGATCACCGGTTTCGAGCAAGATCTCGCCACTCTTGTTTGTTATCAGAACATTGAGCAGGTCACGACAAATGTCACATTACAGCTTCCCCAGTTCAACTTCGATTCCACTCAACCTCCCATAACAGATGAGAGTACCGCGAAGTTCTTAAAGACCAATCGCAGTAGTGAGAGGTTCCCTTTCTTGCCAAACGCTTGGCTGAATGGTCTAAGTGCTCCTTTGTTTAATCAGACGGTTCCTGGTCCGAATAATACCGATCCGATAAATAACCACCTAGACACCTTCATTGAAGCTCTGGTTCTAAGTAAGAATGGTCGACCAGCGAATGAGCTCGCGGGCGCTAAGAATATCGAGAACCTCAAGAATGCTACGCAGCGGTTCTACAGCGTGTACATGGCTCAAGCAATATCTCTAAACATGCGCGACAACAGTACCGCTGGCGGTAAGGGCTCTCTACCTACATATGATGGTGTGGTGACCACAACTGGTCATCGGCGACTGCAGCAGAATCGCGGGCCCAAGATTGCGCTCCAGATTGTTCTCGGGGTCATGGTTGCGTGCGGCATCGCAACGAGATTGCTTTTACCGGTGCGAGATGTATTGCCGCATAATCCCTGCTCGATTGCTGGGACGGCAACGTTGATGGCAGGTGGAGAGGTGGTGTCTCAGCTGGCTGATCAAGCTATAATATCTAGTAGACATCTGAGTGCAAAAAGCCTGCCGGTGGATGGATTGTATAGTTTGAAGTGGTGGCGGGATGAAAAGGGCGGAGAGCGATATAGCATTGATCTGGAGCCGTCATTATAGCCAGCAGATAATTTAGCAGCTAGACCAGTATCGCTGGCGTGCAGGTCTTGAACTATTAATGAACACTGATCTTTATATAAATAGTTATGCAATAAGCACAATGAACCAAAATCTAAAGTTTTAAACAAACGATTGTTCTCCCTTTGATCCATGTATCATGTTGAAAGCAGATTAAGCGCGACGTTCGCAAATGATTGGTCGCTGCGTGGTGTTTCATCCTTTGGGCGGCGCTTAGACTCAGTGCGTGCAGACAAATCAAGTGGTGGATGAAAGAGGCAAGACAGGCAGGGGCAGATATCAGGCTGTCTTTAAAAACGAGGCGAGATGCTTGAGCTGAGATTTTAGCTCACTTGTGTTTCCCTCGGCGTTGTTTCCTTCTTTCTGCTGCTTTTTAAGGTGTGCTACATTTTGGGCTCTGTTTTCGGTGGTGCTTGCAAGTGTGTTTTCTTTTCCTCTATGCGCGCTTCCCTTTCAGAGCGCTTAGACAACACTACCAAAACCTCCTATAATCATCATGAGACTACTTCTATTCCTCTATACGCTTGTTACTTTCTTTAAATCCTCTTCCTCTACGGTTGTCGTCACAATCACCGCCGCCCCAGCCATCCCCTCCGGAGAACCATCCTACTCCAACCCTACATCTTTTACTTCCGCGATTCTTAATTCGACTAATACCTACCGCCGCGAATACAACGCCACTTCATTATACTGGAATACCACTTTGGAGAAGTTCGCTACTGCATATCTTCAATCGGATACAACCTGCCGTTTCGCTCATTCAGGCGGTCCATACGGCGAGAACATCGCAATTGGATACCCGAACGCGACAGCGACGGTAGAAGCTTGGGGTAACGAGGACGAAAAATACAATTTCAACCATCCTGGCTTCACGGAAGAGACGGGACATTTTTCTCAGCTGGTCTGGAAAGCGACGAGGGGAGTTGGGTGCGGAAGGAAGTTATGTGGTACGAGAGGCTGGTTTGTAGTGTGTGAGTATTGGCCGAGGGGGAATGTAGGGGGCCAATATGGGGAAGAAGTCAACAGAAAAGTTGGAGGAGCGGCAGGAGGGACAAGACTGAGCGGTGCTGTTGTTGCCGCTATTGCAGTAGTAGTGAGTTTGCTGCAGTGCTGTGTAGTGGTTGTGATATTTTGGTGGTTTGGGACTATGATGATGTGATTTGGGACACTCTGTGAGTTGAAGACTGTACATGAGTCTTTGTTGAAGTATTTATTTTGTTTGGGTATTTTGTTAACGGAATTAGAGACTACGGGATGGAATAATGTTCATACGGTTTCCTACTAATGTCTAAAAATGATATACTACGCCTGGTGATAGTTCACTTAAAACTCCTAAGGGGAGCTGTGAAAGACTTGGCAGGCATCAACTTGGATAAAGCGTATGGGCCTTTGGCTTTCACCAGCACCTGACTAGTTACTTCATAAGTTTGATCTCCATCAGCGTTTCTACCATCACTAAGAAAGTTTAGGTAGGCAAATGCCAGCGAGCTCATTTTTCTCTCAAAGAAAGCTACACATGAGCATTGTAGCATCTCAAATCGGTTTACTGTAGTGTACTTCCTCCACTTGTATCTGTGTGTTTTTTCTGCTTTTCCGTCTTGTCAGAATTACGTACCTGTTTACACACACTTATCCAATGAGCTGCCATCGTTGTTTATGTTGGGGCATTGCAAGTTGAGGGTTCATCGGCAAGCCTGTGGACTAAACACATACAGCTCCGCCTTCAAGTCATTTCACAAAAGCCCTAGCAAATTGTGAAAAAGTTTATCTTGGTGTTAGGCGTACTAATACCTTGGACTACTACCGAAAATATACTCCGTTTGTGCTATACCTATTCTGCTTTACTGGAACATCTTCCTTGAAGAAACCATTACAACCTTCGTATCAACTCGTCGGTTAACTAATTCTCACCACTCTTGAATATTATAAGTCGTTCAAAACGGGATTTTAGATTTGGGGATCCCATTGCTCGAGGTGGAAGAAATTGATCAACATTGCTACATAGATAGCTACATGTTGGTGACTACCAAATTGAAGCAAGCGTATAGCTTCCCAACGAAGCATATGTTAGTTGAATCCTACATCTAGTTACGGAAGCTCGTTGCTTAGTTCTATTGTATATTGTCGATCATAGAATTAACTTCTCCATGTCGCGTCTTGGTCATACTGTGCGGGCGATCGGCCGGTATTCTCACCGTTTCCGTGGCTTACTTGGCTCACCTAATTGGAAGTTATCACAAATGACTTGAATCTAGCCGCGACTCCCACGAATAGCAGCTCAAGCAGCTAGCTAGATCTTTGGTTAAGTAACTTGAAGGCCTCGTAGCTCGGCAGTTTTGAGTTTATCCCCTGCATGAGTGTCTTATATGAAGAAGCTTAATGAATGTCGATCACTACACCAAGAATTAGTCAGTGCCGATCACCGCGCTAGGGGTCTGTGGTTGAATAGATTGAAAGTTCAAGAAATAATTTACTGGTACTGCGATACTAGGTCCTCAGGAATGTCCATTATAGCTCTTAGTCAGAGAGTGGAAGAATATCGCCAGGATGATAAGGGGCATCTCTTATCAAATCTTTGAAATATAGCCGAATGGTTGACTACAATCAGCTCATCTGTTGTACATAGATATCCACGGTGTATTTTGGAGATGGTTTACACAAACAAACAATTTTATAACGACTACAGGTTAGTGAATACGAGATCCATGTAAGCTACAGGCGTAAATTGCAAGGTGATTGGGCTTAACTCATGCATGAGTTGCAAGCAACGGCAATAATAATCGTTGGGATCATATCATTTCTCATGCTACCCCTGCTAGAGTTTGAGCTTCAATCCGTGATCGCCAAATAATCCATCCGATTCAGGTGGCTAAGACAAAGTATAACATCATAAAGTTCTATAGCCCCTGTCCTCTTTGGAGTTTCGGTTGAGATCCAGAGATTCTTGGGCACAGTCCAAGATATAAAACGCAGCAATATTCCTACGATTCCCAACACATCATCCCATCAACTTCTACCAGTCTTTACTTCATAACCCAGTTACCACTGTCCCAGTCTCAGTTTATTATTTCTGTTTTAACAATATGAAGTACACTACTGCTCTCCTTGCCCTGGCTGCCACTGCCATCGCCATGCCTACCACTGGTGGCAACAAAGGTAATGGCGGTGGTAAAGACAACAACGGTGGAGAAAGCACCTGCAACACCAACCAGGTTGCAGTTTGCTGCAATGGTCTTCTGGGAGGCATACTCTGCAATATTGGTATCCTCGGAAACAGCTGCAGCAGCGGCTCATATTGCTGTGATTCGAGCGCAGAACAGGTGAGCTACAGCTTGACTTAACTAAATCTCACCAGATCACCACTAATCAAAAAATGTGATATCTAGGGCGGGCTTATCAACCTGAACCTTCTCAATTGTGTTGCTCTTTGATCAGGAACTGCCCAAAAAGTGGTCTATTTGGCCCGACTCTTGTGGTTAGCACAACGAGGCTACCTTTATCGACTTATACCAGGCTCGATGCGAGTCAGAATTCATCCGCAACGACTCGGACATATCAACTGGAGGTCTAAATTCCTTTCGCTACGCTCATTTAGATAAGTTGGATAGCCAGTTGTTAGCAAAGTATTCAATGGGTTTTGGTATTAAATATCGACTGTAACTGTGAAAAAGCGTTCCTCTAAGCCTTGATAATTACTGTATTTCCCATCGAGAGTAACGCAGTTCGTCATACAATGCTAAATTATGATACAGCCGTAACTCCAGTTTGGGCTAACCATTTAGCTCATGCTATCTCAAATTTACACAATGAATGCTAGAATTGATTGCCACTGAATCTAATAGAACTAGCAGGTTAATACCGACGATGCTTTTTAGACTAGCTGGAGGACTATAACCTTTTCAAAGTGTTATATAGTACACAGCTTTTAATGTGGATTGCAGGGTAGAGTAGTAAAGAGAAGTTTTAATCCAGCAATGGAGTACACTACATGGTTTCCAGTCCCCTCTGTAGCCAAGGATAGGATACCATCACGATTCGCAACGCTATACAAGTCCTAGTAGCTCTCTGTGCTACCTGTATCCTACGAGGCTACATAAGATTAGAAGACTTCCTGCAAGGTTTATTGTCGGCAGTCTAGTTTAGTAGAGTGTAGAAAATCACTGCCAGATATCAAGTATTTGTTCATTTTTTAATAACAGAGAGGGGGAAAAGGGAACCACTGAAGAACCAAGCCCCCTTTGTCTTATTCAATCTGCTTCCTTGACTGGTCAATTGAACTTAAGACAATTTGTGTCGTTATCGACAACACATGAAGCTTATCCTCTGTGGCGCAATTGGCTAGCGCGTCTGACTGTTAATCAGGAGGTTGGAAGTTCGAGCCTTCCCGGAGGAGACTAGCATCTTTTTTTGTCCCTTTTGGCATTCTTCTCCCGTAGAATATGTTAGTAAAGTAAATATTGTAGCATAATAATTCGGCTTCAACCATTATCCATCTTGTGATATAAGCGCTTGTAGGGATGGATTTTACTTTTGCATATACAAGCTCACTCGGTGCGTCAATGCGTCGGCAACAATGGCAGGTGACAATGCCGTGCTGAAGTAGGAAAATAATAAATGAAGAATCACACGCACCCAAATATATGCATTGAATCCCACCCTGCATGTCTTCGCAATTGTAACATGTGGCAACCTTCTAACACCGAAGCCAAGAGATGGACGCAGAGCTATTGCCAATATGCCGAGTCTCTCTACAAAGCAACGAGGCCGGCAGACATGAGCATTCTACTTGATGGGACATTCTGTTGCTAGGAAATTGCTAGGAAATAATCCGTCAACTCGTTAAGGTTGTGCTGGGTTACCACAGTTACTCCACAGTTGGCAGGAACGCTTCCTGGGATGTATCAAATCACATAATATGTAATGACCGACATTCTGCCCCAGCCGTTCCAGAGCAAGGCTATGGAGGAAGCGAAGATTATTGTGCTTTCATTAGATTCGACCTGAAACACTAACTCGTGGATGGTATGGTGAATGCAGCCAAGAACGCTGAGGAGGACCGAGCGACGGCAAATCATGAGCACTGTAGCGGCATCGAAGTCATCCGAGCAGCGTTCTATGTACAAGGGCCTGGTGATGGGTGTCACGATCGATTGGAGTACTGACTCGCCAGAATACAATGATCCACTCTTCACTGACTCAATCTGGGGTGTCTTGACCAACAGCATCAGCTACCAACAACATCAGCTGGGGAAATTATACTTACAAAAAGGGCAACTCATCCGGCAGCTAGACTTCCCTGTACGAGTCCGTCGTTGTAAGATGCTATTCATCGACATGTGAGTCCCAATGTGGAAGCCGCTTGCTCGTTTTAAATATGATTTTATTATTCCCGAGATATCTCTGTAGATTGAATCTTAAGGATTCTCCCAGCTGGTACTGCATTTTCCTTGTCAATATTGTTATTATTTACATCCGGGCTTGCTGCATATGCTGATTGGCCCTTGTCAGAGTGCATTACGTCGAGTTCCCATCTCAAATTCTCCTCGCTCTCCGTAATCCGTTCAAAGTCCTTTCCCCTTCCAGATGCCAGTCTCGAACGGCTATGAATATTCTTTCGCAGCCCTGTATTTGAAGAGTCACCGGATATCAATCTATTGACAGGTGCGGAACCGTTTCGGGGCGTCTCGCGCGAGGAATTGCCAATGGAGAGCGAAAGCCACCGGCCTACGGTACGGTCGAGTACCGGACGAAGGAGAGGCGCAGAGCAAACCATATTGGCGACGCAGAGTTGGATAACGCCGATAATGGTAAGGGGAAGAGACGAGAACGAAATATCCGTGAAGTCAAGGTTGAAGACGAAGTATAGGCGGATCGCTGTGAATACGACAGTTCTGATCGATTTGTCAGTCCAATCAAAACATTACGCCCAAATAGGTATCATTGACCGAAGACTTACATGAGACCAAATCCGAACACGCACATCAGGGCTACCTTGTACGGTTTCCTCATCTGCAGATTTGCAACTAATCTGAGCGGCAAGATTAGGATAGCCAGATCGGTCACAATATCGACAATGCTGACTGCAGCAAAGGCATATGTCTGATTGCCACAGTGGCCTCGTGCAGTTGGATCCCAGTTCATGGTGATAGGCCGACAGATCAGGATACCAGTAAGTATAGTTTGAGCCATCCAGGCGACATTGAGGCTCAGTACCAAATATGCGATCCATGCATAGTTCTGTGTGAAAAAGATGCGCTTTAACATGCATACGAGGCTGTTCTTGGTGAAGCCTAGAGCGAGGGCATACAGCACCTGTGCGGCGAAGGTTGTTTGCGAGAATCGTTTAACTTGAATGGGCTGGAGCTCGCGAAGATGGTAGCCGCCGCCACCAATAACGACCACTATAGCATGTCTATCAGCATCATAGTCGTAGAGTACAGACTTACTCGAGAGTGTATAAGAAGTGCCAACTTACTGCAGATGTAATTGATACCAACGCCCCAAAACACAAGCTGTTTTGACCGGCTTGGTCAATCATTGATTCAGGGTCCAAGCATTTGCCATTGAGGGAACTTACAAGACCAAGATAACAGAGAATATCCTCCAAGAGAAACGGCGAGATGCCTCTAAGCCGTCGAGTCCAAACTCTCAACCCCGTCCATCCAGTCGCAATCAGAGGCATCAATACACTGACGATCAATACACCGACCCCCGCGCTTGTGATGGGCGGGAACTCGGCCTCAACAATGCGCGACGGTACCGCGACCGCTGCTGCAGCGACATCCCCACTGCGCTCGTCGCGAAACCATGGAGTCTGCTCGTGTAACATTAATGTATGTCGTTGGTTGTGCAGAGCTCAGGTCCGGATCTGCGTCAAGCATTCGGCGGACAAAGGAAAGCAGTTGATTGCCTATATGTGAACTTGAGTGCACGCATATGCATAGTCGGTTAAGGTGGGAATAGCCGTCAGCGGTTTGTTGATAACTGTTGTAATATTTATTGCGAAGACATACATGTACCTGTATGCCCCCCGATTCATGCAAAATTCATCCGGGTCAGCAACCAACAGGTTTCTGTTGGTGCGACCAACCGGTTATGTTGCATGTACTGCAGAATCTGCAGGTGGCCGGATTTTCTCATTTCAAGGGAGAATTGCAACCCAACCAACACCCCGAGGCTGACGGGACTCCCGGAGAAGAACCAACAACAGCTGAGAATTCTTCGGCGGAATCCATGTCCTGTGAGAAATTGGGATGCTGTACAAGGAAACTGTGTCGACATTACCCAATTCGGTAGGCAATTCGGTCGCACTAATTTAACGAGCCGGGAACTAGGCAGATCTCCAAGCTGGTCTTTGCGCTTTAATTTTGGTGAGTTTTGCGTGGCAAAACGGAAAGCCGCCGAATGGCAGACCACGTTTTGACAGCATTAACCTCGTCGATATGCTCGCCGGGTCAACTCGATGGCCGGGGTGAAGCGAGGTCCATACGATCATCATGGGGGGTTTCATTACCAATGGTGCAAAATCGCGCAACAACCTGGAACAACACCCCAGTTTTACGGCCACTCATGCCCAAAAGAGCGTTCTTACTAGGGGGTTGCAGATGGAGGCTGACGTGCTGACAATGGCTTCAGGTACTTTGCAGATGCGGAAGCCGATCCCTGCTTCCTAGTACTGTAATGCTTGAACACTAAAGATGGCACCATCTATCCCTGTATCTCTGTTGGTTCACTGAGAATGAATCCTTCCCAAACACTTGGCTTAGAAGTACTTGGAGTAACATCAATCCTACGGATGGAGCGTTGGGTGATGATTATAATAGTCGGCTGGATGCCTTTATGGCTGATACCCTGAAACCTTGTCTGTGTCAGAAGACGGAAGCTTCTTTCACATCGATCGACAAATTCCAGGACTCAGATTTGAAGGAAAGATTCCCGTTCAGGGTCCAAGAAAGGAGCTCCGCTAGGCGTTTCTGGAACAAGCTAGCTGGCCCGCAGAAGCCAGCCTCCCCCGGATAGTTCGCAGGACTCTATCGAATTTTGTCGAAATTGACAAAGGAGTCATATTGGTTGTTGGTTGTGTTAGTTGCCGGGTTCCTGGAAACCTGAGACTGCTAAGGATCCGATATTCCGGTCGCCTGCATCAGGTAGATTTTGCGATTCCTCTTATATCTAGCTTGTTTTACCTTCTCGTGTGATGATGGCGGAGCAGAGTAGCACTCCTTTCCATACATCGGCAGAGGAAGCTTCCGCCATGCTTTGGGATTACATCTTTGTCGGTGGTGGCCTCTCGGCCTCGGTTGTGTCTAGCCGTCTCCATCACCTCGACCCAGCACTCAAGATCCTCGTCATTGAAGCTGGAGGCAATGCCAACAATGACCCCAGCGTAGTTTACCCCAACTCTACAAACCTCATTGGAGGGGAGTATGATTGGAAGTATCAGACGATTCCTCAAGTGAATTTGGACAATCGCCAGGTTGATCTGCCATGTGGCAAAGCTCTTGGAGGTGGCACTGTCATCAACTCAGGTAAACAAAGATTTCCCCTCCAATGCATATACTAGCAACTCCGCATAAACATAATGCAGCTTAGCTGTGTTATAGTTAGGAGAGAGCGCAGCAATCGGAGAGCACTGATCTTCTGCAATTGAAGACTGTAGACTAATGTGAGTTCCTAGGTGGCTGGATTCGTGGTGACAAGTTTGACTTCGATCTGTGGGGCGATACAGTTGGTGACCATCGCTGGTCTTATGCTGGTCTGCTCCCGTATATGAAGTTGACCGAGACTGCTCCTGCTCCTATCAAAAACGCTGCTGAGCATGGTACAGATGGCCCTATGCTCATCCAGAGCATTGAATCGACCCACCGAGAATTCCCTCTGCGCAACAAGACCCTTGAATCATGGCAAGAAGTTGGCGTCCATCCGCTCCCTAACAATGATGGCAACGCCGGCAACCCTCTTGGTATTGGTGACCTCTTCGAAAACAAAAACCAGGGTCGCCGTGAGATTGCTGATAATGTCTTCAAATTGACCGGCATAACTGTTCTCACGGAAACTCTAGTTTCCAAGGTCCTTCTCAGCACTCCCAAATCGCACAACCAAGCACCCGAAGCCACTGGAGTTCAGCTCGCAAATGGCACCAAGATTCAAGGCAAAGAGATTATCCTCGCCGCCGGCGCTATCCGAACTGCTCAGCTCCTCATGCTCTCTGGAATTGGACCATCTGATGAGTTGCACAAGTTTAAGATTCCCGTCGTTCTGAACCAGCCTGAAGTTGGCAAGAATTTTGCAGACCACGGTCTTTTCGGAGCACTTTGGGCTCTGAAAGATCCCTCTGCTGGATATGCCATTGGATCTGCTAACCCGCTCTTCAATGAGCCTCAATATGGCTACGGCACTCCAGCTGATTTCCTCGTCTCCACCGGTATCACCGACAAGGCGGGACTGGCTGCTGCTATCGAGAAGGATGAGGGCAAGAAGCCTGACCCCAAGAAGCACCCACTGCTGAAGCAAGACCGCACTTTCAACGAGCATGTATTCCAGTATGCTGGTACTGCAGACGGTTCTGCTGTCACCTTTGCTCTGATCAACCTCTTGCCCACATCTAGGGGTAGCGTCACTCTCAAATCGGCCAACATCAATGATGTGCCTAATATTGATCCCAACTACCACGCGACTGAGGTTGACAAGTTTGTTGCTCGCGAGGGTATTCGTCTGCAAATTGCATTTGCCAACTCCAACCGTACCGTTATTGGTCGGGATATTATTGCCGGCGAGCTTGGCGCTCCTGGCTTCAATGAAACATTCACTACTACATCAACAGATGCTTACATTGATGCCCGTATTGCTGCTGGTCTTGGGTGAGTACACGCGCTCTATGTCATATCACCAAATCGCAGACTCTAACAGCTTGATAGATCTACATTCCACCCCATGGGGACTGCAGCTATGGGCAAGGTGGTTGACACCAACCTTAAAGTTAAGGGTATCAACAATCTTCGTGTTGTTGACACCTCTGTTTTCCCTGTTGTCATTACAGCTCATCTTCAAGTTGCCACATATGCAACAGCATACCAGGCAGCTGATATCATTTATAATAGTCTTAAGTGTTCCAAATAGATTACAAAGGATAGAACATTATTTCGCCAACGGGGGTAGATTAATATAATTCGAGGGGTAATAAAGGGCTTAGAACACTGCATTCTGTATCATGGAAACTTTATGTGTGATTGGCTAAGACAAGATCTATGAGCATCATGTTGTCGAGTAATTTGTCATGAAAGTACCATTAATGGGAACTGGCACGGCCAATGTTGATGACCAAGGGCTTATTAACTAGACAGGGACAATTATTATACGTTTATCTAAATTCTCCTCTGCTGTTGAGAAATTTCTCAACTTAGTAAACATAGCGAAAGTTCGGATTCTCTCGATCAGTCAAATCCTGAAAAGCCAGATCATGGCTGATCTCGGCGACCTGCGCTGCCTTCTGTCGGTTTCTTGCCAGAAGAACAATCCTTGTAACCACCACCAAGAGCAGATACACTCCGTAAACGACAAGGTGCACAATAAAGCCTGGTAGATATCTAGGAGCATCCTTCTCCTGGAAAATTTGGGGGGCGATCAGGTTACCCACCGCCCAACCAACAAAGACCAGAGTCATGGTAATGCCCTTCTTCGTCTGCCCAGCTATGTTACGTGTGACAAGAGAAATGATCATGTTGCCTTGAGCAAGAAAGAACTGTGTGCAGTAGAAGGCGATAAGCATCCCACCAGCATTTGATGCATTTGGAGTGACTACAAGTATGACGATCGTGCCAACAATAGCTGGGATAGTCCAAAGCTGTATTGGCACAACACTATTAGTAAAATTCGTCACGTTGGGAAAATAGAGCGAGAGCTTACCAGCATAATGAGACATGTCTGCCCTGACTTTTGGGACGCCCATGCGGATGAGACCATGACAAGTATTGTTAAACCACCCTGGGCAATATTGAGAAGCTGAGTCTGGAGTAGGGTAAAGCCAAACTGTTCAATAATGAGGTTGGAGAAAACGCCAAGTCCGCCAATGACCAAATTTGCGACAGTAATCAGCAGGACACAACACCAAACAAGAGGATCCGTGAGTGCCTCTATAATCTGATACTTTTTATACTTCTTGTTTTGGATGCCAGTTTCGTTGTGACGTACACGTTCGACCATGAGACGTTTATCTTCTTCGCTGTAGCACTTGGCCTTCATAGGGCTGTCGGGAAGAAGAATGGCTATGAAAAAGGACCAAACGACTGCCGCTAGGCCGAGGACGAGGAAGAGCAGTTGCCAGTTTTTAATTGGACCATTGGTAAAATGCGAGACACCAAAGGCAAGGAGACCGCCAACCTGTATTGTAATCAGCAACTGAAGTATTGGGTGTAATACGAGGAAGCTCATTGACAAAGCACAGTCTTAGTATGTATTTCTTACCATTAGTTGCAATCCTGTCATGCAGTACCAGAGTGAGTTCAGCATGGATTGTTCTTCTCTCGTGTACCACATAGAAGTCCTACAATACCAGACTTTCGTCAGTCTCCAGTCTTACGCAAAAGGCACTGTTTCTCTTAAAGAGACCAGCTTTGGGAAAACTTACAATAACATCATTGCTGGCTGCACACAACTCTCGAAAAAGCCCAACAGAAACCGAAGAGCCATGAGGCCACCAAAGTTGGTCGTCGCAGCGGAACATGCCACCACGGTTCCCCAACAGAACACATTCGCAGCGAGGAGTTTTCCCACAGGCAGTTTCTGCAACAAGAAGTTTTGTGGATATTCTCCAACGAGGATACCCAGGTATAGAATAGTTCCAAGCCATGAATACTGGATGCTGGTCAGACATGCCGCCGCAAATAGACACATTTGAGTGAGTTTAGGCCTGTGTTGAAATGTGACTTACTTGTTGCCCCACGAGATGGGCATCAGTCTTGATACCCATGATAGATGCAAAGTTCAACGTTCCCTTATCCAAGGACTGGCAAAAGTAGGTGACCAGCTGGATCACAAGAATGCGCCGGTTAATCTTCCAAAACAGGCGCTTGTTGGTCGCCTTGTCAATTTCAATCCCTGGACCATCCACATAGCGGCTGGTTTCTTCGTCGCCGTCGAGAGACTTCTCCGATATGCCAGGTACCTCTTGATGGGTGGCCTGCGGAGAAGCTTCCATGTCCTTGGAGGCGGCCATTGTGAGATTCTGAAACTGGGTTTCACAGTCTATCTGACTGCTGAGGAGGCAAATGCAACGTTATGACACAACTCCCAAGTGCAACTGCATATCGTCCGTGATACCCTCGCACCTTGATATATATCCTTCATCAGTGGCATGATATTGCAAATGGCTGAACATCGTCACTTAGCCTAGTAGCGCAACTGGCCTCGGAGTGCCCCGAGTCTTGTTCCGACCTCCGCAAGCCACAAATATGCCCCTGCTAGCGTTTGTCCACTCCGACCCACCTCGCGGCCATGATGCCGGATGGTGGCCGACTGGGTGCTCCGGTCAGAAATAATGAAGATGACCCCGTCAAGAAGATTTGATTCGACGTTGTCCTATGGAACGAGGAGCTGATCAGTTTCTCAGAGACCGGATAGTTTTGACTAACCTGCGAATCTTCATACAATACCAGTATACCCTTCTCTCGAGTGATACCATTTCGAATCGCGAATCTACTAACAAACAGGTCTCGATTTATTAAAGATGCTACAAGTAGAACCCCCTACCTCTGTGTCTGTCGCCAACGGCACAGATCAGAATCTTGGATACTTGACGCCAGATCAATCTCGGAAGCGCTCTGAATGGCTACCGGACGAAGTAAGATATCACCTATAACGCCGAAGTTTTTAGAAATATGAGAAAGACTAACCTATAGGCTAAGAGCACAACAAAACAACACCCTTCCAGCACATTAGATACAGAACAACATCTCACGAACGGGAAGCAGTCTAAACGATCGATTTTACAAGGCCTTTATTCGAGCAATGTGGTAGCCAAGATATGGGGAGTAGCAGCGCCCGCTCTGTTCAAGGTATGTGCTATAGGTGCGAAATACGAACTATTCTTCTGACTTTGATGCCATAGTCAGAGCCGCCTACTTTATACCCCGAGTACACCAAACCAGGTGGTACACGATATGTATTTCGAGAGCTCGATTTCTGGACGTCAGGGTTTTTTCCTGGTAGTCTATACTTACTCCTCGAGAGAGAACGACGCTTCAAGCGAGAGCTTGCTCTGATACAAGAACCATCAGTGTCTTCTTCGACAATCCATCCTATGCATCTCGAGTATGTTTGAAGTTCAGATATTATACTAGTGGAGAAATTTTACAAACTAATATTATTGGCCAGATTCGCTTGCAAGTGGTGGACGACGAACCTCCATCAGAACTCGACACTGGCCTCCACCCATGATCTTGGTTTCATGATCTTCCCTTGGGCAAAGCTCGCCTGGACGCTCGATCACGACGTACTTGCGCGAGATACTATAATACGAGCATCACGGGTGTTGGAATCGCGCTACGTGCCAGCTACTGGCGCGATACGATCCTGGGATACTTGCACGACGTTGCGGTATTCGTTCACAGATCCGACAAAGGACTTTCTCTTCATCATTGTAAGATTCATCTTATCACTTTCTTGGTATTGACTACGTGCTCATACTAACGATTAACTTGTTTCCCCCACGAAGGATAACATGATGAACCTGGACATGCTCTTCTGGACGGCCTCGGAGACTGGCGACCAAGAAATGTACCAAATTGCTGTGAACCATGCAAAGAAAACGCAAGCATGTCATATCAGAGCTGATTACTCCACGACGCATCTCGTGGTCCTTGATCCGAATACTGGTAACGTCAAATCTCGACTGACAAACCAAGGATACTCCGACACATCGTCATGGACGCGTGGTCAGGCGTGGGCTATTGCAGGCTTTGCGCAAACATACAACTGGACGCGAGATATATCTTTTCTCGAAACTGCTCGGGGGTGTGCAGATTACTTTCTCAGTAAGCTGCCTGCCAACGGCGTGCCGCCCTGGGACTTTTGCGCCCCAATGGATTCTGAGCAGCCTCCCGACACCAGTGCGGCGGTAATTGCTGCTTATGGTATGCTACTCATCCATGAGGCACTTGTACAGCAGGGAGAGCAGTCATCCTATTTCGAGAGTGCGATTAGAATAGTAAAGGCCATCTGCTCGAAGCAGATGACTCCACAAAGTTACTTCAAAACGACAACGTCTACTTTGGATACTGTAGAGCAAAATACTCAGAACGTACAGACGGAATTTACGGTAATCCAAGACGATACTATCCCGCAGACTATCCTTGGAGGTGCCACGATCAACAACTACGAGTTTGCTCCGAGGCGCTGGGCTAACCATGGTCTTGTGTATGCCGATTATTATTTCTTGCTGCTTGGGAACAAACTCTTGGAGATGCAGGCAGCAATGTCCCTATCAGATATACAGATATAGACTTAAAGCTCGCGCAAGCTCGCGCCAGGGTTGGATATGGATTACAATGGGAGGCTACCTTTCATAATTTTGGAGCTATAAACGATTGGGTTATTGTAGTGGGATTCTTTGGGAGTTGCTATTAATATATTGAAACAGATATAGAATATAAACAGCTCGTGATTAGAGCACTATTCAGATAAAAAAGCCAATCGGTATCATTCAGAGTATTTTTACATGTTGTTTGAATAAGAAAAAACGCTCACCCTCTGATCGGGTGGAAAAGATGGATCGAGAAAAGCATCAACGCCATCATAAGAGTGAACATCGGCCATCATGGGATCTGCAGGCTGCACACCTATTGCAATACCGGCCCGAGGAGACTCAATTGGCATGGACTTTGAGTGATTGCTGTAGGATATTTGGCCCTGTAAACTTAGCGGTAAAGGTGGAAATGCCATCGAGATGCTGTCGGGTGATGCCCCGTGGAGATCACTAAGTGAGGGAGTGGGCACGCTGACGCCGGTTGTATCAACGCCGTGGGTAAAAGAGCCTGGGCCTGAACCTGAACCTGAACCCTCACGCCTGTTGTTGTTGACTGTCGTCTTATCAATGTATTGGTCGTCCGAATATACTGGCTCCCGTATGTCGAGAATGTGCTGGTCGTGCTGCCGTGCCTGCGTTAGCCGTGTGGCAAACTTGGACGCCAAGTTGTGTGTCTCCCCATTTGTATCGTCGCTGAATGGTCCATTCCAGCGGCTAGAGATGTTATAAAGACTTGAGACCAGCGAATTAAAAGAAGGAGCCAGAGGCTGGCTGTGGTAAGAGGAATAGGCCAAAAGCAATCTCCCGCAGATGAATAGACAGAATGCGAATTGAGGGTTGGTTAAGGAAGTGGAGCGTTGCAAGTATGCTTCTGCAATGATGCTCACTTCGGTGGCGGCCGCAAAACAGGTTTCTGCACTCGAGAGGGAGGGCAATCGTAGCCGTTGACTCTGCCATTCAGGCAATGGGAACGCGATAACTTGATGAAGTAGAATTACCGCGGTATTATGAGTCATATGCGCCAGTGTGAGGTTGGGGTCCATATTGCCGTCCGCGTTAAGGACACACGCTTCCCGCCATGGTTTGGGCAGGAAGATTTTCCATCTAATGTCACCAATCATAATTAGCATAATTCATTGGGTATAATGACACTGTGCCAAATGAACGGCGACTTACTGAATCAATCGCAAGTCAAGCTGTTTAAAACGGACCAACCACAACTGAAACTGGTGAGGGTCGCTGAAGTCCAAGTCATGCTGAAGGAAGAACGAGGTAACCAGGCTCAGGCTCTCCGTTGCCTCGATACAGAAGGCGAAACCACCCAAGAGATCCTGGTCTTCACCATCAGGCCGAGCTGTCGGTACAGCTGGATTAGCCCGTGAGGTTAGGTCTGCGATGCCAAAGTAAGGCGTAGGTACGTCGAGTGGCTGGCCACGCTCCCAGAGGCTGCCTTCGCAAGGAAGTCTTCGTTTGACATCGGCGCTGGTGAGAGAGAAATTCCAACCCGTGGCAATGCTGCAGAAGCGGTCCATTATGAAGATATTCCAAAAGACGCGTCGGCGCTCTTCCGTCTCGCTCCAGCTGCGGCATCGGGGTAGGAAGTTCATGCGCCTGATTAACGTCTTGGTGAGTGGCTTATTCTGGTCTTCTTCTTCCACGCTTAGCTGAAGTTGCTCAACTGTCCGTGTCATGCTGCCAACAATCGACTATGCAGGTATAAGAAAGGATTAGATTCTCAGTCACTTTGCGATCATATCCAAAATAAGTACTCACCCATGCAGAAGGACCTCGCCCGCCACCAATCTAGAGGAAACGTTCAGCATCATCCTCGACACAGCAGCAGAAGCATAATGACTAACCAAGTCAAAAGAGCAAATAGTCAAAGCTTGTAGATTTTCCACTGAGAAAGACTCCATGCTGCGAAGTATTACCACTTGTCGGCATTGCCGAGCGTAGGCCGTCTTTTCAGCGCCATGGCCGAGACGCGGGTCATTAGAAAACCGTGCACATAGCGATGTAATGGCGTAGAAAATGGTAGACGCGCTTTCACGTCCATTGGGCATTAATAACCGCTGGCGAAAGTGCAGAACATGAAGCATCGGTATCCATTGGTGCACTTGTTCAAAGTATATCTCGATGAGCGCGTCCATGAGGTCGTCTGGCGGTAATCGAGCTTCACTGGTAGCTCCAGGTGCACTGCTGCTGAGAGACTTCGGTAATTGTGATGACCCATCCAAGTCCTGCACCGCGGGTTGTTGCTTGCTTTGTACCGTAGAAGCCAGTCGATTCCGTAATTGGGTAATGGACTGCTCCAGATTTTCTTGTGTAAATCCATCCGTGCTTGTGTTCTCGACGCTTCCGCTCGTGGGAGAATTCAAGCCCCCGAACAATTGATTCCACAAGATGCTTTGACCCAGGAACATTTGCTCCAGCGACGCTGAGCGAAGAGAATTAGCGGGCGACAGGTCACGAAAGGGAAGATGAAACGACTCATCCTATTTCGTATTCACTTACCAATCCTTTGGTTGATGCTCTCAATGGCGCCGGTGCGAACACCCGTTTTGGCTCTTCCATCGTAGTAGACGCACTCGACATCTGCAGGGCAATTATTAATGTCATGATTCTCCGGCTTTGTCCTTATTCACGTACTGTATCTCACACATGCGGAACATGGCTGGGTTCTCGAACATGCTGACTTTTTCTTTCGGCAATTCTGGCAAGCGGGACCTTCATTTTCCTGATTGTCGTCCCTACTAGAGAGCTTTCGCTTTTTAGAGGCGGCTTGCTTATCCTCGGAGCCGGTAGCGGAGCCTTGCACATCCTCAGCTTCTACATCGTCGACAGGCATCATGACCGGAGAGCATCCAGCAGAGAGTAGGCATGCATCTCAGCAGAGCAATTGGCGATGATGAAGAAGAAGCTAAGACTCCAAGCTTGTTGCCGGATATTAGAGAAAAATGGCATGGGGCAAAAGGTACAGCTAATAGCACGGCAAATAGCGTCAATGGCTTCAAAGACTTTGTGGAGTCCCCGCAGAATGAAATCGTGGGGTAGAGCCATGAGTATGGAGCAGAATCACATGATTGCAGGGGGAAGTTTTGCTCTGTGAGTCGATCAAAGACATGTTCGGATCATATCTGACCGATATACGAACTTGGACCCAAAACTGCTAGACGAAGGTAATTGACATCACTAGGAAGCTTGTAAGCTCTCACGTGTGCAGGAGAAGCGGGGTGTCTCCGAGACTTGGCCCGAGATATACACCGCCCAGAGAGCCTATAAGCGTGCCAATAGTTCAATTTTTGAACCCCCGGCTTAGAGGCTACAATTAGAGTCTTCTTCAACAACTAATACTAGATGTGTAATGCCATTAACAAATATCATAGGGCATCTCCGCGGGGTAAGTGTGGGGAAGCCAGGATTCTTCAGTAGCATTGTTGTATGATCAGGATGGCATCAATGTGTGATTTGCTACATGCTCAATGTACATAGTAAAATCCTTCCAAGCGATTCTCTCAGTTCTTGAGCTCATGGCATGGTTTCGCAGCTGGATCCATGTTGACGTCCGCCCAATCTGCAAAGACATACCCTCCCAATGTAATGTCACCCCTTGAAATAGGTGCACTTCCGCCCTTGAAAGCTTCATAGCTCTCATATACAGACGCTTTGTGTGTTTTCCCCGGCGCTAAGTTCAAGCCAGGAGCTGCGAGAGAGATATCTGAGTCATTAAGAGGCCTGTATCAAGTTAGCCAGCATTCTTGCTTTTTTTTTCTTCTAAGTTGAGCAGATCAGGGTGGTTCAACTCACAATGGCTGGATGGCATTCTCAAAGACATCTTCAAAGACCGCAACAAGTCCCAGGGCAAGTTGCTCGTCGCTTAACTCAGGTTCAAGAGCCAAATTCACATTATCAACACTGATCATGCCGTTAGGAGCCTTCTTGAGCACATGATCAAGGTGAGCTTCAGCCTTGCTGCCATATAGGTAAAAAGGCATGCGGTCAGGATAAGCTTGATCAAGCGCGTTGAAGAACATTGATTCCTGAACCACCACGCGGATGTTAGTCAGTTTGAAGGTCATGATAGGCTCTTGACCATCTTTCGGTATGCCTTCATCAAGGCGCCATACGATATCAGCGCCAGGTTTGACCATGTCTTCAAGCAGTTCTTTTTCCGTATTGGCCACAGTGTAGAATTTATCTGGGTTTTCCTTGCGGAGCTGCTGGTAACGCTGTTTAACACCTTCAGGAAAGTCAGCCGTGATAATGAGCTGCCAGCGGTGGTTCGCCATGTGAAACATGGGTATATGAACAAGATGAATCTGGTCGAGACCTTGCATGACGAATCCATGGAAATCGGGCTCAATCTTGTTGCGAATAATACATTTCTGTAGTCGACGTTTAGTTCTTCATCTTTTGTGATAGCTCAGATTGTCAAACTTACTTCAACTTCTTCATTCGCAACACGCCTGAAATCTTTGGCCAACTTATTGAGGAAATCCCTGTCGGTAGGCCAAGGACTCATCGTTACGTTGACCAAATACGACAGGTCGCCCCGGGCAGGGCTCTCCCCATGGACCAGCTGTAGACGGCGCTTGTAAGTCTCGAGACATTTTCCGTATGTAGCTTCGCCAAAGGTTGAGGAGGTCAAGAAAAGCGGTCGTTTGGCAACGACATCATCCATTGATGTGACAGACAGACGCTCAAAGATGCGCTGGTTGAGATAATTGGCCTCGTTCTGTCGGAAAAGCATAGGAACACGTGAGTAACCATCCATGATTACGAGAGGCGACTTAAGCATTACTTACTACATCGTCGTTCACTTTTCCGTTAACCTTGAAATTGCAAGCAAATGCATTGATCATTAAATCGCCACCCAATTCACTCAAAAAGTCCATGCTGTCTGGGTCGTCAAACAGCTGCTCGTTTGTAACGCTCAGAATCTTTTCTCGGATGCGTTGCTTCTCGCTCTCGATGTCACTTTCGGAGAGACCTCTCTTTTCACTGGGAAGTCGTATTAACGGACAAACGATGAGGTCGTCTTCGGCTCTAGTCATGGTAGCCCAATGGCAATAAAGCTAAGATCACGCAAGTTAGTCGTTTATCCGGCATCATGGGTTATGGGATTCATATGACCAACAGACCTTAGTACAAGTGAAGACAGCTTCACCGAGCAGCCTGCCATAGCCATTGGGGGTGAGCTTGAGCATTTTATGAGTCAGCCAAGTGGCAACTACTGCTGCACCGGGTTTGCTGCCTTCAACACCAAAGACGCCCATGCTCCCCTTGTCATTCGCATGGAACACAATAGGGCTGGTCCAGGTGATGAGATATTTCATACGCTCATCACGATAACAGAGTCCACCCGCGGGATAGTTTATGTATCCTGACCTAACGATGAATGTGAGATGGGTATGTCAATAACCTGACAGCAGATTAGACTCACTTATGAGGATCAATGGTGATGCTATCCGCAAATTCGAGGTACTGAAGCTGCTCCATTGTGTAGGGTTGAAGAGCTAATGCAGGAACAAGTGGGAGGAGATCATTTGGTGGAGAGCCTTTGACGGAATGGTCGATTAAGGAAGCAAAATATCCTCCCCAGGCGGCATCAGCATGGATCGCAAATGATAGGCCCTTAGCCTCATACTTTTGTCTCAACCGCACAAGGGCGGCGAGAGGATCGCAAGCACCATGCTCCGTCGACCCCATGATGGCAACGCCACCATATACTGGGATGCGGTTATGAATGCAGTTATCTAGGTGTTTTTGTAAGTCTTTAATATCCATTCGAGCATCTTCGTCGACTGCAACATTGATGAAATTGTCAGAGCCAATGCCCGAGATTGCTATAAATATTCAGGAATTAGATACTTATTCAATGCGTAATCACGTCGAACTCCACCGAAGATGATATGATAATGACACTTACCACCGCCTTTGGGCCAGGAGTAATGCTTTGTCGTGCTGAGGAAGAATTTGCCCGACGTCTCAATGTCAAAGCAGCGCTCCAAGTAGTCTTTTCCGACCGTCTGAATGAGATATGGCTTGAGAGCGTCTTGTAAGAACTGAGCTGTGATGGAGTACTCATTCGTGAGACGGGTAGGAAGCTCCAACACTGTGCTGGGCTTCAGGTTTAGCAGCTCCCATGTGTCAAGTTCAGTAAACGGTTTCTTTTCTCCTTTGCAATTTTCGACAAGGAACGGGGGATCGGCATGAGCCAAAAAATTGAGCGGAGGGTCTATGCCTTTGCCTTCATTTTTCCCAATGGCAAGCTTCAAAGACAGTGGGTAGAATTTGAGGTTTCGGACTACAAAGTGTTAGTGTAAGGCCTTTAAATGCTAAACGTAAAACCAGAGCGCAACATACTTGCCCAGATAGCTTCAAGATTGGCTACTGAACCATCCTAATGCAACGATATCAAGATAGTAATTAGTAATGATCTGATCAATAAAAATCACGAAGCCACTTACACAGGTAATATGGCCCCAGGGCGTAACATTTCCTCTCTTTCTGTAACCTAGCATTTTGCAGAGGTCTTTTCCAACAGTCCTTTCCTTCTCTGTAGTCAAAGGACTTGCTTCAGTTGCGACGTTGTTGGGATTGTACATCATCGTCGCCATGTCTAACCCAGTTAGCTACACAGACCATCATAAAGGCAAAAATATCTTACATCCAATGATACTTGGCAGTGCGACATCCATGTTCATATGAGCATTATATCGCGGCGACCAAAATGGGATCGAATGCAACGCAAGGTTCTCCGAGAGCTTATTGACATAGCCTCGAAGCTCGTCAATACTCTCTGTATACGTCGACGCTTGCATCATCGAAGACGTGATGAAGTCAGGATCATCGTGGTAGAGATTTTGGCGCACGGTCTTCTGGTCTGCCAATACTTTGCCCATGAGCTCACTCAGGATATCAAAGTTCTCAGCCTTGGGTCCTAAAAAGTAGGACCCAACTCTTGCATGTGCAAGTCTGTCTTTATGATGAGGATCATCACCCATAGTTACTACTTTGCAATGGTCGATCTGTAAATTTTGAATCCAGTACTTAATTAGATGCTAATGAAGATCATTGCAAACAGTTTTACGGAAGAGAGCCTTCTACTTTATATATCAGGCATACTCAGTAGCTGAGCTGCCATTGCAAACCTCCAGCTGAGCCACCTTCATACTTCTAGCTCTTTCTGGTAACCGAAAATTCTCGAATTGGCGCCAAATATGCACGGTAGTGGTGGCCAGTCACCGTCTCAGACATATTTTGACCACATTATTGAATGTGATATGTAGTGTAGTAGGTGAGATTTTACAGACGCCTATAACTACACAAGGCATTTAAGCGAACAACCTTTCCAAGCCTACAGAAAGAGGCGTATGGAGTGTAAGCCGCTTCATCCCGCCTTGCATACGATAGCGCATTTCGTATCATAATGACAGCAAAATATCGAAACGCCATACTATTTTAGTCTAAAAAGCGGTTATTAAACAAGCTCGTAGGCTAACCGATTGGCTGTAATATACCGAAGTAGAGTGGGCTTCAAGTATTGGCAATAGTCTCATGTTCCTTCAGCTTGCATTTTGCCTGCCACTAATCCTGCGCTCCGCCAGCTGATGCAATAATGGTTGATGCTTTTAGGACACTTATATTAATATCTTATATTCACCACGCCACTCATACTAATAATAAGGAGTAATTAGCATATTACACTTCCATTATAGTCATATCGAGGCGGCAACATTATCTAGAAAGGAAGACAAATAATGATTCTAGTAGCAGCAGCCCGCAGAATACATGCAAGCCTTGCTGTGTTGAACCAGGTTCATTCCTCGCTTGGTGCATTGAGGCTTCGAACAAGTATCCAACTAGTTCCCTTTGTATGCAATGCTGATGCCTTATGTGCAAGTTCCAACCGGTTGTTCTTTATCCCAGATGTCGTGATCCGGGATATTCTCCTCATAGTATGTCTCAGTGACTCTCTTGAACCCCACGACCGGCCCATCATACGGCCAAGGCTCTCCAAGTCCTGTCGCAAAAATGGCAAATGACGCGCCTGAGAAAACAAAATAGTTTGCCGGTGCGAATGCCTGCCACGACGAGGCAATCTCCGCTATGTAGTTTGGCTGAAGCGCATCACCTAAACTGTAACCAAGTTTGTAAAGTAGTGGAGTGGCGCGAATGTGCAACACGAGGGGCTCTGTCAACCCAGTGGTGTTGAGGGGAATTCGATGATACTATCAAAATTAGCTTCCGTCGAATGTAAATGCTACAATCATTGAGTATTTGAGGAGCGATGAAATAATACCTGCGATGTTTGATTCTGCCATAGCTCTGTATATATGCAAAGCCCGGTGGTGTTCGCGCATGCGGTGACGCCAATGTCCTGATGCTGAAATTCGGAAAGATACGAAGAGATTCCGACCTGGTTTTTCGGTCCCAATGTCTTATTGAAGCCCAATAACTCTGCTGAAAACGTCATATTAAGGGATTTCTGCTTTCGGAGGAGCGCCGCGGGTGTGTCCCTGTCGCTAAGGCTGAACACATTCGGCCTCAATTCGATACCACCCTTGTGCACCTTGAAGTTCCGAGTATACGGAGTCCTCAGCTGGTACCACTCAGAATCTAGCGTTCGGGAAGAAAAGTTGTCCACGAATGGAGGCGGAATGCGGCGCTTGCCAGTTACTGGCCCAACTTCTTCGCTGAGGAGAATTGGTTTCCCGTCATTGAATATTGGCCATCCATCTTTCCAGGTGACACTTGTGAGAAAGGTTTCTCGCCCTAACAGTAGTAAGCATTCGATTCATCGTACCAGAACGCTTAGAGCCTACCCAGCGGAGAGCTTCCATTTATCTTCCTTCGAGCCAAGAAAGCTGCGTACCATTCACCCGATGGGGTTTCCACCATCGTAGCATGTCCCGTAGATTGCACCGTCAAATTGTCGAAACCATACGCCCCATTGAACAAAGAGGATTGTTTGGCCCAGCCTTAAAGGGGCCTTCCGGTGACCTGCTCCTGGCAATAGTCGAGCGGTGCAGGTCATCAGTCCCACCTTTTAAAACAGTATTAATTTTTGTTCATCTTATTTGTGGATTCTTCTTTGTAAAGAGAACTAACCTTCCGCAATTAAGAGATAATACCAGCCATCTTTAAATGTCATCTTTGGCCCTTCCGGCCGAGCTGTAGCATTGTGGGTCAAAGTACCGTTCCACAAACTCCGATACTGCCCACTACAGCTCCCGTCTTTCAGGCTGATCTCGCATTGGTAAATGCCCCAGAGTCGGTCTTGGTTATTATTCGGTGCCATAAGATTCAGGTACGTCTTTTTCGAAACGGGATCTCTAAACAGTTCTGGATCAATGCCCCATGGATCAGCCCAGGTAGGCTCAGACCAGTGAATCAAGTCGACAGACGACGCAAAGAATACGCGTGGCCACACTCGGGCGACTGGATCGTATGTCCAACGCGTCATGGAAGCGATCCAGAACTTTCCGTCAAAATGAGCCAGTGAAGGTGCCCAGGCTCCTACCAATAGTCAATAATTACTCGATCTCATTGACTCATGCTAATTTGGTATACGGACCTGCTCCTGTGGGCGTGCCATAGAGCTGCAGTTGGTCAGGTCGCGTAAAAGCGTGTGATATTAAGGTCCAATTGGACAGGTCACGGCCTGTTCCCAAGTTAGATACTCCTCTACATGATTAGAGTCTAGCCTACTAGACCAGCGATTCATACTTTTGTAGATGGGAATTCCAGGGAAATACTCGAAGCTAGATGTAGCTATGTAGTAGTCATCTTGAACTCAAAGGATAAAGGGGTCGGGATTCCATCCTGATATGATCGGATTGTGAATTGCCCTAGCGAGGCTAGCTATTGTAAGCCAAAATCCGAAGAAGATATTATTTCCCCGCATGTCGTGGTGATGGATGGGGACAACACCCTTTGAGTTGTCATGAGGGCGTCATGGTCGCCAGTAGCCAGTATAAGTACATGAGGGATGGCTTCAGCCGAATTAATTGATCGTCGAATGTTTGCAGTATATTTTCACTATCCGGCTACGCAATCAAATGCCCCTTAACCTTTCTTCGACCTAGAGTAGACCAATTGAAGAATGAGCAGCCTTCGGTACAAGTCTCGGACCAACCTCCGGCGGTAGCTGTGATGTGGACAGACTATGTAGTCGCTTCCTCCCCCGGCTTACTCCACGATGCTAGTTCATCTCCAATTACCCCAGATTCTCCAATTCCTTTAGGAAGTATGCCGACAGCTACCTTTGATCCCGGCCAACCTGCGTTTAAAAGTGTAAAGTAACAAATTGCTTACTACAGCTGGAACTATATTAGCCTCAAGGCAGGAGATCACAAGTCTCCACGCCACACAAATTCAGCTCTATATATAATGAAGCATCTCAAAAACCCTGTGTGTTTACTCTCCGCCAATAATTTCTTTGATCGGTAGAAGTTTGACATCACCATCTTGTAGGACCGTCTTGATTGAAGGAGCCATGGAAGAATTTTGACGCATGAACGAGGCATTGTCCTTGAAATATGACAAATTGCTACCCGTTTAGGATATTGCAGCCCACTCGTTTAGGATATTGGAGCAATACTTAGCTCTTGTCGATTACATATTCTCTCCTTCCAGTTACAATCGTCTTGTGCTGAGTGGCGTCTTGTAAGTTCTTGGTAAGAATTACAAATTACGATGAGTAATTATCAAGGAATATCATCCTTATGGAGATGCTGCAAGAAATTCCGAGACAGTCTGTACTTGGTGAATGGGTATCATTTGTGATTATTGATTGTACGTCAAGTTTATGAGTAGTGTATTAACAAAGTTTCCGTGAAGCCTATGATACTATGGCTAATATCTTCGAAGTTGCTCAGACTTGGGTGAGGAACCGCTCAGTATGAGAGCTCTATTGCAATTTGCCAAACATTTTGATTATGGTAATTAGTCTATACTTGTTGGTATTTCTCAATCTAAAAATGCAAATCTTTTCTCATCTTCTCTCCAACTTTGTCATGAAATGTGGCCCAATATTGTAATACTATGCTCCATAGCAGATAAACTGCATTCATAGAACAATGATTTTCTCAAAGAGCATAACGGCCCTTCTTTCTGATTTTCTCACCAAACACAAAGAGGATCCAAGGAATGGGAATCAGACCAATGGCGATGAACCCGAGCAGACTAGCGGCCCATTTTGTCGTCAATTTATTGTACACTAAATGACGTGGAATCAGTATTATGTCAAGAATAGTAACTCCTCTCTGTATGGTCAACTTACTTTGTATGATAAAGAGCGGAAAGGCAGCAGCAAAAACATAGCGCGTAAAGGCATTTGCTGATAGCGCGGAGGCGCCGTACCGTGCACCGTAGCAATCGATCATATAAGTAATGCTAGTGGCCTTGATCATGAACCTTTGTTAGTATATAGCACATAGATTAAACTATTAGGGAGCAACTCACGAAGATGCAAAGATTTCCCCAGTTGAAAGGGATCAGAGCAAGTACCGGACTGATCCAGTGGATATCTGAGCGAGCTGTCCAGGCAAACCAGAAAAGGCCAACAGCGACTCCCAAACTTCCCATCATAGCTGGATAAAGGCGCTGCTCAGGTGGCAGATGGCCCACATCTCCCCTTTCGCGTGCTTCAATAGCTTTCCTCTGATATATGAAGCGGTCACAAAGAACGTTGGTCATAGTTGCAATCAGTGTGCCAACACCCAGAGAGATAAAGACGAGTCCATTCTGGTGAGAATTGAAACCATACGTCTTCTGGAAGACCAAAGGAAGAGATGCAAAGAACGCGTAGAGCACGGCAAAGTCGAAGCCAATGTACAAACTCAAGAACAGGACGATGGGCTCGGTAAAGAGAAGATGCATAGGCCTCACCAGCGATTCGGTCACCCATTTGTGCACCGCGCCCCAGCTCAACGAGGGCATCTTCTTCTTGGAAAGCAGCTTCTCTTTGATCTTATCTTTATTGTTGCGCTCGGGGATTTTCTTTTTGTATGTCTCCTTCATGCCGAGTGCAAAGACACAGGTCGCGACACCCCAGAAGACGGAGACCCATTCGAGCCACCGCCAGTTGAGTCTTTCCACGACAAAGCCGCCGATTATTGGAGCTAGTGACAAGTCAGTGCCATGTCTTTACCATACGTGATACAGCAATGAAGAATGATTTGGGGCATTGACATACCAATACAGGGCCCCATAAAGGGGGCCATAACAAAGAGAGCCGTCGCCGGTCCACGACGTGCAGGAGGCCACATATCTGCCATTGTACCTCCGCCAACGCTCAATGCCGGGCTTCCAAAGACGCCGGCAAAGAAGCGGCAAATGACCTCCGAGGCAATGTTCTTTGATGTAGCAGCACCTATGAGAAAAAGTGTGGCAATGGGCAGTCCCAGGCGGTACACAATCAATCGTCCTGCTGTCTCGCTGAGCGGTGCACCTATCATTGGTCCAAAGGCCAAGCCGAGGCAAAAGAGTGAGATGCCGAGGAGGGAAACCGTTTCGGATACGTGAAATTGCTGTCCTGTTGCTTTTGCACCCGGTGCGTAGGCTGAAGACATGTACGTGCTGATAGACCGCTAGATTAGCCACACTCTTATTGCTCGTGTATACCTGCTCTATTCTCATATCTGTCGGTTTATACTTACACGGTAAACGCGTAGAGAGAAACACAGACGGTATGGTAGAGTCGCTTTCCATCACTCCAGTTGTATGGATTGCGAGGATCGTCTTCCCAATCCAATTCATGACTGCTTCCAGGTGCGCTTTCTGGGTCACTAGTCGGAGACGAGTCTTCTTCTTTGTCGGTAGGCAGTTCATTCTCCATTCTGTCTTCTATGGCGTCCATCTTGACTGATGATTGAAAAGACGCCTGGTCCTTCAAATCAATCGCCAAATCGCCTCGTTAGATTGTCAAGACCGTCGGGCTATATAACCGTATTTGAGAAAAGGAGCAAGAACGAGGGCACAGATGGGGACCCCAAGTTTGTCCATCTACATTAGTAAGGCGAGATCGCGTCGCCTCCACCCTGGGATAAATGTGCCGAACCGCGGCATCTCCCGTATGCTCATTAGGGAATGGATGATCCTTGGGAGGGGGTCACACTACATGTACTCGTATTCCCAGCTTTATTCCCCAGGACAACCGTGAAGGTTTCGGTTACGGTGACAAATCATTTCCCAGTCCGGCTACACTGACTCAAAGTGCGGAGTAAGGGATGTCTAGTCTTGTGTTGTTTGCCGGTCTCAAGATGCATCATCAGGCTTGTAATAACACTTCAGAAGAGTTCAGCAGCAGAAAAATGATAGTATGTCCATTCAAGTTCATACTGCCATATATACAAACTGCATTGATTCACAAATGGGCTCTTATTTCCTGTTAAACAAACGATGTACAGGAAAAGGTCCATCATCCGCTATCAGTAAACCGGAGAGTTTCGATGAATCCTAATCCCCGATTGCTTCTTCTGGCTAGTCTATGATTTTTCAATTGGTAATCAGCTTCCGAATTCGGCGGATGAGGTGAGCAAAGGGATAAAACCCGAACTTCTATAAATTCCCGACCATCCCACCCGTCGGACCAATGACGCCTGGCTGACCTTTTTCTTGGTCAGACGCACGACTCAAGTAGGGTTCACGAACCATTTGCAGTTTGCGGCTTAGGGCAGGAGATCAAGGCTTCTCCTGGAAGAATACTCAGACGGTCTACAAGGACAGTCTACAAGGGGGCTGGCTAGAGCGGATGACGCTGGTAATGGCCAAATACTACATAGAGAGAGAGCTTCGCCATGCGCGCGGGTCTTGTGTAATACAAAACGCTAAAGCAGCAAAAGGAGTCGAGTGAACTGAACAGGGTTCGGTGATCGCAAATCAATCTGCCTGACGCGAAATCCGAGGACAAATCATTCATCCCACTTGGACCAGATTCCGCTGCCCGTAACAGAAACTAGCACCGATTCGTACATACATGGAATCATGGGCTTACTAGCTGCAACTATTCGGAATCTATGACCCAGCTGGGCAAAGCGATCCACTGGCGATCTGCGAAATACTTAAGGCACGGAGCCCAACTCTTGCGCTGAATCCAGCCGTTTTCGCATATTACTTATCACGATTATTATTCTCAAGTGCTATTAGCCGTCACGTGACCGGAGAATCCGGCCATTTGGTTCTTATTAATAATCTCCGTTTGCCATGGTCGCGTGGTAGCACAACAATATAATTCTTCCCACCCCTGGAATATCGCGACCCGGAGCTTCGCGCAAACACTCCTCCGATTGTAGAAAGTCTAGCGCCTCATAGACAGCTGAGCAAGCCATCGTGCGTGGCCTCAATCCTCTGAGAGCTCCTCATATAAGGCTTCTAGCCTCCAGCCAATCATGTCAGAAACACCACCAAGAGGGAAGAGGCGGCGGACTGAAGAGTCGGATACCGAGGGCACCGGCTCAGTGATTGAGGTTGGCAAGTCAATCATTGCAAAGCCGCAGCCCGTAAGTGAGGATACGAATGGGAGGCCCGAGCCAATGACTGACGCAGGTAAGTCCGGCACCGTATGAACTCGGTATGAACTGGTTCTGACGACACTTTATTTGTATAGAAAAGAGATATCGAGCTTGGCGCAGTGAGTTTTGCCCAGTCTCGTTCTTTTGACACCTGCTTCATACTAACCAGGAGATGCAGAAAATGGCTCTCCTCACGATGCCTTCTGTTTCGTCTGCAAGCGGGAGATGGACCTGCTAGACTGTTACACATGCCGAAGGGCCTACCACCAGGATTGTCTAGATACACCCGTCGATAGACTCACCCACAGTGACAACTTTTTTTGTCGAGTCTGTGTCAATCGCCAATGGCACGAGCATCTACCTCCGCCGAGCCCGCCGCCATCTCCACCACTTGAGAGACAGAGGGTAGCCCTGCCCAGTCACAGGCCAAACACGCAGCCCAACGTTGAAGTGCATGCGCCTTCAACTTCGGCTTCGACTTCACCAGCTCCTTCAGCACCATCCCAGAATGCCCAGGCTTCGGGCCCGACATCCTTCACCTGGCTATCCCAGAACCAGTTTACGACTCCTCTAACGCGCTCCAGTGCGATTCAAAGTCCCCGAACTCCAACGCCTCTCTCGGGTGTCATTAACCTCAACGGCCCTGGTCGGGGGATCGTGGCTGGTCCGCGCGGTCCCCGTTCACGCTTTTCTACCTTGTCAGCTGAAGTGGATGATGCTGTATCCTTAATTCTCAGAGAGCTGGAATACCTTGGAGACGCTAGGCAGAAAATCACGCAGCTGGAGGATGTTATTGTGAGGCTACAGCAGGATGTCCGGATCAATGAGAATGCGCTCATTCTGGCGCAGCGCAACGCCGCTTCATCAAACCAGCGCAACTCAGAAAGCCTCCGTGTAGAAAACGAACGGCTAAAGAAGGAAATGGACGACATGAACCGATCACTAGCAGATGAGAAATCACGGTCACAGTACTACAAGGCCGATGCGGACCACTGGAGAGCGCAAGCACAGAGCCGGCAGGGAGAATTGGAAGAGCTAAGAGGGAAGCTGAAGAATTTGCTTGGCGGGTGATTACGAGAGAATGGCACGACTAGTTTGCTAATGTATTGTATGTACGGAGTATAAGCCGGAGTACGTGGATCAGGGATACCAGTTTGGATTACATGTTGCTCTGTATTTTCGATTTGTTGCTATTTCACTGCTTATTTCATCAACCTGCAGTTGGCATGGGTTAGGCCTGTGTATTGAAATCATCTTACATCTTCCCGATCCTGTACGGTGGAGACGTGTAATATAAGCATAAGTACGACGTCCTCGTAAGCAACAAGCCTGGGCTAGATGTTAGATGTCCATGCGATTCATATCTCCCCGACATTGCGGGGTAATATACAAATTAAAATCTCTTCAGACAAAGAGATGAGAAATCCCATGGCTGACCTTGCTTGAACAGGCAGAGTTAGTCGTCTGTTAGTGCATGTAGTCGATGACAGTCAATTCTGTTTTTGTGAACGATGTTTGTCTTATTTGTCTGCATAGCGCCGTTCCTGGTCCGAATGTAGACATTGAACTCGCTTAGACACGCCAATTGAGATAACATCCGGTTCTTTTGTTGGTCTCGGCCCGCAAGCTTCCGCCAAGTATTGGGGGCTAGAAGCATTCGTGTTGTTTGTCATTCGTAAGACTCTAAATTTGGCAACTGACAAACCGTCGACTTCATTTGATCGGATATCGCTTGCGAACTCCGTCGTCTAAGGTCAATTGCGCTAGTTCGGGCTTGCATACTGCTTCTAGGTACGATGGGCAGAGATTCAAGCAATTGATGTATATTGATGGATGTTCTGTTCATCTTGTCCGACTACAGCTCGGCTGATACAAAGCTTGAAGAGTTTAACCAGCAATGTTCTAGATGTATTATGTATGAAGTAAGAACGCACGCAAGTTCATCTATAGAAAGCAACGCAAAATTTCATCTTGGCCTCTTTCGGCCTTTAGCAAAACCCATTACGCCTCGTCAGAAGGCTCGCTCGTCGCTCTGTTCCATGACGTTCCAATAGCTCCCCAGTACTCTTCATTAAACATTTGCATGTGGCGCACATGGCCACTTCCCTTAAACATGTGATTATCAGACTTGTATCCCCTTTTCCGTGCCTGTGCAATGTGCTCTTCAATGTCCTGATACGGGATGATATCATCATCTTCGCTGTAAATATACAAGTGTCGCGTATCCTTGGTCTCGTAGTATGGGTTAATCACCGCCTTGACGCTAAACGCCGGCGCGGGCTCCTTGCCAATAACCCACTCGATGAAGCGGTTTCCGCAGAGGAATCCAGCCCAAAGTGTTTGTGTAACGGCAAACGGCCAGGGGAACCAGTTTGCAGTGCCCAGAGCCATGGCGCGCGACCAGCGGCCCAAGTTCTCGCGGGTCATGATGACGCTTCCGGGCGTAGAATCGAGGACCAGCAAGTGATGCGGCATCGGCTTATCGTGGACAAGACGGTAGGCATTCAACGTCGCCGCATAGTTGATACCTCCAGTGTTGGACATGATATGGGCCAGCACACGGTCCTCGACCTTTTGAGAGTCCTTGTCGTCTTCCGATTCCTTCGGGAAGATTGCATCGATGACGGGCCTCATGGATAGCGTGCGCTGGTCGAGGTTTGACCACATGGCCTTTGAGATGGGGGCCAGCACGACGATCTGCGTTGAGCAGGGGAAGAGATTCCGGTATCCATCCGCGTACTTGACCAAATTCTTTGGCTGTCCATCGCCCCATGAGTAGATGAGGACGGCCCGGGGATCGGTTGGGCGCTTCACAGCCTCATTTTGTGCGTCGGGGTGGCGGATATAGACTTGCTCAGACAAGGCTTCGAAGCCCGGAAAAAAGTCTTTCTTTTCCTCAATCATTGTCGATAGGTGCCGCTGTTGCGCGAAAATAACACTGTGTGACAATGAGAGCAAGTACTAATGGAAGAGGTTGAATCTTCTGGTCGCTGGCCTGCACCCAAACTGCGTATTCACCGGTCGTCTCGGCCTTGATAAAGATTGTCGAAAAAGATACAAGTCAATGTTTGTCTGGCTTTGTTGGGATGCAGACCTTGTTGTTGGGCATAGTTCTGACCCGCCCCGTCGGCGAAATGAACATATTTGTTAATCCTTCTCCGTGCCTCGGTTCAGTGGCGATACAGTGAGAGTTGGGAAACTAGAGAGTATTTGCGACCAGTTGCTTGTCGATGAAGCAGAGACAGACACCAGAAGAAACGGGCGAAGAAGATGAATGCTACACTCAAGAAAGACACGCCAAAAACAATGACATTTAGTTCCAACTCTTCAATGCAACAGGTGGCGCTCAGGCCTTGAACAAAAGACCCCAGATCGATCTGAATTGATCGCTTTCACATGCTTTGACAGCTGATGGATTGGCCCACTTGCAAAGGATCCACTCAGCGACAGGGCCTTAATTTAGTTCTACGAAGGGTCCATGATGAGAAATGGAGGTGCCAGTTGGGTATTAGTGCTGGGAATAATGAGAAAATGCAGTGACATATCACGAATTGTATGCATTTCATGCCTTGATCTGGAAATTGGTGGATCCCTGTCTTGGCCTGAAGTACCAAGATGTCAAGGCCCAACAGTTGTGAGGTTTCATTCAAGCTTACAGAGGATGAGGCTTGCTTACTCTGGATTTCATAGCTCATCCTTCGGGTTGAATTATCAGTAAGCAGGAAGCCTACTGATATATTAGTTCCAAGGGCTGTTATCTTCTCAACCACTACTATGTTTTACCTCAAAATCAACCCATAGAGCAACCAATTAAAAGGTAATCATGCTTAGTCAGGCGTCTTGTAAGACAATGTTTGCCGGGATGAATTGCCTCATTGGTTAAGAGAATGGAGAGAATATGCCCTTAAGAGCTAAGATTGAACAGGAAGTCTAAGGCCCAAAATACTTATTTCTTAATTTCACAGCTATCTTCTTATTCTAAGTCTCGTTATAATGGAAGACGCGGTTATAGCCATAGTTTATCCTTTCGCTACCATACAGGGCGAAAAATAGCCATTAAAAGCTGCATTTATTCGAGAATGTCTGTCATCCAGCAATCCCTCTTTTACTTCTGAAACTCGGGTCTAACCTTGATCTCTTCAACAACCTGTGCCGCATCAGGATCGCCCTCTGCCGCCAAACGCTTCAACTCATCCGTGTTATCCTTCACCCACTGCTCAAAGCCACCAGGCTGCACAATGTTAGTAATCATCATTATAATCTCGCATTTCAAACTTACCAGGGGGAGATGGAATCCTGATTCCTTTGCAACGTCCAATTCTCTCTTGATGAAAATTTGCCTGAGTTGCGTCGCAATAGAGCCTTTGCCGACGGCCTCATTCCAGAGATCTTCTAGCTTATCGGCCATGCCTTCCAGCTGCTCTTGGGTACGGCCACCACCACTGCGGAGACTGACAAAGAGGCGGTTGATTTGTCTCTGTTCGCCGCCAATGTAGGTATCCGTCAAGTTGGCTTGGGCCGCGTCCATAAAACGAACATTGACAATGAACCGCGGTGACCTGAACGTGGTTGCGTGCCAGTCTGTGATCTTGTTGACCAAAGCCATCTTCTGGGTTTGGGTAAGCTTAATAGCAAGTTCAAAGTGGTACATAGGCATGTTGAAGGTTTGTTGATAGTAAAATAAGGATGCAATTCTTGAGAAGATGGCGGGGTTGTTGTTCAGTAACGGCTAATTGCGTATGCTTGTGGTGGCTGTATGTTGTTACGCTCTTACTACTAATATACCTCTTAAGTCCATCGATGATACCGATATCGGCTTTCCTACTTGCATTCCTCCGTTTATCCATTTGGAATCAGCTTCGCGATAGTTATAGAACCCCCACCTAGGAGATTGGTCATCATCCCGAAAGAGAATAGATCAATGCAGACGCAGACAGGATCGATGATTCTTTGCGGATACTGTCGGGTTAGACAGAAACAGGGGCTAGTTAGTAGTAACATTGGAGACGAGAATAGTGAGAGGGCGTGATGATTTGGAATTGATGACTCATTGACTTTACCTAACCATTCTAACCTACCCGGGAAGTTAGAGAAGCATCAAAAAAGCAGCACTCAAAAGCCACGATCATGCACTACAATAACGTCGGCGTTCCCCCCTACCCCCTTCCTTCTTCGAAAGAAACGGTAGTGTCGATCTTCTGTTCTCCCTTTTCTTACTCCCATACTCCGAGACTTTACAATTCGTAACAGCCGAATTGTCTTCTCAATCACCTATCCCTACCAGCATCATCTGGAGAGCAATTGCAGCTGGACAAAGTATTCTCATAATAGTCGCGAGGATCACTCTTAAATACACAAACATTCCTCCATCAACGATGGCATTATTCATCACGCTATATCAATTTATGGCTATTCACTCCGTCCCAATGCTTTATAATTGATATCAGTTAAGGGGTGGAGAACACATCAGACATCGCTGCTTCGGCATTTACTCCATACACGCGAGACATGTAGATGACATAATTCAAGCCTCAGCCTACCGATATAGGTAATTGTATGAGAAGCTGTGTAGTAGCACTCGTACGCCCGGCTGGCATTCGTGGCGCCCGGTTGCGCAGTAATGCGGAATCTCCATGGAGAGAATCGGACTTGATAACGTTATAGCGGGTGGATCGGAGGCTTTCTAAACCGCAAAACACCGTAACACCGCAACACCGTAATACCACTAACACCGCAACGCCGCAACACCGACAAAGTTCGTCGTCATAGTGGCGTCTACTCTGTAGAATCTGACATACTGCGATGACAAAGCTTTGAGTCAGGAGTAGAATACTATCCTCGGTTACACAGTTGCAAAGCTCATAGTTGAGTTACCCAAGCTGTCAGTTTTAGGAAAAAGATTCCGTCCAACTATGCAGTTCTATCAAAAAAGGTTAATTTTAGCCTCGAAGCTCATTTGTATATAACCTCAGCGAGAGTTCCGTCATGTTTTGCAATTCCATCTCATACAAGTTTATCTCATCACCAATTCAATAACAACTCAACAAAATCTTCAATCGCATCAATTACAGCTATCAAAATGCAGGAGAAAACAGCCGTTCTGCTCATTGACCCTCTCAATGACTTTTTGCACCCTGAAGGAAAAGTCTTCCCAGCTCTCAAAGAGAGCATTGATGCCACCGGCACAGTAGACAACCTCCAGAAGTTCGTCAAAGTTGCCCGGAGCAACAAAATTCCCATCATGTACTGCCAGCACAAGCTATATGAAGAAGGCCAATTCGAACACTGGAACCACATGTCCAAGAGTCATTACACTATCCAGGCATCGAAGGCTTTCGAAGCAGGAAGCTTCGGAGCAGAGATTCACAAGGGACTTGAGCCGGATCGAAGCAATGGCGATGCGATTGTATCACGTCACTGGAACAGCAGGTAGTTTACTTCTTACGATTATACCCTTTACTCTGCTGATTCAGTCTGACTAATAATCGGATGTAGCTCCTTTGCTAATACCGACCTTGACTACCACCTTCGTCAGCGAGATATTACCCACGTTGTCTGCGCTGGAATGGTTGCCAACACCTGTCTGGAAGCTACCGCCCGCTGGGCTGTTGAGATGTAAGCATTAGTATTTCTGGTGTGCCCAAAACCTGCTAACGAATGCACCAATTCAGGGGTTATCATGTCACAATTATGTACGTATACTCGTAGCTTCCAGAAACCTAGGGTATTGAATATCATGCTAACCCCTTTAATAGAAGCGACGCAACTGCCGGCTTCTCCACTCAGTTGAAGGATGCTGCCGTAAACATTATCTGGCCTACTATTGTGGACGAGGTGCTGAGCTTGGATGCGTGGTCTGAGAAGCTGAACAAGACAGCCTAAAAGCAGACGCTAAACTACCAGGCATGCTCAATGACTCATGAATGAGTAGGATGATCATTCAATCAGAAGTTAGATCCAATGAAATTCTCTATACTTTTACATACTCTCGTTTAAGAACCCTCTCGCATAATTCCTTTAGTGCTCTAGCGCCATACTCAAAATCCTTGAGCTCAAGATACACCTGAGCTGAGAATCTTGCCCACAAAGACCCGGAAATAAATCCAAGATTAACAAACGTATTGTAGTCCTGAGCGAGATGCTGCAGAATGAAGTTGATCACATTTGAAACATCTTCCAAAGGAATCGAATCCTCGTTCTCTCCTGTGCTAGGTGAGGATATGATAAGAGGAAGCTGGATATTGGCAAAGGCAACCCGCTTCGTCTCCGGCATAGGCAACGCCCGAGTTTGCAGTATCTCCACCACCAATTTCTCACCATCTCGGGCCAAGTCTCGGCAATACGCTTGAATGGCTTCTTCACCCCCACATATGTCCCTTCTAAAATCCAAAGCAGCAGGAATGCATAATGGAGGCCCGTTATCAATTGTCCCAGTATAACTGAACTGAAAGACAAACGGATTTTTAGAGGCTGGAAGTTCGTATGGACTCGTGTATTGTTTCTTTTGCAAAATCTCAGGTAGCGGCTGAAAGCCATGAGACGTTGGAAGAGAGGACCGCATAAGCCCCTGGTTCTTTGATGCGACGTACAAAATCGCGCATGTATGCGGTACAAAGAGCCACCTAAACGCAGTGTCAGAATTTGAGATGTTTCCAAACAAGGTACTATTAAAAAGACTGACTTGTGGCAGTTGGAGGTGAGAAAGTCGGCACCTAACTTCTCTAGATCAAGATCGATCATGCCGATACCATGAGCCCCATCAATTGCACTTAGCACACCGAATTCTCGACAAATCTCTGTCAGGCGCTCAAATGGCATTCTGAGTCCCGGCATGCTCAAGACGGTATCGAAAATGGCCACCCGAATACGGCCTTGGTGTTCTTGCAACACAGACCGAAACGCTTCAACAAGCGTATCGTCATCATCCGTAGTAGGATCAAAGGGTACCCGGACACTATCTACAGGCGTGGTTTCAACCAAATAATCCACAGTCTTCTCAATTGCCCCGTAAGTCCCCTGTACGTAGGCGATCAAGTCTCCCGGCTCATACCTCAAGTTGCGAAGCACGGTATTCAGCGCCAATGTTGCGTTTGGGACGAGGACAATCTCATCCGTGCTCGCAGCGTGAATAAGATTTGCAACAAGTTCACGAATTTTATCAAGCTTTTCCGGATATGTGTATCGGACAAAGCTATCCGGCTCAGCCTGCACGGCGTCCTGGACAGAGCGTAGAGCATCTCGCACTGGACGAGGATATCCACCGTATGAGCCTAAATATGCCATGAATTAGTTACCTGATAAGATACAGCTCACTCACTTCTCCTTGGGCCCAATGTGTAACACACCTTGGTTCAAGTGGATGAAACCCGGTTTGAACATGAAGTATTTCTCCCGGAATGCTCGCCCAAATGGGGGCGAGTTCGTAACATCCATTGACTCAGCCATGGCTGTTGCAGAATTCGCTATATGGCCTACGGGAACAAAAGAGTTTGTATGCGACTCTTGGTTCGCCAAGTATAGACAGTGAAATAAGTATGCGCAGAAATCGAGAGCTCTGGATCCGAGACTGTCCCAATTCGATCAGCTTAGCTAATATATCTGACTGTACATCTGCCCCCACCGTCACACCGATCACCGTATCGCAAGTTCAGCTCTTCGCCGTGATCGGCTTCCTATCAATGAGTGCCATCACACCGTCAAAAAGGTTAGCGCCACCGGGGGAAGGGATCGAAGGATATTCGCGGCATTGCTGATTCAGCGGTATGACAAAGCCTCTTAGGTCCTTATCACCGGCGCCAATGACGCCTCAAATATTCCACCCAATGACAGATTCGTAAGCCAATCCTACTAAGAACTTGTATGGAATCAATGGCGCTACTACGCCCTTTGGAGCGGGGTTGACATTGAGATCGGAGCTTGAGGACCATGGATCGAAAGCAACACAATAATTCTCTTGCAAGTTCTTGAAGATAAAAGTACGAATTGCTCATAACCTTAAGCAATAAGCAAACTCGTTTTCTTCAACTCTCTTCAGATCCTGAACCAGACAGAAACACCTGACTCTTCACAACAGCCAAGATGCCTTCTCCGCAACCAGTTTCGACAGACGCCGCTCCTGCGCCCATTTCTCTCTTCTCACAGGCTCAAGTCTACAACGGTCTCGTATATTGTTCTGGAAACATCGGCATCGACCCAAAGACAGGCAAACAAGTTGAGGGAACAGTAACAGATCGCACTGTAAGAGACCATTTGCAATTATAACAGCAAAAGAATCCATTAACCGCTAATTAATCTATAGGAACAAACTATTCGCAATATCTCCGCCACCTTGGAGGCCGCCAATTCGTCTCTCAAGCGAATCATTAAAGTCAATGTTTACTTGACCACAATGGACAACTTTGGCCCGATGAATGAGGGTTACTCAAAGTTCTTTTCGGCTCCTTTCCCTGTAAGTTTACCAACTTCATTATGATAAGCGAGACAGTTTTAACACAGTGTAGGCTAGGACTTGCGTCAGCGTCGCAGGCCTGCCCATGGGCTCTGATGTCGAGATCGAGTGCGTTGCGGCATTGAACGAATAGATCTGCTAAGCAATATGCTTCACATTTGTACCTTCAACTGAGCACATTCTATAGCAGCGTTCAGAGGCTTTCGGTAAAGGGGCTTTGGATTGACATTGACCACAAGGATCGTTTTCGACTGTAAGCGGGCATATGTAGTATACAAATATGCGCAAAGATAAAAAGCCGCCAATCCTGTTGGTAGAATTTGCCAGATAGTTGTAAAATAAAGTCAGAGAAGCTCCATGGTAGTCAGCAGCAGCTCGTGTAAGACTTAAGTGAATAGGATGACTGCCGGTGGAACTGCCGGCAAAATGTAAGATGAAAGTGGGAATGATATCGGCAAATACATAATTCTCTAGGCGGTTTAGGTATTTTCCGCGAAACAACGACGGCATATCCTCCGGCCCATGCGAAGAATGAATCATCCACCTCATTCCGCCTGAGTTCCGCTGCAAATTCCGCTCTTATGCCGCTTCCATAAAGGCGACTCGAAGTTCGCGTACTCGCCCAGGGTTGCTCGGAATATGTCTTCGGAGAGGCGTATTGGCCCTTCGAGATTAGAATCAGAGCGGTGTGTGACAACCTGTCCCATTCTTTGTGTTGTTACTTTAACATTTCGAATCTAAAGAGATGGATTTCTTATCAAATCATAGATCATCATTTCATTTCACTGGCCCAAGAAGCGCAAAATAGGACGAGTTGCTCGTTCAATTCGCCTATTGAGTTGATGGAAATCCGCTCGGCATTTGAAGAGGCGGTAAGCCGTATTACGTATTACCGCATACGGTAAAAACATGAAGCATAACGACAGCCCCCAAGAATTTAAAGGAAAGGAAGAATGTTGATCCTAGTGAATTAAACTGAAGAAATTGGTCAAATAAATGGATAGTTTTCCCATACATGTTTGCTAATGATGGGTGGTTGCTTATAGTTGTGCGCTCATTTAATTCTAGTGGTTATGATGATAAGCTCTCTACACCCTCAGCCCCCTCACTGCCTCCGCAGACACTTCCATAGTGGACTACAAATGCTTATTCAAGCCCTTTAATCTAAATGGTAACCCATCATTGGTTGGAGGATATTTGTCCATATGTATGATTACTCTGCATGCTCCGTGAGCTACTCTGTATTAGTAAACACATGGACAAGACCGCCGTATTACCCAAGTAGGAAATTGTACACATCCCGGTAGAATGGGCCCGCCAACAACCCCCTACGATAAGATAACCTTAATACAGAGTCGGTTTTATATCTATTTCGTCGTCTTTTGTACACAAATTCCCCAGACCCTTTGGCAAGAGTTGTCGGATATACAAGAGGCGATGCAATTGAATGCCCGACTGGTGGACCTGCTTACTTGTTAACCCACCGAGTGATTACGTCTTATGCATAACCTCGAACAATCAACCGCTTCATATCATGTGCTATATAGAAGAATAAGCACCGAAGGTGTGGAATCATGTTTGCTGGAAAGTCAGTGTACTCCCCGCCACACTATAGATTATACTAGATAGAGGCGGACGTGAATATATAGGAAGGTCAGCGTTTGCGGGCTTGTGGATTCTCAGACTATACTTTCTTCCTCGCTCTCATCTCCCACTATTCCCTCTAAGAGCTCACAATGTCTCTTATGGGAACTGTGCTCAGTGTACTGGCGAACCTAACTGCCCCAACCTCTGGCGTTGGTTCATTTACTTGCCAGCCAGGCCAGTCCTGTTGGCCCAGTCTTCAGGAATGGAATGCATTCAACCAGACAGTGTCAGGACGCCTAAAGGTTCCAGTTATACTATCCAGCCCATGTTTTCCAAGTTCGCCAAACTTTAACGAAGAAGAATGTGCCACAGTACTGGGCAGCTACGGAGACGGCTTCTTTCGGCAGTCAATACATGGGGCATTGCAGAACACTGCCTGGGAGGGCTGTGGTAACGAAAACTGCTTTCCGGGTATTGTGCCACCTCAGGGGCCTACATGCTCTCTTGGAAGACTATCCCCCGTCTATGTTGACGTCGAGACACCTGATGACATTGCCGCCACCCTTGCTTTTTCCAAGAAGCATGATATTCGCATTGTGATCAAAAACACTGGACATGACTATTTTGGACGCAGCGCTTCTGCAAACTCTTTGGCCATGCGAACCAACAACTTAAAAAACATGGCCTTCGAACCGGAGTTTACGGCCCACAATTGTCCTGCTGCTAATAAGAAGAACATTGGCATCATCGGCGCCGGCGTTAATGCAGCGCAGGCGATTGGCTTCTTCAGCAAGCATGGCATGTCGGTTACAACTGGAGCCTGCCCTACCGTTGGCATTGCCGGTGGATTTGGTCTGGGTGGCGGTCATGGTCCACTTACACCAACTCACGGTTTAATGGTGGACCAGGCTGTCGAGTTTGACGTTGTTACAACTGACGGCGTCTTCCGAACCATCAACGAGTGTAACGAACCCGATCTCTTCTGGGCAATGCGTGGTGGCGGTGGCTCTTCGTTTGCTGTTCTTGTTAATTACAAGTTCCAGCTTCATCCAGAAGTAAGATGGGCTACGTGGCGAATCGAAGCTATGCTGAGCCCAGACAGCCCTGATATCACAGAGAATACTGTTCTAAGAGAGATTCTTACGGCTGCGTCCAACGAGCAATATGAGTGGTCTAAGAACCGTGTTACAGGTTATGATACGGTGTCTCATACCTTTGTCAGCTTCTTTCAGATTCTGCCCGACTCGGGAGATGCATTGGCAAAACTTAAGAAAGCCACAGCCAACTTCCACTCATTCATGACAACTCATCCAGGAATCAAAGTCACGACGGACCTTTACCAAGTCTTTGACAACCAACCGGAATTTTATGCTGGTGAAGCAGAAGGTATCGCCGCCGGTTCCATAGTTGGCGCTTCAATCTTAACTCCCAGTCGGCTTATCACTACTGACGACATCGAAACCCCTGAAAAGATTGACGTTCTTGTTTCTGCTTTTCTACAGGGCATGGAAACCGCTCGGAAACAGCTTGGAGAAGGACTAGCAGCCGGAGTGGCATTCTTCCTTCTCAAAACAGGAGCAATCAACACTCCCGACACAGAGCAGGCCACTAGCGTCAATCCCGCCTGGAGAAAAGCGTTATGGCATGTAATCGTCATTGCTGCTTGGCCTCCTGGTGCCCCAAAAGATATCAGCGATAAAATTGCTGCTACCGCGCGAGATGCTCTGGATGTGATCAGGGCACCCCTGAGCGTGCAGGCTGCCTATTTCAATGAAGCCGATCCAGCTGAGCCTGATTGGAAGAACGTCTTCTTTGGCGAACCTTATAAGAAGCTACTCGCCATCAAGAAGAAGTGGGATCCTGATACCGTGCTCAACTGTGCGAAGTGTGTGGGGTATCTGGGGGAACAAGATCCCATGTACTCTTGCGATAGCAAGAATCCCATCCCTTCAGTCCCGTACCCATTCGGTCTAGCGGAATCTGCCACCATGGATGATGGCAACTTTATGATTGATATGCAAAAAGAACTGTGACACAACAGGAGGGCTTAATTCCGGCGGAGTAGTTTGCAAGAGCTGTATTCATGTTAGTTAGCTCTAGGGTATTTGGTAGGTCAATTGAAATACTGGCAAAACCAGCATAATCTTAAGAATATTTATTAGTTGATGAAACCGAATTTATAAGCAAATAAATTCCTGAGTCCACAGATATGTATACACTGCCAAATAAGTTACCCATGAATGACACAAGCTTCATTCTTACCCAGTCGCTATGTAAGACGGTACATGTATTCATGCATCGTTATCATCAACCTATCTCATAATCATGGTAATTCTTGCTCTATACTTTCACATCCATTATAAGAGGGACACAAAATTCACTTTTAAACACGTCAAACACTTCATATCCAAGTTAGGCTAACCGTATTCATTCATTCTACAGCATGGGTTAATAACCCTCATATACGTATGTGCAGTGGCAAATCCACTATGTAGACAAATATTTACATCAAAGTTTCCTCATCTCCAACAATCCGTAATCTGCTTAAACAGCGGGGAGGACCCAGGTGGTGACAGAGTTGGTAGGGACGTTGCCGCTCCACTCCTGGCCACTGGAGGTGCTCAGGTGGATGTAAATGTCGTTGCCGAAGGTGTTCTCGATGACGACCGTGCGGGTGCCATCGGGGTTGAGAGAAGCAACAGACTGAACACCGCCGCTGCCGGAGTAAGTGTAGCTGCCAGTGCCGCTCAGGACGGTGGCTCCAACGGGCATGAACTTGGAGAACTGAGCCATCATGTAGTAAGCAGTCTGGAAGGTGTACTGGCCGTTGTTGATGGTGACGAGACCAGTGCAAGTGCCGCAGCCACCGCTGGACAGGTGAGGGCCGTCCTGGGCAGTGGTGCCGAGGGTCCATGCAGCAACACCACGGGCCCAGTTCTGGAGAGGGCCCATGGTGAAGGAGGCGGCCTGGTTCCAAGCACCAGTGGAGGGGGTCCAGCACTCAGTCATGTACTGGTCAGTGTTGGGGTAGGAGTTGTGGAAGTTGGTCAGGACAGTCCAGTCCAGGTTAGTGGCGTAGCAGTGCCATGCAACGGCAGAGACATCGTCTGCGGCGATGCCCATGACCTGCTCGGGGAAATCAGGTTGGTCTGCGAACAGTTATGTCAGCTACATGAATCACGGTCTGTAAGTAATGAGGATCGAAACATACCAGTGTTGTGGTCGTAAGCCCAGATCTTGGTGCTCAGACCGGCCGCCTTCAAGGCAGGGGCGACGTAGTTCTGGATCAGGTCTCCCTGCTCGTACGAGAACATGTACATGGTGGGATAGCCAGCCTGGCTGTTCAGGGGCTCGTTCTGGAGGGTAATGGCATTGATGGTGGCGCCGTGCGACTCGAATGCCTGGATGTACTTGACAAAGTACTGGGCAAAAGCGGCCGAGTACTGAGCACCGTTGTTGGTGAGGTAACCATCGTTCAGGTTGTTGTTGTTGGTGTTGCCGTCAATGGCGTTGTTCAGCTTCATCCATCCAGGAGCACTCCAGGGAGATCCAAAGATCTGGAGGTTGGAGTTGAGGCCCTTCATCTGAGCCAGCATGGTGGCCATGGCAGTACCACGGTCTCCGAGGTTGAAGCCAGTCATGCCAGGGTCAGCGTTGCCGCCGTTGTCGTCATAAGTGTAGGCTGGGTCGCCAGACAAGTCAGAGGCACCGATGGTGTGGCGCATGAGAGAGAAGCTGGCACCAGCACCAGTCATGAGCTCGTCGAGCAGCTGGCTGAGGGTGCTGGCAGACAGCTCGTTGAAGGCAGAGACGGTGGCATCAGTCACGGCAGCACCGAAACCGACGATCTTCTGCTTGTAACCACTGCTGGTGTCGTCGATGGACAGGTTCCAAGTAGATGGGCCAGGGCTTCCATTGCCTTGAACGGGAGCAGCAATGGAGGTGAGCTTGTAGTTACCGGCCTGGTTGGATGCGTAGGCCTGAGCACCGGCAGCACGAGGGCTGTGAGCGGGCTCCGAAGGCATAGCAACGCTGATGGCTGCTTGGCCAAGCATGGAGGCGATGAGAGCGTAACGCATTTTGGCGGTTTGGGAACTTGAAAGTGTCTTTGACTTGTAGCTTACAACCTTTGAAGAGCTTGAGCTGTCGATCTTCAAGAGTTCTAAACTCAACTCAACAACGTCTTCTTATAGGAATCTCTCAACTCCCTTAAACACCCCAAGCACCCCCTCATCCCCTTAAAACGCATGTCAATCACGACCCAGAAAGATATAATCACCATCCTTCTTTGTCCTAGTAGAATCGACAAGGAAGACTAGAAGCCACCCGCGAACAAGGAACATCATCAGAGGCGGAGGAGCGGGCTGAGGAGCGGCACCTCGCTGCCAAACCAATGAACAGGGAAGCTTCCAAGAAAACGGTCCATTGAGCATCTCTCCAATCCGTGTTGCTCTTCAAAATGTCAACAAAGACCTGCCGTTTAGATCTTCGAATCTAGGGGCATCATTAATGCTGTTTTGAGCATCCACGTAATCTAAGTGCCGAAATACCCGTCCACATGGGTGCCGAACTTCCGCAGTAGACCGTTTTACACTGGCAGCACCACAACCCCATTCATAAAAGGCCCGAAGTGTTGTAAAAGTAAAAAATTAAGATGCATTGAATCATTGAGTAAAAGCTACGTTGTATCGCCGGAACAGCGAGAATGTGCGCTTTGTGCGGGCATATCTGGCGGTAATTGAGTCTGGAAAGAAAATCGGAACGGAGCAAGACCACGATCAAGTCCGGATCCGAACCAGGGATTGTGAACAGCGCATCATCGCCGTTGCGGGGTCAGATTTCAGCAACACGAATGATGGGACTGCTTGTTTCAGAAACAAACAAAGTCCTTGATGAGAAGTTGCAGCGGAGATTTGATGAGAAAATAGCTTCACTGGTCGAAAGACCGTGATCCGTCATAGCCGTTTCTCCTTTACAATGCCTTTACTTCCCAAGAGATTTAGGAAGCTGGATATGATGCATGACGTGCCCAAGGGCGTAGTTATCAAAGTTGTGATATAATTTCCTACATATTCATGAACTGATCCAACAGAGTCATATTTGGTAAACAATGAGCCATCCTTTGCGAATCTGGGGGCGGCAACGAGGTATGGCTCAAACGAAATAGGCTCAGCGGATTTAAGGTTATCCAAAGAGCCTAAGCAACGTTATACCATAGGCAAATATCCTACAGGATGCAACTCCTATGAGTTGAGTGGATAAAAGACAAATCTTATCTTAAAGCACGTGTCTTGCCGGTTGTGATCTTACGCGCCCGTATCTCATATGCCGTGTATAGTCTCACCCCAGATCTAGCGTTGCAATCAATGGGCGATCAGTTAAGCGCTGTGTCTGCTACAATAAAGAAACAGATTGCTCCGCTTTCGAAATCTGTCTATATCGTCTAGTTGCCATTGATGGCATGTGTACTCCATAGTAAGCTCTATTCATGCGCTGATAGGAAGGCAGTAATTTTGCACATCCCAAGTAAGTAGCTCGTGGAGTCTTTACAATAGCATGAAACCTTACTATGTCGAATACTATCTTCCAATGCCCTGCTAGTGCGAACCTCGAAATCGAACAGTCCAGGGTAAACCCTAGATATTTCTCAATCATAGGTTATCATCGCAAATGAGTAACCAGCAAAATCTCCTTCCGTATTAGCATCCTTGAAGAATGTCAGAGTATTCTTCCGAAAGCCATTAGGCCCTTGTTTTTCGTACGAGAGGACGGGTTGACGGAATACGGCACATTGAGGATTCTCCGCTGCCCCTGGCCCTGTTCTAGACCACCAATCGAAAAAGGTCTTGACTCAGGAAGAAGCATACATCATATGATCATGTCAATATGACGCCTGGGTTTCTCTGCTCTATGGATAATGATATACTTTTTTGTTAATTTGTTACTTCTGTCTCATGTGATGTAAATTGATGCGATGCAAGGTTTCTTGCGAAAGATCCAAAGCTTTGTCACAATGTTGTTTGTTTGTTTGTTTGTTTAGTATTAACGACACAGCTTTGTCACAAAGATGCCATATACAATGCATATAGGGTAGCGAGAATGACGGATGATACTGCACTTTGAGCCCATCCAAGACGTATTACTGAAACAATCCCCAACACTAATTGCTTATTCAGGCTTCTTCCTTCAAAGAGGTTTTCCGTCTTGTTTCCGTCCCGCTTCATGACCAGATCTATAAAAAGCGGCCCATGCTGAAGCGCACAGACCGCGCAAGATGCCGTTTTGAACATACAATTATACCCACGTTTTCGTCATCTCTATAAGCAGTTTCCTATTTCGCAAAACTAACTGATTAACCATCTTACATGGAGACTTTATCAATCCCCAAAAGAGTTTCTGGTAGCGAAGCACAAAAGCCCGTTGCCTACCACAGACAGGGTAGGCTAGCTAGTCGGACGATTCATGCCTCATGGGCTGGTCTTGGAGATAGTATTCCTAGCTTGAAGGCCATTCCATTAGCCGCTCGCTTACTCGTACATCTCAGCATTTGACGCAGTCCAATCCGGGCAGGGCAGGTATATATCACTTCCAGCCAAGATGGAAATACCTCAACTCACCCGATCCAGTCAATTGCTCGTGCCTATTCAGGCCAAACTGTCCGAGGTCATCCAAAGCAGCAAGTCAAACAAGACGTACATGTAATCAACCAAACCACATCACCAGGCAGCAATGAAATTCCCCCCAGAGCAGAGCCCAACCAGCACGCGATACGAATTGGGGCCATATTCTTCTGCTCGCTGCCCGTTGGTCCGCTTGCCCGCTCCAGCCGCGCGGACCACGATTGCGGTTTTGCTGTTAGGCCCGAAGTGCGAGTGGAACCAGCAATCACATTCACGGCACAATTGCACTGACCAGGGCCGTGTTCGTTGGCTTTGTCGTAGTAGCAGTAGTACTCATGCTACTTACCTCCCCTAGCTTCTGAGGCTACATGGACGATGCCATTCCCGGTTTTCTGCAATGACGCCGCCGCCGAGAAGCGCCCCGAGAAGCGGCAAGTAAGACCGCCGATCGTCACGGAAAGCATACGCACCATTGGCAATAAAACCGACGAGAATCCACGAATAAACAGAAACAAAATCCAACAACTGTGCAAGATTGGGGACGGTAATGCCCCTGGACGCCACCATCGATAGCACCACAGGCCGTTGTGGGCCGGACTTCCTACGGGTCTCTCTCTTCTGGATTAATATCGCAGCGTTGGCCTCTTTTGCATTATCCAGCTGCTCCATGGTGCAATCTCGCGGCCGTCCCGTCTATAATTAGGGGAGAACAGAACCACCTCGTGGCTGGCTGACAACCAACTCTTGTCGAACAAACAAACATTCAAGAGGCCAGCTCCCGGAGCTGTACCCGAGCACGTGGGACATTTTTGGCGTGGCAGGATTCTCAGACCTTCCCCCAACTAACTTGCTGCCTCTTGGCCCGGGTCCTAGGTTCATGCAGCTTGCTCCGAAGCTCCAGGCGCCAATGCGAAAGCTCGCCCCAATGACGCCAAAGGAACAGTGATCCCGTCTTTGGAGTCAAGTTGGGTGTCCCATCTTGTGCGAGATGTGACGCCGAGGTGAGGCTCCATTTGCCGTTGGTCGTAAATCCATACTTCATGCGCGCCCTTTTTGTCCACAATGAGGATTGGTAGCTTCTCACTGTGAAGGCGAGGCGAGGCGGCCTTCTCATTAGCTGCGCTAGTTATTGATGAACCTCAACATCTGTCTTTGGTAAAGCTCTTGCTCGCGCTTGCAGACCAATTCCCCTTTTTGTTTAACAAAGCGGCCTGGCGGCTAAACCAATAGCCGAGTGTTCGACTCTAATACGACGACTAAGAAGTAGTACAGTATGGAATAATTGGGACCCAAAAACAAGACCCAGTGTGAAACGAGTAGTACGAAGGCCTCTAGAAAATCTGGAGAATGGCTGAATGGCTACCGCAAAGCAGCTAATGCCGGCTTCCACGTCCGAAGTTCGCCGGCTAATTCGGGGAGCTCTGGAGATATTTTGACCGGCGGTTTAAGTGGATATTCACATGTAGTAAGAGTTGTTATCGTCAGGCAGTGACTGGTCTACCATTTGCTTCCCGTCCAGCTGGAACAAGGATTGCCTGTGCAAGCAGCTTGACCTAGAGCAACGGTGTTTCCAGAGCCGGAAATCCCGAGGAGCTGACTACATTGTACGAAAAGCACGGTCTTTACTCTACGACGGATCTCCTTGAGACATTGCTCAAATGGGGCATCGGCGATGGGAAATGACATCTCCCCGAAGAAAAAAAAAGAAAACGAGGTGCCACACCACCCAAACAAATCGCGAGCTCCAGGAAGAAATCCCATAAACAGCTCGTCGCCTGTTCCATTTCCAACTTTGCATGGCCGTGGAGCCCGAAGAGCTAGTCGAAGAATCTGGGGAAACAGGGGTATCACGATGGTGTCCCAAGTGCGCTACCACAGACCGCCCGCGCCCACCCCCAAGGGTTCCTTCCTGGTCAGCAGAGCGACTTGAGCCCGATTGAGGTTCAGAATCCGGGGGAGTCGCAAAAGAAATGGCCGGGGGCCCCGCCATGGAGGAGAGTTGGGGTAAACCGAGGGGCGGGCAGGATTTTTCGAAGATTGGGGTTCAGATTTTTTGGGGTCGTGTGTAGGTAAGGGAGGGAATGGATGGATGGGTACCTGTCAAATAAGAAGTTGGTAATCATAATCATTCCTCTTGGACCCTGCTTTTCTGTTTAGAAAATTGGTTCCAGCACGCCGCGTGTGGGCAAAGCAAGCCCGTGAGAAATAAGCGTCTTTCATGTAGATTGACTCGTGCCTGACAACGGGAAGCGCAAGTGACACCTGGCCAGGGATGCTGCGATGAGAGAGAGAGAGAAAACAAGGGGCAGATGTGCGTCCCCGGCTGCTGGGAAGGGACTGAGAAAAGAAAGCCAGCAAATGCGAGAATCAAGATACCAGCCAATTCAATCACATGGGCGGCCTCCCACGCACAGGACTAGTGTGCATAAAGGCAACCCTTGCGAAATGCAAAAGAGCAAAAGGAATTAGACCGGCAGCAGGTCGAATGGAGACCCAGACGAGAAAAAATCCGTGCTCCAGTTCCAAGGTCGAGAATGGGAAAATCCTCAAGCCTCCAAATCATCGTCTGTGACTCAAAAACTGCACGTTAGCAGCATGTCGGTCAGTGAACGTGCATGGCCAGACGGGCGAATCAGCGAATGGCAGAGCCGCTCTGCCGACTCGCATTCCGAAGACTTGATGCATCAACTGTGACGCTTCTGCCCACTCTAGGCCGTAAAGAAGCTGTGGGCCCTGGACGACGTTGTGCACCTGACCTCGTTTGATATGGGTCCAGGAACAACCTCCTTCAACGGGGGTCTGAGGAACTGGCCCTTGGGGGGAGAGTCTGGGGTCGGTCAAGCGAGGATGGATGGCCGATCAGATTGGAACAGAAGCTTGGTTCGGGGGTGGTGGCCGAGCTATTGCTTTTCCTTGCCAACAAGTGACGTGATGGTGCGTTTGGGTTTCTCTTGTCCCCAAGTAAACATGCCTTGTTTCCTCCTTCGCCTCGGTGACCTCATGGGCTGGCCCAGCGTTTTCTTTTCCCGTCTGTTTCTTCTTCTTCTTGTCTGGCTGGACCTGGAGCAGCGTTTCAAGTATATTGCTTTCGGCGGCTGGCGTTGCTAGTGTTGCCGCGGCGTGAAACTTACACCACGAGGGTTCCTAGATCTGTCTAGCAATGGAATGGAAATCTCACGCCGTCAAGCTATCATGGCCCATGGCTAGAAATGCAGAGATGCAGCCCGTCATGCCGTCATGGGGCCCTAGTTCGCAGAATGGATCAGAATGGATCAATGCTCGGAAAGGACCTGAGAGGACCTCTTGGCTGCTTGCATAGCCGTTGAGAGCTGTGTGTGACTGTGTCAATAACACTGTAGCCGATCACAGCATGCAGACCCACAGCTAATTCATGAATTGATTGCCTAGCTGCGATACCTGATGGATACCAGGAGCTCGGGCATCATTACGGCATTGATTGGAGGCATCACTTCGATATCGGAGAGAGCATGTATGGGCGCGGTTGTGCTTGAGGCAGAGAGACGGCTCATACCATAGAGAGCTTCGTTATCGTAGTATAACATTGAAAGTTGGAAGCTGGACAGCTGGTGAGCCGAGGTCTAGAAATAACTGCTGGGACTAGCTCTGGATGATCAACGCCTCCAAATTATTCTGGCTCAACAATCTTCAGGTACGAGTGAGCGTCGCCGATCTGGTGTCGGGAGCTACGAAGATCTAAAGCACGGATGGAAACAACAGCTGTTTCTAGGTGCCAATGGGCTGGTGAACGACCAATGCGAGTCAAAAGAGAGCAATTGTCCCCAATGGGCAGAGAGGGCCGTGGCATGTTTGCTTGCTAGATGAGACGGGCATGGCAAGGTCGCATTGGCTTTATTTTCAAGAAGGATCATCGCTCGAAGCTGGAAGAAATCTGGAAGAATTCATCTTTTGTTTTTCTATCGTAATTCGTTTCGATTTTGGGCTAATGTTCGATCGAAGTAGCATTCAAGATGCTGACGGGAGCTTATCTGCGATGTCAGACATGATTAGAAACAGCATGATGTCGGGTTGTTGAACTAGCCGTGCACCGAAATTGAAGTTTTTTTTTTTTTTTCATGATGGAAAAAGATTTCAGTCTGCGTTTTCAGACAAGACAAATGCCATGTTTCTCATAAATGCCAAGTGGCGATTTCTTTTCTTGCTCCATGGACAAAAACAGGCCACCATCATACGTGCTCCAAAGAAATGCTTGTATGAGGCAATTGATAATTCGAGACAACACGCCGCATAACTGCATGTATCCTGCAGGTTTATTCACTTGGTACGATTACCATGTGATGTGGAGAGCTCAAGGGCCAAAGAAAAAACGACCTTTGCAGCTTTATTTGCAGCATCCTGCACTGCTTGCATCCTGCATGCATTATGAAGCTCGGCAAGAGCCAGACGAATAGATTAAAAGCCCATCCACACAAACACACACACACACGCCCCCAATCCGCCGTGATATCGCTTATACTACTACCAAGCAGGTCACAGCTGTTTAGTTAGTCTTCTCTCTCGACGCACGCACAAAGGCTTCAGGTCTAGCTGGCGGGACAGGGTCACATCGATCAGGAGATTGGAGAGCTCAACACGACACAGCCACAGCAGAAGCATCCGAAACGAGAGAGCTGCCGGGCTGCAGTGGGACCGGTGAAGATCATCTAGTTGCTTGGGTTAAGCGAGCGTTGTTGGGCGGTAGTGGTATTGCGAGGGTATCGGAGTGTACTCGTACATTGCACAGTGTAAGGCTTTTTGAGATCGTAAGTAGGTAGGTATGTAATGTTGCCTTGGCTGTATTTTCAAGCATGGACAGCTCTACATACGAATGGACGTGCGCCTATTGCCTCATACTACATCACTTGACCATACAGTTCTATCAACAGCAAACTTAAAAACTCCTGAAATCCAAAGACCTGGAATTACTAATTCATTATGAATTTGTCGAGATGACAATTAGCATCGCCGGCAGGATGAAGCAGTGGCTGGTGCTAATTCAAGCCGGCTTCGACATCGCCTCATCGGCGTTGCTTCTTCCATAATGTGATCCAGGTTCCGTGCTCCGATCCCGTTAGTACCAGAAACCAGGTCCATGCTATCTGAAGCACTAACACCACACGGCCGATAGCACCGGGTACCTTTGTTATCGGTATGTCTTCAGTCTTGGCCGTATCACCTCGTACTCATACGAATAGACGACGATTAAGTTGCGCGGTATGGCGTTGATCTCGTCGTGTTCTGTCGTCTTTGAGCATTCAAGTATTACAACGCTTTCCATGCTGAGACACCCGACCTCTGCAAAGCAGCATAGCACAAGTTCAGGGAGCACCGCTGCTCATAGAGCACATGCTTACCAACGTGGTTAATGTTGGTGACATCCAGCACAGCACAGCACAGCACAGCACAGCACAGTACGGTAGATGCAGTCTCTCGCAACTTTGGACCAGACCAAGCAGTACTTCCAGGCTGTTAGCCTCGTACCTGGCGTTAGGACGGCAAACACGCAGTATGGAGGCGCTCGCACCGTGCGCCGCTGCAGATGCCCTAAGGCCCCTTGAGGCCAAGCGTGTGATGCGAAGCATTCAATCAGAGCGCGGCCTCATCATGGACCAGAACTTCTGTCCAGTCCTCGGCGGCTGCTAAATGGCTAAGCCTGCGGCTAGTCAGCTTTTGGGCACACAAGAGTAAGGCATCGAGTTCCGCTAATTCGAATCGCCATCAGCAGCCCAGCCCAGCGTCGTTGCGTTCTCCACGCCACTCTGCCTTGTTCTGTGGTTCCTTTGGGGAGTTTCGCCGCTGTGTTGAACCGACTCGACTCGATTCGATTCTGCGCCGCATGTGGAACCCTCACCCACTGAAAAAAGATCCACGGATAGCTCCGTCCTCTCATGCGTGCACTGCAGCGGCCAAGGCATTGGCTCTGGGACATGGCTCAGGATTCGCAAGGGGTGCGGTGCTAGAAAGATGGCGCTTGGCGCCTTGTAGATAGATGCGACTGGTGTGCTCGTAAGGCGCCTCAAAGGCACAGAGCAGCCCCTGGCGTGCTGTATCTCGTACAGGACAGGACTCGTACAGTGCCGCGTGCCATCACGTACAGGAGGGTGGGCTTGCGATAAAACGGACAGCAGGATGGCACGCCAAACGGGATAATTGCCTCGTCGGAGTCTTCCCGGCATGTCGAAGTTGAGCCCAGTGGCCCCCGACCAGGATGTTCCATGTTTGCGCTGGACCGCGATGGAATTAGAGTAACATGGCAACGCAAACGTGGGAGTCAATTTCAACAGGAATACGCAGCGGCCCTGTTTTTAGTGGTCCAGGGCAACATTGAGCTTTGAGCCTCCAAGCCCGTGGCTTCACGCGGCACAAGGCCAGGCGATGTTTTGCCTCGAATCGGATGGTGAGCAGGCAGCCCGAGTGCCCCATTAGTTGCATGCCTACCTTTGGCTTTACAAATTACAGGTACCGACCGCAAGAAGCTGCCCGGACGAGTAAGAGTCGGAGTGGAGATTGGCTGAACTCTGCAACGATGGCGACAAGGAGAACGAGGTCATGATGGAACGAGACGAGAAAAGAGTGGAAGCCTTCCGACAGGACTCGGGGCCGGAATCGGATAAGGTTAACGCAGCCAGAGAACAAGTGCGAGGTAGAGCCCGTGTACCCGCGCTTGGTGCCCTGGGCGCGGAGGTACCTTGAACGTACATGCCGCCGTGGAAAATGCTGGGCTGGGCTGGGCTGAACTGACATCAAATCAACTCACTAGAAAGTTGGTACAATGCCCAAGTTGAGGTTAGCATGCGATAAGCAGCACAGCATAGGATCAATCAGTCAATGCATTTATTTTCCATGTTCCTTGCCTTGCTGACGGGATGTGGTGGGAAGCGTGATGCGATGTTGATGTGTTTTATTTTAGCAGTTTGCGCATTATGCGAGGCCACTCGATGGCGTGTAGTTTTTTTTTTTTTGTTCATTGTGTGTGTGGCCGGTAGCGGATTAAAATAGCCCAGCATGACGATGTGAAAATTCAAAGTTCAAACACAAACATAAAAATAAAAATTCAAGGTTCATCATCCATCAAACCAACCTCACCAATGCCCAACCGGTATTTTGTCTTCCAATAGCTGCTGAAACAGGCATCCGCGCCATCCGCGGGTACCCGTGGCTTTCCACTTGACTGCAACTGCATGGAACTGCAACTGCAGCACCGTACAAACAAGTACAGCATGGCACAGCATTTGATGTCACAGCACAGCACATGCGAGAGGCATTAATTAATATTTAATTCACTGTACATTTGATACTGATTCACAGATTGCATCGCCTTATGTATGCGTCAAACCATCAGCCGACGAAATAAACAGTCCAGTCCATCCGTTCGTTCGTTCGCTGTGGGAAGAAAGAGGCCACACCCTGTTGCAGGTTACAGTGCAGCACCGTGCGAGAACTTCTCCGGCAGACGACAGTGAGTCCATGCAGCCAGCACAGGGTCGCACCCAGCGCTCGCTCTAGCGCAGCGTGTACCTCGCAGGTACTCGGCCGGACAGCCCACCAATGCCCAGCAGGATGAGCAGCTGATGCGTGCGACATCCCTCGTACATGAGAGACAGGACAGGGCAGGACAGGGCAGGACAGGCATCCGGACATGATACATATCCGTGGTGCTAGTTCCATAATATTAATAGCACCGTACTGTACAGACTGCATGTATATTGCATGTACTGTACTGTATATTGCATGCCATCCATTGATCTCTTTTCTCTCTGCCTGCAGCAGCTTGCCCTGGCCCCTGCCGATTGGATGCGCTGCTGCAATAAACCTGCTGGGGCCCGCCGCTGTGGACCAACGCTCGTACTTGCGCTGGTACTTGTGCTTGTACCGGCTAGTACACATTCACAAAACCAAGCCGCAAAAATACTCGCCGCTACTTTGCCGGTACGTACCTCCGGTGCTGGGCCTCGCCGCCTGCACGGAGCTTTCCAGGTCGAATCGGGCGGTAGCACCTGGTACGAGTACAGGCGAGTAGCGCTTGAGTACCCGTACGGGCAGCCGTGCACCGTGCGAGCACCCGCGCAGGGCCCTGGCCGCTGGCGGTGCAGTGGGCAGAGGCGCCGTGTGCAGGCCCGCGAGCCACTGTGAGGCCCCGGTCAGTGCTAGCGGGCGCAGCAGAACAGGCTGGACCGCACAGTAGCGGCACTGTGTCGCCGCATACCTGCCTAGTAGTACCTTCTCGTCGCCCGTCGAGTCACCAAACCTCTTCCTTCTCACTCCGATTCACTCCAAGCAGCAACCCAATCTCTGCTTCGTCTATTGATGGCTTCATCCGTCTTGGTTTGAGCGACGCCAGAGACTCCCGAGCCGCTGTTTCTCTGCGCAAAGCCACCGCTTGGGATGCTTCACCCGCGCCGTCTCTAGTCCGTCTTTCATGGTATTTCTACTCGTTTCTTTCTTATCCGCGACCACAACGAAACCTTAAGTACTTTATCGAACCCCCCGCCAAATCCTAGCTATCGTGCGCCTGTACTGTAGCTCGGCCCAGCACCCCGCGAAACCGCCCTGCCGAACGCTCTCACGGCCATTCCGCCCCTCGTCTCGAAACACAAAACCGCCGCTCTGCTCATTCTCGCGGACGGTGGCTTTTGCGGCTTTGGCTTGCCATGGTAATGAATGATTCTGGCCACCGGGTGTCGCGCGCCTCCAACATGTCCAACTCGGCCGCAGCCGCCAGCGTTGGCAGCAACTCTGCAAACGCAGACGACTCTGGTGAGCGATTCTTCTTTGACGCCAGTCTCTGCTTCTGCCCCTCGGGTTCCCCCCCAAAACTCGCCCCGACCCGCACACAAATAGTATCAATCAATCCCTTGCCTCTGATAGCTGACCCTTATCGCCCTGCGACTCAGCATCTACCATTACTGTCAATACCACGCCCAAGGCTCCTCCAAACTTTCCTCCGCCAAAGACCGACAAGCCTCGCCCGCACGTCTGCGCGACTTGCCAGCGCTCCTTCGCCCGCCTGGAGCATCTGAAGCGCCATGAGCGCTCGCACACAAAGGAAAAGCCGTTTGAGTGCCCCGAGTGCTCACGATGCTTTGCCCGCCGCGACCTGCTGCTTCGTCACCAGCAGAAGCTGCACCAGACGTCGACGCCCTCTGCTCGCCCGCGAAACCGCCGAGAGTCGACCAGCGGCGTGCCCCCAGGCCAGAGCCGCGCTCGCAAAAACAGCGTCGTGGGCGCCAGCCATGCGGCGACGGCCCCCAACCCGGGTGCCGCCAACACGATGCGTCCGCGGGCAAACACCATCAGCCACGTCGATGGAGCTGCCATGCAGATGATTGCCACGGCCAATGCCAACGTTGCTAGAGGCATGCACGCCGGGCACAGCCGTCACCCCAGTCTTGCTGGCCTGCCCATCCACAACTTCGACCCCGTGTTTGGCGGCATGTCCATGACCATGGGCCAGAGGGCGACGCTCGCGCACGGCCTCCCCAAGCTGGAGACGGGCCAGATCGGCGGTACCGATCTGGAAAATGCCCTGCGTACAGCACCTCCCCTCGCTGCCTTCAACCCCGAATTTGATTTTGAGAGCTACTTGTTCGCGCCGGGCACAACCATCAACCCCAACGCGCTTCACTATAATGATTCCCCGCCCTCGATGGTAATGGAGCAGGCCTCCCCGTTTGCGCAAGCCCTCAACGACATCCCGTCGAACCCGGCCTTTGACGACTCCTTTGACTGGCTCAGTGGATTTGAGCACCAAATGTCTTTTCAGACAAACGAAAATGTGGTGGACGAGTCGAGCCCGTCTGCTCTTAGCACGACGAGCCAGAGTGGCATCAGCGATGTCATGTTGGATGGATCAAATCACCCGGCGCCGGCTGGCACGAGTACCATGTGGCAACCCTCCGTGATGGGCCCCCCGCAGATGCCGAACCCGTTTGCTTTGGATCTAAATGGTTCAGTCTTTCCGGATCTCCTCAATGGAGCTCCTTTATCACCTCAGCCAGCTACTCAAAAGATCAATGACCCATACTTCTCCACGCCCCCACCATCGCTGAGCTCGTTGAGCCCTTCCGTCGTATCTGGACTGAACACGCAGAGCATTAACCAGACCCTTGGCTTCAACGCCGGCCCGGAAACTCCATCATCCCTCAACGGCGTTAACCATGGCGCTTCGCCCGTAACCACAATCACAGATGCCACCAGGAATGCCATCGTGACCATCCTCTCCCAGTGCCTGCCCTTTGGAGGCCGTAAATATCCCTTTACCTCGCCGCAGTCGCCGCAGTTCCAATCGCCCTCCCCGGCTCAGGCCGCCAACGTGCCCAGTACCCAGAATCTACAGCGTTATGTCTCAGCTTACATCTCATATTTCCATCCCCATTTCCCCTTCTTGCACCTGCCCACCCTGTCCTTTGACATGTCCACGTCCCCGAGCGGTCGCCAGAATGGTGTAGGCGGTAGTGGGTGTCTGGTGCTCGCCATGGCGGCCATTGGCGCCCTATATGAAATGGAGCAAGCCCAATCCAAGGACCTGTTCACCATGGCTAAGAAGATGATCTTTTTCTACCTCGAGGAACGACGCAAGGCAGACGTTCGCAAAGCAGATGTCCGACGCAGCACGCACAGCGGCGACCCCGACCAGCCGTCGTCATCGTCACAAGGTAGGGATAGCTCAGCCCACACGCCCGTCTGGCTCGTCCAGGCGATGCTGCTCAACGTCGTCTACGGCCACAACTGCGGCGACAAGACCATCAGCGACATCGCCTCAACTCACTGCGCAGCGCTCGTCAGCTTGGCCCAGGCAGCCGACCTGCTACGGCCCGAGCAGGAGGATGGACAGGATACTCGCATGTTTGATGACTCAATGTGGAATAGGAAAAGTGAACTCGAACAACGACAGGAGTGGCTCCAGTGGAAGCGAAAGGAAGAGCGCAAGCGCACGCTGTACGCCGTCTTCATCATGTCCAGCCTCTTAGTTGCCGCTTACAACCACACCCCGGCTCTGACCAACTCTGAAATCTTGCTGGATCTCCCCTGCGACGAGGAATTCTTTGCCGCCGAATCGGCCACCCACTTCTTCGCCAAGGGCGGTCCTGACGCGGCCAACCACAACCGGCTCAAGTTCTGCGACGCCCTCGGAGAGCTCCTGCGCACAAATGAGCGACAGCAGAAGCACATGGCGATGAATGGCGGCCAGCACTCCCCAGCCGAGCTCCCTTCTACGAATCTGAGACCTAGCACTTTCGGCTGCTTAATTCTCATCAACGCGCTGCACAACTACATCTGGGAAACACGACAAAGACACCATAACAAGGTCTGGACCAACGAGGAGACGGAGAAGATGCACCGGCATATCGAGCCAGCTTTGAAGGCATGGCAAGTGGCCTGGGCCAGCAATCCGAAACACACCGTGGAGCGTCCAAATCCCTACGGCATGGGCCCACTTTCCGCTGACGCAATTCCCTTGCTTGACTTGGCATACGTGCGACTTTTCGTCAATCTATCTAGGTCCAAGGAAAAGTTTTGGCAGCGAGACTGGGACGGCATGGCTGAGGAACTGGCTCGAGGAACGGAGATTGTCCAGCATGCCGAGCATTCCCCAGGATCCAACGCAGAGCCGATGGGCAACGATAACTTTGACAGCTCTCTCTTCACTGGTTCACCATCAGCTTCAATAGCGGGCTCAGATCCATCGGGCAAATTCTCCAACGGCTCCCAGTTCCCCACTCGCTCCATTTCCCGCCGAGAGCGGCATCTACGGAAGGCCGCCTTTTATGCGGCCGATTCCTTAGCCATGTCGGACAAGCTTGGGGTAACCTTTGCTGACTTTACTAGCCGTGAGCTCCCCTTACAGTCGGCCATGTGCGCATTCGACTGCGCGCAGGTCCTTGCCGAGTGGGTTGCCACCTTGCAAGATAGAGTCGGTCCATACTTGGGTATTTTGGGCCAGAAGCACATTGATCCTTCGCAGATGCCCGCCATCATGCTGTTGGAAGAAGACGACATTAAGCTACTAGATAGGATACAAGAAGTCCTGTCTTCGGCGGAGATGAAGATTAGCCTGGATCTCATGGCCAGCTTGACCGCCACCGATGCCGGAACCCCTGATGATGGACAGGCTGGCTATGCAACCAAGATTCTTCGAGTTACGTCCCAGATGCTGGACAAGGCGGCCGTTTGGCCAGTTACGCATCTCATGGCCCGTTGCCTCGACAGTCACGCCACTCGGATGCGAGCCAGGACAGAAAAGTCCACCGCCTTGACCTCAGATTAAATTATACACCGACAAATTTCCATGCCCGCTGGCTGTTGACTCGGGGAAATTCAACTTCGCATAATCTACCCTGTCATGGCTATAATGGTTGAAGTGAAAAAAAAAGAAGAAAAAAAAAAAGATTGGTCGACGGGAACGACCATGAATCGGGTTGGCTGCTAGTTCCTTCAACAGGAAATCAAATTTACAACCAGATTCCCACATAATCACATGGCGAGAGTGGTTCAACTGTGTCTGTCGGAGGTTTGCACCACTCTTTGCTCTTTGAGTAGGCAGGATCCGACAAAATAACTCGCATTGGGAGGCACGATAAGGCGATGGCTTTACTTTTAATACCAACATGGCTTCGACGGCTTACAATTCTCTTCTGGCTAAACTAGCAGCTGGGGGACGCACGCTACTTTGAGAGCAGCGCTTGATTTTTAGTATTCACTATACACGGAGACGACGGACTGTAAGATATTTGGAAGATGGTTGGCCAGTTCTCAAACAATAGGAACGTGAAATGGTTAAGCGCGCGGGGTCCTGAATGGAAGTACATATCGCATCTATGAGTCGTGAGAGCTGGTGTACAAGTGAGAGCGGTGGATCAAGGCTTCAAGATGAATCAACAAGGCTCGGCTGTAAGCCTAAGGTGTATGCAAGAGATTCAGAATCAAATGAGGAGTATATGGTGATGCGGCTTTGGAATTGGGGATGTGGAAAAGCGATCACTCATGTTAGATAGAGACGTGCGGATTTTGATTCCTGGGGTAAGTTTACAGCGGGAGTGCGGGATGCCTTTTTTTGAAGGCACTTTATATTTGGCTGTGTTTTCTTAAAGATCTTGTTTCAGAGGTCGTATTTCAGAGGGTCAAGGGGAGTTTGGGATTTGGTAATGTTTACATGTACTTATGGCGAAATGATTGAAGATTTAATGTCCTTGTTGACATGAGCGGTGCCTCATTAATAATTTTGCAGATCTGTGATGTCTATTGGCGCGATGCCATTTGTGGAGTGAATTCTCTTTTCCTATTGAATGAAGAGAGAATAATCGTTCATTTCCAATACCGATTCTAGCCATCACGACTTTATAGGAAGCAGCGCGCCTTGTGAGGCTGATTGCTTCATCTTTTATCCAGAATGACTCAATGTGTGACCTGAAATCTGGGGTTTAATGCCAGCTGAGCTGTGCTGCCTGAATTCTGCGCCTAACAAAGAGCCTCAAGCCGCTAAAGACGGACAAGGACACGGAGCTGAACCCGGCGGGCGGGCCATAAGATTGACAACTACCGCCTATTGCATGCTCACTTTTCGTCAAACTTGACTTGATACATCTCACAAAACACGATAATTTTCTCCAACACAACAAACACTGAACAAGAACAAACTCATTTCATCTCCTTAATACACAAAAGAGAAATAAGAAAGAGAAGTAGAAGGATAGAGAGAGAACGAAAACCACAATGTCCGTCGTCAACACCGCAGTCGACACAAATTCCAAAGGCGGCCCCATCGCCGACTTTGCATTCGACGAGTCCCTCATCGAATACACCGTCCCGAAATCCGACTGGCTCGAGATCCACGACAAGAACTTCGACGGCGTAGCTACTTCAGCGTACATTTTCGATGCTCAGGGCCGGGTGCTGCTCGTGCAAAGGGCTGCGCACGACAGCATGCCGAATTTATGGGAAACACCCGGCGGCGCAGTAGACTCGGGAGACAGTTCGATATTAGCGGGCTGTGCGCGGGAAGTTAGGGAGGAAGTTGGGCTTGTTGCAAAGAGGATGAAGAGGCTTGTTACGGAGGGGGAGGGGAGGGGGAAGTGGAGTGTGTTTACGAATAGGAGTGGGACGAGGGTGTTTTGCGGGTTTGCCTTTGAGGTTGAGGTTGAAGGGGGGATGGAGGTTGTGCTTGATCCGGAGGAGCATCAGGCGTTTTGTTGGGCGGGGGAGGAGGATGTTCGGAGGGGGGTTGTTGGGGGGAGGAGGATTGCTTTGAGTTGTTTGATGGTGAGGAATAGGTTGATGGAGGCGTTTCGGCTGAGGAGGGAGGATGGGGTGGATGGGGTTTGAGTATTCAAGATGGGATGAGAGAAGACTTGAATGAGGCGGTGTTGATGATGAGATTAGAACATGTGCGAGATATATAGTTAGAAGATGATGAAATAGAAATCTTTATGATATTTTGTGTTATTATAGAGTTTGTTTCTACATAATGCCTTGTGCAGTGATTAAGAGAGGCCGATATTCTGACTCGTTGGTTGAGTAGCGTGTGAATAGGCATGACTCTAACGACGGTGATATCTTGAAATGGTGAGAGATGAACCTAGCCAGTTCTGTATATTAAGGAACTGTCTAAGAGGACACGGAGAGAAAAAAAAGGGATATTAGATCCGAAACGCTAGAACTTAAAAACGAATATGGCCTTGAAGATGAGATGATGGGGGTATCATCGAGATCAACTCAACAAAATTTGATGTCCTTCTTGGGGAACGTCGGCAAGGATTGGTCATTTTCACCGTATAACCATTCTGTGAGGCGTGTTGCAGAACGATACGAGATGGATTTAGAAATAGGTATGTCTATATAACCATGTAAATAACTTCGGCCCGAAGCTGAACACGAGGATTTAAGATTCTGGAGTGGCGGTCGTACCTGAATAAGGCGTTCGTTGGATGAACAACCTTATTTAATAATATAGATGTCGTGGCCTCGTGGTCTACTCATGAATAATAACCTTTGGAAGTTTATTGATCTATTATGGATCGCTAGAGCTATCAGAAATATGCCACGTGCTGGTACGAGATGTATAAACTGAGTCGCCTAAGCCTCCCGTTGGTCCCATGTTCGCGAGGTAACCATCATTCCTTTATCAGCTGGATTGTAGAATGACGATTGAATTCAATTCTCTCGCTTAGCACTAATAAAATGGTGCTGGATATGTCGCGAATCTCAGGGTAAGTAAAATGAGATATGACTGGTAGTTACTCGACGTAACTACAACGCCATTTGTGCTACATACTGGGTATCGATCTCTTGCAATTACATAACCCAGTGTGACATGTCATTTTTAGTATCATAATGATAGTGAAGATCAGTGGCTCGCCTGGATAACCGAGGCGTTGATCGTCGTCACTGAAAGGTCAATTGATGCGACTCATTCTTCCGGGATACCCTTATCAATAACTTTATACGAGTCTGTGAAAGTAAGATTCATGATGTGGAAATTTGACCCAATAATAGTTTTGGCAGCTTCTGTTGGCACATATCAAATAAAGAGAGTTTACCGTGCGTTTAAGCCACACTGAATCATGTACACTCACCGAGGTCAAGATAACGGACAACGACCGCTCAACACCGGAATAATGAGACAAGACAACTTGAGGCGTAGTTACGCTTATAGATACGACGAACTAATACTCGAATCGAAGACATCATTGTCACAGCTCGGCATGCCTAGGCAAGTGGATCCACGCAACCACTCCCGCATCATACCACCTCTCGTCCCATGCAAGACCCTTAAGACCCTTGGACCCATACACTGGCTTCATCGTCATCTCGATCGATGCCATCAGAGGGTCAACGCCGGCCCGGATTCGGCCGGAGGGTCCGGTAGTCGGAGTGGATATGGGGCCAAAGGCGGAAGGGTCAACTTGTTCAACTACGGTAGAGCCGGGATTTCCTGGGATAAGTTGCTCATGCAAGGTGAAAAATTCGATGCTGGAACATGGGGATATTGATGGAGACGTTTTTTTTGTTTACTTGGAACTAGTTGCCTGGCGAGAAGGTGCGGGACTCTTTTGCTGCAGGGATGCAGAGGTTCGCTGTATGGGTGATATGACGTACTTGTGCAGGTGGGCGTAAGAATTACAAACTCTTGATTGCCAGATAATCCGGAGATCATTCACGATCGATAGTGTGGAGAGAGGTCAGAGATGCTGTCTCAAAGGGAGGGGAAAGCTCAGACGGGAGAGCTATAGGGACGCGTAATACGACTTTAAACTCGCTGCTTAAGGCGGGGAGATGAGCATTCTGTCATTGTCCAGTATCGACTGAGAGCTTAAACAATCATCTCTACTGACAATGTGAGATCATCCGTAGGATCAGGACCGAGGCGTCTAAGAGTTGATTGGCGGTATGAGTGGCGATATTGGACTACTTGATTCAGGGTTGGTCGTGTGAGTTCCAAATCGTTCAAACTGGAGCAAGGTACTGTAGCAGCATGTATTTGCAATACCAGGCCGACGGGCAGAAACGACAAGCCGAGTACATCCGGGGCACTACAATATCACTCAGCATCACCATGATTTGATGCCGCGTCCCCGGTGGCTGAGCGGCCTGTCCAAAGTTTGGGGACCAGAAAAAAAAAAGTCACCTGGTGAGATCTAAATCTCCTGAGCCTCAGGGTCTATCCCGTTCTAGAACAAGAGCGTGAGTTAACAAGGAGACGGAGAAAAAGATAGGGCGAGTGGTCTTTTGATTTGTGCCGAGAGAGTGGAAGAGGGGGGAGAGCCGGCAGATCCGGAGGGTGTGAGGACCCGGCAGTGCCGGCCGCAAGGGCCGCCAAAACCCCGGGTGAGACAGAATGCAAGACGCTGATTGATGCGTGAAATGAATCCAAAGAAAAATAAATAGATAAATGATACTGGGCGGAAACCGTTAAACTCTGAAAATAAATAAAATAAAGATAAAAGAAGAGAACTGGCTTGTGCCCAAAGGGGAAAAGTGAAGGGGTCGAGGGCTTGAGGGCGCCCTCGGTATTGAGCAGTTGGAGAGGGAGAGTTTGTTTCGGCAATATGGGGCTTCGGAGGGGTCGCGGGACGGTAACCGAGAGCCGAATCCGCAAATCTGGGCTGCTGGGGGCGTTGGTGTATTTTCAAATACCAAGAAAGCTCCGAGCTGGGAAGAAGCTGACAATGGAGAGCATGGCGATTGGGGGGAGAGCTGAGACATTGTGGCCGGAAACGGGAGGGAGCTGAGTGTATTTTATGGGGAAGAACAATGGGAGCTTATTGTATTTTGAGTGGTGTTGAAACATGCAAAGTAAAATTCAGTTGTTGTCTCGTCTCAGGAGATTGATTGGAATGTTGTGGTTGTGGCATGAGGTGAGGGCCGAAATACGGACGGAATACGGCATGTATGGAAGTGTGCATATGCGTATTGCCCAGTTTGGTGATGGTGGTTTTTTGGAGTGCAGATGTGAAGCTGCGCCCGGAGCTAGCCGCGCAAATTTTCAAGAAAACTAGCAAGGGGTCGAGATTTGTTTTGTTTTTTATTATTCCTGGTGTTCTAGTGTTATTCTTTTTCTTTTGCCCTCGTGCATAGGCGATTTGTCAACGGGAAGACTGAAGCTGTTTTGTGGGTGTAAGTACTCCGTAGGCAAGTGATTTGATGGGCAATGGACGGATGAGGCGGTGCAAACGTCAGATGGGCATCAGATCAGACCGGCGATTGCATGAGGCATGATACATGAATAGAGTAGCAGTACTTGAGACACGCGCAATTGCATCGTGCAAGGAAATGTCGCGCACTTGCGCGGAAATGCAGGCTCTGGTTGGGTTCGTGGGAAACGCGCACATCCTTGCGCTTTGTGGTCCAAGCAGCGACCAGGGTACCGGGACTGGTGACGTCGATCACGATGACATCTGCTTTTTTTTTTCTGTGATTTTTTTCTTCGACTTCGCTGTCACCCTTCATTCTTCGTTTCTGTTGCTAGTTGTTGACGACGCTAGCTGTGTTTGAGGTAGATTGCTAGCATGAGGAATGCTCCATTCTGCCAAGGAAGATCGAAGCTGTGGGCTCTCGGTTGTGTTGCGGGATGTTCCATGTTGTTTTTGGAGCTTCTCCGGAAGAAAGTGACCGTGCAATATCCTCATCCCGGTGTATGTGTATAGATTAGGACTGAATTCCCTGATAGAACACCTGCAGCCATTCAAGAGGAAATTCCCGCTGCCCAGCCTGACAAAGCATTGTCACCAAATCTGGAATCTGTCACTGTAATAATATAATCCTCAGCAGAATCAGTCCTCGACGATGTTTTCGTGGTGACATCACCAGCCCTATGCTCCTCTCCTCCTGTTTTTACTGCTCCAACCGTACTAACCAACCCCCTAGCCGTTGCAGAACTCCTCCCCCCTAACAAACCCCCCTAACAGCGTCCAGTAGAGCCCAGCAGAGTCTAGCACAGGCCCTAGCATAGGCCTAGCCCCAGCGCCATGGCACTGCCAACAGCAACTGGGCGCCCCCCTCAGAACCCGAGCCTAATCCGCCCGCTCGCATCAGCCCCGGAAATGACTGCCGAGCTGACCCCAATCAGGCAACGGGCGAGGGGCTAGACATGCGGTGCTAAGCCCGGTAAGGCAAGGAAAGCAGCAAAAGAGAGAAAAAACAAGCCGGCCAAATCAAGGCCAGAAACACGACCGAGTGACGCATTACGTAGCCGACACAGTTGGTTAAAGACGAGATGCCCGGCCATTGTTAAGTCACAGTCAGCGCTGCCTCATTTTGATGCTCAGTTCCCAATTCTTTTTTTGCCGCTGCCACCGGAATCTCTTTAACCCCTTTAACCTTTGGGACTATTCCGTTGCGAGCTGGTTTAAAGACTCGCGGCTTTTCTGGGGTTTCTGGTTATTGCGCGATTGTTATTTTTTGGGCGGCTCAGCGTCTTGCTTCTTCTTCTCCTCATCACATCACCTTTCTTACTCTTCTCTTACTCTTCTCTCTCTTTCCCTCTCTCCAATCGACTCTCTTCTCCCTCCCCCTCTTCTTCGAAACGAACGAGCATCGCCATTCCATTCGCCAATCAACAAGCAGACGATTCTCCAATTGCTCAGCCCATTCCATACCATCCCATACATGCCCTCGTCGCGAATCCGCCATCGGTCCATCCGTCCTTTGTCCAGCGCCCTTCGCCTAGCATCGCATCGCATCGCATAGAGCTGCGTCTCGCCTAGCACTCTTGCTCCATTCGAGGTACGACAACTCGGCAGCGATCAGCAGGTTTTTTTTCTCGTCTGCCTGCATCCTCTTCCGATTCATTGCCTTGTTCTCTTTTTCCCGCCAAGGCTCCAATATTCTGTAGGTGAGTCCGACTATTGTTCTACTCTGATCTTCCCATTGGCTCCCGAGGACTGGCTATGCCCTCTGTGTTGGCGTATCAAGACAAGGCTCGATATCATGCCGGCGATGCAATTTGCAATTTTTTCACGTCTTCTTCCTGTTTCTTCAAACTGCAAGCCACAGCGGGCTCCTGCAAGCGCTCTGCAGCAACCTCCACCGGCTTCTGGCCTCCCATTGCCTATCATCCCGCCATTCGCTTCGCCCGTCAATGCTGCAACCCTGTTTCCTTGAGGCGAGTGCCTGAGCGTGACATTGCACCCTTGGACACCCTTGGACAAGATGCCATTGGATCCTCGCTGAGCTTCAGTGGACTCTCTGTGGGCTCCCAGGTGGATGCGAGCTGCCCAACCGTCAACGTCACCACCCATCGACGTGTCCAGCCTGCATTTGTGGATGCTCTGTTGCAGGCTTCATGATTCTGCTCTGGGCTCTCAAAGGCCGCTCGCCTGCAGATGCAGCGCTCATGATGGATTCCTTTGGGTTGACATCTGACTATCTTATCGCCGCCGTCTCGCCTCACATAATCACGAGCAACAGACGAGACGGGAGGAGAAAAACCTTGCCTCGCTGCCCAATGACAACACAATTGATTTTTTTTTTCTTGCCATCCTTCACTCGTTTTGCTTCCTCGTCGACTCACTCGCTGCCTCATCGCCCCTCTTATCTTTGTGTCTTGCCAGCCCGTCTTTTTCCCATTCGTCTGGCCCTTTGCAAGTTGCCCTGAATCTAGACACAAAAGCACTCTAGTCCTCGAGATCGACACATTTTGCCCTCTTTGTTTTGCTGCCAGCTCGGCACAGCTACCCTTCGTTCTCCTCCCCTCTTCCACTACTCGTACTCAAACCACCCCCGCTGCATTAAGCTCTTACGATCCCGTCTCTCTCCTCTTTTCGTCAGCCCTGCATAGGCGCTCGCTTTTGCTTTTGCCCTCTTTGCCTATTCCTTATTCACCGCCGCATATCAGATTGTGCCTCTCGCCCAGTCTGGCCTCCACCAGCGCTGCTTCGGCAGTTGATAATGGCGGTCTGAGTGGCTTGCTTTGGCTGCCCTTGATGGTCGTGGTCGAAGCTAGCAGACCAGATATTCCCATCCCGAGAGAGAGCCCCTCCACCCCCTCCCCCAGATTGCCAACATGCCGGCTGGAGCTGCAGTGCAGCCACCATCCTCATCCTCGCGAGCCCATCGACGGGAGTCATACCGTAGCAATAACCACAATGCCGGCGAGAACCAGCGCACTGATGACAATATGCCAGCTTCCCGCGAGTCTGACTCTCGCCATCGCAGGCGCCGCCGACGAGACGACTGGGTCCGCACCAGCAACGAGAACATCTTGTACCGCCTGGACGCCCCTGTCGCCGACGCTTCCGCCGCTGCCGTCCCTGTAACTGCCGCAGACGATTCGGCTGACCCCGTCTCGCGCATCCCAACGCCCCCCATTGGGCCCCGAAGGACGCGGCCGCACTCCATCCACGTCGTCAGCTATCCCTCGGGCTACGTGCCTCGTGAGCTTCGGACCAGAACCTCCTCCCCTCGCTCGTCTAGGGCCCGGATCGAATCTGGCTCCAGCCCCGCGCCTAGCACTCCGAGATCTTCGAGGCTTACAACATCAGCCCACCCCAGCACCAGGACTGAGCTTCCCGTCCGCTTGGCCTTGACCCGATTGTTCCAATCACTGGCGAGCAACTCTGTATCCTCAGTCGACGTTCCGCAACACAGCGCATTCCCTGTTGGTATCCAGATCCAAACCGTTCCGGTTACCGAACATCGTTCTGAGTCGACATCTCGCCGTAGTAGCCGAGCCAGTCAACCCCGTAGCAATCACTCGCACCATTCTCACGAGACAACCTCATCGTCCTCTCGCAGGAGCCGTGAGCCAAAGCAGCAGCAACATAATCAATCTTCATCCACCAGAGATCGTGACGCTGCTCACCACAAGCGAGAACATCGAGACCGTCGAGACAACCGTGACCACCAACCACGGGACAAAACACGGCGCAGAGCAGCTTCGAGGTCCTCCAGGTCGAGGCATAGGCATCGCGCCAGAAGCAACAGCCGTAGCCGCCACAACAGTCGCCAACCGGGCCAACAGACAGCAGCCCGTCCCCGTCGCTCTTCTCAACAACGCCGCTACCCTCCCAACAGCATGGCTACCGCTAGAGCCGTGGTGCCCCTAGGCGGGTACCAACTCGGTCACCACAACAGCTTCACATCCATCCGCAGCTCAAAATCAAGCGTAAACGCCGCCGTCGTCGAGGTGATTAAGCCTGTCGCCACCGGCAGCGGAGTCTCTTGCTCCATTCTCCTTGCCGAACCCAACCTCTTCCTTTCTGGCTTTGACCACAACGGCCATGAGCGCCGAACAGACCGCGCCGGCACTGCCCTCTTGAGAGGAAAGATGCAACTGACTATCAGCAAGAACGTCAAGATCAAGGCTGTCCAGCTTAAGCTGGTTGGCCGCGCACGCACAGAGTGGCCTGAGGGTATCCCGCCGCTCAAGCAAGACCTGTTTGAAGAAGAAAGCCTGCGAACCCAGGTCCTGACCTTTTTCAACGCCCTAAACGAAGGATGGGAGAGTGAATACGGTAACCAGTGCACTTACAAGCTCAAAGGTGGCTCCGCAAACTCAAGTAGCACCGGTCTTAACACTTCGCCTGGCGTCTCACCTGCGGCGTCAATGCGAAATAATCTGACGGCCAAGGAACTCAAGCGACTCTCTCTTCAGAACGTCCAGTCTCGCAGCTTTGGCAAGGGCGAGTCCGGAGTGGTGACCCAAACCCAGGCCAAGGGATTCAAGGTCTTCTATCCCGGCGTCTACGATTATTCCTTTGAGCTTCCCATCGATCACCACCAGCTTGAGACCACCAAGCTGCAGTACGCTTCCGTCAAGTGGGAGCTTCACGCCACCATTGACCGTGCAGGTGCTTTCAAGCCCAACCTGCACGGTGTCAAAGAAGTCCCCATCATCCGACTGCCCGACCAGATGTCGCTCGAGATGTCTGAGCCTATTTCCATCAGCCGCCAGTGGGAAGACCAACTACACTACGACATTATGGTTTCGGGAAAGAGCTTTCCCATCGGAGCCAAGATCCCCATTGCGTTCAAGCTTACTCCCTTGGCCAAGGTCCAAGTCCACAAGCTCAAGGTCTACATCACCGAGTCGGTCGAGTACTGGACCAGCGACAAGCGTGTCACGAGAAAGGACCCCGGCCGAAAGATTCTGCTGCTCGAGAAGACGGCAGGAAAGGAGCTCGCCCCAGAGTGGGCCACCTCCGAAGTTGTGACCCTTCGCGGCGGTGAGCTCACAGAAGAGCAGCGTCGCGTTGCTCGTGAAACCGCCTCAAGAAGGCGAGCCCACGATGCCTTGAAGCAGCGTCGGGCTCCGGAGCCACTTCCGGCGCCGGTGGATAATCTCCTCGGCGACTTGGACCTGGGCCTCGAGAGCATGTGGGGGTCCACCGAGATTGAAGCAAGCGTCCAGATTCCGACCTGCGAAATGATGGCCAAGAACAAGTCCCTCAGACTACACCCCGATTGCAGTTGGAAGAATGTTAACGTCTTCCACTGGATCAAGGTAAGCTTTTCCCGATGCAATCCCTTCAAAAGCGAGCTTTTTGTGCTAATTACTCCAATCAGGTTGTTATGCGAATCAGCCGTCTGGATCACGATGATCCTTCAGGCACCAAGCGCCGCCATTTCGAGATTAGCATTGACTCTCCTCTCACCATCCTCAACTGCCGCGCTACCAGGGCAAACACATCTCTGCCCGCCTATACCGGTGAGATGAACCGACCGTCTCCGTATCAATCGGCTTGCGGTTGCCCCGATTCGGCAACAATTGCCATGGAGACTTCTCCCAGCTCCTCGACCGGCACTTTGCCAGACCCCGAGGCACTTGCCGATAGCATGCCTGCCCCGCCCCAAGCTGTTCATCTTCAGTCTGGAGCTCCCTCGGCAGGCCAAACAGCAACTGGTCGATCGAGTCCGACAACCTGGTCGCCCGAAGGACAAGGCCGGCCTATTCATTTGCTACGAGCACCCAGTTTCAACCCTCCCGCTTTTGACGACGACACGGCGCCGCCTCCGGCCAGCACCATTGTCGTTGACGGCACTCCTGCCGATATCCCTCCGATCATGACCCCGCCTCCGCAGTATGATGCCGTCGTCGGCACGCCTAGCGTTGATGGCCTTGCTGATTACTTTACCCGGTTGGCTGAGTACGGACTTGGTGATGATCATGAGGGCTCCGGATCAGATGGCGACGAGTCGCCTGCTCGAATCTTGGACCGAAATGGCCGCGTCAACGTGGCTCACCCCCGAACTCCCGGCGGCAGAAGAATGCCCAGCCGAAGCATGGAAATCTCCAGACCACCCATCGACCTCAACATCAATGCTTTACTTTCACGTTCCAACTACGCACGCGAAGAAGCGCAAGTATAATGTTTTTACCAAATCCTGATTTTTCTTGTTTACAATATTTATCCACTTTCGCCTTGGACGAAACGTCGAGGCAAGTCATGTAAATGCATCTGGTGTCATAGACGGTTTATCGGGGTAACACACCCCCCCTTTCTTTTGTTGATTTTGTTATCGGATAAAGGATTTTTTGCACATGGGGAATGGCCATCTGTGAACGTTATTTATGGGTTTGGCGTTTATGGGTGGGATGAAAGACGCATCTGCGAGATGTATTACACATACCCTGGGCTGGAATATGATGGTTTGAATGTGTGCATGGTTATGAACGTGGATATTAGAAGTTATTATTTATAGTGTTTTTAGTAATGATGCGACTTGTGCGCTTGAACTTGCTTCTTACATTGTTTATTCCTTTGACATTTGTGACTATTTGTAGAAGGGTAGCTCTCAACCACACCGTGACTGATAAGCTATGATGGGTATGTTGTTATTAACGCTGAGGCTCATTAAGACATGTTTTAATTTGTCTTATAGAACAACGGACCAGCTAACTCAGGCACACAACTCCCCTTCTTTTAGGCATCCAATCCATTTCCCCACATCATCTCACTCGCTCAAAAGTCCCGACTCTTCGGCATTCCGAAAACTCTGGCTCTAAATATTTCATCTCACATCATGAATCTCCTGGTCAAATCTCCGTTTCATAAGCATCTCATCCAAATATCCCGTAGTACATCTATTTTTTGTTCCAAAGTGTGGTTGCTGCCTGGTAAAACACATGTAAGCAAGCCATTCTGCCTAACAAACACACAAAACTCTTCATCTAAACAACTCTTCACATAGTACTATATAAATCCCCAATTCCAATCAAACCACACCACCTTAAAACACACTCACAATTACACCCACACTCACACACACAAACAACCCTCACATCCTCCAAAAATGTCCGAACCAACCTTAACCTTCCAGCTATGGGAATTCACCCTCCTCCACGGCAAAGACATGCACTACCTAATCCTCATCCAACTCACGCACAACGAAATCTCGCTCGCAAACCTTAAGCGAAACCTCAACAATGCAATTTCTCGTGGAGAAGTCATTGTTCATCCGCGGGTGTACACGCACACCGACGTGATTAACATACAGACGTCTGCGATTGATGTGATTAGACTGTTTGAGAGCACGAATGATTGTGTGGATTTAATTGTTGTTAGTGGGGAGTTGGATGTTAAGAAGGCGAGGCATAAGAGTAGAGAGAAGGAGGAGGAGTGGTTTGAGGGTGTTTTTAGGGATTCGAAGTTTCCGAGGTGGGAGGGTTTGGGGGGGAGGGTTGTTAGTTTGTTTGAGGGGATGTATTGGCCGGTGGAGGATTCTGCTGGTGAAGAGGAAGCGAGTTAAGCGTATCGTGCCTCATAGCCTTGAGCCAGGGCGTTATATTCTACTCATTCCAAATAACCTGATCCTCAGTCAAACTAATACATATATGTCACTGTACATATAACTAATACTCTGGCTACCAAGGTGCTGATTTGCGGAGGTACTCTTCCAACGTCGTAGGTTTGTCGAATAGGAACTAAATTATCATCAACACTAACACATTTGGAAAGAAGTCCTCGGGTCCTTACTTGAGTCGCCTCCAAAGATCGCTTCTTGGCTGATGGACCGAAATACGCAAAGTCTCGGAGTAGTTGCCAAGACTCAGACAATTCCTGCCCCACAGAAGAAGTATATTCAGAGTCAGACAGATGCTCAAATCGTAAAGTCTTGCCTGTCACTCTCGAGAAGGTCTCGCAAACGTCTTTGACTGTGTACCATCCCTCCGCTAGTACAAAGTGCTGTCCCAATGCTTCCGACTTCTTCAAGAGAGACGCAACGACCCATTTGCCCGTGTCACTAGCAACGCCTATCATTGGAATTTCTGTTGTTTCGAGTAGTGGAAGCTTCATAGTATACCCGTCGTTCGTCTGGATATCTTAGTAAGAGCATGGATTTCGGATATAGTCGTTGGTTACGCACCTTTGATAGCATCTCTGTTTTGAGGTTCGTCATGAAGCAGCCGGGGTCTAGGAATACCGCAGGAATATCGATCGAGCGAATGTATTCTTCCACTGCTGCTTTGGAGTCGAAATGATGGACATTCGGAAGCTTTCCGCCGCTGACTATGCTCGCGTTTAGCTGCATGCAGAATAATATATTAAGTGTAGAGTTGACTAACCTGAGGTTGCATTGCAGAGCGTAGACCAGAAGAGTAACTGGACACCAAAGGACTTGCATGCGTCTGCAATGTATTTTCCCTGTGTTATCTCAACTTGTGCAGATTGAGACTCCCAGACTACCTATGTATGAGCATGGTAAACATCCTCAACGTAGCGGATGTTATGTGACTGACAATTCGTCATGCCAAACACGACGTCAGACCCTTCGATGGCTTTTCGAACTGATGCTTCATCGTTCAAGTCGGCCTTTTCAAATTAGATATTAATAATACTGAAGCGAATACCTACACAGGTTACATGCCTGAACCATGTGAACTCCTTGTCGAATTAACGCCACCGATCGAGCATCCTCCAAAGATCGAGTCACGCCCTGGAGTTTATATTCTTTCGAGAGCGACGCATGTTGAAGGATGGATTGGATGACCGAACCGCCTTGATTGCCTGTGGCGCCGAATACTGTCAAAAATTTGGACATGATGGATATACACTATTCCCCGTCGCAGTCCGATGGAAGGTATTCGATCAGTATTGAAAGAGTTATCTGCTTAAATGCCGGAATAAGTCGCAGCATATCTGATTTGTAAGATCAGACTCATCACATACTCATGTTTTCAAATAATACTACGCTTGTTACTAACACTCCGGTTGCTTTCGCGTATATCGTTCCTGCATAGAAGTGGATTCTGGACTCCGATACTAGCAATATTAAGACCTATTAAATCACCTGAAGATCAAGGAGGGTTGATGTTGCGAGTGGATACTGGCGTCCGAAAGCGACTGTACGAAATATGGTTGTAACTTTGTTAAAGACCAGGGAACACACTTTTGAATGGGCCTGACTAACACACAAATGCTTAAATAAAAAAAAGATATGCCTATGTTCTCAGGGTTTCATCTACCATACCTCTAGGGTTGAGTTTCACGTGTGATGCAATAATTGTAGGTCATCGACGCTGTTCACGCAAAAGGATCCTATATCTTCCTTTAAATCTTGGCTATAGAGCGAGGGGTAGAGCTAAGAATGCTCGAGGAAAGCCCAGACATCGCGTGCGTTGACAGTCATGAGTACGTCGATCTTTTTACTGTTACGGGCAGAGAATGCTGTCTTCAAAGCTAGCTTTGATGGTGTGGACGTTCACTGCGCCAATGCGTACATGATCGATCGGTTTCTCCAGGACACGTCTAATCAACGAATCAACGAACATATGCATACGGTGGTTGTGTGGACAATAGGCATCGATTCGCGTTGGAGACTATTGCTGTAGTTGTTGGGAGAGTCAGTCAACATAAGACTGGGATGTGAGCAAGTCCCAGGCGCAAGTTGTTTAGTGTTGTCACTGACTGTATTACAGCCCGATCTGGTAAGAAGAAAATTAAGCTTGCAACCCCTGAGGTGTCGACATTCTTCAATAGAGGTAATTAAAATTGCTATACTGATTGTCCTTTCGCGGTCGAGAGTGTAGAAATTGGAATTGATACAGAGGACACATAAGTCTTCCATGGCATAAGTCCTAAAAGTGACAGGTGATTAATAGGTAGGGGATGGCGGGATATATCCTTTAAAGACGGGATATACCCGTTGGTCCCACTTTCAGTCACCAACTTGGAGTCTTCGCCTAATACCGCGAGAGTGCTTTCTACTCCGTAATTCCGCTCAAAAGTCACAGCATTTGCGCCTGAGGCCTCTTTTCGTCCTCCATTCTACCGCTTCTGGGATATACAACGTGCACAACGAAAGCCAAAACTAGACGCTAGATGTTTGACTGATGTTTTAACATCCCGTACTACTCCCTATAGAGACATGGCCCTGTGCCATAAGTGCAAGGCCTTTGATGTCTACGGCGCTATACTTGGTTTGTCCGGCCTTGACTCGAATGAAGACGAGCCTCCATCATGCCCCATCAGCAATTGGCACGACCATCTCAAAGACATTCATGAGTCCTCGCGCAACTGCAATCTCTGCGCTATCGTCATGAAAGGTTGGCGAGAATATCGGCCCGAACTCATAAAGAGTGACCTACAGAATGCCTCGTTCCCCCTAGAAGATCCGCCAGAAGATCTCTATGATGACATCGCGGCCATTGGTGCATATCTCAATGGAGGGGTTGAAGTGCAAGTTGAGCGGATCAATCGCTCAGACGATGGCCGCCACAAAGTGCAGTTCATAATGACAATCTGGTGCAGTGTGGGTGTCAGAACTTCTTCGGACGGCCATGGCGCGCTACGCGCTCGATTTAGAGTTGCAGATACCGGTTCGTACTTGCGGCGAATGTATTATGAGGGCTGAAGCACTGACATATCCGCAGACTCCAATAGTGCTGTGCCGTGGGACCGCTTGGCTGGTCAAGATCCTTTGTCCGTTCAAGCTGTTCAAATTTCTCGCACTTGGTTAAAGACCTGTAACGATAACCACGAGTCTTGTGTTGCTGAGTCTGCTCAACTGCCAGCTCGCTTCTTGGACATATCTGATGCTGCTGATGCTACCCATGTTTTTCTCAAAGAGTTGCGGGATTTTAAGCACAACACAGACAGTCGCTATGTGGCTCTCAGCCATTGCTGGGGCACAGGCCCGAATCTGTGTACAACTCGATCAACTTTGCAAAACCACAAGCACGGAATCAAGGTATCCGAACTGCCGCCGACATTCAGGGATGCGGTGAATGTTGTAAGAAACCTAAGCGTGCGATTTCTCTGGATCGATTCTCTATGCATAGTCCAAGATGACCCGCACGACTGGCAGGTAGAATCAGCCAAGATGGCTTCAATATATCGAGATGCATATTTCGTCCTTGGAGCAGCTTGTGGCGAATCTGATGCTCAGGGCTTTCTTCACACGCGCCAATGGCAGGATGTGGCTACACTTCCACCGTTAGACAAAGGTACAACTTTGGCCCTACAACTCCTACCCCCAGAGACGGATGAAGATCACGTTGATCCGGTTTCCCAAGAACCTCTGAGTAAGCGCGCTTGGTGCCTGCAAGAGAGATACCTGCCTCGAAGAATGCTGTTATATGGATCCCAGCAAATCCTGTGGGAATGCCAAAAGATGAGCGCGAGCGAAGAAGGAGACATCACGCTGCATGACGGCAGCCATCTAGAGCGGATCTGCAAGACGGCTAACATACCGGCGTCTGTTCTCGCACGAACATGTAGAGAGCGCTATGAAGGAGACAAGGATGTGAATTATGTCGACTGGTATAAAATGGTTGAGGACTATACCGGACGATTCATCACAAAATCATCAGATCGGCTGCCCGCCCTAAGTGGTTTGGCCAAGGCCGTGTCTCAATCATCCAAAGATGAATATCTCGCTGGTCTGTGGAAGAATGGTCTAATCGAGGGTCTAGCTTGGTGCGGGAGCCAAGGAGCTGAAAAGTTAAAAGAGCCCGAAGAGTACATCGCTCTATCATGGTCCTGGGCATCCGTCACTGGAACAGTCCGGTTTCCCATATATACCTGGTATGAGCGAGCCCGCTGGTCAGCCAACATGTCCGATTTTGAGCCCCTGGCTGAATACGTGAGCCATTCATTAGACCTTCTAGACTTGGACCAACACGGACGTCTCAAGGGAGGATGGTTACGGATCAATGCGCCCCTGTTCCCAATCACATCTCTAGAGCCTCGCCAGAGTTCACCACCAGATCTCGTTTTATACTTTGGAGTGGCCCCAATGAGGTCTCCTTTTGCAGATAAAACAATCGGCGTGCGGCTGGAATCCGCGCACGAAACAATAGAAGCTTGGTTAGAAGGCGGATTCGACAAACCGCACGACGAAAGTGTCTCTCTCAACCAACTTTTTGTCGTCTTCTTAACTCGACTACCATTCATCCTTGAAAATGGTTTCATGGAACACCGATTCGGCCTCATTGTCGAGAAGACAGGAGACGGCGATCAGTATCGACGCGTTGGCTTCGTTGACGGGCATGTTCTCCGGAAAGTGTATACTCCTTTGAAGAGGCAGGCTTTGAAAATTGCAGGGGATCCTGACGCAGAGACATATGGAGTTGCGGGATTCCGACGACCTTTACAGCATGGAGATATGCATGATTTGGAGAAACGTCCAAATAGACTAGCATACGATGCGTTGTGGGTTCGGGGAGCCGATATTACTCTAGTGTAATGGGACTATCAGTCCCTTTGTTGGATCCGTCTAATAAACAGCACTTGAATGTTACAAAACTGGGCAAGTCGTTTGACTAGATAAGCAAAACGTACTACTTGTGTTAAACAGCATTTAAGTTGCCCTCGTCCTTGTGCCAAGCAATAATGCCTAGATTGGCCATTTCTATTACTATTATAGTTAACCCTATATCGTTATTCCACATCGCTTTATACCACATTTAATAAAATTATAGCCCATGAGCTATAAAGCAAGGGGAATGGTTTGATAGATACAGGGAGGCTTCGTATAGCTTGATAAATAAATACCACTTAAGGGTTAATATCAGGTATAGTATCCTTCGACAAAAATGGCGTCTGCTTGCTCATGTCGAAATAGTGTCTGATTAAATTACGGCTATGTAATATAATGGTACAAGTGTGAAAGCGTAAAAGTCTCGTCTCGTCTCCGATGTGTATCGTACAAGTATATTCGGCTTAAATTCGATATATCGATTATATGGCGACTGAAGCAGGGCTGTATAATCCAAACAGTCAAAGGGACCGGGCAAAGGCGGCGTATTAAAGAATTATATATCAAGTTTCAGTCATGCAGCGTAATGTCGTCGATGAGGCTTGTAATCTCGGTATAGGGGTAAAAATTATAATCCGCGTTGTGGCGTCGGGACTTTGGTCCAGTCTTTACAAAGACCGAATACTGTGCGGCAAAACTTGCCATACTCGACTAGCAGATCGAATTTCCGCCATGAGCCCAAGGCATGATGGACAAGCCGGGCATCTGGATCCGTAATAGGCTTCGAACCCATGTTTCCGTAGGATCCGCGACCGGGGCTGTAAAACGTGTCAGTCTCCACGACAAAATGACCAGGTGTAAACGCTATTTACCTGAAGCCAGTAATGGGCAAAATCAAAGCATCTGCCACGAGCTTCGTCTTGCCTCCGTCTTTCAGCCCAGTTAGGGCGTTCCACCTAAATTCATTGTCATGCTCCAGCCACAGGAGAGTAGCCAGCGTGACAGCAGCAGGGCCGGTTCGTGTGAGAGGATCGGCCCTGTTGGGGTCATTCGTAGTCGCATTCTTTTCCAGGTCCACCTCGTCATAAAGATTGTCCATGAACTGCTTCAGGGCCGGATGCCCAGGAGCAGACGCCAGCGCCCATTGAGTAAGCTGGATCGGATACGTGTATCCCATCCGCCAATAGGTGTTTGTATTTGGGTCTGTGTCAGCTTCAAGCCCCCAGATAAGGTTAACGGGCTGTTTGCCATTGGCGGAAGGCGAAGCAGCCTCCTCTTCGGGATCCTTGAAGCCGTAGCTTTTACCAGTGATATCATCGATCCATCGAGCAAGATCTGACGGGCCGACCCAATCCGCCGGGTGCCGGAGAGGTTCTGTGTCAATGTCGGCATACTACAGTGGGTTAGAGGCGATTGAAATTGAAAGATGGGAAGAATACGGCCCATGGCTTCGTCAAGAGCAATACGTACAATTCCTCCAAAGTATAGGCACGTCACGATGCGGAAGATGTCTGCCCTCTCGACGGGGGTAAAGATTGCGTTGAAGTCTTCGACAAACCCCTGATCATACTTATCCATGAGCATGGCGATCCCCTCGTCGTCCCAAAAGAAGTACGCCATAGGCTCATTGTTGTCAGGAGACGTGGAATACTCAAGCCACCGCTCAACCCATGGGACAACATCAGGCTTCCAGGTGTTGACCTTGGACGAAGCTCCGGTCTGATGCATCAGAAGTGGAATGTTGGAAAAGGCCACCTGCCGTTCGCGTGCGAAGAGGGCGGCCGTGGACGCCAGACTTGCAGCCTCGACAATGTCTGTTGGCGGCGTCTGGTCGTCGGCGAGCCAGCTCGGAGGAATGTACCATGCTTGGCGTTGATGTCAGCAGCAAACTCTCGTAGAAAAGTTACAATTCTGTGGTTTTGAATTTGACTCGGGTTATGTCATGCCACCAGACCCGAACGCCACAAAGTTAACAGCGGCTTACCTCCTCCAACTCCATCGAATGAGTGAATGTGCTTCCATACTAAAGGATATTGTTGTTCCAGCAACCGGGCGTCAAACTGGGGGATTTTTGTCCGCTGGCCGCCGGAGAGAAGACAGAATGCCGCTGCAAAGGCCAGGGCGGACAGCAGCATGAGCCGCAGCCGCCGGCGCAACAGACTATGGGGGAGCAACATTTGATTTGGCTTATGGGAACAAATCAAATGACCTGTTACGCGGCGGGAATACGTCCTTCGTAAAGACGCTGTAACTCCGAGCACAGCAAACTGGCGATAGTACAATCCAGGCTCACAAGCACGTGGACTCAAACGAGTTTAGTCCCTTCGCGGGGGGATCCCGACAACTTGCAGCAGTAAAGCAAGCACGAGATACGAGACAATTTAGACGACTGTCTGTTTTTGACAGGATGACACGCACGAACAGTCTCTGTTCTGGAACCGGCGAGGCTCAGAGGGTGCTTTGACCAAGGCAAGGCAGAGCACAAGCCACGAGCCAGAACCCAGAGAGAACAAGGCCAAAATCCAACACGTCGCAGATTCTTACAAGCACCGCCAGACACAAATAAAATCAGGGGCCAGACTGTGGTTCTCGGCCCTTCTCCGAGCTGGCAGGGGGGGGCATTCATTCGGCTACTGGCACAGGTAAGCCCTGGATCGGTGGCCCGAAGCTGCGGCTGTCGTAGCAACTACAGTAGTTTGGGCGCCAACAGTGGCGCAGCCGAGCCCGGGCGCTGAAGAAGGTGAAGGACGGGCGGTACTTTGTACGTAAAGATGATGCGGGAATGGCATTGGATGGAGTCGTAGTTTGAAAAGGCGTGGAAGAGGCGAGGAGGAGGAAGAGTAGTATGGAAAAGGAGGAGAGACAAAAACGAGGCAGAAACTCGTGTACCTGGGTACCGTACACAGCGCCTGGTACCTTCCGCTGGAAAACTCAGTCTGCCGCACCTTCCCTTCGGCCTGGGGCGTCCGCGGGAAGGAGCCTGGATGGCACCTGCGCGATGCCATTTGCTGGCGCGCGGGCTCGCCTAGTCCCGACCAGGCATCGATACGGCGACTAGCTCCTTCCCCCGGCGCAGGCCCAGGCAAGTGCTAAGGTAGTGCTAAGGTAGCACCTCCCGCCAAGTATCCCACAAGGCACTTTCAGGCCGCGTCCCGGCAGAGTCTCGACTTGCGAGTGACTTGTGTGCTTAGCTCCAGATTCGAAAAAGCTTGGCACTGCAGATCCAAAAAGCTTAGCCATGGCATGTATCCCGAGTCTCGTCTGAGTACCGGGTACCTGTGGTTTGCCTTTTGCTCTTGTCACTCTTTTTTTATGATTTGTATGGGCTCGATCTCCGTCGGAATTAACTATGCCATACCTACTGAATCTCTGAGATGACGACTCCCCAGTGTCTAAGTCGTGAATAGGATCTTGTGTCACTGTGAATTGGACTGTTGGAGGCTGAATTGAATTGTATTGAAACCAAAAAATATTCCAAGGCTCTATTAACGGGTATTACTGAAATACAACTAACCAAACTATAGATGTACATGGTGAAACATGAGAAGAAATAAAAGAAACGAAGAAGAAAACGCGGGAGGTCCTTTCCTTCTGGACCCTACATAACCTCGCGTATGTTGTGCCTGTTGCCCCAATATGTGCACCTTGTGTGCTGTGTGTCCGTGTTTTTTGTGATTGTGATTTTGAATGTGTTTGTTATACGAGTGACCGATCCCCCATGCAATTACACCATACCCGCCTCACAATTAATCTCCTCCTGACCAACAATGCCACTGCGACGCCCACGCAAAAGAACACAACCTGATGCAGCCTCCGGCCCAGCGACGTGATGAATCTAGCGTCGTACGAGTGCCAGGATGAGCTTCCCAAGTGCTCGAATATGGGGGTTGTTACCCGCCCGTTGAGGCTGTGCATCGGTCCGGGAAGGATCTTCAGGCTGCTCCGGTCAGGTTGGGCGGCGTGGATGACCGAGGCATAGTGGCAGCCCGTGCTGAACATGACAGTCGCGTAGGGGAGGCCCAGCCAGTGCTTGTTGTAAGTGGCCAGGTTGTTGACAATATCGCCGACGAAACTGTTGCGCCTGCTGGACATCATGAAGCCAACGGAGAAGCCGACAGGATGAGCTTCAGGCGCCACGAAACTGAATCGTCGAAGAGGGCCGAGGGCGCGAGTGCATTTGAGGTCCATGTCGAGCACGACGCCGCCGTATTCATAGAGGAGCATGTAGCGGAGAGCGTCGATTCGTTCAACGGGGTATGTGTAACTGTCCCACATCTCCTTGAGGTCGGGGAACTTATCCTCGACGAATTGAGCGGCACTGTCGTCTGTCCACACGTGAGTTTCCCAGCCGGGGTGAATGTCGATACAACTCTGAACCGTCTCCTTCCACTCTGTCCTCCATTGGGTGCCATGTCTGCCGAGGGCGATGTGATGTAAAACGGGGGGCACGAGGTCCTCATAAGGGGAAGCCGAAAGCTGGTTTATACTGTAGTTGGAAAATGTGACGTCGAAGTCATCTCGTTCTTGTGAGAGGAGGAAACTTTCGCGATGGGCCCTCCAGTGAAGTGGGAGGGCGGCCAGCGTCCATGAGGTGTAGAGGAGATGGCGGAAGCAGAAGATGGCTGAGAAGAAACTCAGTATCGCTAGCCAAAGAAAGGTTCGCGCTCTTCTTTCGATTTTGTCGTTGGCAGATCCAGAGTCGCGTAGTTTAATCATGATGCCAATGCTAGACAACTAGCGTTGGGAGATGGAGAGGAAGGAAAGGGGGAGAGAGACAAATGGATGAGTGACTGGAATGTGTCTCGGTTCCAAGAAGAGAGCAAAGAAAAAGAAAAGAGCGATGATGAGGTTTTTGTTCGAGTTGTAATACGCCAGGGAAAGAGAGAATTAGAAGAATAGGAGCATTATTTGAACATTAAAGTTTAGTTGAACATGTTTTGTGTCAAGGCAGAGAGGCGTGTGGGTAAAAAAGGAGGGAGTTGTTTTGGTTTTCAAACTGGAGTAGCGGCTTTGAATCTGAGGACGAAGAGCCCTCGCAACACCATTACTCGATTTAGCTCATCTAACCAAAGTCGGGGCCTCTCGTACTTCCGCTCTTATTCTGACATAGCCCCCGTTCCACTCGTTGAATCTCAGTAGCGCGTCATTGGACAATGCACACCTTGCAAAAAGGAGCTGGCACCCACAGCCAAGACACCAAGTACGAAAGAGCTGGCGTGGATCGCTAACCGTACCCGTGATTACGGGCCAATCCTACACCCCTCCACGCCCTTTCCCCTGTACGGCGTCAATCCTGAGAAGAGTTCGACAAATTAATCCAGTGGCAGTACAGTACGTACTATTCTCATTGAGAAAACTGAATGAGAGATGCTGAAACATGAGGTCACAGCTCAGAGTATGAGTTGTCTCAACAGTGCTTACGGACTAAGAATATCTCGTCTACATGGTTGACAACTGTTGTCAGGGGACATACATGAGCGCTTCTACTAATCAAGAATATATTTTCGAACAGAGCGTGATCGCCAAGGGCTTTGTCTATTAGTCGACCATGTCCATTGGTGAGATGGAGAAGCTGAGTGAGTCAGGGCGAAGAGTGTCAAGTCCTTGTATCTTTTGTTCGACCCTGTGCGCGCCACGATATGCCCATTCGTGGGATTGGCCCGTCAGAGTGACATGATGAAGCCACGCTAACCCCCATCGCTTATTACCCATCAGCAGCTTAAATTTGCCCCCAAAGACGAGATGGGACTCTGGTCTGGTCAAGGTAACAAGCCATGCGCATGAAAAACACTCGTTCGTTGTAGGGCTGCCAAATAAGCCCTAGCAAGAGCGCGGCGTACCAAAGCCACGCAGGCGAGTCCGCCAAACAGTGCCAGGTAAGGCCGTCGCAGCAATTACACGTACCGACCCGGGAAACGGACCCTCTCTCGTTCACCTCATGCAACATCATTGCCGAATTGGAGCTTGGAGCTGTGCAGATTTCGGCATCTCGGCATGGGATGGTGGCGGTCTTGGCCGGAACGCAGGCTTGGCTTTCTTGAAATGAGAAGCTCGGCACATGCCTTGTAGAGAACGGGTACGGTACTTGAGGCTCTCGGCTGAATGCGCTTATAATACGACTGTTGATTTTAAAAAACGAACCATGTCTTGGCAGGTTCGACCATGTGAAAGGGACATGGACGGCTTGTCTCAGAGTGTGGGGGGCGGCTGTGTCGTTGTATCGGCTTCAGCTTTGCAATATTGGTTACACGAGGAAGCCGTGCAAAAGAGCCGCAAGAGACTGGTACCCGAACACTACTTGTACTTTTCAACAGGGTCCTTGTCATGCTAGTACGAAGCAGGTACGAGTCCAATGGGACAAGTACCCGGTGCCTTTATATCAAGCCTGCAAGTGTCATCACTGGTTTGACAGGGATCGGGCGGGTCCTGGCGAGCTAAATGCCTTGCCTTACCACGCTCAAAGTTCCAAACTTCATTTGTCATTTGCTCATCCTGTTGCACTTTTGCGGTAGAAGGCCGGTGTGGCACGCCCCCCAGCGAATTGGCACGCTCTGAAATACTGTAAGATCCCTGGCTCTGTAACCCACGGCTCAGGATTGGGCCAAAGCTGCAGTCAAGCTTTTGTGGCGGCGAGCCAGCCTGGTTCCAGAACGAATAAGCCATGAGGCGGTGCTTGTGTAGCTGTTTCCGGGTCCCAATGCCAATGCCACGTCGGTTCAGGCCCAGTTTGGCACAGTTTACTCATCAGTCTTACATCTTCAAACCAGGAGCTGGAACGTTTGGGCACTGACAAGCACATTTTCAACTCGCGAGTCCCGCTCTAAGCGGCTTAAACAGTCCCTTATTTTGTTATCCCCCTTCCTTCTTCCTCTCGTTTCCCTCGTGACTTTTGTGTTTTATTTTTGTCACAAGCACGTGCTGGCCATGGCGCGCAAAATCCGCGATACCAAAGTCTTCAAGGCCTGCTATTGGCTTGTGGGCACGCGAAGCCGACGCCGCACCCTGCTTCGGGTAGCCATCGTCATACTCGTCATCCCTATTGTCTTACAATGGTTCCTCGCCTATATCGTTGGTAGTGATGCACGCCTGCTGCCGCCAGAGCTGCTACGGTCAAAGAGCCTCCTGGTGGTAACGGCGCATCCCGACGATGAGTGCCTCTTTTTCTCGCCCACCATCCTGGGCATCCTCGATAGGAACCGTGCCATCAATGGCGGGTTGCTAGTCATGTCGACCGGTTAGTTTGTCCTTCCTCTTGGCTCCATTTTCCCCGCATTAGACGAGGCTATGCTAAGACTGTCGTCACTTGCGACGTGTGCCACTATTTAGGAAACAACTATGGCAAAGGCGAGACGCGCAAGCAAGAGCTAAAAGGCTCATGTCAAGCCTTAGGTATCAACCCATCGAGATGCGAGGCATTGAACCACCCTAGCCTCCAAGACAATCCCAGGGTGTGGTGGGATACAAACCTCATCCAGGCCATCGTGAGGGAGTATGTCAAGAAGTGGGAGGTTGACGCCGTAAGAACCCTTGTCCCCTCTCTTTCACAAGCTTAGCTCGACGTACCGTGGGATGCTGACGTACATTAACCAACTGCATAGATAATTACCTTTGACGAGGGTGGTGTGTCTGGACACATCAACCACAGAGCTGTCAGTGCAGCCGTGAGGTACGCCACTTCCTTGCATTGTATCCTGAGCGATTTCCTTGCATTGTATCCTGAGCGATGTAACGCAATCCATCATCTACTTGAACTGCACTGACTCCTCACCGTGTTGTAGTGAATATGTGTTGGCGGACAAAGATGCTCCTCCAGCATATAAGCTTGTCACCACGGCAGTTCTCAGGAAATATACTTTCCTGTTCGACCTGCCATTGACAGCGCTATCATTCACCTGGCGAATCATTTCTGCGATTTTTTATCCGTCCACAAAAGCGAGCCCAGAGATTAGCTCAAAGGCTCTGTTGGCCAATTCGTGGCATCGTTATGTCATGACGCGCGGCGCTTTTGCCAGTCATGAAAGCCAGTATACGTGGGACCGCCACTTGTACATGATCCTCAGCCGATATGTCTGGTTCAATGATCTCAAGAGAATACCGACTCAAATAGGATCATCATAATCATCATCATAATAGTAATTAACATAATAAAAAGGTTTAGCTTGATCGCCGATCTAATTCCAATGACATGGTGAAATGCCGCAACCGGTCACTAATACGAGCAGGGGACTTGTCGAGAGTGGCATGAACTAGTGTGAAGACGCCTACTCCGTAGAATCTGGAGTCAATTCGTTCATAGCAGCTTTCTCTCGGCCCCAGCAGGCATCAAAGCCTTTCCTCTGTGGCGCAATTGGCTAGCGCGTCTGACTGTTAATCAGGAGGTTGGAAGTTCGAGCCTTCCCGGAGGAGACACAAACAGCTGTTTCTTTTTTTCTTTCCTGTCTTCTTTTTTGTCCAATCGACTGAGGCTTCAAAGACTCGGTCGGTAAGAATAGCCTCAAGTTGTCAAGGGCCAACGCCAATGAAACGTGCAATGTTGTCATCTGTTAGCTCGGCAATAGTTTGAAGGAGGATTCGCTTGGCGGTCTGCATGAGCTATACAATGCAACCCTGCTCATTCACACAACTAGACTGCATGTTAGTTACTCTTATCTTGGTTCTAGATTTTCTTAGAGCCACTCCTCCAGAGAAGCACGCCATTGATGGAGCATGGATCAACTACCGGTAAGGACGTTCGTTAAAAAGTTCTTTATCCAAGCAAGTTTCCTTCATTTGCCAAGCTTGGACCAAAGTCCAGCGCAACTCCAGACCAAACACTGGCATTCAGGTGAAGAAATGCCAAGTGCAAAGCATCTCCGGTCAAGCTTCTCCGGTCCTGCACTAGCCAATAGGGCTGGGCCCACCTTGAAAACAAGAGAAAAATGTTGAAGCTGAACGAAGGGCTGATTCTTGGCTTTTGGGCTGGAGCCAGGGTTCGCAGCAAGCTAACGGAATACGACGGTAAGCCAATAAGCCAAAGGACATGGTTAAAATGAGGGTTGTGGGCCTTGATTCAGCCCAACGCCAGTGGTCTTCAACAAAGGTTGAGCTGTCGCGACTTTATTTTCTCTAGTCTTGAAGTCGGTTATTTTGGTAGTCTGGGGTGGGCAGACATTCGATTCATACAACCAAGTCTGGTTACATATGTATGTATGTCGGTAAATATAGTATCTTGGTGCTAGGCAAGGCTGAGAACCAGGTGCGGTGCGGACTTTTACCGCATAGCGTCCCCATCTGACCCCCATATTGTCAGTGCACTTCTGACGCGATTGCAAAAAAGAATTTGTGACAGATGCGGCGACCCCAGATGCTGATACCCCCAGAAGCAGCAACGCTTTGAGAAGTACAGTGATAAGCGGCCTCCCCCTTGGTAGTGACACGGGCATTTAGCTTCGAAAGTTGCGTCTCAAAAGATATAAGCTCCTGTGCCATAGGAGTTCGCCGCCCTACGAGCCTAAAAGGGGGGTCCCCTTGAGCCCTAAGTTGTCAAGTTCTGGAAAGCTTGGCTAAAATAGGAACATCAAGAGAGAGTTGACCGGGTGTTAACTTTGGGTCTCAACCCCTGCAGTGATTGACGCGGTACTATACCGAAAGGCAATGCCGAGCTGAGTTGGGGGTGTCTTGTTATCAACTTCGAGATACACGATATAGTTTGATGATAGGGGCATGTGGGTATTTCTCCGATGATCATATTCACACCATCTAGGGGGAACTATGTGAATACGAAGATGGCTTGGAAACCATAGCATGAGACAATTCACTTGATGTACGAGTCAAGAAGTTTTAGTATCAAGAAAAACTAATTCGAAGCATCAGTGGCTTGAGTCTTCATTCAAAGTATTATGTTATGAGTGAACTAAGGCGTGGACTTGGAACAGTGACCCAATGTTTCTCGAGGGTACCTGCATCGGAAGAACACCGTGCCTTGACGCGCTGCGGAATTCCGACATTGATCTCAGGGGAATGATACCTTCTGGATAGGGATATCTGTTTTGTATACTTGTGGTGTATATTTCTCAAGTAGTACAAGCGTACATGACCCTTTGAACCAGACTGTGTGTGTGAAAGTCAAATAATGATCTATCAGAGGACTCAAAGCTGATTGCAGTGTAAGCGTTGATAGAGTTGGGCTTCATCTCGGGCACCAACCCGAGCATCAGTACCAGGGCATTTTATGTCCATCTACAGTAAAGCCTCGAGATTAGTTTAGCAGTCGCTCTCCCCCACAGACGCAGAGCTGAAATGGCAATTATTATAGGGGTTGTGATAGTGAAACGGGTACTTTTGTTTAGAAAGGGGTAGACAGGATGTATCAGTACAAAGTCAAAGTGGCAGATTCGCTTGATTCATTATAGGGGTTGCCTATTGTAGTAACCAACATGAGTAAAAGGTCTCATATCATTGTCAAGATATGCAAACATGAATAATAATCTGTGTGTACATCAGATCTTGGCGGCCTCTCAGCTCGATGATCATGGCTGATTGCATCAACAACGAAGCGAAAGTACAGACCGTGGCTTGTCACCCAGAGAAAAAAAGAGTGCTCTAACGTGAATACGATATTTTCTAGCACTTTCTGTGGGTTAGGCTATCCACACTCTTGCAATGACTCGTCTGGTTTTCATCACATGTTCTAGATGCATTAAGAATGTAATTCTATTAACGATAAAAGCTACGCTTGGTAGTGTGTACTCATAAAGTTCTTGTCACCTGCTTAGTACAATACTGTCTCTCGAGGACAACAAAACGCTCAGTCAATATTCAATATGGATATTCGACGCTGCTGAGATATCACAGGATGAAATTCCCGTTGTTCTCGCAGCATCATAATACCACAGGAAAGAGAAGGGTTTTGCGATACATAGTAAATAAGTATCAATGACTTCACTAGACACATAAAATACAGCTTTGTTCTCTATTTTTTGGACACTTTGCCTTTCTATTCCTCTATATATACTTTTCACATCCTCCAACTGAGCTGCAGCGTACCCATACTGACACGTTTGTAGCGAAGTGCACTGCTTGAGCATAATTTTGATGTTCTGTCATGCACCAAGATGAAGGTACCAGATGGTTGAAAACACAATACTTATCAATCTTACAAGCTCAAGCAAGTAGTCATGGTGCGGGTGGTAAGGGTCCTAGGCTTGTGTGAAAAGTATTTTGCAAGTTTCAACTAAAGCACTAATAGCTGAATCGAGAGCACAAAGGTTCAGGAGACAGACATTATGCAACTGTCAACTATATGAGACTCGCATTACGACCTGAGAGCTACATAAAGTCGTCTGGAGTTGAAATAAGAATACGATTACGGGATACATGGGGAACGTATACGCGTATTGGTAATATCGATGACTTGGCACAGGATGTCACACGTTCCATGGATCAGTAAGCGGCCATAGAGAGTGGTTATCGTCTGCCTATTGGTGAAGCAACTTGCAAAGGGGTCAGGTTTTGAGAACTCAATACCAAGCTCGAGTTGTTGGATGGAGAGTTTGGATCGGTTACTTGTGCACTGAGGCAATACACCATTGACAACGCTGAAGAATTTGACAGAGAGAAAGAATTCTGCTGAAAGTGATGGGTTGCTCGCTCGTACGAAGCAGACTTTGTAATAAAAGTACAATTGGTAGTTGTCAAATCTGATATTGCGGTGCGGCAATAGATCAGATGATTTGGTAGTTTACTTCTAGATACTTAGTTATTAAAACAGTAACATGCACATTCGTCCCAAACGACATCATTTATACTCCAGCCTTCGGAAAGACTTTTTTTTCTTTTGGTATATATGTAATATTCTTGATTTAGCTACGATTGATTTCTTTCTTTATCTAAAATGATCCAATTTTTTTGTTGTCATGGAGATCAAATGGCAGATTCTAGGTTAGGTGGACTCCTGTAGTTTTGAGTATCGTGAAATGCATAGCCACAGATTTCAGCCACATAGCGGGGAGTTCATGTGGCTTAACTGCTATCGGCCGATAAGATTTTTCTACATGGAATTTTTTTAGAGGGGCTCAAAAATTGTGCTGCAAAGATTCGCAGCTTCAATTTTGCGATTCCGCACAGAGCCCAGATTCAACGTGAGTGGATGAGCGCATTGATTGATTCGTATGCACATCTGACTGACATAAAAGCACCATCAGTTGATTTCGCGAATCTCTGCTCATTAAGATCACGATGTCGAAGCGCACAGCGGACGATCATGGCGACCTGCCGCTCAAGGGTGGTGAGCGCCCCGAGCAGATGGATGTCGATATGGACAAGGACATGGGCGAGTTCGAGGACGAGTTTGAAGACGAATTCGAGAGCGAAGATGAAATTATCGAGGCTGGTGTAGATGGACGGCCAGATGCCGAGAGAGAAGCCGAGGAGAAAGAGCGTAAGTGTCCAGCACCTTTTGCGCATTGCGCTGGGCCAGTCGGCGAGATCCAATTGGGGGCTGTAGCTGACGAAAATTGGTTGATACAGAGGCTATGGAGGTCGATCAAGGAACCTTCATCGTCGGACGAAGCAAGCTAGAGCCTGGCCAGACGCTGGCGCCTGATTTGACGACGTACGAAATGTTGCACGGCCTCAACACGCCCTGGCCCTGCCTGTCCTTTGACATTGTCAGGGACTCCCTCGGCGACAACCGCAAGGCTTACCCTCATACCATGTACACCGTCACCGGAACACAGGCCGAGTCCTCAAAGGCTCACGAGAACGAGCTGCTGGTCGTCAAGTTCAGCGGCCTGAGCAAGATGGATCGCAACGGCGACGACTCCGATTCCGAGGACGACGACGATGAGGATGCCGATCCTATTCTGGAGAGCAAGTCGATTCCCCTCAACTCATGCACCAACCGTATCCGCACGCACCAGATCCCCAGCCAAGACCCTTCCAAGCCTCCCACGACGCTCACAGCCACCATGACCGAATCAGCACACGTCTTCATCCACGACGTCACCCCCCACCTCACCTCGTTCGACGTCCCCGGCACCGTCATCACGGCGCAGCAGAACAAGCCCATCTCTACCATCAGGGCGCACAAGTCCGAGGGCTATGCCGTGGACTGGTCGCCCCTTGTCCCCGGCGGAAAGCTCCTCACTGGTGACAACGACGGCCTCATCTACATGACTTCGCGCACCGACGGAGGCGGCTGGGTCACCGACAACAGAGCATTCCAGGGCCACACCAGCAGCGTCGAGGAGATCCAGTGGTCTCCCTCCGAGCAGTCCGTCTTCGCATCCGCCTCCAGCGACGGCACCATCCGCATCTGGGACGTCCGCTCCAAGTCTCGCAAGCCCGCCATCACGGTCCAAGTCTCCGACTACGACGTCAACGTCATGTCCTGGTCAAGACACCAAACCAACCTTCTCGCCTCGGGAGCCGACGACGGAACATGGGCCGTCTGGGATCTCCGGCAGTGGAAGGGCAACGCCAACAAGCCCCAGCCGCTGGCCAGCTTCAACTACCACAAGGAGCAAGTCTGCAGCATCGAGTGGCACCCGACGGACGACTCCATCGTCGCGCTGGCCTCCGCCGACAACACCGTCACGCTGTGGGATCTCGCCGTCGAGCTGGACGACGAGGAGAGCAAGGACACGGCCGGCGTCAAGGACGTGCCTCCTCAGCTGCTCTTCGTGCACTACCTCAAGGACGTCAGGGAGGTGCACTGGCACCCGCAGATTCCGGGCAGCTTGATTGCCACGGGTGAGGAGTTTAGCGTGTTCCGGACTATTAGTGTTTAAGGGTGATGACAAAAGTTTTTGTTCGGCTTTCTTCTTGTATATACCCGTTATGATTATGGGCATACTTCGCTGGTATAGATAGTGGGAGTGTGCAATAGATGGATGAATTATGACATGCTACATGGTCGCTATACTGAATGTTTTCTGGGGGATGAACGAGCTGCGTTATATCTAAAAAGGGGCGAGTGAAGAGCTCGAGACCGATCTTGGAATTTAGACTTGAATTGATATATAGAGGAGAGGTAAAAGCTCATTATTATTTCATTATTCGTAATACTAAGTAGTTATTTAAGGTCCTTTTCCGGATTAGTTGTCGGTGAATCTGAGCCATTTCCTTCATGGCTACCCACCGGAACTCCCACCGTCGTGATTTCACCATCTTCTCCTGCACTCCTGACCGGGGGACCGGTGAAATTCTTGCGGGCATACGCAAAGTACCAGATAAAGGCAATGGCTCCAAAGCCAGCAAATACAACTGAGGCGTAGTTCATGGTTGTGGCATCGACCGGCAACGAGACAGGCATGCAGAAAATGACGACGGAGAAGACGATCCAGACGATGCAGATGACGTTGATGATGGGACCCATAACTTTACCGAGGGGGTAGGGCGAGTGCTCTACAGCTTTGCGGCGCTGAACAAGATTGACGAGAACGGGAACACCATATGACGTAGAGAGACAGATGGTGGCAACTCCAGTGAAGGAATTGAAGGCGGCAGAGGAGCCGAAATAGATGCATCCAAGAATGCAGTCGACCACCGTGGACAGGACCAAAGCCCAGATGGGCACATCCAAGGATGTGTTGACCTTGCGCCACAACTTATAACCAGGAATAGCCCCGTCTCGCGCAAAGGCGTATGTGCATCGCGAAGCAGCCGTGAGAGCTCCAATACCGGCAAACATCAGGATTCCGAGAATGAGAAACAAGAGTCCAAAACCACCCGCCGCAGATCCCGTGACGATCTTGAAGAGCAAGCCGATGGGCTGAGAGTTTGCGACAGTGAGCAGCGTCTGGACGTCAGGGAGAACAAAGAGGAGCGGGATGAGATAGATGACGCCGGTGAAGCCAGCGGCAACGACAGAGAGGACAATGGCCTTGGGGACTTCGCGCTCGGGATTCTGTACTTCCTCGCACATGGCGGCAACCATGCCGTAGCCGGTAAGGGTATAAGCAGCTATACGAAGAAAAAGGTCAATAATTAGTTAAATGATCCGATTGAGAAGGTCATAGGAAATGAGACAGCGTGAGAGCCTACCTTGGAGGAGCCCGACGAAAAAGGACCAGCCGGTTGGCCATCCGCTGCTTGATGCGTCATAGTGGGCAAAGACAAATTCGCCGGATCGTCGGTGGTCGGCCATTGTGAGCAGGGTAACCATGATGATTATGACACTAGCAGCCGTCCAGTATATACAAACTTTGTTGATGAGATCCAAATATCGCGAGCCGAAAGCATTGACCAGAGCGCAGACCAGCATGACGGCCCAGAAGCACAAAACCGTCTGCCATGTATTCGCCACGAAATCTTCGTTGAAAATGGAGATGGCGCTCAGAATCAGCTGCGCGCCGGAGAAATTGATGCTCAGAGTCACCGTCCAGTTGCCGACGAGGGTAAGCCATCCGTCCACGAAGCTGACCAGAGGCGCCCACTCGCGAGAACTCAGCATGGCGGACCAGTAGTAGACACCGCCGGCCGTGGGGAAGACGGCGCAGATTTCGGCGAGAGAAGCGGCGATGCAGATGGAGATGAGGGAGACGAGCACCCAGCCCCAGAGAACGGTGACGGACTGGCCATTGGTGAGAGTGATGTACAGAGTGGTGCTGAGGCCAAAGGGAACGGCCATGATTGCGAAGGAGAGGCCGAGGATGGACATCATGGAGAGATGACGGGGCAATTCGGCCTTGTAGCCCAGCGAGGCGAGGGCCTGGTCGGCCGTCTGGGCGCCGCTTCCAACGGAAGAGCGGCGGCGGCGAGAATCCATGCTGCAAGAAGTTCTCGTCTATGTATGTGTGTATGTATGTGTAAAAGGCACGCGATGCCAATCGGTGGTTGTCGGTGAGGAATTGCTTCCTAGGTAGTCAGTGAGGGCGAGTCTAGGCAGGCGCCAATGTGTTGTCAATCTCAATGTCTAGCCAATTCCAGAGCCATGCAAAGCAGAGAAACAAAGAAAAGAAAAAGAAGAGGAAAAAGCAAAATATGAAGAGAAAGAAGAGACAGGTTGCAACTGGAGACATGGCCAGGGCTGTAGATAAGAAGCTCGTCAGATGCTATCTATCGCGTGCCGCAGTGGTTCGTCCGATGACGACGGCCGAGGCTCTCCATTCCAATTCCATGTTTGATGCGCCCTCCGCAGCGTTGCTGTCGCGTGCTAGCTGCTTAGCCTGGCCCCTAGTCGTGGCTTCATCTCGAACGAGTAACGGCGGTGCCGATTCTGGCCCAAGCATTCGCTGGCTGACGATAAGCTTGTTTTGCCCTGCTGCTTGCCGGCGTCGAGGTAAGCGATGCCGATGTCTCAGATTTCCGATTTCCATGTGGCATCTGCAAGTAGTCTATATGCTCCTCTCTGATCTGTACAATGCGACCCTCATTGACCGTTATTCTCTTCTCCAATCCAGCTGAAAGGCCAAGCGATGGCCCGAAGGCAACAGCGCATGATAGCGATGCAACGCAAATCGGACCGCACGAGTCAAGGATTGTGTCGGCCAGGGATCAGGACCCAGCAGCAGCCAATCCTCAGCGCTCGCCGTTGTCGATTTGCGGGGAGGCCGCGGCAGCATGGCGAGATAAGCATCCCGTTTCGTCTTTGGGGATACTCGTAAAGGCAATGCCTGGAGAACATTGCACAGGCGACGCCTTTGATTCGATTGCAGATTCACATGTCGCACGAGTCCCACATGGTGCGCGATAACGGCGTCTTCCCCAGATCTCGAGCCAGCGCTAAGGGTTGCTGTTATGTAAATGGTGTCGATTGACGTGCGGAGAGGAAGCAGGCAAAGCACGTCAACTTTCTCAGCTGAAGCCGTTGCAATGTGTCTGTGTCAAAGGCATTTTGAATCATGAAGCTTTATTATAAGAGTCGTGATAGCTGACTAACAGATGATACTCCATCAAAGCAGGAAGGCACGCTGAGCACTGCAACTGCCATCTTAGGCGGCTGCTTACATCACCCCTTCTGATCTATTTCCGTCCTCTTTTCTCCCTCACTTTCACAATCCTTTTACCATCAATTCTTTCCAGTCGTCGCCAATCTATAACTTCTCACCGTTGACATTGCTGTGTCCATTCTCTCCATTCACCTTCTTCTCCGGTACCACAAGCCCTTCCACAAGCCCTCGCGCTTCCTGCAGCGTTTCTCCCATACCGGCCAGCGCCTTGACATCGGCTGCCACGATGATAAAGGACATGCGCTCCGCAGCCTTCTTGAAAGACTCTGGGGTGCCAAAGGGAGGGCTGGAGAAGGCAAAGCCACCATAGGGCTTATCGTGCTTGTCAAGGACATCAAAGAACTTCTGGCGAGCCTCTAGCCACTCGGGCTCGTTACCGCCCATGCCATAGTTGCTTGCCAGATTCATTTCTACACGACAATCGAGACTTCCGAGCCACACCATGTCGATATCGGGCACCTCGGTGAGGATGGCGTCCAGGTTGTTAATGCCTGATGGACAACGAGTCAGCCAGGGGGTCCATTTGACGGATGACTGCAGACAAGAAGAGGCTCAAAGCTGATGAAATGGAAACACACCTTCGAGCGATTCAATCTGGATCATGATGGCGGCCTGATCATTGAGTGCTTGAAAGATATCTCTGCCCGGCTGGAATGCCATATCTGTGACACCAGGCATCAGTCGGAAGGGGGGTGCCGAGCGAGTGCCCCTTTGTTTGGACCCAAACTTGGCTGATGATATAACATGCTTTGCTTGCTCAACAGTTTCAACCTTTTTGCATCCGAGTCAGCTTAGCCATTTCACAACATGGTGCTTTGTGATACTCTTGATCGCGTGTAACTTACTTGGGGGATGACAAGACTCGCGCCGGCGTCCAGCGCATATCCAATTGAGGCGTGGTCATGTCCTGGCACTCTGACAAATGGAATTGTCCTTCCCTGGCTCATGAAAATGGCCTCGTGAACAATGGTTGTCATTGTCTCGACGTTCATGCTGCTGTGCTCCCAGTCGACCCAGACGACATCAAAATTGAGAGGTGCCACCCAGCGCGAAATTTTCGTGGATCCAAGACCGCCATAGTATCCAATCAACGGGGGAATCTTCTTCTTGTGAGCATCTCGGATGGCCTGACGGGTGAGGTGAGGCTGGAAAAGAGAGGGCGCAGCATATGCGGCCATGCCTTGTGCTGAAGCCATTGTGACAATATGCGTATGAAGATACTCGGTGAGCTATAAGTTATTTAGTTGGGTATGCGAGGTATTGCTGAAAAAGCAAACGATAGATTGAATGGCTGGTGAATAATGAGATCCGAATGAACGGTTGCCTTCCAGAGGCCACCGTCCCTTTTATAGTCCAACTTGCTTCACCTCAACTCAAATCAATCCTGCTGCTCACCTGTTGTGAGCTCCTTACTTCAACTAAGGCTTACCCGCTCGTGAGCTTATTGCTTCAAGGAGGGTCAGCTAGGTACAGGTTAGCAGGATGAGGCGACACACCCTTTACACCCTCCACACCCTCCAGGATCATTATATCAAGGTTAATGGCTTAATCAACAACCCAATTTTGGAAAATGACCCGCTTATATCCAGAATTAACCTACTGATACAAGAATATGAAAGTTGATTGATCGAAATGAGCATACAACGATGGGCGAACAAACGCTGATCATATCCGCGAAACCCCTATTATTCGGCAACAAAAACACGGTGCGGCTAAGAGTTGTCATCTAAAACTACAGATTTACGACAAAAGTCCTTACTATTGGGTTCTTTTCGGCGGAATTAGCGGTGAATCGGCGATAGCATGAGTAAGGAGCTCGATTTGACAGATGGAGATATGATGAATGCCGGACATCATATCACCACGGCTGGCGTACGCCACAGCCTCCTTCTTGGCGCCTTTAGCCCACCCCGCCGCTTGAAAGGGACATTGGTCCATATCTAGACGATTTCTGCGTTCTTGAGATATCGCATGTGCGGACTCTTTGACTTGCCTCTCCAATTTACATAACTTGTCCGGAATTAATTACTCCTAGCCTCCGGATATCAGGTATGATAATGCAAGATTGCTATCGCTAGACCTAAAACATGAGTTATCAGAAGTGACAGCATGTAGCCTGTATAAAGCACAACAGGGACTTGAATGACAGATAATGAAGCCTGAACAGCCCCGTCATCATATTCACATCCAACCGAGCCAATCGATGGCAACTGCTCAATGGCAGCTGCTTATGTGTAATGTGCTAGATCCATGGCGCCGGAAATAGTTGTACGAACTCCTGTTACCACCGAAATTGAGGCACTGTTGCATTCCTGGGATCTATTCTCCCAAGTTGATGTAGCGTGTCTCACGTTGGATCGCTGGAGGCTTGTATTTGGGTAGCAAGCAGGCTCGATTAGCGCAGCCAAAACTGGATGTCAGTCTTTTGAGACTTTCTGACTCTTATTTTCTTGGGCCATAGGGCTGAGGCGGGGCGAGAAGAATAGTAGCCACCGGTATACAGGATGCTCAATTGCTCGTGTGTTGCCACTGTCTCCTTGTGGAATCATTTTGGCAAGCAAGACCGGATAAGAGCATGTATTCTGTCCTCTTGCTCACAGGATATCTCGCAAACTCTTGCCATGTTTCACAAGGGCAAGATCAAGACGGAATTGAACGTATTACCCTCAAGTATTTTGGCCTCTTCCTTCACTGGGGCATAGATGAGGACACACCATGGGGTTCCCAAGGGGGCCAGTCTCTTTGTCATGAGCTGATTTTCTCCCGTCAGAACTAGGAACATGGCTAACACGCCCGATCACGTCAATTGCTTCACCGACGCTGGGGCTTCTCCGGGGGGACCTCTCTAGTGTGATGTGAGATCAGGGGGATAAGTTCATACCGTGGATTATGATTCTTAGGCTTTTGCGGATCGGCTCCTTCGGCTCCACACTTCCGGCGGCGAATCCAACCTCAGTGCGGCAACAGTTCCGCCTCGATGCGAACACTGTGAAGGCCGGGAAGCCGGTTTGAGGCTGCGGTATGGAATCAGACTTTCGGTCAAGGCCGAAATGCAATTGCGGAAATGTGATGTGTACACTCTATGAACTCAAAGCCATGGAATCGGTATACATACTTTTTGTCATTGTATTTGGGTTATAATTCAGTTTAATCCATGATTCACTTGGAATGCTTGCTTATCCCGAGAAGGTATGCTCCTCGATTGCTCGCACTGTCAGCATTTTCCAAACTCTATCGACCCGGAGTCAGCAGTGGCTGCAAAACCCTGAGCCACAAGAGCCTTGTGGGGACACTACAAATTCCGCTCTGGTTTACTCAGTGCATTCTTCATCTGCTGCCTAGTTGAAGACGGTAAAGACGGCAAGGAACGAGACAGCTTACCCCTTAGTCCTATCACTGAGTTGGAATCAGAGCCGCTATCAGACTTGGCTGCTGATAGTGTTGTGATACACATCACATAACTATGCAACTTGCATATAAATAGCATAGAGGTTTGCCAAGAGTGCTGAAGAAGTTGTATTGAGTCTGGTGCGATTACCTCATCTGCTCCGAGTGAAACCTATCATTTGTCATAGAGTCCGGTATCAGGTAATTCGCCGTAGCGTATTCTATTTTAATACAAATCATTAAGCGATGCCTTATAGGCTCGGAAGGACCACTCTTTAAGGTGCTTCCCGTGTGCTATTGGCAGAAGTTCTTGTGTGATAGGTAAGAAATACGGTTATACGTGTACTTCGTAATGGTATGGTCCCGGGCGTGATGCGCTAGTGCTATAAGAGTGAAGTGACAACCTGGCATACTTTTATAGGGTCTAAATGGAATTCATGATCTGTATGTATGGAATTCTGTCTTAGATGCTTATTAATCAGGAATAAATGACAGGTTTTGATCCCTGATAGAATGCTGTCTATATCATCAACAGATCACTAATAGGCTCCATCTATGGCTAGGCTTTTGTTTCACGCTCTGATAGGAATTACAATACCTCTCATGAATTACTATACAATACATATCATATAATTCTTCCACCACCAGAAGTTCTAAGATTGTTTTCCTAAAAGAGCCAATGTTGCTCGTTGTCCTGCAGCTGCTATCTCCCCCACGTATACCTTAGCATGAATGCTAGTAAATTATCACTCGAGTCAGACTAGTCTGGCTAACTACGAACAACACGAAGGGCAAACGGGCAACATGCTCGGTAGTTAGCGCTTATTCATCAGGCGCAACCACTCCAAGTCAACAAAAATCAACAAAAAAGTTCATCTCCGGCAAGCTGGGTTGGGTTTAGAGGAACGGGGAGAAACAGAACGTTGTAAAACCTATGGTTCTTCTGTTGAGCGATAGCCGGGAGAGGGTTTACTAGGCTACATCTGGTGGCAATGGTTCCCAGTTCTTTGGGGATCGGCTTACGGGCTGGCGGGGAACTTGCTTACTCCGGGAACCTCGACATCCGTACGATCGGGTGGTTCGTTGAAGGCCGAGCGGTGATTTAACAGTAAGTGGATGACTGCGTTTCCTTTGAGACAATGCTAAACTGTGAAAATGGGAAAGTGACTCAAGTCTTGGGACGATTGCCACTTTGGGGAGTCACTCACTTATACACTTGCATATTGCGTTATAGTCATCTCCGATTCGGATTTCGGATTTGGGCTTTGAGGCTGTGCATGGAATTCCTCATGGCCGACGTCAGTACGGATAAAAATCCGCAGTCTAGCATTTTTGTTCAAGCATTTCTCTTTTGCGTCACAATGAGAGAAGCGGTAAGCAGCCGCGTTGGCTGTGGCTTGCGGACATCGGCAAATTAAGGTTGAATTATAATTTGCCGACTACTCTTTGAACCTATCACAAAATCTCTAGGGTGAGCTTCTGTTGTGGTATAATCCTAATTCCCTCTTCAAGTTTGGTCCTGGATCAATCTCAGATAATCTCACATCAGTTTGAAAACGTAATTCGGATGTGTTTTGCCGAATTGCCATCAGATCTCGTCGCTTCGAGATTCCAAGATGAGACTGTCGTCCGCTCCTGGGAGATTTATATACTTCATATGCGGCCGCTTGTTTCCACCAATCAGATATCATAATGGTTTCGTGGTCTAGTTGGTCATGACATTTCGTTAACATCTTTCGTTGACACCACCGAAAAGGTCCCCGGTTCGAGCCCGGGCGAAATCATTCTTTTTGCATTTGACGCATTTAATTGATACCCGATTACCTTTTTGTTCCTTTGTTTATTTAGTTTCCATGCGCTGCTCTATTAGGATACGAAACTTGTTGTAGTCTTGAAACATCGCGCCTCTCATTTACATGACACACGATTCATCCTTGCGCCAATACAAGCGCAATGACTTGCATCAGTTAGTGCTTAAATGCGGAAAGGCAATGATGTATGGAAGTTGCGGAGCCATTCTATACGCGGGTTTATTTTCTCAATGTCTTAAAGCAACTTCTCTGCGTGCTGGAACCAATGATTCCGTCCTCAAGTTCACAATGCCTTGATCTCGTAGCTAAACGAGTGGTAAACAGGCATTGCATGCAAAGCTGTTGCCATAAATTACTTTGTTCTATGCATTTCAATACTCCAATGAATGATACTCTGCACTACAAGGGTCTGTTTATACTACTATCCAGCGTTAGGTGGAACGTTGCGAGATTGGCGTCGTATTCAATCGCCTTCGCCACGCCGTACCACTATTCGTTGTCCCACTACCTCTAGCGTGTGGTGTTTATTTTGGGACTAATGTGCGTCTGCCTTGCGCATGAGGCTCGTTGTTTCGAATACTGATCCTTCTCCTTGACTAAGTCAGGTTATAGGGCTGAAACCTGTCAGTCATACAAGGCTGAGCAGTTCAATGAACGGGTGCTCCCAAAACACAGCCTGTTTCTGACAGATTTAGAGAAATGTTTCACTCGAGGTAACAAGTGAGTAAGAAATGTTTCATTTTTTAGGATTATTTCAGGATAGAAACGACCTATCTGGCAATCTGGTCACCGACAATGGCTCAGTTGTGCAACTGACCTCAAAATCCTAGTTGATGACACAGAATGGGACTTTGAAGTTGTTTTATCAATGGGAAAAAGAAAAAAAAGGTAATTTCCGGGGCTGCGGTTGACACGGCAAAAGTGCAATTGCCGAGGCGCACTTTGGACGAATTGGGTGTAGAATGCTACCCTATCTGAATGACATCGACAAAAGGAATTAGGGATTATATCTCGGGTCATATATTTCTGTTATCTGCAAAGTCATAACACATGATAAATGTTTTTCAGCTTCAAGGGGAAGGCTTAGACAGTATCTTGCGCAATATGGCTCCTTGGCCGTTCCATAATCACAATGTCATGATCAGGCAATTGGGCATATCGGCATATCGGTATATCATAAATCATTGTACTCAGCAATCTGAAATGACAAATTAACGTTGCAATATCATAAAATCAATATGATTCTGAATGGAGACATCACATGGACATGTAAGAATCCTGTAGCGCCTTTCGCAAAGGCGCATCGCGTATGACCAACATGAACTTGCTTCTAGTAAATCCTATCATCATGTAAATGAATGAGAGTCTTTAGTCTAGTTAGAAAGAAGTTATATCTTTCTATTGATAAATATTTTTTATTGTCAACGTCTATCGGACGCAGCACTCTGTTCATGTGCGAGCCCACCTCGAATATGTCCACACTCGACAAAGGGACGAGGATGCACATTGATAATATTCCGCACAACCGAAAGTAGAGACAACAACTTTACAATTATGATTCTTTTCATAATTCAAAAGAAATCTCATGATACTCGGTATCGCAGAGTGAGTGTTGCCGACGCAGTGTAAATGTTGGCAGTCAGCAGTCATGCTGGCTCTTGTGCTGACATGGAACTGCACTTTTCGGTCAGCATATCAGCCTATCCCGCCTTTCGGCCAACCTTCATCCTTCAGGACGTTGAAACGGTATGGGTTGGTAAATGCATTGCCCTATTCTGTTCAGCTTGGATGGCATTCGGCCATTCAACGTGTTCGTCAGGGCCGCGTCACGCTGACAGCGTGGAAAGATATATAATATTGGGATAGGGAATGAAGATATTGTTCATCACATCCAGAAGAACAACATTAACAAAAGAGAAAAGATATAACATACCGAGCACTCCAACATTCACTCTTGTGACAATCGAAATCGCCTTCATTGACAAAATGAGACTCCCTCTTGTTGTGGTTATGGCTTCCGTTGCTGGTAGGTTCACCTCTCCCTTTATATAGAATTTGAAAAGCAATGAGCAAAACCAACACAAGTTTCAGATGCCAACGGCACCAACAACACTGCCGGTCAATCAGGATCCTCAGGATCTGGTGCGCAAAACACTTCGGCTAGTACACCAACATCTGGAGCTGGAGGATCTAGCTCGACTTCCGGATCTCAGAAGAAGTGATGCAGCGAGATAACATTCTACGACTTTTGCACTGGATGCAGAACTCGATTGTATTTTTCACAGTTGGGCATGTTTCGACTAGAGGAGTTAAAGAGGGCAACCACAGGGCTATCGCATTTACGGGCGCCAGTCATACATAGATCACAATGTACTTCTAGCTTAGAATTGGACTTTTGATTCATCCTGTAACCTGTCATCTTCCACCTGCATCGGACATCGCCGTGCTGTAATGTGATTTGATACCGGGGCTGGAGATCGATGCGTATGCGTGTGCGTAGACTTCCATGGGATCAGAACGAACCGGTTTTTGGTCCGGAATCTTGAATGAGCCCGTTTTATTGGTTAATTTGGCCTTTGATGGGATTTTAGCTCGCTATTGCCGCCGGGCCACTTATATCCGAGAAGTAGTCCAACAACCCGGGCCAAGTAAGACTGGCTGGATGAAATCCATGTACTATTCGCTGCACACTCTACGGTAATCTCGCATCACTTTACGCTCTTCGAAAAACGGTAATGAATGACTTTCTTCTTGTGGAAATACGCCGCGCTCTGCTACGTCAGCGACGAGTTGCCAACACAGCTGAAGCTGTCGCCAGATGAGATCGCCCACTGTTGTTATTAATAATGTGAGGCGCGTATTAGCTTCTGTGGGACAAGACTCACAAAGTCTGCCTGGCATTAGCATCATGCAAATATTCATATTTAGCTACGGCGCACGATGAAGCAGCGTCATCTAGACGCGCCATTGCTCTGCTCTACGGCCCAGCCGCAATTCCCGTGATCAATCGACGCAAGTATGCCTTGATGCCAGGGGCAATCCTTCTGGGGATCCTCCTGGGTTTCTGCGCCTCGTCCTGGGCGCTTATTGGGCCAACCGCCAAACTGACATGGATCTTGTGCATTCGCCACACTGCTTTGGCGGGTTTGCCATGGTCCCGTGAAAGCCAACTGCCGCAGCGTCCGACGATGGCCGTGATGAAGCTTCGTCAATCTGGAATTCCGCGTAGACCGCGTATACCGAATGCTGCAATGAGTCAATCACCGAGCTGCCTCTCGAGGTCATTATTCGGAACGTCGTCATTCCGCTTCGTCTTCCGGATGTTCCCATCTCAGGAGATGATCCCTTGAACCATCAGCTTGGGCGCCACCGATTGGCCAGCCTTACAACCATCCCCTGCATCGATTCATCGCACTTCGCACTTTGGTTTGCTTGGAATCCAGCCCGCGGCCCCATGGCCCCTTTGCTTAGATCGAACGGCTCCGCCATTGACTATTCCTAGCAGTCGCCCAAGCCGCATCGCATCCAGTGCTTTTGTGGTTCCTTGCAGCAGCCTTGCTAACCCAGATCAAGCAAGCAACCTTGCAGGATCGCCACAGTCGCAAAAAAGGCAAAATGGGCCGCCAAGATGGACGAGTTTGGCCACCGTCACTGCGACCATCTAGCGTGTTGATGCGTTTATAGATGCCGTGTGAGCGCCAATTCGAGCCACAAATGGCTTCTTTCAGCCAAGATGATAGCATCCCCGGTTCTCGGCTACGCACAAGAGTGGTGAAAGGTGTGGCTTGTTGCAGGAGATGCTGCTAAGCTGTGTGCCCGCCCCCAATGCCGAGGGTGTCTACAATAAGATTCCCAGATTCCTTCCAACATCCCTGTCTGTGCCTGACAGAAATGTTTAAATAATGAGACAAGTTTTTGGAACTGCACTTTTTATCCACGACAACTATACTATGTAACTAGAGAATTTTTTACTGCAAAGCTAACATCATCTACCGTAACAAAGAGCGAAGACATTATGGCGACCTCATCCTGCACTCCAGAACGCCCCTCTGGCAACCGACATGAATTGAGGCTTTGCATTCAGAATGATGAAGGGATTGAAGAAAAGATTAAGCTTGATAGCATCGTCGATGCCGAAAATGCTGCAAAAGAGAGACGGAGGAAGCAGAATAGAATCGCCCAGCGCAAGCATAGTAAGTCAAGCCGACTCATGATACGCAATTTGAGAATATCGACTGACGATTGCCATCATGCAGGACGCCGGAAAGCTGAGCAGAGACTTTCTGAAATGTCCAAATCACCAGATCTCAGAACATCACCACACGCTGGACCTTGCTGCAGCTGCGTCACTAGACGACTAGAGATTACACCTCCGGAGGACTACAACCGGAGTTTCATATCCATCACATCACCAAACTCATCATACGGCGCTCTCACCCCCTCGGCCATATCCGACTATGAGAGAAGCCAAACACTATCCGCCGAGATCCCCAATCCATGGACTCCATTTTGGCCAGCGGCATCTCCTCTATTCGATACCGACGCCAATGTTCTGCCGTCTGGGGATACGCTTGACAACCATAGCCACAGCCCTATTCCTAGCTCAGCGTCATTGGACGTTCAGCCTTTTCAGGATTCGCAATCATCGCCGTCAGCCCTGTCGTACGACGCTTCCATCAGCCTCATAAGCAGACCAAAGAGCAATTGTTTGTCACCAGAGAGTCACCTCGGAGGTCAGTTTCCTCTTCATTTAGCTGCTAGAGGTGGATTCATGGGCATCATTGGCCTCCTCGTCAGTAGAGGGGCTAGACTAGATGCCAAAGATACTTATGGGCGAACTGCGCTTCACTATGCCGCCGAGGCTGGACATCTTGAGGCTGTCGGTATGTTACTCTCTGTCGGGGCGAATCCATTTCTAGTAGACAGCGAAGGGTGCAACAGCCTACATATTGCTGCTAGTAAGGGGAGAGAGGATATAGTGCGTGTGTTGATGGAGCGGGGGATGGATCCGAATCTGGGGGTTGGACGCGATATTGAAAACTCTGGATGCTCCTGAGACACACCTCGTCATACAAACTTACACAACTCAACCGAACCATCTTAATAGGTGTTTACTCCTCATTTTATTCTTCTTGTACATAAATAAATACTTTTGACCACTTTTACATAAGGATACTTCATTCAAGCTTAGAAAAAATAAATACAAATAAAATAACACATGGACTCTACTACTCATCTTGTGCAACGCCAAGAGCATTCGTATTTCGAAACTGTGAGCGCCACCTCGGCGATCATCCCCCTGTGTGTAACCCTTAGACGTCTCGTGTGTCACAAGTATACACTGAATTTTACCGTATATCTCGAAGGAAGGAGTTTAGTATGATGGCTCAATTGAACCCGAATTTTGAGTCTAGAGTTGAAGGATGTGTAATGAGGGCTAATTGATGTGGCGATGCTCGTCTTTGGCTACCACCTGCCCATCACCAAGGCGCTTATAGATGATGGTGACAGCCTCACATTGCAAATATTTAGCCCGATATCCTTGAAGTTAATATATATTACCGCCTCTTCGGTAAGGTAAGCGAGACAGATGCAGCTAGATCCGCAGCATGTTCTAAAAATACTGTGCCTGTTAATGAAGCGGATCGCGAGAGGCGCAGCCGCCACTAACAGTGCACGGTTATAACTGTAGGCACTAACACCGCTAATCGCTGCCTAAAACTCACGACTCGATACGAGATATTTCATCATGCATTCACGGGTTGTCAACTGAGATGCTTATGCAGCTGGAGTCTTGGGGACGTTCAAACATTCTGTGCATTCTAACACAGATTTATCATAACTAAATTTCATTTATCACCAAATTCGATAGTCTCTACATCAATTACAGCAAGTTCAACATGGTCTTCTTTGTGCCCCACGACAATTTGGATGTCCTCACATGCTATCTTCTCGCCGACATCTCCAGCGATGAACTGCAAGCCTTTAAATCGGCCTTCGAATTAGGCAATAACGCACGCTTCGATCCTAGGCTTCACATCAAAATCGTCCGTCCACCTGAGGACTATATCGGGAAATCTCATGAATACATCCGCCGGAAAGAAGACGAGGCAGGCCGAGAAGAGAAATTCCTTATCCTCGACGACGAAGCCGTGAAGAAAAATGCCGTTTGGTATATTTCTTGGTTTGCGGATGAAGAGCATATCGAATGGAATCAGGCCGAGAGCACAGATGTGCTGTGGAAGATGCTCATTAGGACGGATAAGTTGTCGCTCGTGTATGTCAACTACAGCATTGGTAACATGTCGCTTCAAGAGGATCTGGGCAACTGCGGGGTAAAATTCCCCGTGAAGGCGGGCTTTGAACAACCCAAAGTGTACGATTTGGATATGGACATGCAGAAAGACCAATATCGTCAGCCTGTTTGGGTCAGGGCTGAGCCCAGCGAATATGAGATCAACAAAGGCGGCGAAGTGATGGGAGACTACATTGCGCCGCCAAATAGGTACGCCAGATTGAAAGATGGAGTGGCGGAGGCGGTGGGAGTCATCAACGACTGGACGATGTATCAACCGACCGGCCCGTTTCGAATGTCGGATGGGACGAAGAAGGAGTTTCCTGAGGGCACTATGGTTCTCCAATTGAAGTGGAATCCTGACTTTCCGTGGCCGCCTTACAAGTGGCCCGAGGGATCGCTATAATGCTAAAGTTTGTATTAAAGTGCTGGAAGAGCATATTCAAGGTTGAATCTACATCTATTTAATGCTGTAGCAAAATTATGCTGAAGTTTGCAGATGAGCGTGCCAAGTGTCTCTTTATAAAATTGAATTCACAATAACTACGTCTATATAAAATAAAAGATTGTGAAAGATATGTAATTTAAGATTTGAAGCATATCTTTCTGCTCAGTATTCTCCAGTCTCCCTCCACTGGTATATCTCATCGGTCATATACAGCAGTGGCCTGTGACTTGAAATTCTTCTCTGCCGAGTTATAAGCCCATTCACTAAGCATGAGGGGACACTCAGTCTCGAAAACCGCTACCGAAATCCCATCATCCTGCAGTTTTACGGGCTTGCTGGTGTCCTGATTCAAGTACAGCTGATACTCCTCTTCCGTTTGCCCATGAGGCACCATGGCCGCATTCATCCAACCTGCGAAGGGGCCAAACTTTGTGCCACCATTGAAAGGGAGTGCCGGGTCGTTGATTACCGGGAAGATGACCTCTGACATAGTATTGCGGTGGTACCAGGGGACGCGGAGCGTGTCTTCAGTTGCCTCCCAGCGAGGCCCGGCAACGGCAAAGTCCAAGACAGAAGTGAAAGGCTCTTTTCCATACGCCCGGGCTTGCAAGACGCAGTATAACGAAGGGTCATGGTGATCAAATGCAGCATTACTAAAGGGGTTGAAGCGCATCATGTCGTACTTGTAAGGATAGAGCGTGCCCTGCCAACCAGCAACATTAAACGGCGTGGAGTCTTGTGTACAGGACCATAGTCTAGTATCAAGACGCGTGATGATAGTCCACGGAGAATTGCCATTATTTGCAACAGCAATGCCGTCGATAACTTCGCCATCGAAGAATGCTGTGGGAATTTGGAAGTCACGCGGGCTGGCGAGGCCCACAGACCCAATGATACCAAGCTCTGGCAATCGAAAATGGCCTTGGTACAGCTCCCAGATGTAGCCTCGGCATGGTTTGCCATCGACCAGCCCTACTCGATATCGGATTCCACGCGGGATGACGGCAAATTCGTTGGCCCTTACTAGCAGCCTGCCCAGTTCCGTGGTGATATCCAGCGCGCCCGACTGGGGGACAATCAAAGCTTCACCATCCTGACTCGAGAATACAGTCTGTGGCTTCATGTCCCTGGTGAGCTTAAAAACCCAGAGAGCAACGCCATTTTTCTGCCGTGCGTTTCCGTTGCTTCCCAGCAGATGCTGCTCTGTCCAGTCGCCTTCGCTGACCGAGGCGAAGTCAGACCACCAGTAACCATTCGGCGTGAACTTGGTTGGTTCTGCCGGATTAGCAGTCTCCAATTCATGATGCCACGGCTTGAATTCGGAGTGATCATAGGAGGATTGGGAACGATATGTGTAGGTTTGCAAGTTCTCTGCCCGTGGGGCTACAAAGGCCGTTCCAGAGATCTTCTCCGTTCTACAACCATAAGGGGCTTGTTGAGGATAAGGGTTGACAAATGCAACTGCCCCGGGAAATGCTTCAGATCTAATCTCATCAATCAGATTTGAAATGTTAAACTTGACTGGACGGGCTTACTGATGATGATTTCCCAAGCCATCGAGATAGTTGTACTTCTCTTCGACGCTAAAGTCCGTAGTATAACGCATGATGTAATATTGTAGGTGGTTTAGGAAGGGGCTTTGAAATGTTAGGGAGAGATGTTTCTGTTTTGGGTGGTTTAGATGCGTTGAGTATGATGTGAGAAATGATGTTGAACAGAGAATTATCTGTTTCTTTATACCCTGAGTTTTGTTCCATCAGATATCACGGATCACTATAGGCGTTGTCGCATTTTCAGTGGATCTGATATCCAGGAGAGACCGGAAAGGAGGCGGACCAATTGTGATACCCATGTTCGTCAAATAGGCCGCACGTTATTGCACCCCAGACTCTGATGTGCGGACGAATTGCTAACGCTATAACAGCCCAGTAGAATATATGCGGACAGTCTCATTTAGGAGTGCATTACCTCTGAAACCGTCGTGCGGCATCTTACGATGGTGTTGTGCGGTATGCCGGCGCGACGTCATTGGGATTGAAGATTCACCTTCTCCTCTTGCTACTGTATATACATGCACTCCATGTGGATGTTCAATAAAATGCTATGGAGAGTATGTATTAGGCCACAGTATTAAGCTACCCAACTGATGTTATAAAAGTCATAAAGAGGCAGCCCCCGCCCGTAGGCAAGAAAAGAGACTTGATACCTATCTTAATCTCAGCAACATTACAATTACAAGCGCTTCTTCCAGCAGTGTAAAACGGCCCGACAACCTCCACAAAGGCTATGAAGGAAATATTGACTGGAAAATTCCGCGATGGACCTTTCATAGGTCTCGGGTACCAAACGCCTTCCCAGAAGGGTGTAACAGATCAAGATGGGCACTTCTACTACGAGGAGGATGAATTGATAACATTCTCCATCGGCAGTCTAATCATCGGGGTGGCTATTGGATGGCCATCTTTGACAGTAGCAAGCCTGCATGACAGTAGCTATGAGAAGATGGAGGACTTGGAGATGACTTGCGCAGAAACGAATAACCGAACGCGTTTCCTCCAAAGTCTGGGACGGGATGTGGATCTTCGAAATGGTGTGGTGATAGATGATGCCACCCGTAAAGTTGTCGAAACACATGCCAAGGGAATCCAGTTCCTGTCCAGTATCGAGGAATTTGAGAAAGCACCGGCCGTTTGTGGTGTATTTCGTGAGCTGGGACTCCGGCTTCGTGGAGCCGCGGAGGCTCGAAATCACTTGCGCCGGGCTCTTCAGGGCATCAGGGTGCTCCGAGACATCAAGGTTCCTACCCGTGATGGGAGTTGTCTCGTTGCAGATGTCTTCCTACCCATTGCCGAAGGATCTTATCCCGTTCTCCTCCGGCAGAGCGTCTACGGCCGTGCGTTCCAAACCGGGTCCGTTCACAACGAGGCCGAAATGTTAGCTAGCGAGGAACGAGAAGCAGCTTGGTTCGAGAAGAGTACAGAAGGGCTGAACTACTATTTCCGATACTCGGAAACAGCTGCCTCCGCCAACAGCAATACCTGGGTGCCGCAAGGTTATGTGGTGGTTCGTGTGGATGCCCGCGGCGTGGGCAAGACACCGGGAACATTGAACGTCTTCTCGCAACAAGAAGCCCTGGACTATTATGATGCTATCGAGTGGGTAGCTAGACAGACCTGGAGTAATGGGAAGGTCGGACTGTATGGGAGTTCATACAACGCTACCACACAGTGGAATGTTGCCGCTTTACAACCACCGTCCCTTCGTGCCATGGCCGCGATAGCCTCAGATGCCGACGCCTACCGCGATCTCGCATACCCAGGAGGTATTTTTCTCAAAAATTACCACTACTGGTGGTGGAAAGAAAGTGTTGGTCCTACAAGAAACAAAAACAGCGATGCTGTCGATTTTATCGCCGGGTTAGAAGACCACTCATGAGACGATGGACACTATCATGGCCATGGACACGGTGCAATCTTGTCTGCCAATTTTTCTAAAATCCATATACCCGTAATCACAGCCATCAGTCAGACGGGCTTTACCCATGGCCGTGCAGGCTTCGAAGCCTATGCCGAGTTGCCATCGCCAGACAAGCATCTTCTTATCCCTGACGCTGCTTTTCCGGAATATATGTTTGTTGATTGCCAACCTGATCTAGAAGCCTTCTTTAGCCGGCACCTCAAGGGATTTGTGCCGGATGAGGAGCAATCCCCTGTCCGGATGGTAATACGAACCGGTGGTGGAGCCTTTGAGTGGCAGAATGCCACAACTTGGCCTCTTCCAAACACTGAGTACCGGGGACTCTTCCTCAACGCCAACGGTGCCACAACTATAGGGAATATCACTACTCATTTGCCTCTTCAGCAGGGAAAGTTCACATACTCCGCAGACGTTCAAGCAGCCAAAGATCTTCCAATGGCTATTTTCGAGTCAGACCCGTTGACGGAGAGTCTCGAATTGGCAGGCCACTTCCGGGCCACTTTGTGGGTATCGTCTACATCACCAGATGCTGATGTCTTTGTTGCCATTCGAGTCCTAGAGGGTGATAAGGAAGTCTATTATCAGACGCGAGCACCTGGTACACGAGCACCACTGACGTACGGCTGTCTAAAAGTCTCTCACAGAGCCACCGATCCAGTACGGAGTAACAAGGAACGTCCCTGGCATACTCACCAGGAGGAAGATGCCTTACCTCTACTCCCGAACACAGCGGTCAAGATTGATGTTGAGTTGCTAGCTGCTACAGGGCGTATTCCCTTGGGTTGCCGACTCCGTGTTGAAATTTCACCAGCAGAAGGACCAGGGGCGATTCCAGGATGGGAGCGCGCTTACGACGACTCTTACCATCGAGGAGCAGCCAATACTATATTCACAGGTGGGCTATATGCCAGCTCTATAACCATTCCTGTCATAAGTGGAGAGTAAAAGGGCTCGTACCCTGAGATTACTGATCAAAGCATGAACATTCTTTATTGGATATTTCTTGATTCCATGCCTGATTAACAGCACTCGTTATGTGCGCCCAGAAATGGCTCCAGAGTATGCATTGTGCTATTGATGTCACTCAATTGATGAATCTAGCAAGGGATTGATCCAATCATAGCCTCGCAGGAAATCGTCTGATAGCGTCGGAGGCTCAAGGTCGTTCCCATGGTCATAATAAGACCACAAGGTGCTTGGAAACTCAGTAGATATCGATTCATACCCTGGGCCTGAAGATGGAACCCTCGGTCTGTTGTTATGCATAGGTTTCAACAGTTCGGTGATCCTCATGATTGCGTCGTCAACAGGCCTCGGAAGGGAGAGAGTTCTTCTTCCGAAAACAGCCCCTTTTGTCGTGTCTTCGGCATCGGTCGGCTTAGAACAACTGAGCTTTTGCATATACTCTTGGAAGCGTGCTATGATGACAGTTAGATCACGCCTTCCGGTTGGAGACAAAATGCAGACTCAAAACTATTTGGCAAAGCCCTGAATATTCTGAAAATTGTTCCATAGCAGATACCAGGGTTTGCAGAGATAGGGAAGCTTTGTCGCGAAGCTCCCCATTCGAGGTAGCAAATATCTTGACGAGGAATTGGATGCAGGCCGGCGCCCATAGACTGACAACAATCAGCGGCGAAGAACGATGGATTATGTGACTGGGACAATGTTTGATTGCCCCGCAAATATTATCTGATGCGCGGATGGTCTCGAAGAATTTCCGAGACTGTGAGGGTCTCATGGAATATCGGTCCTGTTCTATTCTGGACGAAAGCCATTTGGAGTAACTCTGACAGTAATCGGGTGCTGTAACATCATTGAAACCCTCAAACATTTGCGTCTTAGCTGTAAACAGGGTAATCCTGGCCCATCAGTTAGCTCGTAATCTCCATATTGGGTCCGATACCGACTCTTCATTGATCACATATATCCAGAGGCGTTTGCTAAACGAGTCGAGATAATCAGGACAATTCTGAACCTGAGATAGTGACGTGAATTCTGGAGGCAGCGATTTTCTCCATTTTGTTACGCAGCGCTCAATTTCTGAATAAGCCGTTGAAAGATCAGAGCTTTCTTTCCCTTCTAGCCCGACGATGGCTAACAAGAAGTACAATGCCACGATTCGATGCGCCAGTATGGAAATGTGTGGCGATGCAATGTCAAGTCTAGACCACTGCTCAAAATTGCTTGGCAGGAAGTACGATGGTGTCTCTGTGCCCTCGAACCAGTCCGAATCGTCCATTGGGAGCTTTGTTTGACAATTTGTCAAGTTAGTTATTTGAGTGCGACATAGGATGTTGCAAACAAAACTTTCAAGTTCCCAAATACACCACCATGAGCGGCGGAGCTCTTCTTTTCTCCAATCCGTATTGTGGTAACTCAAGATAGGATCGATAGATTGGGCACTCTCAACTGAGTCTATTCGATCCAAGCCTGCATCGTAGGCTATTCGCACACATTTGGAGATCAATGAGTAAGCTCGATGCACCGCGCCCCTTGAAAGCTCGGCATAGCTTAACAAAACAGCCCCCTGGATGAGTAAAATAGATGGATTATCAGCCATATTGGCATCCAGCTCGAGATTCTCATACTCGTGAGTTGTGTCTTGGAAAAGTTCGCCGGCTCGCCGTGCAAAACCCCTTCCTCTCTCACGACGGCTGGTCTTCCGAGTATCGGCTGTGCTTGGAGACTCTGCACTAGATAAACACTGTAAAAGCGATAGGTCGAAAGAATGTACTCGCGGATCATCTGTGAATTTTGCCGCAAGGGCGAATAACGCGTTGAGAAGAAGGGGTGAATGCCTCTCAGTGAGCAATGATCCAGAATAGAGGCTTCCAAGAAGACTCGGGCGGTGGAGAAGTGGAAATTCAGGTTGAATAGATTCAAAATATACCTCGACCAAATGGAAAATGATGTCCAGGGGAGGAAACAGCGGTGATTGCACCCAAGGCGTGGGTGATTTGGCCAAGGAAGAGGCATCTGCAGGATTGCCCACATCTAGTCTAGTAGACTGCGGCTCTCTTTGCATAGACGCCGCTTCTGGGTTAACATCTACTGGCTCCGGTATGTATTCTTGAGACTCAGAGGGAACTGTCGGAGTACCAAGATACTCCAAGGTTGACAAGGCTTGTTCTGCGCCTATATCCTGTACATCGACGGTATCCACGGCTTCCGGTGTGGATGACTTGCTCCGGCATTCTGAGGTATGGTGTCGGTTTGCTCCAGGATCTTAGTTAGCGTTTGCCATGGATCTGGGGTATGGGTTGTGGAACACTCACCATTAACGCCATCGCGGGAGCGTCGCTTGGGCCCCGGTTTCAGAGAAAATGATGGATATCTACACGAGGCTCCTGACCTTAGACATAAATGGCACTGCGGCTTGGTCGAGTCACCTAAATTCGGCAGAATGTCAGCATCAAAAGAAGTCAAGTTGCCCAAATCGCGACAAGACTCAATCGTACACCGTCTTTTACGCCTATCCAATACGGATTGTCAGCTATTGAACTTTATGCCACTGAAAAGAGATAAGTACATGAAGCGACATACCGTCTACAGTTCTCACAGGCCCGATTCCGATAACGAGAAGAGTAGATTGACGAAGTCATCTCACATAGAACCGCTCGATGATAAAACGAAATTGTGGGAAAAGGTAAAGAAAATGGCCGAACGACAGCTTGAGTAGATACCCAGCTAGTAAGGAAAGGGGTTGCGGACGAACTTTGAGTGGGCACTAGGATCGCCAGCTCTAGGGAATGTCTACATACACATAGATCTCTAGGGGAGGTTACATGGGACTGCAGCTTATACAGATGATCCCCCTGTACCCAGTTACAACACAGCTTGAGAATTAAATAGATGAGACGCCTGGTAAATGCTGGCTGATAACTAGATGTCGCTTTGGGGAAGCAAACTTGACGATCAACTCGATATTGGCAATTGCCGGCACCCTTACGTTTCTCTTTGTATACTAGATTCACCTTACTCCATATCCTATCTCAACTCTACGCAAACACTCCCATCCAAGCCTACATGGACGATTTACGGGATCCATGTATGGAGAAGGCATTTCGCTCCGTTATTCATGATTCGGTCAGCGCTACCCCACGGCAAGGGAGTAACGAGTGGGCCTCAGCCAGCGGCACGCCGGGACCCATTAATTGGAGGGCGATGGATTTTACAAAAACGCGGTTCGCACCAATACCGACACAATTTATCTGCAGTATGATGACGATAGGCACGGGTGATGAGCCTGTTAGAAAAGCATGGCTGGATAGGAACCTTCGGCGGAGATGATTTATCCAATGGCTTGTCAAATCCACTATACTCCAACAGTGCTTCAACGATCCTATTGTCAACGATTTGCGGGAACACCATCAAAGCAACCCAGACGAAACTCCCATAACTTGGTTCCGAGCTTAGCATAAAAGGACTCTATATTTTTCTCGAACATATCAGGAAACTCCTCCAGAAGTGATGCTGCTGCATCATATGCCACTTAGCCACCCTTCTCAACCCCAACTTGCCCTAATGACTTTCCATACAGCGCACTACGTGTCTGAACGAAGTATTCGCGGTGACTCGTAAGTACGTTATTTGTGGGAGTGACGAAGTTGGGAGCTGCAGTTCTAATTGAGTGATTGACGACTTCTGGCCACAGCCGTTAAGCATGGCGCAAACCCCCCAATTCGAATGTAACCTCTCTATATTCTATCTTTGCGTTTACAATACACTTTCGAAGATATCCGCAAAATTCTTCACGGTATATCTGTATCTTTACGCCGCTTCTTCAGTTCTTCAAACCCTTGTATGCCATTCAAATCTTTTTCGAACTCTGGTCGAGGTAGTTGGAAAGCCTGGAGCGTCCGTCCGTAGCTAATGTCTCCTAATCTACTAATAGGTCGCAGGATCTGTGCAAGTTAGCGCTTCGTATTCTCCGTTTGTATGACCTAGACTATGATTGCAAAATACGGACCGAAAGATCAATGACGTTCTTCTCCTGGTTAATAGCATCCTCACGCGCCCAGAAGCGGGTGGCTTCAACGACCTCAAGGGTCCCAGATTTTGTTCCTGGGTTGGCTCGGCTTTCAAACTCGCGAATGCTCTCAATCTTGGCCTCAATGCTGAAGATGCACTCCTTGACACGGGCGCATGAAACGGTCTGGCAGTCATACACGGGGGTCAACCCACTGATATCCCATTCGGAAACGCCATAGGGCGCGTCAATGCTGGTGGCATTAACAGCTTCGATGATGCCTTCGCTGACAATGTTGATGACACACTCGCCAGTCTCGACAAGGTTCCGCAAAGTATCCTTGGCCGCCGCAAGCGGGCTGTTCACTGCGAAAATGAAGAGCGGTGGGTCGGCATTGATCATCTGGAAAAAGCTCATGGGTGCTAGATTCTCTTTGCTCCCATCCTTAGAACGTGTTGAAATGAAGGCAATTGGCCTTGGGACGACAGCGCTAATGGATAACTTGTAATTGTCGATGAGTGAGCGACCCGGCTCGTAAGGATCGATGGCGATATGCTTGGCTGATGTTTCCACACGTGTTTGGTTGGCTCCGTCGCCAAATTTCCAGTCTGGATTTGGAGTCTTTGTGTATTGGACAGCGGCAGAACTGTCCCAATCCGATCGGGAGGCTTCGACTTGCTTGAAGTCAGCGTGGAAGCTACGTTTGACCTTGTTTTCCAAGGCTTTACGATCTTCGGCGCTCATCTTGACAGCGGATGATGAGTAGCAGGTTGTTGTAGAATATGATATGGAAGCATTTCCAATGAAAGCAGAACCCCGTACTTTTGATAACGATAGGTATTAAATGTCGGTAGCTACAGCGTATTAATTTGTCAGGCGATTTATTTTGTATTAAATTGCGGCTTAATTGCCTCCTGGTGGAGTTGCGCTTTTGCGGCGGATCAATGCATATGTACCCAGCAGAAGTGAGGTGAAATACTCCGCCGATCAACATCGTCTAAATCTACGAGCCCAGTACTTCTCATCGCTGTAAACGGGCTGAAACAGTCACTTAGCTACAATGAGAGCTCACAGATAGGAATTGATACAGAAGGATACTTGTGTCCCAAGCAGCACCCCGATAATTTATAATCCATAGAACTTATTTTGCGGGATGTAAGAGGCGGCATAATTCATCGCGCACTAATTCTTCACAGCATGCAGTTAGTCCGCCGCTTTTTGTTTAGCCGCCGCCTTAGAGAACAGACAGTGGATTTGATTTGTCTTCATATCTATTCATCTGTGCTTCAGTCGAGGCATTTACATCGATTATTCAGTATTGTTTTTCCCTTCCCAGGCCTGCGTCTTCTAAAGTAAATAAAACTTCATTCATAAAGATGGGCCAAAAACTTCTATTTGCATCTTACTTGCCCAAAGACAAAGAGGCCCGAGATATGGTTCGTGACCAGACCCAAGACCCGGTATTACCAGCTTGTTAACACATAAAAGCTTTTGAGGCACTTAAACGCTATAGCGAACAATGCTTTGGCGAAAGAGCCTGGAGTGCTGAAGTACATCATTACAACATCAAAAGAAGAATCCACAGACCCTGCCGTATATGTTGTTGAAGAGTGTGTAAGCCAAAAAAAAAAAAAAAAAGAAAGAAAGAAAGTTCCATAGGGCTCATGAAATTGTAAGGTACGCCGACGAAGCCGCGTTGCAAACCCACAACCAAGAGGATGCTGTCAAAGAAATGATCAATTGGCTGAGGCCTGGAGTCTTGAACAGTGCTCCGACCATTCACCGACTCGAACCATTAGAAGGGTGCAACAATTTTACAAGGCCTGAAGTCGCAAATCACGCAGACCCCTTCATAGTGTTTTCCGAAGTCGAGTACAAGCCAGATACGGCATCGAAGACACATGCATACTGGGAAGACATCGTCAACACTTCCAAGGCTGAAAGGCTAGGTACACTCGTTTACGGTGTATGGGAAGATATCAATCAACCCAACAAGCTATTCATATTTCACGCCTACGAGAGCATGGATTATCTGATGAATGTCCATGTCCCAAGTAAACCAGTTCAGGCGATGCTTGAGAATGAAAGAGACATCAGGATCGGCCTCCGTCCTTGGATGCTTCAAACGAGAGGGGGTTATTTGTACAAAGACCTCAAATGAGTTAATTAAGTCTTCTTCGTTCTAGTTGTACTATGTTGCGCAAAATATATACCTAATGTGAATAAGTTTGCGGTAATCTGATCATATCAGTCTAAAATGCAGATTTAAGCGGGCATTCAACTTAAGAGGCTATACGCTCCATCCTTAGGGGTAAATATATACTATATTATGCTACCTAAATTGACCGTTGAATGACCGAGAAAGCGGCCTATCAAAAGGCCATGCGCCGTGTTATGCAGCCTCGGGCGGGGGGTCGTCATCTTACCCAACTGCGGATCCTACCTAACTCTCCTTTCACTTTAAAGAGCGCAAATTTAGGGGTCCTGATAGAATTCGCTGCATATATTTGCAACCAAGAGCCCATAATGCGGCGCCAGGACTGGAAACGGAGGCTCAAGAGTCTCCAGGACAGTCTAGGCTCTTCGAGACCCAAAGATCAAGATGGCGCATTGGGCTCCTATTCTGCCGAGCCTCAGAAGTATCATGCCAATTCAAGGCTCAATGCCTCGACTATCGAAGATGGTAGATCCAGTAAAGATCCGTTACATTCAGATCAAGCCTCACAAACACAGACGAATATTGTACCAGTCGGCCAACTGCTCAGCTCATCTCATACTTTGACCAGTCCCCGAATTGACAATGCTCTAATCCAAGATCTCTGGAATATAGCATATGAGAAGCTATGAGTGGAGGATAACGAACTAATTAAGAAATATGAGATGAAGCTCCAGGGGAATATGGTCGCCGGCCTAGGTTCGACGCTTGGGTCTAATGCAAGCATGAGAGACAGAATGCAGATGATCCTAGAGAACAAAATGAATGAGGTCAATTCGAATATATGGAAGTTGAAATTCAGGAGCTCCGAGGTAGAAGTTAGAGACCTCGTACAGCCCATTCTAGGAATTGTGAGCTTGGTCAACGAATACATCACTGATGCCGTGAGTGTAAGCTCTTATGCATCTTTTGCTTGGGTGGGCATTAGTCTACTACTGCCAGTAAGTTGAATAACAAACTTCCTGGAACTTGATACCTATGAGAGAACAAATTACCAACTACTAACTAATGTCAGCTCTTTTTGAATCCTTCAACACAAATGGCATCCTTGGCAAAGGGTTTGGAATTCGTCTCGACTCTTATCGCCCAGAGCCGAATGAGAGAAGAGCTTTATGTTCGGCGCTATGAGTTAAAGCCTAGTGAAGGCCAATCATTTCAACAATCTCACCGGGAGTATAAAATCGGCTTAGAACAGCTCTATCGACAGATTCTGAAGTTTCAAGTTACGACTTACTGTTACTTCACCAATGATTCCGCATCCCGCCTTTGCTTGGATATTACAAAACGAAATGATTGGGGCCACTTAATTGATGGAATTCGTGAACAAGACACGTTGTTTGCCAAGTTGGCTACCTCTTGGCGTGACATTCAATACGATGATGAATGTTTGGCGGCCGAGAACCGGCATCAAAAAGCCATGAGTCTCTGGTTTGCCATTGGGGAGAATGTCTCTAGCTTAGCAAGAGCTGTAAAAGATGCGCATGAGCAGAAAGATCGCATTGAACTGCTCCGATGGCTATGTAATATCGACCACACTGAACTGTATAATAGCGCGCGCGGTAAGCACAAGGGTGGTACGGGAGAGTGGCTCCTAGATCGGAGCGAGACATTCAAAGCGTGGGAGGAGAGCATGATATCTAAGTCTTTTTTATGGCTCCATGGAAAAGGTATGTCTGGACCATCAATGTGTTGAAGATTTTAAACCTGGTTTGGTTAGCTAACAGCTCTCTTGACAGCCGGCTCTGGGAAGTCCATTTTAAGCTCCTCTGTGATTAAACATCTACAAGACCGACAAAAGGGAAACTCTATGGCTGTGCTTGCCTATTTCTACTTCAGCTTTAGCGATACCCAGAAGCAGAAAGTCGATGTAATGCTTGCATCTCTGATTAAACAAATTAGTGCCCATCGTCCATACATACCACAATCGGTCCAAAGCCTCGGCGAGTATAAAAATAACGGCGGCCGTCCAGATACGGAAACACTCATAGAAGCGTTAATCGCCTCTATTCAGGGATTTTCAGCCGTGTATATTATCATTGATGCTTTGGACGAGTGTCCAACACTAAACGGCGAGAGAAAGCGACTCCTGAATAGCTTGCGTGATATTCTGAACGCAGCACCGGACAGCCTTCACATGCTCTGTACAAGCCGCAAGGAGAATGATATAGATAAAGCAATAAGGCCTTTGTTATCTGATCCCTGGGGAGCAGAAATAGATTTGTCTGTCCAACGCAAAGTTTTGGACGACGACATTGGCAAGTACATCGACTCGATTCTAGCAGATGCCGAATACGATACATGGCCGACGGATATTAAGAAAGAATCAAGAAATGCGCTGATAGATAAAGCAGACGGCATGTAGGTAATATCTCAGATTGACATGACAATCTCGCTCACTGTTACTCCAGGTTCCAATACGTGCGTTGCCAGTTCGAAAACCTGCAAAACTTATCCTCCGAGGATGTCATTCGCAGGGCTCTGGGAGACCTTCCCAGCGGGCTTGATTCAACCTACGACAGAATGCTTCTGAGCATAGATACAAATTTCCAACCACAAGTCATAGCATCCCTGAAATGGCTCGCTTTTTCAGTTGGGCCTCTAAATCTTGATCAGCTTGCAGAGATATTTATGCTCCCTTCCAAATCCGACGATGGATTTGACAACATGTCTCGCCTTTTTTCTTCGATCGATGTGTTGAAGTATTTTCCTGGACTTGTTGTTACTGAGGATCCTGGACTTGTTGTTACTGAGGGAAGCCCCATCAATGGCGCTTCTCACGTCCGACTAGCTCACTTCTCGATCAAGGAGTACCTGACGTCTGACAGAATTCTTCAGAGCCGTTCATCTGTCTTTGCGTTCAGGGAGGCCGACGCCCACGTACACATTGGACGCTTTTGTCTCGCCTATCATCTATACATAAGCTCAACGACTGAGATACCGAATGAAAACGGGAAAGGTTACATTTTGCGTCGCAAGCAAGATTTGGCAGAATACGCACGCATCGGTTGGGCGAAACACATCGAATTCATTCCCCGAGCATCCTGGCCTCCTGAAATTTCACGAAATGCAGTTCTCGCACTTTCAGTCTGCAGCAAAAGCTTATTCCGTATGATCTATCGCCTCACAACAACACAAGATTTCATTCGACAACCTTATCTCTACACTGCCATGTATGGCTTCCGCCAGCTGACAGAAATGTTAATATCGAGCAGTGTCGGTGTTGGCAGGTACCTCACACAAGTGGATGTGAATGAGGGCCTCTCTTGGGCAACAAGTTATCGGAAAAAGGCCGTTGTCAAGCTCTTTTTAGACAAGGGCGCCCAGATACACGATTGTTTAGAAATAGCAGCAAGGCGGGGAGATGCAGCGATTGTAGGGCTTCTACTCGACCACGGAGCTGAAATCCCTGCGCTCGCTGGCAAACTGAAATCTACACTGCGAAGTGCCTTATGGGGAGGTCATCTTGATGTACTCAAGCTCCTTGTGAATCGCGGAGCCGATGTCAACAGCCCATTCGACAAGACAGAATACATGCCCCATCTAGAATACACGCTCCATCCAGGAAGTTCTCTGGTGAACAACTTGGATCTGCAAATCGTAGACTGTCTCCGTTTTCTATTTGACAACGGCGCCGGTGTCAACATGAAAGACGGCACTTCTTTAGCAGCGGCGCTCTATGTAGCAATACATGTCGGAGCCCGTAGAGCATTCCAGCTGCTGTTAGATAGAGGCGCGCACATGAATGAGCTGGCCGGGGAGAAGGGCTACCCACTTCAGGCGGCGACAGATTCTATTGGTGACGCCGTATTCATCCAGGACTTACTAGACCGCGGCGCAGATCCTAATGCTCAAGGAGGGATTTATAACACGGCTCTACAGTCCGCGTGTGTCAATATTTCCAATCACAAATCTGAGAAAATGATACAAATCATTGAGCAGCTAGTGAATGGAGGTGCTGATGTCTCTATTCAGGGGGGCAAATACGGTACCGCAATACAGGCAGCATGCTATAACCACAACATGCCGATTGCGGCCGCAAAATACTTACTCGAGAAAGGCGCCGACGTGAATGTGCAGGGAGGACACTATGGCAATGCCCTCCAGGCAGCATGTCAGCGCAACTCCGTGTCTCTAAATAAAGACTTTGCACTACAGATGCGAGAGCGCACCCTAGAAATAGTACAACTGCTTCTAGACCATGGCGCTGATGTTCATGCTGAAGGCGGCTATTATGGGACGGCGCTCCAAGCGGCTTGCGCGAGAGACTATGAAGACGTGGTGCACCTCTTGATTGATCGTGGTGTCAATGTGAACGCCCAGGGTGGACGATACGGCACAGCACTACAGGCAGCCTGCGCGATTGGAAACCTGACGATTGTCTATCTTTTGCTTAAAAAAGGTGCCCGTGTCAATATCGAAGCTGGATACCATGGAACCGCATTGGAGGCTGCATGTGCAAGAAGCCACACCCAGGTAGCGCGTGTACTTCTCGAACACGGTGCCGACGTTCACCTGGGGTCCAATGGTGCATGGTATGCAGCCGCTCTCTCCCAGGATGATGATCTGGTGAAATTGTTGCTTGACCACGGTGCTGCTATGAGTGATTCACGTAGTTCTCATAGCTCGCCTCTGCATGCTCTATTACAACATCGACGACGACTTATAAGAGTTCTATTACAACAACGACGACGACTTATACGAAATACCAACGTACAGCAAGAAGAAGAGGATGTGGATGAGCTAGGTGATTATGTGGAGATTGGAAGATACGCTTCAAAGTGGATTGACAGGGTTAAACTATTGCTCAAACACGGTGCTGACCCTAATCTTGAGGTCGGTAAATACGGCACTGCACTCCAGGCCGCGTGTACGGTAAAGGCTCTGGTTCCTTATGGACTTGGAAGAGACATGTTTTACGGTACTGCCGGTCCAAAACTTCTTCTGGAACTTTGCCCCAGCATCGATGTCAATGTACCAGGGGGTTTATTCGGGTCGGCTTTGCAAGCGGCAGCATACTCGGGTCAGACACCCACCATCGGCTTACTGTTAAGCAGAGGAGCCCGTGTGAACGCCCGCGGTGGGAGATATGGCAGTGCCCTGAACGCCGCCGTTATTGCAGGCAATTGGGATATTGTTGAAGTTTTGCTCGACGCGGGTGCGACGCCTGATTGTCACATTTTGTCAGAACCTGACGAAGAGTGGCTCCAACGTGTGTTAGAAGACGAAGATGATGGTCAAGGTGGTGTGGAGAGATATAGAAAGTTTTGGGAGGTAGAGAAGGCAAAGAGAGAAGTTTCGGCCAATTAGCTTTACATGTCGTTATGTAGAACGGCTGGTTTAAAACACTTTCTAACGTTTTGAACTCAATTCTTTCTATCACAGATGCACACAATTGCCTAATCCCGTGGTGACAGCTTGGTCGGTGCCGCAGTCTTTATCGACATATACTGTATTATATATATCTACATTTCAACCCCGTTATTTGTGTACCTGCACCCCAGCTTGCTCACTCCTATCATACGCGGCCAATTCTTCAAATACTACCGTGGTATTCTTTCTGCGGAACAATAGTCCAAATGTCAGCACATTTGCGATCTTGGAGAGAAGTGATCGACTATCCGGTATTACTTCCACCGTGGCCTCGGTTCCGTCTTGTGCAAGATAAGTGTGAGGGCTCCTCGGCAAAAAGCGACCTGGGTTCCAGACATTCCATATCGCGGAATTGAGAAACATAAGAGTAGCCTCGAAGATATAGAAGAAAACCTCGTAGCGCAAAAGAGGACTTAGACTTTTGAGGGCCTCAATATCCGTAAGGTCTATCTTTGTATTGCCGGTATGTTCTACCAGGCGGTAGATGCATCTTATAAAGATGAGAGCCATGCTCATGTAAAGAGTGGTTAACATAGTTTTGACAGCCTTGGCTTGGACAGCAGCTTTCGTACACCTCATGTGAAAGATGGCAGCCATGCAAAAGAAAGTAGCTATAACGCCGAGCTGAATGACAAGCACGGCTATTAATAGATTGCTTGCAAGCTTCTGCTGACCAGGTGATGCCGAGGGATTAGCAGATAAAGCAACTCCCACAGCATTCAAAGTTTCGACAAGACCCATAAGGCCGCCAAAGGTAAGCAGAACTCGAGACGCAGGTATCGGAGCGCAGTGTGGCACATAGCCAAAGATTCGGCCGAGGACATGGTAATTCGAAAGCTCTAGAAGTGGTCTGCGAGGGAAGTTCATCAGTCGAAATCCATAAACGTTTTCGAAGTAGATGTGCTAGCTTACGGGCAAACGTTTATAAAGACCTGACTAAGGATGAATATGATTAGAGGTGTCCCTCCGGTACCGGTATAGATATAATGGTATGAAGCGTATTCTCGGAATGCGAAGCCCAGAGTGAATAGCACAGCGCACACAGAGTGCAGTCCAATCAGTCTAAATGCCTTGTAGCGCCTAGAATACAGAGTTAATCCTGGTTTTGTCTTAAAAGAACACTTGTATACATACCAGCATTGCCAAATGTGAAAGACTGCAGAAATAGCGAATGCCACGGCGAAGAAGACTGGAGCGCCTTTATTGGGAGCATAGACGTACAAGCTATACAAAACTATGATTTGTTAACCAAGCACTCCATAGAATGAAAGATAAAAGAGAATCCTTACCGGGATCTCCAGCTCCCATGTTGAAAAGAATTATTAAAAATGATGTCTATTACAACCAGGCCAGTAAAGTTGAGATGATTTCTCTATGTCGCTTGAAGGAATAGCAAACGGCAGAAGAGGAATCTTTTGCCGACGAAGTAAAAAGTGAAAAAAAAAGAGAAAAGGTGAATTGTATTAGAGAATGAAACACAACGTCTTAGAATGTTTCCAAGTGGCTAGACTACCTATATATAAGAAGCAGGCAGAGGAGAATATCTTCTCCTATGATCATCGGCTGTTCCTTGAAGGATCCGCGCTTGGCCCAAATAGGAGAAAAAAGATGCCAAGACATTTAGCTTCGGGAGATATTTGCCAGACCCACGCGGGCCACGTACGTGTAAGTGGAAGCGAGCTTTGAGCCTGTAAGGCGGAAATGTCGTATTTTCTCAGTTTTGTTAATCAAATTCATACTATTTCTTTGATAAGGATACTTCAAGGATATTCTATTTCAAGGATTCTAATAGATATGAAACCGGATCTCGAGGCTTAAGTCTATTTAAGGTTACTTGTATAACGGCATTAAGCCGCTCGTGTCCACCGCAATTTGCCCAGTAAACACATACGGTCTATCAAAGCAGGCATCCCAGCGAGTTTTCCCAGAGGCCCAGAACTCCCCAAGAACTCGTTTTGCTGTAAGCGGCACATAGCTTCCAACACTCTGGCTAAGTTCTGACAGTTCTTTAGCAACAAAGACCCGCATTGATGCGTCGCCGTGAACCGCTTCCACCCCAAGTACAACGAGCGGCCAAATCATGAACCTTTTCAGGCTTTTAGACGCAAGCGCTTCCACCAGAAGCGTTTGCATAAGTCTTCCATGCGTGGCACATTGAATTCGTAATGCCGGAGTCTCGGGAAGAATTGAGAGGCTTTGAAGTGATAAGATGCAGTATAATGCCATAGCAGCCTGGTACACTAGACCGAGTAATGCCCAAACTTCTTGATTTGAGCTTTTAGATTGAGCCAATCGATGAGGCGAGAAACAATTGATACGCTCCAGTATTTCGAAACTTTCCTTCTGAAAAGCTTCGGTGCCAGCAGCATCAGGTCTTGCCACCCGCATGCGAAGATGATTGATCTTGATAATCTCAACGAACAGTGGTACTGGGCACAGCTGAATTGGAGATACAGTAGTGATGTATTGCTGTGGCAAAAATTTGAGAGTCTCAAGTTGGAAAGTGGTCATGAAGAGGTCTGATGCAGGACATGTTGTATTTCCCATCACTGCAACACTAAATGATGTTAATTCGTGATACGGTAGATTGTTGTCATAACAGGGGTCACATACGACCAGAAGCAAAGGAGCAGTGGCTCCATACTTCTTGATTCGGCAACTTTGTAAAATCCGCCGCGCAACATGATTAGTCTGTAAATTGCGTCTAAATGGCATCGCCAATTAAGTGATGATCCCTGTTGGATCTATAGCACGAGATGAATGAGTAAGCCGGAGTCACATGTATGACATTTCGGGGGAGTTATAACTAACATCAGCAAGTAAAAGTGTCAATATCCCGGCAATAACCGTATCGCCTGAACGCCTATCGTCCATGTCGAGATATTCATTGAGAGATCGGACAGCAAGACCCCAGTAGAGGTAAAACTTCTCCACCATTGCTCTAGGTGGAATAGCGCTCCCTATTTGATTGATCCTGTGACTCACAATCATGCAAAGCATACCATATTTTAGATAATCGGGACACCAAACTGCGGCTTGGAGATGTTTCTCGGAAAGTGGATATACGTAAGGATTGTATCCAAGTTCATGGAGGGGGATCAAGTCTGTATATATGCAAGAATTAACTATCCGACAGATATTAGCAAATATACTCCAAAATTGCCAATTTAGACAGCCACTTACAGTACTCGTAGCCCTGTAGTATGGCATGTGCTTCTTCATGCATCTCGAATCGTGGAATTGGCATGTATATGTCATGTTTCATGGGAACTATTGTTGATGTATTCCCTGTAGATATATCGGTGTGATTTTCTTGATTTTTGTAGACCAAGCTTTTCTTTTGTTTCTGATCTCGAGATAGGACTCTCCCAGGCGTGACCCATTTCAGTCTGGTCGGCTTCACCTCGCCGTATCCGGGACAATGGATCCCCGATGCACGACATCTTTGACACTCAGGTGCCTCGGAATCGCACACTAAGCAACGTCGGCGGCACTCCCAGCAGTGACGCTTACCCCTGCGGTCTTTGTTTTGGTTGTGTTGAGTTGCGGATTTAAGGGACTCATCCATTGATTGGGGCGTTGTGAAGAACTACCTCAATCTAAGTCGTTGGTGGATTATTAGCAAAGATTGGTTTCAAGGAAGCAGTGATGCAATTGTTAGTTAGCCGGTAACATTTATTAATTCCATTTCCATTGATAAACGACATATAAAAAGTTAAGAGACTCGGTGAAACTAGAGGGCGGAATACGGCCAGGCAACATTAATAAGCGTGTTCAGGGGTGATTAAGTACGACGGTTTGCGCCACAATTCATGCGTCAGCAGTCCACTAGATTCGGGTTATTTTGCAGTATTTAGTTTCAGCACGCGCGTCCAAATCTTCACAACCTTGAAGTTAGAGCACGGCCGAGTTTAGCCGCCAGGTAATGCAAAGCCATGGCTAGGCAGCAACTTATCAATTGATGCGACTCTTATTGTATAGGTATATAAAGTACAAAACGCTCAGAGCTTAGCACCAGCTACACCGTAGCATCATCAACTCAAGCTAGCTCAAATACTGGTTCCGTCCTCTTCTTTTCCTCATTTCCTAGGTTTCAGGCGGATATAAAGGGGACCCTTATTGTACACAATGTAAACCTCGCATCTCTTATCCCAGCCGATACTTTCGTCAAGAAGCTCGATATCGTAGTTCCAAATGAGTCTCGCCATAATGAGACGCATTTCGGCATAAGCAAGACTACGTGCACACATCGTTAGTGATGATCAGAATTGAGCTTTAGAATAACTCACTTCTTGCCAATACAACCTCTAGGCCCAACAGAGAACGGGGTAAAGATTTTCTTCTTATCGCTCTCGAATCGTGCGTCTCCCAGCCAGCGCTCGGGAATAAATTCCTCGACCTGCACCCAGTACTCGGGGTTGTGGAACAAAGTCCAATACCAAATGTCAATATGAGTCTGTAGAAATACACATGTAAGCAAGATGAATTGTTTCGCAAGTTGAGTCATACGTACTCCTGGAGGAATGAATTGGCCCCCAATTGTATCGCCCATCTCATTGATGGTTCGTGGCGTCGTAGCGGGCACTGGCGAGTGAAGTCTCATCGCTTCATTCAAAACGGCGAGCATGTAGTCTAGGCGACCGACACTCACGAGGTCAATCTCGTCTTCCGATTGAAATGCAGATCTCACTTCATCGCATAGCTTCTTTAAGGGCTCGGGGTGTAAGCCAAGGTAGTATGTGGCCGCAGAGAGCGCCGTCGCGGTTGTTTCGGAGCCAGCCATGATGAGAATGCTGGCATTGGCAGTGAGCTCTTGGAAAGTTAGTTCCTGTGCAATTATGTTAGTACTCTGATGAGCTCATTCACTCCGCTTGTTCGCTTGTATCTCTTACATCCTTTCCCTTCCTAGCTGTCATGCATGCCATGAAATCCTTTCGGTCCGTGTTGGTGTTGAGCCTCTTGCGAACTTTCTGCTCAGATAGCTCTCTGTGTTCAATAAACTTGGTCATGACAGACTTTGGCGTAAGCATAACAAGAAGATTGTATAGAAAACCCATGCGCCTAAACGATGAGTCAAATGCAATGTTTTTAAGACTTTTGAAAACGAGTTCCACCCATGGATGAAAGGTAGATTCTTGAAGACATCCAAAGGGTTCACCAAAGGCCAAGTCGCCCACAATATCAAAGGTTGTGTAATTGTACCAGGCGACAGCGTCAAACACTTCTCCTTTCGCGGCAAAACGTTCAAGGTTCTCAAAGAGCTTGTCGACGTAGGATACAATCAAGGGCTGTTGATCAAGCATAGCCTGCTGCGAAAAGGCGTTTGCCATGCTCTTTCGCATTCGGGTGTGATCTTGACGGTCCGCGCCAATGATGGTGCCAGGATTACTCTCAGTGCGGACGAATTCTTTTCCATTTTCCAGTTGGCCGGGCTTGCGATGACCTGAAAGATTGTTCATTCCATCCGGGTGGCAAATAGCCAGATGGTCGGGGGCAACTCTGACAATTGGGCCGTACTTTTGGTGTATCTGTAACATTCTACGATGGCCTTCACCGGAGAGCTCCAAGCGAGCGTAAAAGCCATAATGAAGAGCCCATAGTTTTGGACCCGGGAACTTTCTGAGAGGGTGAAAGAATAAATTGTAAATCGCAGTGTATGCGATGTAAAGCAGTCCCTAGTTGCTTGTGTTAGACCATAGACGCCCACGCCATGACTCTCTCATAAAGACCCTACCGATATCACTGCTAACAGTGGCAACAATACAACGCTTTTCAACGAGATTGCAGCCACAGGATTATCTAAAAGGATCGCCATGCTGTATTTTCAAAGCCGAGCATTGGCCGAACAAGTAACTCCCAAGGAACTAGACTTCTGACAACAAGAGGAAAACAGACTACAGTCCCAACGGCCACTTATATACACTTCCTCTCAGTGTGAGTGGGGGAACTCAAGTATTACAACAAACATTACATTGACTAGGGCTGTTCAGCTAGCTACTAGACATGCTTCTTGTTTTCCAAAATCCACTTATTGGGCGAATCTATGCCAAGCGGGGGGAGATGCGGCCGCATCACGACTAATCGAACCCGGCAACTTTGCCGAAGCCGCTTTGGTGGATCTGCGATAGGAGAATGCAACAACCGTCCAAGTACGGGCAGATTGCCATGACAAGCATCTTCTATTCTACCATGACAGGGGTAGTACCTTGTTTTATACGAATGATGTGCAACATTCTGTAACACTGTTTTCACATGCTTGAGCCGTGGGGCATAGCACCTATACATTGCTTGTACTCTATGTTCCGTTACCCTCCTTCTCTCGTTTCCACAATTTTCTCGATACTGGTGTGGAAGCTGTTTCATCCCCGTTGGGTTTACCTGAGTCTTCCAGCTCGATAAGAGACTCTTCATTTACGTAGCATCATAAAGGGGCTATGGTGAGCTGAATATGCATGCATGTCCCACTCCCGTAACTCTATCGTTGCATCACGGGTCCTCGGGTCCGTATAGCTCCCGTTCGTTCCCCCTGGCTAACAGGATGTTTTATACTCCGTAGACTGCGAACACGTGCATCTAGAAACATCCCGGGACTTAAAAACGGGGTAAGGGGGAGGGGGGTTCTTCGAGATGTCTTTCCCAAACTGGAAAAAAGAGCTATACGCGTAATATCGCGGAGTTTCGAACCAATCACTCAATGTACGATGGGGATTGTCCCTGGCCCGTCTCGGCAGTTTATTCAGTCCCGATAACCCTAATGGAATAATAATCAGTATGAGATTCATTATCCCGGGCCAATACTATGCGCTGTTGACAAGTCGATCGGATGGGTAGGAGATGGTTCGGATGCCTTTGTAAGAACAGCGTCCACCAACCACTTTTTATTAGCGTCCTCTGTCTAATTGTATCTATTTCACTTACAAAGACATTAGTATGCTGCTCCTTTATTTTTTTATAACTCAGAACCACACGGCAATTGCTTAGCATGATGCCATTATTGAAATCAACGTTACCGTTACATCTCCTTTGTTGCTGCCCGTTAACCCATTCCGACTGTTTCGCGGTAGGGAGGATATTATCAAGACTCCGAGGCTGACCCAGGCACTCTTCAATAATAAATACGGCAGCATTGCATTGGAGATAATTCCGTCAAATAGCTAAAACCGGGTGTCGTGCATCAAAGGGCGTATCGTACCACCTTTTAGCCTATAAGCTTCAAAGTCCCACCCTGATTGAAGCTGTTTATAGATATGATGCTACTTGCGCCATAGCTGCTGCGAGTGTGGTGACGGAATTAGGCGAATGCAGATAAGCAATGTAGTATTGACTGTTTCGAATTAGGTGCCTCTTCTTAAATTCCCGTCACTTGCCGTCATCGCATGCAAATCCCGAGGTTGCAGCTCTCGGCGTTTCAAGGCCAGCGACCCATCATTCGGGGTTTCGGGATTAATAGTCGTTTTGTATGATTCAATTTGGCCTCTTTTTACACATCTCCATAAGATCAGCAACTCTTAGCATAGCGGATAAGCAAGTACCCGATTCAACGCAGACTTATAAAGACAATCTCAGCAACCGCCAAAAGCACCTCATTTTCAGCAACTGGGAAGTTTCTTTAATCTTGTTACATGTGCCAGGCTTTGCATGCTTGCGTGATGAGCTTACACTTGTTGGAGTGAGTAAAGAGCCAGCTGTTGGTGTATTCGTAATGTCTCTCTATTGGCCTACAGTTGTCAGTGTTCAACGCACGAATTCCAGTTCTTTTAGCACGAATCTATTGCCTTTTATTTCTGACATGCATTAAGCGCCCGCGCCTTCTCTTAGCCAATTTGCTGTTGCCAGTTGACGAAGTCTAAAAACTGGTTGCGCACAACTCAAGGGTAGTCTAGCCACATTGGGCCTCAACGAAAGAACCATCAACTGGGATTACTATTCGGTGTTTACTGATGCTCCAACCATAGGAGTCAAAAAGTGCAAATCTGTGGAGAGTAGGGCCATATGACTGCATAAACTAAAATAGTCGACCTTGGATAGAGGTTAATTGAATATCCGTCGGAGCCCCCAAGGTCTTTAAGTAAGGTGGTTGCATGATAGTAAGAGCGCTGAGAGTGTGGTATGTCAAGCCATCGCACGAAAGGAAGATGATTCGGGATGGGATATTACAGATTGTAAGTGTCTATCATATAGCACCTCAATTTCACACATAACTCAATGCTATTTAGACCGCATGATGAGGTACTTGATCTCATAGACTTCTGAGAGGGCGCAGAATAGGATACGCTAGGCTCAAGCGGCGGCCGCATTTGTGGTGTCTACTATAACTACGGAAGACGAATTCCGTCTGTATGGTTAGGGACACTTTAAGCTCAGTGAACTTGTCGCTTTCTATAAGAGCATCACGGCAAATCGAATAGCCGCATGGGTTATCTATAGGTTGGCTGGCTCTCGACGCCGTCGCGTTCATCATTTGCTTGATAACTTTTGCACGGTCGTGTTATTAGTTGAACTGAATAGTGAAATGTATGTAAGAACAACCACAATCCAGATATAATGTTACACAGAATCGCAGATGTCGATCTACGAACCGAAATCCCGATATCGCCATTTGTCTCTCTCTCTCTCTCTCTCTCTCTCTCTCTCCTCTCTCTCTCTTTCTCTCCGTGTTCATCACCAGACTGATACCCTTCAGTTTGCTGAGTACATGAAGATCCCCCCGTTTACTTGCCCGTCTCATCAGTTTAGCGGGAACAACAACACAACACACACAGCATCAAAGGACGTATGCTATCCAATTAACTTTGAGGATTACCAGACAAATAGCTTTATTTGCAGAAACTGAGCATGCATTCGTGGAGGAATTGACGGCGCAAGATGGCATAGTTATTGCGTTGAACGCAGAGACACAGGTCGTTAACCTCACACGAACACCCCCCTCCAGTGGGTTGGTCGCGAAGCTCTAGGTTCTCTTTCACATCATCCTACCAATTCATATCCAATACTCCCACGGGGAAATAATCTCGATAAAGTATCATATTAAGCCATATAAAATAAAAAAGGAGAAGAAAGAGAACGGATGACGGAAAGTCTTGAAGCTATACCTCAGCACATGCATTTGTCTTGGCTGCGATTTACACGCATCTGCATCTGGATTGGATTAAGGGGCACGCACCTAGCAAAGCTTACAAATGCAGCTACAGCCACACTCACGCGCATCCCCCTAAAGCGCATCGCATTTAGTTGCCCGTTTCACAGTTGCACATAGATCAACAACTCTAAAAATAAAATAACAGAGATGATGATGTTACACACGATAGATTGATGAGCTGCACGGAATAGTGATTACCAACGCTATGCGCATCAAGGGATCAATTCGCAGCTGTGCGTAGTAATGCGAGAAGAATCATGAACAATCCCCCACCTTTGTCCGTACATGTCCGTCAAGCTGAGAAATGCATTACACAGCTTCCACAGCCTCATCATCTAATAGCCAAGTCAGCTGTAGCAAAGAGCTGTAGCAAAGAGCTATTCCAAAGCTCTTCAATCCGATATGTAAAAGTCAACAAAACTACGTCACACAGCCTCCCAGCGACAACCCGAACCAACTCCTCGCGACATCCGAACCTCCCCAATTCAATTCCACCCTCTCCCTCTTTTTGTCAGCAAGCAGCCCCTCGAATCACGCAATCCCGCCCTAACTATTCCAAAACAGCAAAGCCCGCTTTTCACCCGGCACTGCGGCGAAGTGCGGCCCAGGCCAAGTAAGGTATTCCATTTCTTCAAGGCGCTGGAATCATCCCTCCCCCTCGATTTGTTAGGTACCCTCTGGGTAGCTCACGGCAGCTTTTAGCGCTAGGCGTACCTGCACATACCTCTATACAATACCAGTTTGCGCCCCAACGCGCCCTGCTAGCTAGCTTGGGTAATGTAATTACGTGCGTCAAGAACAAAGGCGATGATGACATTTGTAATTGAGCCAAAATCACGGAGGGGTGCGCGGGAATGATTACTTATAGCGGACAGATGGAAGGCCCAAATAGAATGTATAAAACCGATTGCAACGCCCCATCAACCTTATCTTTTAAATCATTCCAATACAATAACAAAACATAAAATCTATAGCTTGATTATCTGTTGAGCGCTACCGAGGTTCACCACTTAAGCTACACTTACATCATCACAACTCTTCTCTACCCAAAACTCCACCAAGAAAAAAAAAACTCTCATAAACCTCCTCCCTTCCAACCCAAACAAACAAACACCCCCTCCCAACACCCTCAAACAACAAACCCCCCAAAATCCATCAAAATGGCCGTCATCGACATCAAGACCAAAGCCCAGTTCGACGAACTCACCCAGAAAACACCCTACGTCGCCCTCCAAGCCCACGCAACCTGGTGCGGCCCCTGCAAGGCCATCTCCCCCATGTTCAACAAGCACGCCGAGGCCTTTTCCAACGACAAGTACACCTTCGCCCGCTTCGACACCGACGAGGTGCCTGATCTCGCGTTTGAGCTGGGCATTCGCAGCATTCCTGCGTTTTTCATCTTTGAGAATGGGGATAAGGCTGATACTTTGACGGGCGCGAACCCGCCTGCGCTGCAGAAGTTGACGGCGGCGGTTGCGGAGAAGAGCAAGGCTGCTGGTGAGGTGAGTAAATTGTGAATCTGGGGGATGAGGAGGGAGAAATGAGAGAGAGTTTTTGCTGATTGTGGTGATTTTGTAGCTCAACACCACCGAGGACTTTTAAATACGTGCGGGACGAAGACGAGGATCGCTGCAGTGGAGGATACATGAAACAACAAAGGAAAAAAAAGAGAGCACATGCAAACGAGATACCTGCAATGCATGGTGTTGGAAAGAGGATACCATAACGGACGAGTAGACAGACATACAAGTCATCTCCAGTCTGCAAAATATAATCATACCAAAAGGCACATTTTCACGTTCCATGTTCAAAATTGTATCGCTGTAAAAACCCGCTCTATTCGCACTTTCATTGTTCCATCTCGCGTGTCAAATCTCCCATGATATCAATACTGGATCCCCCCGTTCTACATACTTGCGCCCCAACAATACACCCAAAAGAAGCCCCCTTCCACACCACAAGCCTTGTTCCGTGTTCCAAAAGAAAGCCACACACGTAGCCCTTCCCTTCCATGACCGCACCAAAACAATTGGTATAGCAAAGAAATGTAGACAAGAATAAAACTCCACGCTTGGTATGCAGCCGTTATAATGAAAAAAATAACAAAAAGGAAAGCTACCGTCAAAGGCATGAAACATGGGCCGACCAAAGCAGCCACCAGATAAGAAATGAAAAATAACCAAAAAGACATCTACACTCGCATCAGCTTCAACTGACGCGCGACAATTGTCTTTTCCCCCTTCCTCTTCATCATTCAGCTGTATCGTCACTCATCCTCCCCACTCCGGAATCAGCCCGCTTCTTGGGCAAGGACTGGTCAGACTTGTGTTCATCAATAATGGCCATTCCCACAGTCGTCGATTCTTGCGACTTGCTTGATCGAATGGCAGGGCCCATTGACCTCCTGCGGTTCGTCTGGTCTTCCACAATCTTGGGCCTGTTGAGGTCCGTGACTCCAATGCTCCTCCGAGCGGCTGCCTTATTTGGTGGCTCCAAAAAGTCACCGGATTTCCGATCATCCGCCGCCGCCGTCGCAGCAGCAGTAGCATCGTGGGTAGGTTCGGTGGGAGAGCTTGCGCTGACAGAATATCTCAGCCCCGAAAGACTTCCTCTCCACCGGGCGAGGTTCCAGAAGCTGCCATTAGTGTCGTTTTCGTCGCTTTCTGCCACGCTGATGAAATTGAAACTAGGCGTTGGCGGCTGCGACCCCCCGTCCAATGTTCCTATCGATGCCCTGTTCCGTACGCTGCCCGTGGGGCTTGCGAGGCCATTCCTCGGGGCCCGTACAGGTGAGCCGCCTGAGGCAACAGGCTTCCTAGCTACTGCTGAGGGATTGATTGTCGAAATATTGGCCGGCGGTACGGGGGTTTTCCTCGGCGAGGCAGATCGCTCCGTCCTAATCGGCGCCACGTTGAGGCTTGCTCGTCCTTGGTCATCGACGTCTTGACGCCAGCTCATAATTCGGTCAGACGGGTGCTGAGCCTGGCCAGCACTCAGATTGAGCGAGGTTCGCCTAGACAGACTTCCGCTAGTTCTGGTGATGATGCTTCCGCTTCGTCCCAACCCGCCGACCTTGCTGGAGAATTTGGACCCAATCTCCCACATGTTCTGCTGGCGCTTGGCAAATGCGCAATCTTGTCGGAACACCTTAATCGTACCGGTCCTGTCGGTTGTGACGATAATGTTGCCGTCCATATGCTTACAGCGGTTCAGATAGGCTGGGCTCTCTTCCGGCTTCTTGATGCTGACGCTCGGCGGGGGATTATGAATCTCGGTGCCCGTTTCCGACACCTCGGTTTGGCTTAGAGCAGCCTCGTCCAGGCTTCGAAGCAAAACAGGCGGCGGGTTGCACAGGTCAAAGATTGGGTCCCCCGACGCGCTCAACAGCTGCCTGGTCCGTGTTGGTGCCAACAGAGCGGTGGTGACGACTTCTGGATGAGCATCAAAACACTCGTACGGCTGGCGATCCTTCATCTCGACTTCCGTCGTATTCGTGTTCCAGATGTATGCCTTCCTATCCTCACTGCCACAGATGACATAGGTTCCATCGTCGCTGAAACGAGCGTGAATCTGGCTAGACTGATTCTCGAGGCCTTTAAACTTAACATCCAGCATCCGTGTCTTCAAGCTGTAGATTCGAACGCGGGAGTCATTGGACGAGATTAACACTTTTACTTCGCCAGTTCCAGCCACCGTAGCCGTCTTGATACCCGTAATTTTGCTGCCTTTGGCGTTTTTTCCTCGTGACGAGCGTACATGGATCTGGAACTTTTGCTTGAGCCCCTCCGTCTCAAAGAACGAGCACATGCCATTCAGTACCCCGCAGATAGCCATTTTGCCGTCGGGCGAAAACGCCACGGCCGTAATAAATTCGTTTGTCGAGGCTGAAAAGGCCACCGACTTGTCTGGTATGTTCCAAAGCCGGAGCTGAGCATCCAGGGAGCCGGCAAGAAAGAATCGGTCGTCGGTAGGATGGAACGCAATCGACGTGACCAGATCGTGGTGCGTAAACGTGGCGAGGCATTCTTGTCTACTAACGTGCCAGAGCCTCACCGTCTTGTCCATTGAGGTGGACAAGAGGAAATTGTTCTTGCTCCAACAGAGGGCCAGCACTTCTCCAGTATGAGCCTCGAATTCGCGAACCGGCTTGTTTCGAAATACGGGTGCGCTCAAACGCTCTCCTCGACTCTTTCCCTGGGCGTCTCTTTCAGCCTCTTCCTCCTCTTCGTGCGCCTTGCGCTCCTCTTGTGTTGACAGGACGGCAAAGACTCGAACAATCTGATCCTTGCCGGCCACAGCAAGGTAGCGACCGTCAATGCTAAACTCAGCAGCCCATATCGCATCGCCAGCTTTCAGAAGCCGCGTGCCCACCGCAGTGGCGGGTACACGACCTTGTGACGGCTCGTCATCCTTCTCTGGCTTGGGGCCTAGCAGTTCCTGGGCCAAAAAGAGGCGGTTAAAGTCTCGGCGCTTGCTGTTGTGCGATCGCACGCGGATGTAGCGTGGAGGTTCTTTGTAAAGCGGAATGTAACCACCGCCATCGCTCATGACGGACATTGGGGCGCGAGCGCTACTCCCCTCGGTGCGCAGCTCGCCCAGCTCGGAGTCGGAATCGGGCGCATCGTCGTCGTTCTTCTTGAAGGCGCTTCGCATAGCAAGCCGGCTCAAGAAAGATGTTCCCTTCCTACAGCCAAGAATGTTAGCAGGTGAGCAAAGATGGCGCTGGGCGCAAACCTACTTTCGATCTCTGGGGAAATCAGCGAGGCCATTTGCCAAGCGGGCTGTATTCTCAATACTAATGCTCTTCTTAGGAAAGCTTTCCGTCGTTGGGCTATCGGGTTTGGTAGAGCCGCGCAGGCGTTGTGCGAGGGATGTTTCGATGGTGCCGCTATTCGTCCTAAGAAAGATTTGCTTGAATCATGTCTCTGTCAGTATCTCACGTGGGCTTCATCCAACCACAGCAAGAGAGAGGCGAGGCTGAAATACATACATTGCTCAACGGGTCTAGGGCGGTTGCGGCTGGCGGGGTTGAAGACATGGTTCTAACCGACACACCCTTGGCTTCCTTTTCCTTTCCATTTTGTAGTTGCTGAGTCGGAGTCCGGGATAGCAGAGTCGTGGATCGCTTTGCGATAGGCAGAGGTTGGGACTCTGCGTTCCCGGATGATCCGTTGGTGGGATTTTTGGTGCTACCGTCCTTTCTCGGGGCCAATTGGCTGTCGCCCACGTCCACCGGCGATGGTATTGGAGGAGGCATATTCCATGCTGTGAGTACAATACGACTCTATGACAGGCGATAACTCGACGGAGAGTCGTAACAGCCCGAGGCGAGAGTCACAAAGATGGTAGGATCCGAGCGGGAAGGGAGAAACAAGGCGGCGATGCGATGCGATGCGAAGAGGAGAAGACAAGAGAGGAGGAAGCGGAACGGAACGAGAGGCTGACAGGATCTGACCGAGCCTTGCGGCAAAAATCGACGCGAGTCGAGTCACGAGCTGACCGGCCAGATAGTAAACAGCAGATGCAAAACCGGGAGCAAAGCAGCTCAATGAGGGCAAACCAAACGGACTACGGACAACGTCAGGCCCCGAGTGGGCCGACTAAGCTTCTTTATAAGCGGAAGGCTTATAGCGCCCCTAGAAATCGCCAATCCAGTCCGCAGGCTCCGGATACCTGGTCAGGGCAGAGAATTTGATGCGAGAATTGCTGGAATAGGGCTTGGCGGGTTTGCGCGCCTAATTTGCTGGATTAGTCGAACGGCAGCGCGCGCAGCCCGAGGATTCGAGATGAAAGTATGACGGATATAGCAGCGGTGGAGCAGAGGAGAGACGCCAGGGGATGGTGGATGAAGGATCCTGGCAAGCTGAGATATTGGAGGATGGAAGGATTGGAGATGCAGCTGCTGGGGGTTGGAGTGAGTGAGACGTATGAATATGAATGGTATTTGATAACAATCAGCTGGTGAGAGAAAGAAGAAGAGGATGATATTGAAGGATCCTAGAAAAAATAAAAACCTGACAGAAGAAAAAAAAAAAAAGCCACTTCCGGACAGCCCAGCCTTCTGTACTAGAGCTCCCCCCAAATCCGAGTACGAAGAAAAGCAACTGGAGAAGCTGCAGCGCACGCGAGAGCCGTTCCGTTTTTTCTCACCCAAAATCTCGATTCGTTAGCGCTATTAGTGCCTGTACCCGCTGCCAAGAGGTCGCAAGTACCCAGTACGTGTCGCTCGTCGCATGATGACGCAGTGGCCCGCGTTTGCGCCTCGTGGAGGATCCAAGGATGCCTTGGCCTGGCGGTACCGGTACTTCATGTCATCCCCTGCAATGCCCTGTAGCTGCGTGCATTGGCATCCATTGGCATTGTGAAGGATTTCTAGAACGGCGACCTGGATTGAAGGTGAGCCTTTTTGGAGTTGCACACCGTTTTGACTCTGTTCAGAATGTCTCACTCAGTATTGCACAGAGTACAGAATACATCAACCTCAACCTCAACTTGTCACTTTCTGCAAGATCCCCATCCGGCTGCATCTTTCCTCTGATGCCTTGCATGCATCCAACTTGACCCCAATTATACGCGTAAAGGCCGGATTTCTAGTGGGCGAGAGCAACGGCTGTCTTCAGTGCAACTTCGGACTAAAAATTTCCACGTCCAGCGTTGTATGCGCAGTGCCTCGGCCCGATCATTTCCTCCCCCGCCAAGGCCCGCTGACCCTGAAAAAGTGTCAAAAGTTGAGCGAGAGCGAGTGATGCGACATGCATGTTCGGCGATTTCTTCCATCATACGAGATGCGAGGTATTAATGGCAGCTATTTTACAGTCACAGATCATCTCTTTTGAATGTACTGATACCTGCAGGGTATTATTTACTCCAGCCCTGAAAATATGCAAGTAATTCGCCACTTTTGTCCCTCGTTCATCGTTCCCGGCATCTGATCCCCTTTCAATGATGTCAATGACTTCACAGCTCCAGCTCCCCGTCCCTTCTCTCCCCCCAACACGAAAATCACTCTCACCTAACCAACACCCTCTCAATCCAGCTGCATTCCAATAAATTCCTCGGCCGACTAGCCGAGAAGAGGGTGTCCACAGCTGCCTTATGGGGCAATCGGCCAAAAAGACGCAATGCCGGATATGCATTGGCTTCCAACGGCCGCGACAGCAAACCTCCGTATTCCGTATTTACTCGTACTCTTTCAGTTTCATTCTGCCTATGGTGCTGTGCCTAGATCCGCGTGTCCTCGGTTTCTAATTTAGGGCCGCTTTAGCCTATGCACTCGACGAAGAGGATACCGATGTAGTCGTAGTCTTAGCAGGCATTCCCCATTCCCCATTCTCAATTGCTGACATCCCGTGTGCAAAATGACGCGGCTGTTGGGCTGCTTGCGCAAGCGCCAAGCTTGAATCGAATCGACAGCTTCTTCCGGCAACCTGCGCTAGATGCAATATGGAAGCTTTTGAGCGCGACTAACAACGTGGACACGGACGGGCGCAGTCAATGTCAAACCATCATCAAACGCTCTTACTTTGAAACAGCGTCTGTGTGCTGAAACTGGGGCACTGCATGACAGTAAAATAACAAAAACTCCATAAAACCCCTATAGCCTCATAAACAAAGTAATCAATCCTATCTCAACGTCTATATGAAGGGGTGGAGGCGCAGACCTCGTACCTATTATAAGGTTGTGGGGAAGCCAATTTTAACATCTCAACTCAACAGCGATTGGGCCGGTAATAGCAGAAGCGAATGCGAGGTCAAATCAGTAACATAGCCCATCATATGAGACATTAATAGCAATGTCTATATGCGAATTGTTGATGTACTCAACCTCTAATCAGTTTCAGCAACCAAAGTATTTGCTCCTTCTCTTCAATGCAATGCAGGCAACTTGTCACTTGTCCAGACCAATCCAAATGCTTCCCGCAAGGCTCGCTGCAAGGCACTCTTTGTTCCCAATGCATCCCCCTCACCATGTACTCCGTAATTATCCAGGTGGCCAATTGACATGCATTCAACCTCCAATAGGCATTCTGCAGGGCAGAGCCGCAAATCTCTCGTAATTCATGCTTGCAGCCTTTTCCATGTATACCAGGTTTAGCACCTTATTCCAGGAGGAAACTACGATGTCTGTCTAATTGACAACCATGGCCGACACCCCGCCCGACGATATCAGCTTGGCTGACTTCAGACTACCCGATGAAGAGTTGCCCTCTCGTCCCCGGCATTCATCAAATCACGGCGAAAGCAGGGATTTCAGCAGCTTTGGCCTTGGACTACCTGGTTGGGAGTTACCCTCTCCTCCTCGGCCCCCCTCAAGTCACAGCGAAAGCAGCACTTTTAGCAGCATTTTTAGCAGCGCTTTAAGCAGCACCTTTAGCAGCGCTGGCTTTGGACTACCTACTGAAGAGTTGCCCTCTCCTTCGAGACGCTCCTCGAATCAAGAGACCAGCAACGCTTTTAGCAGCTCTGCTAACCCTGACGAGGATTGGACCAGAATCTCAGATCTTGCCGAGCGCAGGAGAATACAAAACCGCATCGCTCAGCGCAACTACCGTATGTCTCTCTCACACTCTCTTCGAATTATGAATGCAATTTTCTCTCTCTTTTTCTTCCCCTTTCACTGACACTCATTTGCAGGCAAAAAGCTTCAACGTCGACTAGAGGATCTTGAACGCCGCGCTGGACCAGAACAGAATGAAGATGTCAACCAACCTTTGTCTGATAACCCTGGTATGGTGAACAACTGACTGTTTTCCATAACTTCCGCTAACATGTTATTGGCTCTGACCGTCTAGATTGGGATGTCACTTCAGATTACAGACTGGATACCAAGGAATGGCAACAACAGAAGCCCAATCCTGCAGACTGGAACCCGGAAGATGACCAGCTGCTGTTGGTAACCCGCATGCTAGGCCTCACTTGGAAAGAAATCGGCCAATACCTCCAATTCAAGACGCCTTACGCCTGCTTCATACGCCATGAGTGGCTACTGGCAGAAAGGGCGGTCGTCGACAGCTGGGATCCTCCCAAAATGCATAACCTAGCCAAGGAATATATGAACATGCATGAGGAGATTTGGAGCGGGTTAGCAGCTCGAATGGGGGAGGATTGGAGAGTTGTTGAAGAAAAGGTATGTACCATGATACTATTCTAATACCACAGCTCACGCTATTTAGTGTATGCCTAGCAGCTCTCAGAGCTCTGAGAATGCTAAAGCAGTTGATGGACGTGAAGGTGTGATAAAAGAGTATCTGAGCATGCGTAAGGAGATCTGGAGCGGCTTGGCAGCTCGAATCGAGGAAGAGTGGTACATTGTCGAAGAAAAGGTAGGCTTTCTTTATTTACAGCCCTTCCTCTTAGAAGATACATCTCCCTAGTGTATATCCATGCGTCTATACATTACCTTGTATTCTCGAGGTGAGGTATTCTTCATTACTGATACCATTTTCATGAAAATATAGTGTATGTCCAAGGGACTCAACCTCCTCAAAAGAACAGCCGAATTACTCGAGAAGCGCGAAAAGTTGAATCGGCTGAAAGTTCAAAGAGAACTCAGACAGCTACAGCAACCCTCCACTGACCACCCAATAGAGTCACTGCTATATCATGAACCCCCGCAGTATCCATCTAATCAAGGAATGTGGGAAGAAGACACCGCGGGGCCTTACATGAATGATGAACAACAGTCACAGGTCTTGCAGAACGACCTGATCTCAACTGCACGGAAGCAAAATCGTCCATATTGGAAGGAAATGTACGATTTAGCTGATAAGGGAAAACACGGAGAAAATGCCATTCCGTCTCGTGTGAATGACAAACAGCCATCGAAAGACTTGTGCGGCGGCCAAGCCTCAGGCACACCCACACCTATGAAGCCGCCAACCCGATCAAACCGCCTATCACACATGCGCTTATTTTCCTGGATAAGGAAAATAGCTAGACCTAGGCTTAAAACGGGCTATAGAAGAATAGAATGGACTTGCGTAAGTACGTTGGCCAGGTCGGCATAAAGAGAGCAGTGACTAATTGACATGCTAGGACTGTGGCGTGGACTTGTACGGTGACTTTCTCGAAACCAAGACGTCTGATCTGGATGACCTGAAATCGTCATTAGACACGTCTGCTGATGAGATCTCTACAAATAGCTCGAGTGATTCGGAGCAGTCTCAGACCAATCAGCATCACATGACCTCAAGATCATCAAGTTCAAGCAGGACAACTTTGTCAACTGGCAGCACTGACGCATCTAGTGTCGATACAATCCCGCCCAAGTTCCTCGCCCTATGTGTCAATACCGGTGGAATGTACAAGACACTAGCCGAATTAGACATGTCGCGTATAAACTCGGACGGAGAGGCCTTCTCGCAGATGAAGAAGGCCTATCTCCAATACCGGGGCGTACGTTCCCGCCTGCACTTCCTGGTCAAGCCAGTAACCGTCGAGTTTGTTCGCGTAAGTCTTGAAGTTTCGACTGTCTTTCTAAACGTGTTGATGGGGATATCACTTGATTTGAAGCATTTTAGCTAACACGAAGCTTACCAGTTCACTTTGTGGAACTTGCGACACGGCTACATCTCGGTATGTGATAGGCCCAACTCGATGCCACCCAACACCTGCGACTACGAATTCATCCCGCCGCCGATGCCCCCCGAAGTCTTTGTGCACTATCTCGAGCACGGCGACGGCGACCTTAGCCCGAACCGCTACACCTGGCTGCCACGACTCCCAAAAAGGCGAAACCACAAGGTCGTTGACTGTGGAGAAGCGACCGAGGGTTGGGGCATCCATGTTATTGAAGGCCCGAATCGTACGGCTGTATTTTGGATCGTTATGACCACTATCTCGATAAGTATCATAGCGAGTGTCTTGTGGAGCACTTTAAAGGGAGATATCCAGGGCGGTATGGGGCTCGGAGCTCTTATTGTTGCTTTGCCGCCTGCGATAATGGCTGCTTTTCTCTTTCGGTTGGGAGCAACTTAAGAGTAAAGCTACTAGATCCATCTCTAGTTACTGGATTTATCTTCAGCTACTCGACCTATCTCCAGCTACTAGATCTAGGTATCCCTAGCTACAGGTACTAAATCTATCTCGGGCTAGTTCATCTATTGCATCTATTACATCTCCTACAGTTACGACAGCCACTGCATCTACTGCCTCTGCTGCATCTGCATATCTACGACATCTACTACATTCATTAATGTAAGTAATCGTATCTTTTCTTCTAATCATAATAAACAAATAGTCCAAGCTCTTTCGTCTTTCATTGCATTATTCTCCCGAACAAAGATCTAATTCGTGATTTTATACTAGGTTCAGGAATCAGGGTTTTTTCTTTCTCCTCCAAATATAATTCCACGGTTTTAAAGTATCCTGAATTTACTGGACGGCTCGTCAAATGCTCCTGAATCTTCTTCCTTAAATCGCGAATTGGATCACTCCATATTTGTGCTCCCCAATGAATAGAATCTTGTTCCAGTAGATATTCCACGACAGCTATTCTCCGGTCAAGATGAGCTTGAGAATTGAACATGTCCATACATGTAGGATCACCGTAAATTGTTTCTTCAACAAGATGTAAAGAACCGCCGGAAATGAATTGAGATAAAAGGCTCGGATCTGAACATGCCACGGCTTTAATATATGGCAGAAGGGCAAATTGTGCGGCTGATACCAGAAAGTTCTTTTCATGTCCCTTATCCTTGGTCGATTCCAAAATCTCGCTAGCGAAGGTCAAGTACTTGATAAATTCTGGTTCGTTCTGTGGGATATCTCTGACATGACTAGCGTGCCGTAATATATCTGTTATCGAATCCACGTCCTCTTGCGCCTGCGTAAAATATCGTTGAAATGAGAACTGAAGGGTCTCTCCTTTCAGGATATACAAATGAGGATCAAAGTTTTCAATAGATTTTGAGCATATCAACCGCCACATGTTGTCCTTCACTGCCCAATCCCGGGCAGTGCGGTGAATAAAATCGACGAAAGCATATCTTCCACCTTCACTGATTTCCAAAATGCACTTGGTGCGAGCTGCAAGTTTTCTTCTCAGAGATCTTTGAGCTGCCATTATCTTCTTCTCTGTTTCTGGAAGAACGACCTTGTCCATTGCGGCAAACCTTGATTCTTCAATCAGCCACAGGGTCAACCACGGAAGTGGACCATGAAAAGCTCTCAGCACTTGTATCAGATAGGACGCATCGGGAAGGTTGTTTGGACGGATACCAGCCCAGATAGTATCATACAATGCTGAGATGTCCGGAGGGGTGTCTTCTAGGGCTCGTCGAGCCTCGGATAACGATTGTCCGTTTGAAAACCGGTCGGTTAGAAGTTGCACAACTATGGAGACCCATATGAAAACTCCGTTTGCTCTTTGTACTATGTCCGTGAGCAGCTGAGAAGCTTCCCTTGGGTTTATTTCGCTCTGTTCAACAAAGCCTTTATTCGTATTGAAATTTTCATTGACAAATGTTTTCATGTCGTTTTCGGTTAGCAGATGCATTTGAAGCATTGGACCCTCGTTGAACTCATCCGAAAATTCTTGCCAGGGTCGGCTAGCAGCACAAACTTTAAGTCCATTGGGGCATCGTTCTATCATATTTCGAATAAAATCGATGACCTCGAAGGGCGGTGTGTCGAATTCGTCAAGTCCGTCAATAAACAATGCCAGTTTGACAGTCTTTCCACATAAAGATAGTAATGCCTTAAATGATTCTTCTACCTCCCATGTATCCCACTTGGGAAGTCCAGAGATACCTCTCAGCACTTGACAAAATGCCCAACGTCTTGGTGTCAACACTCGAGCTAGATCAGGACATTGCTCCAATGCTTGGAATATGATGGTCCTTTTAAGACCCTCGATGGACTTTTGTAATGTATCTCCCGAAAGCCATGCGTAGTATTTAACGAGAAGGAGGTGTAATGATTCAAGAGATTGGGATAGCCGGTCCGTCAAGTACTTTTGAGAAACGATCAGTTTCATGATAGTTGATTTTCCAGAACCTGGTTTGCCTGTGATCCAGTAGACTTGTTTCGAATCGTCATCGAGCCACTTGGGGAAGCTCATCCACATAGGCATATCATCCTTCTCCGGAATTCCATCCCGAAATATCCAGGAATATGTGCTCTTGAAACGTTTTGGAATGGAATCCTCACGTGTTTGAATAGTGTTAAAACGAATCCCGGCGGCTATAGCGTGCCCGACCAAGGTGGTGTCGATCTTGGTTGAAGCCATTGAAATATCCAGCTTCCAATCATTTTTCCAAACAATCTTGATAATCTCACCCCGGATTGTATTCATCGCCCCGCCATCCTTCTTGAGATATTCAGTCATGTCCTTTGCCAGCTGTTTCATCGAAACAGGTCCATTTCCGGGCTGGATCAGTGGCAGAAGAGCATTTCTCAACCCGACTATCTCCTCATCTTCTATTATAGCGGTAGATGTGTCAGAATCTCGGCTATCTTTGAGGATTTCAACTTTAGCTGCTGTCTGCGCGTTCGATATTGCCGATGAATGAGATTCATTCACTGATATTTTTTCAGCGCCCACAAGCAACCTCATTAGCCTGTCCAGTTGGCTACTAAAGTGCGATTCCCATTTCTTAGTGCGTTTTGAGTCATCCCTGGTGTACGCTCGCCGGTTAGTTTTGCATTTAGATGAGGTTTGATGAAGATATATCGGTGTCCTAGACGAGAGCGGGCACCGAAATGTATATATCAAGTAGGAACAGAGGTGCATAGATGTATGAAGACGAAATGAACATACCACAGAGATAAAAGTATGAAATCCATTATTTCTCGCTTGAGAGGTCCCAATTTCCCTGTTATGCGCTCAATATCTTCTTTATTCTTTTGGAATTCCGCATTCTCTTCCTTCTTTCTCCTTTGACATTCTTTACAGTTGTCCTCTTTTGTCTGTCGACGTGACATTTGACCAACATGCACACGCTCATGTATCTCTGAGTTCGTTTCCCGGCTATTAGGTAAGTTCATCTGTCTTTCGATCCGCTCAAAATCGCTTGAAAGTTCGGTGCACTGTGAAGACAGCTTCAATAGCTGTACCTGGGTCGGTGTTGGGGGCTGAGAGACCTCTATGCTAGTAGAAACTTGTCGGAACCAGGAAATTTGATCGGATAATTCATCAAAAGTTTCCTTTAATTCTTTCTTTTCTTGCGCAAGCTTGTGCTCATTAAGCCCCTCCCGTTGTGCTTGCTTGTATGTTTCCCAGCCTTTTACGCAGAGCTTTCCGCCAAGTTCCAAGAATTGAAACACAGCAGCTGCTATTGCCAAGGCGCTCAAAGGATCCATCTTCGCGGATAAATATCTGCGTTCAATAGACTGAAGTATAGATACTTCGGTAGGGATATGACAGGTATCGGATATTCTAAGAAATCTTTTGGGGGAAAACGTTAACCGAGGATGAAAACAAAGATTGCTGGTGTTAAATTGAGTATTGGTAGCCTGGTTTTATGTACAATATCAGGCAGCCTCGTTGGGCACTCACGCATTATCAGCCACCCAGTTATATCAAATTGATATCAAGCGAAGTACCAGCTGACTAAACAACTCTCTTTTCACCGAAATTATCTGGAGTTGCATGCAACCATGTGAGTAGCCCTTCCTATGCTATTCTATGAGCACCCTACAACTTGCGAAAGTCATCGCTGTGAAAACAATGCTCAGGAGACTATGGGTAGTAGCCAAATACTATCATGTGACGGCCTTTTCAATTTCCCGCAAGTGCTTAGCTTGAATTCCCATTGAAGCCTCTTTTTTTCTCCAGGGCACCTTTTGCGAAGGAGCGTCGTGACGAGGTACAGGCTTTCAAGGAATCTGAGGGACCATTAACATGACGTGACGATATGATGGACGAAGCAAGAATTGCTTCATAATCTGCCGAAACGATGTTGAAGCCCCGGAATATTACGAATTATAAACTCGGGTAGAAATTTCTGATGATAGATCTAGCACCAATACTCTGTCGTATGTTATTTCGATACATGCAGACCGGCTATCTGATGCTAGAGATCCATGTCTACCTAAGTGCTTGAAATGCTGGATCGGTAACAGTTCCACAACGAGTGATTCAGCAAAAATATAAGGTAACCTTTATTAACAACCTGGAATGTTTTCACTATCATTTGCAAGTACCTACCTATTTTATAAAACTATAAGCATTTAACATTGCTATTGATGAAGTATAAGGTACCTTGATAAAGAGGTAAAGTCAACGTCATTAGTGGAGTACTTTGGACATGTGCCTGTAGGCAGCTACGCAGCGCCACTGAAGCTTATCAGTGCGATAAGAACCTTGAATCTTTGCCTCTTAACATCGGCTTGTCCCATGTCAGTCATCTTCAAAACAAAAACATTCCTTCACATTATATCGAATCTGCTTCCCGATCAACTGAACCGAGCCATAGCCCTTCTCTGATGCCAGATTCACCATGAAGCTCGTGTCGCGACACATCCCCAAAGAGTTTGAGGACGAGCAGGTCTCGCTCCTACCAGAGGATCCAGAGGACATGGTCAGTCGCATCGTCATCGCCCGCCCCGCCGCTTCATTTGCGATTGAAGCTATCACGACATGAACAGCAGCAGCTAACAGCGCATCTACCCGCAGTGGCACGCATACAACCTGATAGTCCCCGGCGACCTCGTCCATGCGCACGCCGTGCGAAAAGTCGTCAACATCAACCCGGGCACCGGCGTCCCAGCAGCCGAGCGAGTCCACACGAATCTCGCCATCCGAGTCAAATCGACTTTTTTCGATCCCGCCATCTCCTCCCTCCGCGTCTCTGGCGTTGTCGCCGCCGAAAACGACCATGTGGCCATGGGCGCCCATCACACCCTCGATATCGAGATAAATAGATCATTTACCGTGGTCAAACCAGACGGCTGGGATAGCGTCGCAAAGGCCACTCTGGCGCAAGCTCTGTCAGACGACAAAAACGGCGCCATGGCTGCGGTGGTGATGCAGGAAGGCCTCGCCAACATCTGCCTCATTACACAGTTCCGAACCGTCCTCAAGACTCGCGTAGAGAGCGTAGTGCCCAAGAAGCGCGATACAGCCTCGGATCAGGACGCAGGAATGCGACGATTCTTTGATAAGACCTTGTCGTCATTACTCAGAGCAGTCGACTTTTCCGAATCAAGACCTCTACTATTGGCGAGTCCAGGCTTTGTTGCGACAGATTTTAAGGAGTACATTGCGAAACAGGGCCGCGACAAGTCAGACAAGGTTCTCACAGCCGTGGCGAGGCAGGCGACAATAATACACGCCAACTCGGGACATGTGCACAGCTTGAACGAGGTGCTCAAGAGCCCAGAGGTTCTGGCTAAGATGAAGGATATGAATTACGCAAAGGAGGTGCAGTACATGGACAACTTCTTTGACCTGCTCAAGCTCGACGATGGGCGCGCATGGTACGGCAGCAGGGCTGTGGAGAAGGCCATTGCTGATGGCGCAGTCGGGCCTGGAGGAGGAGTGCTATTAATCAACAACTCCCTCTTTCGAAGTCAAGACCTGGCGATACGGAAAAAGTACGTTGCGCTGGTGGATAAGGTTAAGCTGGACGGTGGCGAGGCACGGATATTAAGTAGCGATCACGAAAGCGGACAGCGCCTCAAGATGCTAGGAGATATTGCGGCCATTTTGAACTATCCCATGCACGACCTTGACGATGACGAGGAGGAGCAGGCAGCAGAACCGACGCCTGATAGACGGAATTACGAGGATGAAATAGACATGTTAGATAGCGTTATTTAGATGAGATTGGATAAATACAAGTGTAAAAAGAGAAACAAGAGAGAGTTTTGTTATGATGTGAGCCTTTTTGCCGATGATGACTGAGCTCTGAGTCAACAGTCTCCTCCATTTTCCGGATATAGACAGATAGATGGCCCTCCCAGTGCCACCTGTTCATGCATGGAATCACTGCATGGAATCATCGCAGTCGGCAGGCAAGTTTGGCCGTTCTTCCGCCTCGGCGTTAATGTCAACGATTAATCATGCATTCACCCAAAAGGGGAGAAAAGATGCCACAAACTCCGGCGTTGTGTGCAGCACTGTGGGACTCTGAAGATGTGGGAACTAATGAGTTGCCCCTCATCGATTCGGTGACCCCTCAATAGCGTGGTTGACATCATGCAATGGAAATTGTTTATAAGCACTCTTGTTGTTCTCATTTGAGTCTTTTTCTCATCTTGTAAACTTGCAAACTTGTTTCAAGACAAATTCATTTTCAAAATCGACAGAATGGCTCAGAAACTCACGTTGCAGTCGGTTGTCAAGCTCAACTCGGGCTATACCATTCCCCTCCTGGGTTTTGGAGTAAGTCTTACTGATACGAGACATGGCGTGTCCTTTTTAAACAGGTTGCCGTAAACTTGCCGATATGGTGCTTACAAGTGCGCTTTTAGGTCTACCAAACGTATGTCACTTGTCGATATAGTGCATTTTGTAATGAGTGAATCGTATTGACATCTTTTTGCAGCGCCGCGGGTGTTGCTACCGAAGTCTGCAAGGAGGCTTTGAGAATAGGATACAGACACGTACGTGCACCCTTTCCAACGCAGAACTGAAATCTTTCACCTTTTCGATGCTCATCCGTGAAATAGATTGACTCTGCTTCCGGATACTACAACCAGGGCCCTTCCGCCGCAGGCATTCCCGCCTCCGGCGTCCCCCGCGAAGAAGTCTTCTTCACCACCAAAGTCCCCGTGCGCGAGAAGCCCCTCGGATACCAGAACACTCTTGATCTGGTCGACATTGCCCTCCAGGAGACTAAGCTGGGCTACCTGGACCTCGTCCTCATCCACTCTCCCTACGGCGGTGTTGAGAACCGAAAGGGCGCTTGGAAGGCTCTCGTCGAGTCCGTTGAGGCTGGCAAGGTTCGCTCCATTGGTATTTCCAACTATGGCGTGCACCACTTGAACGAGTTGGAGGAGTACATCAAGGAACTCGAGTCTGAGCGAGGCGGCGCCGGTAAGGGTGGTGTTATTTCCGTCGGTCAGTGGGAGATTCACCCCTGGCTGCCTAGAGACGACATTGTGCAGTGGTGCCACAAGAGAAACATTGCTGTTCAGGCGTACTGCCCGATTGTCCGCGGTGAGCGGTTTGGCGATCCCAAGGTTAGTGCCGTGGGTAAGAAGTATGGCAAGACGGAGGCGCAGGTTTTGCTGCGATGGAGCTTGCAGAAGGGGCTTGTTCCTCTGATTAAGAGTGTTACGCCGAGCCGTATTGCGGAGAATGCGGATCTGTATGACTTTGAGTTGACGGAGGAGGAGGTTAAGGATTTGACGACGACGGAGTATAGCCCTTGTGCTTGGGATCCTACTGTTGAGCCTTTGGACAGGTAAAGCAAAACTGCGCGTAAAAATGACTTTATCTACTTGATTCAGGCACATGCAAAATGAGTGTTCTCAGAAGAAATAAGTGTCGTGATTTATGAAGTGAACTTTGTACAGAACTAGGCATTTTGTCTCTTCTCTCTTGACCGTTTTCGGAGATAAATTTTGCATAAAATTGATGTAGTTGCTATATACATTCTTGGAGCCTTTGCGTTCTATTTCAGCCAATAAATATACGGATGAGTATTCACCGATGCAGAAAACGCTGCACATAGTGCCGTAGAGAACCGCTTAGAGTATTCAATGCTCTTGTTGCCGCTCCAGCATCTTTATCCGTGGTTAGTCGGTTGCTATCCACCCTCGCGATCCCTGTTACAAGGTATATGTCTCTAGATTGTTCCTCTGATACAGGGACAGGTTCCCATTTCAATAGAGTCTGTCTATCACGAGTCCCTATGTAGCCTTCAGTTCGCGTCGATCTGGAGACCATGTATCACGAGTCCGTACCCAAATCTACCCAACTACAAATATTTGCAGATACATGTCTATACTCTAGTGAGATCATCTTTACAGCAACGTGAAATGCTACCTAGGACTTTGCGTTAGGTTACATGTACCTAGATAGATACATGTAGGGAGAATTCGGTGGCTGCGGGTTGGGTCTGCAGCCTTGTGCATTTGGCACACCGCTATAATACAGTATTAACTTAGAAGAATCCTTTAACCACTTTGCCAAATATTTTAACCATCTGTACAACAAGAAGATCTGGCAAAGACATCAATGATATCGTCGTTTTCAGGCTTTATTTCAACGTAGGCCCCCAGAGGCCGTTCATCTCAGCCGTATCACAGTAGCAATCAGTTCTACAGTCGCCACCAGTTTTGCAGCAACGGTCAGTTCTGAAGATGCAACCACTACCAACGGCCATGACCGCTTCTACATGACAACTATATTTAGTAACATGCAAGTAGTAGTCCAGGTACATTGGTGGTAGAGATTTAACAGCCCAGGGATATTCTATGCTGTAGAATACTGTGGAAACAGGGTTCGACTATCGCTACCCTTTGGGTTTACTTTGAGCTTAAACACGTATCCTTTGTCAGTAATAAGTGATAGTTCTATAGTATCTTCGGCATTTCTGCTTGATTACACATAAATCTGTGTCCACATGATTTGCAAATTTTGAAGCAATTTTTTCAGACAAGATTAGTTTGAAGCGTGCTCCAGTGTAAATCTTATGGGAAGCCGGGATACTGTTTGCCTTTCATTTCTCCCCACTTCGATATGATATAATTCCTACCATGTTGATATCCTCGCTGTATTACAGTAGCAATTTTGTCCATGTTGAATGTGATAAGCAAAGTAACCAAAGAAACAACGGTCGCTGTCAAAATGAATGGCGTCCGTGTACTATTATCCGTGATATTTGGGATTGCCCAAAGTGCCTTGCGGTAGAGTATTAATATAAACATACAGATCCGTTCTAGCATATGGAGAGAAATAGATGACTTACGGCGCAGAACCCCAATGGGAGGTAGAAAATACTCACGTATGTAAGGAGCATTACATTCTGCCCAAGTTTAGTTGAGATTCTTGTCTCATGGATTGTAATCCACGCAAACTCCTGTCCGAGATAAGTATTAATTTTTCACTACCTAGGTAAGAAGATATCGCTCACTTACAATCTGAAGGAGATCTCTGACTGTTTGATCCAAATCTTCAATCTTTTTGTTAATTCCAATTTCAATATCCTCCTTTAACAGTTTTTGTAAGGTTTTTGGGACTTCGTGTTCATTATAATGCGTACAATAATTGTTTATAAACTTCCCTGCTTCAGAGGCGTGGTCTGCTAGAATGGTGCGTAGCTCCGCCAATCTTTGCGCATCATTAGCCAGGCAGTCCGTGATGGTGGAACCTTTTCCCTTCGATTTCAATTGCTCGAGACGCTAAATACTTTCGTCAGCGCATTTAAAAATAGATGATATAATATGACGTGTGAAATATTCAGTGCATACCTTATCAGACAAATACTCCTCAAACCTATCGCACAGCTCCAACCACTGGGTTTTGATATGAGTAAGAAATTGTTCAAATAAATCCATGGCATTGTTCGGAATCCAGCCATATGGAAGGGAACTGAAATAAACTAGTGGAGTCCATGGGCGACCTGGGTTGGTAGGCTGTATAGCTCTCCACATTATTCTGCTTGCCTTAATATCATCGACATCGTCGATACTTGATGAGCGGTTATTTGAGTATCGATTACCAGATAACCGTAATGAGATAGAGATATCTAAGATATTATCTTTAATCCTTTCAGTGATCTTAAAATGTTTTGCTACCGGATGATGTTGTATAACTGTGATGGGCAACTTTGACCAAATTGCGCCATTCAAGTCATCCGATAACACACTTCACCAGTTAGTAATATGTTAAAAAGTAACATGGATGGGGGAGAGAAACGACTTACTACAGGCGGCTTTTAAATTCGGCGGAAGTCTGGGATAGTTCTTGATCATGTAGAAACGTGTTAGGGAAATCAATATATTGTTTCCCAGAAGGCGTCTCAGACAAAAGCATAATGTCTGCTCCTTGCTTCCCATATACTTCACGCCACTCTTTTGCTTTGACTCCTTTTATCGATGCTTTATTCTGAAGCAATAATTGAATAGCTCTATCGTCCTTTCTTTGCATGGCTAGCTGAAGTGGCGTCATGCTATAGTTATCTCTGGGGCTGGTTTCTGCTCCCCACATTATGAGAGATCTTGCAATATTCAGATAGCCCGATAGCACCGCCAGGTGTAAAGCAGTTCGGCCGTGGTGATTTCTCTGGTCAAGCTTGGGTTTAAAGGACAAGAGAAATTCTGTTGCATCTTGATTTCCTTCCTGTGTTAGAAGAAGCAACGTAACAGTGTCAACGGGCGTAAGCAGCTTTGCACATGTCGCATGGCCATTCTTCAGAGCCCACCAAAGCGGCGTCCTGGTATCGCTATCTTGCAAAATCGGGTCTGCTTTGTAGTATAGCAACACGTTTATCACTTCTTCATGCCCGTTCTCTGCACTCCGCGAGAGTGGTGTTCGGCCGCTACCATCCTTTGAGTTTGCATCAACATTGTATCGCAGTAGTACTTTTACCACTTCTGTCTTTCCATTCTCAGAGCCAAGTGAGAGTGGTGTTCGGCCATTATCGTCCTTTAAATTCGCAATTGCATTGTGTTGCAATAGCACTTCTGCTACTTCGCTAGCCCCATTCTCACAGCTATATGAGAGCGGTGTTCGGCCATTGCCGTCCTTTAAATTCGCATCAGCATTGTGTTGTAGTAGCGTTTCTACCACTCTGGTGTGCCCATTCTGAGAGCTAAGTGAGAGCGGTGTTCGGCCATTGCCATCCTTTGAGTTTGCATCGGTACCCTTATCATATAATAATATCTTCAATGCTTCTTCTTGGTCATTTTCCGCGCACCATGATAACGGAGTCCGACCAGGACAAGCAGCACATTCCTTGTCCAGTAAACCGTTCATAAGAGAACGATAACCTAGCTTTGCGGCCAGACACACCACTTTATTGCTGGGAACTCCAGCTGCGTCAAAGTCGAAGCCATCGCGTCTCAAGAACAAATCAATCAAATATATGTCATCCAAACTTACAGCTATTCCGAACGCTGTCTGTTCGTATTGGTCTCGGACGTTTAGATCGATTTGAGCTCCTTGCAGCAGCAACTCTAGCATTTCCGCATCGCCCTTGCCTGCAGCTAGATGTAATGCTGTGCGTCTGAGATTGTCTTGTGCGTTTATGTCAAGCATATCCATTGCAAGCAGGAGCGCAACCGTTTCGGAATGGCCCTTCTCTGTAGCTAAATGCAGCGCTGTTGTTCCGAATTTGTCTTGTATGTTTATACATGTGTCGCTCTCGTCTCTCGCAAGCAGTAATCTCGCAAGCAGTAATCTAATGATTTCTGTATGGTTCGTTTCTGCAGCTAGATGCAATGCTGTCCATTTATTTTCGTCCTGCGCGTTTATATCGATTTCGTCCATCCTAAGCAGCAACCTTGCTATCTTCGTATTCCCATCTGCTGTAGCTGCATGTAACGCCGTTCGGCCAGCGGGACCTTTGTAATTTATGTCTATATCATATGTGTCAAGCAGGACCTCAACCAGATTCACATGACCATTCAGTGCAGATAGATATAATGCGCTAGAGAAGGCTGCGCCCAGGTTTGAATGGAGGTGATATCTCTCATGCAGCCGGCTCAGAATAGATGTTTCCTTACCCTGCGCGGCAGATTCTATTGCTGCCGAAACATATTTTGCCACCTCGTTGATGTTTTCAAGTAGCAGGTTCAGAACATGCATATAACCATTAGATGCCGCTCCAGAAACTGCTCGCTCATAGGAATCCGGTTCCATGATGCCCTCATATGTAAATAGCAATCTTACTACCTCTATATCACCATTCTCTGCGGCGTGAGAAAGTGGTGTTTCGCCGTACTTGTTTTTTGCGTTGATATCAGCTCCTTTACAAATCAGCAGATGCGCTAATTCATGATGCCCCTTTTCAGTCGCTATAAACAGAAGCGTATTATCATTTTCGTCTCTATGAATATTAATATCTTCATCCTGTGCTAAATCCTCAAAAGTGTCGAGTCTTCCATGTTCTGCTGCTAGGAAGAGATCTTTTGTGCGGGTCATGATGGCTGTCGAGTTTTGAAGGGCCGGGGTATTAGGAGGTGACGAATAGGTAGTAAATGTTTAGAATAGTTGTTTATTCTAGAATATGAGGGAGGTATCTTCAGAAGTAATTTATCATCTACTCTGTAATGGCTAGTGAGATGATGCTGCTGCAGGTTGACTTTCTCGCCATCCATGCAAGCAAAGCAGCATTTATAGAGAGGTGATTTCGTAGCCGAATGATTCCTACATGTAAGAGTAATCAAACTCTGTTGAGGTCCTCTCTTTAAATCATCGATAAACTGCTGCCCAAACTCCCGGGTTGGGCAAAATTTGGGAAAATCCTGCCTTGAGCAGGGGGTTGCCCCGCTGCTGCCTACATGTACCTACATGCAATGGATGTTTCAATGTTTTCTTGCGGTTGTTTAAGGCGTATCCATTGCTTTAGAGAATTTGTGTGGTGTGGACATTCTTCTTGACAGTCTCTTGAGGATGTTTCCAAAGCAACGCAGCTATACAAGTGATTCATTGTAGCGAAAGGGTCATCCTGCGTGCGAAGAAAAGCATCGCATATAAGGTAAATGCATTCATGCTAGCCGTCCATAGATGTGTTGGTTGACTGCACAGAACTTGCATGGCGCCACATCAACTGCATACTCAGCCAAGGCTTTTTCGGTACACAATCCAATAAGGCTGAATACTGGTAAACATACGCATAGAAATAAATAAGGTATGCAGAGATTAGTACACCATCATATTCACATTTGCTCCGTACTAATGGGATGCAAGCATATGGATTTAGTGTCCAGGCATTGCTCGTATTGCCATCACGTGACAGCGTATCCGTCTCGCGTTTACAGTTAGTTGTCACGCCCGCTGTACTGTAGCATTTGCGAGTGAATCTTACCCCGCGACAACAACAAAACAAAACAACGCAAAACAGCGCCATCATGCAATGCTTGGAGACGCCCCCAAGAGATTCCGTTCATTGAGCCCGTCGCAATTGCCACGATGGTTCAGCGAACCTTCACCATAGTGCCGCCTGCAGGGCCGGCCGAGCGAACCCCTGTCAATAATCGCCCCATGACATCTAAACAAGTCCGCAAGGCCTACAAAGAAGCAAATCGTGTCCCGCGCGTATCCAGAGCAGAGCAGTTGAGACAGGAGAGAGCCGAGCAGGAGCGCATCCGGAAGGAGTTTGAGAAGGATAAAGCCGCATTGAAAGCAAAGACGCTCAGGGAGAAGAAGCGCGCAAAGGAGCAGGCGGAGAGGGAGGAGAAGAGGAAGAAGGGCCTGCCTTTGGTGAATGTCCGACCAAGCCAAGACACCATTGCTTGGTTTGTGAGGGGGAAGAGTTCAGGTACCAAGAGAGATTGCAGAGGTCAGAATGCTGCGATAACCCCGGTACTGCCTATAGTGGAAGAACCAGAAGAGGACGAAGGTGACCTTCCCAGCCCGAAGCGACTCTGCAGCCAAGAACAGCCAAAGGACGCAGGCGACGAGGAAAAAGACTACTTCGAAGAGGAGTTCGAGGAAGAAGAATTTGCGGAAGAAGACGTTGAGAAACCAGTAGAGAAAAGCGAAGAAATCCCGCCCGCGCCTGAAGGACCCGTTACCAAGGTTGATACTGCGCCAGAAAAGAATGAGCGCACTGCCGAGGAAGACTTCTTGGAGGATTTCGAAATCATGTCGGATGATGAGATGTCGAAGCTGTCCTTTAACCAAGTAGCTACGAAGTCTAGTGTCATCAACGCAGAGGATCACCTCCCGACATGCCCGGAGGCTACACCAGCGAATCAGGAAAAGGGCCACTCACACCATGAGACCACACTCCACAAACCAGAATCTCCCATCACAATCAAGAACCCTAAACCACTAGCTCTTCCAGAGTTTGACTTGATATCTGATGACGAGGATGATTTGGAACAGGAGATGCTGGCTCTGGACGTTGCCCTGATTTCCCAAAAGCAGCTTTCAAAACAGCCCGCGCTGGTGATTGTGTCTCAAGGATCCCAGAAACGGGTTCGCACTGCAACAGGCTACGAGATGGATCTCGGACTCGCTACCGGCCTCCTCAATAATATTTCTCAAGAGACACTCTCTAAAAGAGACGAGCAGGCGTGTCTTATGCCACCACCGCCGATACCCGCCCCACAGCGGTCACGCTCCCCCATATCGCCCGTCGCTGTGCAACCACAGGCGCCTCCTCTTAGCACCCAGCAGATTCTCTTTAACATGGATGATTTCTTCCCTACGTCTTCACAGCAGGCAGCAGAGTTGGAAGAAGAAGAAACTACATTCATCTCTCAATCCTTGAAATCGTGCTCGATACCTCGAGCTAAGGCTCCGAGCCCTGTCGCAGAGAAAGACTTACCACCCCCAGATACAGCGTCTTCATCACCCTCACCACCCAAGCCCTTTTTTACTGCGTCTGGGTCCAATGAGAGATTGGCTGTGGCCTTATTGCGTAGCCGACGAACAGCAGAGCAAGAGGAAGAACAGAGAAGGCGCGCCCTCCAATTAGAGGCCCTTGAGCTCGAAGAAGCCAAGAAGAGAGACTCTGAGCGTCGGGCTCGAGAGAAGAGACTGGCAGACAGCAAAACGAAAATGAATGCCGCCAATCACACCCCTTCGAAGACAGAGCCTCGTGAGAAAGGGCAACACCCTCGACAAACAAGGCCAGCCATTGCAACAACGCCGCAGTTTTCGACGAGAAGAGGGTTTACAACGAACCCCAACCGCACTCCTGCAAATACATCCGTACAGAGGACTCCTCTCGTCACGACACGAGCCAACGCGACTTTACCAACTACCAAGCCACTACCTACGGCTGAGACAAAGAGACCTTCACCTCTCGGTAATGCTCCTCGAAAGGAATCGCCCCCTACCACTGTTAAAGCCGCAAACAAACCGCTACCCCTGAAGGTTCAGATCACAAGACACGAGACGCTGAAAAAGGTGTCCAAAGAAAACACCACTTCTCCTGGAGTCCGCGAGGCTAAGAACCTAATGGATTCACAGGAGTCAGAATTTGGTGGAAGCTGGATGGACGAGCTGGCGACGGAGCTTTCCCTATAATGTATATATTGACAAGCGATACAGCTGCAAATACGGTTACGAGAGACGAGAGACGATATACCCCCTGAATAGACGGCGGACAGCAAGTACATGAACGGATATGGCGGACTGGGTTGATTTACTCGGGGTTTACGGCGAAAAGGGACTTGAAGCATACTGATTGATTGATATGGCATTGCATTGCGTGGTGGATTTGTGCTTCGTTCTTTTTTTCTTTCTGTAATTATTGCGATTAGCCTTTTATGTATTTGGTACGACTTAGTCTGTGCATTGATGGAGACTCGTGAAATACGGGCTGAATGCGATGAGATTTACTTTTCCGTTCACTTTCTATGCCAGCATACTTTACTCTTTACTTTATGTGCCAGTATACTTTTCTCTTTCATCACGAAGACATATCCTTCTCATCATCTTTTTAGCCAATCCTTGTATCATCATTACATTACATTCTACACTGTATCAATCGTTCAAATCCTCTAGAACTCCCAGAACACCACACATATTCATCACGACAGCCCTCATCTTAACACCAACCAAACAAGCAGATGATACAACATACCAAACATCTCATGCAATCCCACCCATCTCATCCCATCCCGCATCCAATACAATCCTTCATTCATCCTTCATTCACATTCAAATGCACAAGCCGCATTAGTCCCAAGCACTCCCCCAGCTAGTCCGCATCCCCCATCCCACGAAACTAGACCCGAATCATCCCTCCATCCTATCACGCGCCCATACTTTGTTTTGTTTTGTTTACATCCCAGACATCATGCATACACACATACTCGTACATGCGATAAGAAGACGCCCGTTATATATAGCAAAAGACTCCTTAGCAAGAGACCATGTGCAGTGATTATTTACCTAGAGTTTCCCAATGGGTATCTCCCTCCCTCTCTTACACTCCTCCTTATCCTTATATCAAAAGACCAACACCGCCTAGTTTAAAGAAGAAACCCAAAAAGAAAACACCAAGAAAAGAGAAAGAAAAAAAACCGTCTATGCGCATTCATTAAAAAGCAAAAGAAAAGGGAGAAGAAGAGAAAATTACTTCCTGCTAAGACGCCCCCTCACTTTGTTCCTGAGCGTACATTGTGTGTGTGTTGTGTTGTGTGTGGTTTTGCTCTCTCTACCAAAATCATGTGTTGTTTAACCCCCTTCAACGCCAACGAAAAAGAATTTGTGCAAAATGAAGAAGAAGACAAAAAAAAACAGGTTCCGTTCCCTAAACCCTTTCCTGAACCCTTTCCCCCACCCCTTCGCTTATGTACCTGAACCAGAACCTTTAAAACGCCGCCATTCTTTGTTCCCTGTGTTAACAAAAAAAAAAAGAAGTAGAAGAAAGCATTGTGATGCTTCTGTGTGTTGTGTTCTCGCTCATTGTTGGTGAATCCATTTACTCCGTTCCCCCTTCCGTGTTGTTGTGATGACCAAAACCGGGTTTCTAGATGGGACATGTGACCATATGAACAGAATGTCCTACATCTTGCGGGAGAACGCCATTTGCTTTTTTCTTCTTCAAAGGAATATGCCGACCCATTCAGTCTTGAGAGCCACTTTGGTTTCGCACCCATCCACTGCACAGCGGATGTCGTTGGGGGTTGTTTTGCCTCCTGGGAAGCCTACTCCGTCGGGAGCAGTCTTTGTCGGTTTTCTGTTTTCAAAGCACTCGGCACAATATACCTGTTTTATGGAACAAGCGATCCAGTTAGTGAGGTTCATGAAAACCTCAGGTGTTTAAACGACAACAACTTACGTGACCGCACTTCTTTAGCGCCCAGAAATGGTGCTCTCCAGGTGCCCTCTTCCTCTTCTTTGACGGCGTGGACGGTGTATCGGCAGGGTCATAGGCGAGTTCTTCGTTGCAGGCCGGACATACAACCACCATCTGCTCGGTCTTGTCGTCGGCTCGGGTATCGCGGGTAAATCCCGTCCTGGCGGGTGGCACGGGCTCCATTGGGGGTTTGGGCGTCGGTTCGCGGTTCGGAAACATGGTCTGCAGCTCAGGACCGAGATTGCCGAAGCTGCCACTCAGAAAGCCAGCCAGCGTTCTACCAAAGACTCTAAAATCGGATTCGAGCTGCTGGTGGTTAATTAAGTCGAGCGAAATGAGGCGGTCGCGGCCGTGGTGGCGGAGATGTTCGTGGGTGTGGTGATGATGGTGGTGGTGATGATGCCGCGGGTGGGCGCGAGTCCGCCAACTCTCGCGGTTTGGTCGCTGCAGCTCGTCCTCGGGCGAGTCTGCCGTCAGGTCGATGAAGCTCGGGGTGCCGACAAACGTGCTGTCGCTCCTCGAGAGCTGGGGCGGCGAGATGCGCTGTGAATTCGTCCTCCGCGGATGCCTCCCGGCGCTGTTGTGCGGCACCTGCTGCAGCATTACCTGAGGCCCGGCGGCCTGCGTCCTTCGTCGGTCCACGGGTGAATCTGGCTCCTCGGTGAGGTCGATGACGGCTGATCCCGACCCTGATCCTGTTGTAGCGGCGGGGGTTCTGTGACGGCGAGAGGAGGAGGCCTGATGCGAGGGCCGCAGCCGCAGTTGTGATGAGGCTGACGGACCGGCAGGCTGAGGCCGGCGAGACTGGCCAGCTGGTTGGTTCTGGTTCTGGAAGCTGAATTCTGGCCGCCGCGGGACGCCTCGCGGGTTCAGCAGGTTGTCAAAGATGCTGCGAGTCTCGGTGATCTCGACCTCGACCTCGGCCAGGTCGTCGTCGCTGGACCCCAGCACGTCGTCGCCGGCTCGCGACATTTTGGGTGCGATGTTTTGGGTGTTGGACAAGATAGATGGAGGGAGAGAGAGCGGAGGCGGCAGAGAGGAAACGCTGCAACGGAAAAATCGGCGACTGGTCGGTTCCTTTTTCCCTCCAGTTGTATTGTAGCGAATTGTATTGCGTGTGCGGAGGGAATTCACCGTTGCGTAAGGGTGGCGTTGTGTTGGCCGGATCAAAAATCCAAAGTCGGACGAGGTGCTGCCAAGGGCAAAGACTCGATATAGCGATGATGGCGCCTGTAGCCCAACAAGCTCAGATAACATAAACCAACCCCTCCTGGAACAGAGCGTTTTCAGCCTGTGGGGAAAAGCGCAACCTTTTGGGATTTTGTTTTTTATTTTATGTTTTTGGCAGCTTTTAGTTTTTAAATTAGAATCGGTCCGCCGTTCATGTGGCGATATCTCGAGTGAAAAGGGAGCCAATATTGTTTGCTTCTTCGCTTCTTCTAAGCGCCCGGTTTGCTGACAAGCGCCCTTGTTATTTTTACCCTTTCTTGTTTGTCGAGGCGAAAAAAGAGTCGGTTTATTGATCTAAAACAGTGCGTGGAAAATCACACGAGCCGGTGCCATGTTCGTTCGGATTACCTTCGGCACCTGACAAATGGAATGCGGGAGGGAGAAAAAATCGAAGAGAAGAGGCAACTTTCGGCGATATGAGATATGACGCACTGTTCACGCTGGACTCACTTTGCAGTGACGGCTGGGGCGAATCGCACTTTTATTCACCCGCAAGAGCTCCATGACTCGCGCCTTGATTGCTATTATGCAGTTTTCGTGTCTTTCTGAGGCCAAGCGCAATCTCAAGGGCTGGTTGCCTACCCGGCAATCTTCTAGTTTGGGTGTAATTTGGGTGTATCAAGTATAAAACAGACTTGCCTCCGTGTCCCCAGTTAGGCAGGCAGGCAACTCACAGGATTCGTAAGTAGTAAACAACAAGTCTTCACCTTGTCATTGCACGGAGAGAACAGGTCTGCAGCCCTTCTGCCTGATATCGTATTTTGCTCCTCTGCTAGTAGACTGGAGAGAACCCTCTCCTCAATGTACAGCCCTTGACACAATCTAAACCACCTCATGCAACAGATTTCCCAAAAGTCCCGGCGCATATTTAGTATTAAGAAGACGCAGAAAAAGAAACCGTAAAATTCAAAAGCATTGGCTTGAATCAGCAGACCCAAATCACTCTGCGCCAGTTGCCTAGTTCTTGACGCCCAACACGCTCACGACTCCCTCTCCGTTGAGAGAAACCAGCTTCTGTCCCAACTCGCCCCATCTGACAGCAACCGCCGGGACGGAATTCCGCAGAGGCTCGCTCCACTTCTTGCTCGACTTTGTGTACTGCTGCACTGTAATGCCCGTGGCTCCTCCAGTGGCGAGGAACTGGCCAGAGTAGTCCCAGGCCAGTGACTGAACTGAGCCTCCGGTCTCGAGCACCTTGGAAACAGCGGCGTCGCCTTCTTTGCGGAGGTCGAAGATGGTCACGCTGGTCTGTCCCTTGGCCGTGGCCGCCAGCATGAATCCGTTCTCGGAGAAGACAAGGGCCTGAATCGGGGCGCCTAGCTTGAAAACGACGGCCTGGTCGAGCGTCTTGGTCATGTACAGCTTAATGTCACCAGTGACTGTGCCGGCGGCAAACAAGTGTCCGTCGGGGTGGAATGCGCATGTTGTCAAAGCTGTCGAGTCTCGTTAGTCAGTAATGTTCACAGGGCAGCCAACAGTTGACGGATTCCAAACTTACCAGAATCGGCGTATGCCCGGCTGACTCGCTTCATCGTCTCCAGGTGGTAAAATACAATGCTCTTGTCGGCGCCCACAGAGGCGAGCAAGTCGCCAGAAGGATGAAGACTCAAGCCGCTAGCAGCTCCCGCGTGCTCGGAAAATGTGCCAACCTCGTTGCCCGCCTCGTAAACCTTGATGTTGCCCTGGCTGGTCGCAAAGAAGACCTTTGACCCAGCCCAGAGGGTATCCGTCACGGGCTCGTTGACGGGTACAGTCCTTTCCACGTTGTCAGCCTCCACAGAGTAGATGGCTGCCTCCCCGTCCAATCCTGCCGCTACGGCATAGTTGCCCTCCAGATCGAGAGAGGTAGCCTTTAGAACAGACAGGTCATTTGTTGTCGTAGTTTCGAAAGATGACACTTCTTCGCTAGAGACCCATCCCTCGGGGACAGAGCGCTTCTTGCGCCCCTTGGACAAGCTAAAGAATGGGTTAGCACATGGCGAGACTGCAAGAAAAGGCAAGGGGATGCTGACCTCTGATGTATCTGGTCCACCTGGGCCGCCAAATCTTCCGGCAGCGCTTCGACGCTATCCACAACCATGCCCTCTCCATTGGCAGCACCGTCTGTCACGGTGACCTTGCTCAGCGAGTCTCTGGCCTCATCCCTCTCTCTTGTCAGTCGGGCAATGACGCGAACGGCGGCATCATGCTGGTATAGCGCCGTCGCAAGCTCCTCTCTCGTCCGTGCCAGCTGCTCCCTCAGGTTGTATGTTTCTAGCGCCAGGTTATCCCACTCGTTTTGGAATGTGGCGAGGAGCGCAGGGATCGAAGTCAGAGTAGGGGGGCGAGGGCGTGGGATGCGAGAGGAAGTGATAGGCAGCAAGTCATCGACAGTGATGGCCTCGCCGTTGGGTTCTGAGCCATGTTCGTTGATGTACTGTTCTATCAGCCGCTTCTCGTAGACGATTCCTAGACGCAGCCAAAGTCAGTCAACTCGACTCAACCCAACCCTGTGCCACATGCGGTGTTCTGCATCTATTACTTACCCGACTTCTTGGACGCGACAGGCTCTTGAGGAGCTTCTCCGGAGACTAGTAGAGCTGCGTTAGCGAGATGCACAGCAAGGGGAGAGGCCTAGAATGTCCCATGTAAAGAATCCGGGGGCTTCACTTACTTCCGCAAAGCATGGTGACTGATTTTGAATCTCCTCTCGGCTTCCAATGGCAAGTTGCAGAAACCCAAAATCCTCATTCGCCGAAACGAGAAACGGAAACGAGGCTGCAGCTGCGTTAGGCGCGCGACCAGCATCCCGATCGAGATTTTCCGCTCCAGACGCACAGACCACGCACGTCACGAGCTGATAAGTGCAGTGATAAGCCTGCTCGTCAACTACCAACTCGGTATCGCTGCGTTTGTCGCTCCACTGGAATTGCGGGGAGTTAGGGGATGAGCTCGTCGTCTGACTTGAGCCAGGCGGTTGGTTTCTTGTCCTGTAACCCTTTTCTGAAGGCATCGCGAGTCGTTGATCTTTTCTGCGCTGGATTCTGCCATCTCTTGCGCGTGTCACGACCAGCCTAGTTCGCCTCTTCTCTCTCCCTCTCTTACAATCGATCGCTTCCTCCAACGCGGCCATCTTCTTTCTCTACCATCTGTCTGTCTATGACTCTATACCCATAATTCATTCCCCTTCATAACAACCGCGAATCTCTTCTCTTTCTCTGGACCCGGAACTACACACACATATACGCACACCATCATGCCACTGGAGCGTCTCCCTCCCATTGCTCTCCTCCACTCGTATTCGGACCTGGCCCAGACCGAGGTGCTCGACCTGCTGTTTGAGCCCAGTCCCGCCATCCACGCCACTCTCCTGCCAGTAATACGGACGGCCGTCTACAGCTCATACCCCGACTTGATAGACGTGTGCCAGATCAGGCTCCTCTCGCTCGCCGCAAAGTCCGCCGAGACGGAGCCGCATCCCGTGCTCCTGTCTGTTCTGGGATCTCACCCGCGCCTGGGAGAAAAGAACATTGAGTCGGCGCAGTCTGTGGCCGAACAGGCGAACCTTCAAGGGGAATCCGAGGAACTTGCCGCGCTGAACAAAGAGTACGAAGAGGCGTTCCCGGGGCTCAGATATGTCGTCTTTGTCAACGGTCGAGGTCGGCCAGAGATTATGCAGGACATGAGGGCGCGGATCGCACAAAGCAACTATTTCCAAGAGGTCGACGCTGCATTACAGGTACGGACCGGTGCTTGAGTCAACTAGCCAAAACTTCACGATGAAGCTAATTCTTGCGGATAAAAAAGGCCATGTGCGACATTGCAAAGAGCAGGGCTTCCAAGCTCCCTGAAGACACTAACCGCAAGCAGTCCAACGGCAACTGATTCGATATCGACGATTTATTACATTCATTTGGTGGGATTCTGATTATAATCAACTTCCTTAGCTTACACAAAATCGGGGGGTCGCAAAGACAGAAAACTCCCCCGGCCGCCATTCGCCCATAGCCTTAACTTTCATCCAACAAAAACGCCTCCCCTCCAAGCCCAGCCTTGGCTACAATGCGCCAGCCATGCCAATAAATATACAGTAATTTTCCAGCCCTACAAGTGATTTCCGGACTTCCATATGTTGTTCTGAGTTTCCAGCAGTCTCTCTAAACAATGTGAATAACAAATGAGATGTGAAACAAAAGAAATGTCACCCTATCCTCCAAGAAATGCCGTCCAGCTCGTCTATGTACTCTTCATATGTATGCTCCTCCGAGGGCGATTGGGGGCTAGGCGAAGTCGCCTTGGCCGCAAAGATGGCGTCGAAGTCACAATAGACGTCGGAGTCATCGTCGTCCAGGTCCTCTGGGTGGAGGAAGGCAAAGCTGTCTTCCTCAGCATCGTCGTACATCCACGCAAGAGGCGGCCTCGGCTCCGGAGATGTCGTCGAGTCGATGCGAGCCGAGGTGCGGTCATTGGTGGCATCGACATCTGCAGAGGGAAGCGGCAGAGCTATGGGCTTTGATAAACGACAGGCCGCCGGGGCTTTACCCAGCGTTTCTGCAGACTGGATGCCGGTTTCGTCTCTGAGTTCCCGTGATGCTGGAGCTGCTCCCTTGCTTGGCTCAGGAACGCTGGGTCTTGCCTCGGGAGTTGATTTCACTTCTTGTGATTGCCATGGTGCCTTTGTGAATGTATCTGTGCTCGGCCTCACCGTGCTGTCTTCACTCTCCTTTGTCGAGCCCTGATATCTCACAACACCGAGCCTCTTCCGCATCCGGTTCATGATGGAATATCTCAGATAGGCCGTAGCCCGCAGATATGCAGCCCGCCTGCTGGAATCCAGCATCACGGCCATCTTTACAAAACGCCGGTCACCAACCTGCCTGCCCTCTCTATTCAAGATGTGCGTGGCAGGCTGGGAGAATGGCTGCGAGAGCCTGCTAGTAATGAGGTGAGTCCGAAGGCGGCGCTTCTTGCGGCCGACATTCGCTGTATTGGGACCCTCGACGTCGGATCCAAGACGACAGCGTTTAACTCCCCTGCAGACCCATTGTGCATCCAGTGAGAACTCAAACGCCGTCTTGTTGCTGTGATCCAGTATCGTAAACTGCACGAGGCTCTCCGGAAGAGGGTACTCTCGCGGGGGGGCGGTGGGCTTCCGCGTGCCCTTGAGACGATGCCGATGGGGCGCCTCGAGCAAGAAATCCGAGCTCTTACGTTTGGACAGTGATTTGTTCAGTCTTGACCTCGTCAAGGAGTGTAGGCCGGACACGCCAATGGCGCCGGCGTCCAGAGGATCATGACATCTTAGCGTTTGCACCGGCTCAAGTACGCTTTGCATGCTTTCAGACTCGGTGATGCCAGCAGGTTATAAAGATGGCCACGCCGTTATCGTTATCGATCCAGACTTGTTTAACTGCAGGCTGAACGTGTTCCCTGCAGAAGCGATATGAAGCTCAAGGAGCACATGGAGTGAGTGAAATGGCTCTTTGGCTTCTTTTCACCCTTTCTCCCCTGCCCTGGTGTCACGAACGAGGCAGCCAGCAACGACAAGCTATAGACGGAACTCTGTGTGTGAGGCCAGAAGCAGGCAAGAAGGCGCTTCTGTCTAGGCGGGAATCTGGTGGAAACGAGTCACAAGGTGAAGTTTGTGTGAAAGGCGACGAAGATGCTGGGAACAAGAGTCGAGACGCAACATAAAGCGGGGAGTTGGGACATTTCAAGATGGGGCTCGGGACTGGTCGACCGAAGCCTCAAAAACGAGCTAAAATACTCGTCCGTTTTCTCGAAAAAAGCCCCAGTGCCCCCTTCACACGACTCTCTTTCACACCACACACACACTACACACGCCCCCAGAAATGGGAAAAAGGGCTAGCATCGCATCCAATCCAGCGGTTCCGAAGGCGCGGGTTCGCCCTTCTCCGCTCCCTCCAACTCCGACTTTCAGGACCATCGGCGCGTGGAATGATGGGGATGGGGGATTAAATTGAACTGAACCTTGACCAACACATCAAGGGGGTGTGAGTGTGAGTGAGTGTGTGTGTGTGTGGCATCGCAGCGGATTTCCACTTCTGGCCCGTCCATGGTCCGGGGAAGCACGGGCGGCTTGCAGGGGCGCGATCTGCAATAGTTGGGTGTGCGGATTATCCGAATGGGACGAGCAGAGCGAGAGAGGCAGACAGAGAGAGAGCAAGCATCGACATGGTGCGAATGAATCCCTTGCCTTGCCTTGTCCTTGAGTCTCGCCTCTTCTTGCTCTCTCTCTCTCTCCTTCTCACCCTTACATAGCACCTGTATTACATGGTCATACATGGTGCCTATTTTCATTTCATTTCATTTTTTGTGTCACACGTAGCGTTGCACTCGATGGGCCGCTTTGAGACAGCACAGCCGGTTAACCCCAGGTTCGGCCACTGCAGGACGACATCATGGCGTACTTCCCGTCCTTGCAGCGAACGGGAGTTATTGGTTCTAGGGCAGGGATGGGCGAGCAAGGGTTATGCGGTCGAGAGCAGCGCACGCCCCCCGGTCAGCCCATTGCTTTTTCCAATACCGAGCGTGCAGCTTTTCTTGTGCCTTGTAAGAAAGGCTATTCACGGGAGTAACACATCTACTGCGGCAGCACTCTCTCATTCTCTCGTACGAGGACATGCTTGTGTGTGTGCCTCACGATGAGACATGTGGCCTTTGTACACGCCTTGGCTGCATGTCCTTTCCTGCAAGCCTCAACTGTTAAAAGCGATATATTTAGCCCAGACCAGGCTCCACGACTCGCGCTCACGGGATCCACGGGGCCATGAGTGAATGGACTGACTGACTGACTGACAGCAGAAGATGACGGGCATCTCGCAATGGGAATTTGGGTGCAGGCGGGAAACACGAAGCGGCTAGAAAAGGGTCGGGAAGGGTCCATCCAGCCCGGCGACCAAATACGATTAAGACCCCTGGCCCCCTGGCCTGGTCTGGTGCTGTTGAGCTGAAGACGGGACTGGACTGGATCAATTAGTTCTTGTGCTAGCACGAACAATGCTGGTTGATTTGCTTGCTCATCAACACCTTAATTCGTCCAAGGGGTTACATCTGCCAACTCAATTCCGTCGTCGCTGAGACGGAGACGAGCATCTAAGTACCGCCTAATTTTCCACGCTTCCCCCAGGTTCCCAGAACACCAGAAACTCCCCCCATCACCACGACTCTCCCCAAATCCTTCCTACAGTATGTACTCCGGACATCTAGCTGTCGTGAAACCATCATCTCGTCGAATCGGATCGCTGCCCTAGACCCCGATCCCCGTGATAGGCTACAAGGGACCTGGCAATATGCTATGCCATGCACTCATGCAACTCGCAATTAACCAGCGCAAACCCGTCTGGTCCAAGCCTTGAGACACTCACACACTAACACACACACACAACAAGGCGAGCTTTGCCATTGTGATTTGCTGCCAGGACGGGGGACAAAAGCACAGACAGATTGAGCATCATGCAAATCTGCGTCATCGAACGACATTTTGGGTGAGCCAGAGATGGTCACGTTGATCAAAGACCCTCCCAAAGACCCCCTGGTTAGTCTGTCGTGATGATTGCCACACCACTGCATTCGCTGGCCTAGCTGAGGTGTGGTAACAAATCACTTTTTTCTCGTCTGCAGCTATTGTTTCTTTTTTTTGCTGGCTGAGGCGGTCGAATCGGTCTTTGTCCGCCCGTTTCTGGGGCCCTTCTTCCCCCAACTTCCATTATAGTCTTCTTGTGCATGGTGGCGTGAGTTTGGCATTGTGTGTCCTTTTTTACTCTTGCTGCATGCTTTGCTGCCCTCCCTTTTTTCCCCTCCCAAACTCTTTTCGATCCCGCTCTTGTCTGTGTGTCTCGGATTCTTTTTTAAATCCCCTTATTTTGCCCGTCTTTTGGGATCTCGATTTGCTGCCAACCACCCCCGACATGAATTAACCCACGAACCAAGACGGACAGGCGGGACGGAAGTCGCCGTCCCATCAGCAATTTGGTCGTGTCACGGAATGACAAGTAAATAGTGCTACGGACTACTTGGAACTAGCACCCGCAGCTCTTTGCATTTGCATTCTCGACTCCTATCCTTTCGACTAATAAGCGTCCTTGCCCGTCTTTCCCAGCATCCAGCATCAGCATCACGTCCAATAGTCGTTGCCGCCACTCAACTGCTGTGTTACCTGAAACTCCTCTCTTCGGCCAACTCAGTACTGCATAAACTCTCACCCCCAGGCCAGGCTTTTCCCCCAAAAGCCAAGCGCCGCAAGAAAAAGGAAACACTGCGAAGCTATTTGGTTGCCTTTTTTCTCCAACTTTGGACCATGTGGCCACCCATCTTACAGCCCAACTGCCAGGATCGCGGGGTTGCTCGCTGCCTGAATCGTGGCCGAATGATGGTACGACGTTGTGCTGGGGAAATCAGTATGATGGAGGGCGACGATTGATCAGCAAAAACAGATCGTAAAAAGAGAAGACCGATTCGAACAAGGCCTAAAAGTTGCCTTTTTTGTTTCCTCCCGCTATACCCGGTCATGGGTGGTTGGCTCATTTGGCCAGCAACCCATCGCTCCCATTCGTTCTTCTTCCCGACCCAAGCCGCCAGCCAATATTTGCGCCGCACGTAACGGTTTCGGGATACCTACTCTGTACTAAAGCGACGTTTTCTTCCTGCCGTACACCACGAGCGCATATGACGAGTCAGGCTGTCAGACAAGCAAGCAGCTGTTTTTGCCCGTAGGCCCTTCTGGCCCTACCCCCATTCCCGCCTCTGGTGATGACTACAGTACGCTCGTGCTTCTAGCTTAGGCGGGACGCGTCCGCACACCAAAGATGTCATTGCGCCATCCGCCTCTCTCATACTCGTAGATCTTCTGGCTGGCGTCTTGAGCCTCACGCTCCCAAAGCTGGACTAGACTTCCCGGAGCATAGCGGCCACGGAAGATTTCCGGACGGACGCCAATGCGGGCCTCGATGTCTGGATGCGGCGTGGGGACGAGTCGAGCGGCAACAGCTCTGATGAAGGTCCAGAGGTCTTCGGGGCTAGCGATACGGGTTGCCCGCAGTCGCTCGCGAGCAAAGAGCAGTTCTCGGTTGAGAGTGTGAAGGCCGTCTTCGATTGCAGACGCAATGCTCTTCTCTATTGCCCTCTTCACGATGGGTCGGATCAACGGCTTGAGGAGCCATGCGAACCATGAAAACTTGGATTGGCGCAGAGTGTAGTTGAGATGGTGGATGTGGACTCTTGCTCTACGGAGAGAGACAATCTTTTCAAGACGATCTCGTCCGATTTCAATGTCCAGCGACAGGTCAATGCCACGCTCGTCCAGGTGGATGCTGGCAAGGCCCTCGTCCATGAATCTCAATATGCCCGAATGCAGGTGCACCCAATATCCCAGCTCCTCAGCTGCTATGGAAAGCCCCGAGATTTTAATCGTGGCTAAAGATGTGACGGTGGACAGGATTTGGAAGCGAGCTTTGCGGATGTCGACGTCATTCCGGGTCGAGATTTGTAACCTGTAGGGCAGAAACGAAGTATTGTTAATTGTTCGACCAGGTTCCAGGACTAGGTTTTCGAGAAGCAAATCTACATCTGGTGTCGAGACCTCGAGGCGTGGGATGGGCAGATACTGGATTCCCTGTATAAGCATCGGGACGAAGACGTTGACGAGATCCGTGGTCATGTCCTTGTTGATGTACTGGTTTTTTGGCGACACAATGTGCGCAATGCGAGTCGAGCTATTGATGAGTTGAAGGACTTCAGCGTCCTCGCTCACCGAGCGCAGAGCCGTGCTAAGGCTGCCGAGCAGATTATCGACTTTTTCTCTGATGGAGGTTTCCGTGGTGAGCTCTTTTGACTCGTTACGAAGCTGCTCAAAGCGTTTTCCCGCATTGTTGAAGAATTCGGGATCCATGAGGATATCTTGCACCAACTTGGAGATATGGTCTACCAAGTCTTCGAATGCTGGGTCAGACTGACCGGTTTCCACGACCTCTTGAAACGACTTTTCGACTTGGTTCCAGGCATCTTTGTCGCCGAATGATGTGATGAGCAGCCAAAAGTTGTGCAGAGCTTCATCGGCTTCCTGGTTCATGCCGACGTCTTCTTCTATAATCTCAGCAGTGCGCGCCGCGGCGCGAGAGTAAACCTTGAGATAGCGCCTCAGGAGAAGGGATAGCATGGATACGGAGTCTGAGTAATTGGGCCGCTTGCGAAGTTTGAGCACGGCTTGCTTGAGGCGATATGTCAGGGCCTCTTGCTCGTCTCCCTGGATGTGTTCTCGCGCGCTGCGGGCTGCCGTGCCCAGGACATCGCCCGCGCCGTCTGCCACCACTTCAGCTACTTCGATGACCTCTTGCTGCAAGTCTTCTGTCGTAGGCGCTGGTTGCGCATCTCCGTTTGCGTGTTTAAGGGCCTGCTGCTTCTCTTTGGGCGGCTCAATCTTTTTAGCGGCGTCTTGAGCTACGTCTCTTAATGTGAATGCTGTGTCGCGAAAGACTTCGCGGGAGACGGTAGATAGATCTGTAAGGAAGATGCGAAAGTCCGAGTTTGTGAGTAAAAGTGATCCAACCGTCTTGACGCTGGCGACGGCGGCCATAACGTCTGCCTTCATCTTGGCGGTGCCGGCTCTGACCTGGAGATCTGACGAGTCTACCTGGAGACGTGCCTTGGCCAGGTACCAGAGGAAATCTTGGACCTGATCATTGGCGTTTTTGGCTTTGAGTAGGTCGATAAGTTCACTGAGCCACATGCGCGTAGTTCGAATGAGGGCTCTGCCAGAAGGACTCAAGCCCGAAGCCTGGGGATTGAGAACATCGGCGGCGAGCAAAGTACGGAGATGAGTGATCATTTGTTCATTGGAGGGCATGTAGCCATTTGAAAGGGCCCGTAGCATCTGGTATGTGTGAAGCTTCTCATGGAGGCGAGTCTGTCTCTCAGTCGCCTCGTTGTACTGCGGGAGTAGAGGCTGGTGCTCTTCATCTTGGCGGCTTGAGGACTGACGTAGTGCCTGCCAGGAAAACATCTTGCCTTTTTTTAGGGGAAATGTAAATTGAAGAGGTAAGTGATTTCTAAGAAATGGGCGATATTAGATGTATGGTAGGTTCAAGGAGGAAGATGAAACTGCTGCGAGGAGTAGGCGTTGATATAAGTGAGATGATGTCAAAGTCAATGACGATCGCTTGACGTTTGGTGATGAAACACGGGGAAGAGCTTCCGGCGGCGCGTCAACAGGGATTATAAACTTTGTTTTGTTTTTATGTTTTTTTAAAGCCAAGTTAGATTGGACTACATTATTTTGAGTGATTGATTGATTGATGCATGTTGTTGATATTAATTGTTATTAATGGAGGAATAAAAGCTACGGTTTCATTGGAATGACAGGGTAGGCTGCATGCATTGCAGCAAGACATGATGCACGTCTGGGCCCGCATATCGCCATGCCTAGGTTGTGTAGAGTCCAATGCTACATATCCCTGACCAACAGAAGATGCTTCTCGGTACAACTCTATCTAGTATTTGATTTATATGTCAATTCATATCAAATTATATTGAACGTCGAATATAAGTGCTGGAATAGCATTCTCATGAATTGTTAGCGATCAAATGATTATGTAATGGAAGGATTATAGCTATTTCCTCGGCTATCGCCTTGAGCCTAACCATGTGAAACTCGGGGAGTTGAGATAGGCTTCAGATTCGCGACGATTGCCGCTAGGAGAATTGGCCATATTTACTACTCAAGGATCTATTTAGCGACTGTAACGGTTATCCGGACTGATTTCTCGGTAGGAACAGATTGATTGCTAGATGTGGTGGTATAATCCACGACCCATTTTATGGATTACTCATCAATACTTCTTGATTAGTGCTGCGAATTGGACGAATTATTGCACATGTGTTTGTGATTACAGGTACCTAAAGCGCCACAGTAAGACTGCCTTAGTACATGTACCTTATTCGCACTTGGACCGACCAAAGCCACGGCTGACGGAGACATTACTTTCAACTTATACCAGAAAAAAAAAAGGAAAATCATCCGGAGTAAATAGTATATAGGCAAAGAAAAAGCAGTGAAATCAACATAGTATTCAATAGCCTATCTATATGCACCCATGGAATACGCTGTGGACATGGCGGCCGGCTATTACGGGGTACAGCTAGTGCCTGTGGGCGGGAGCCGAGGTTCAATAACGAGCTGCACGGCTGTATATGAAGTTGGCCGGGGGGTCGTACCGATATCATGTTCAGCTGCATCAATTTACTATTACTGGTATTTGATGATGTGAGCAGTGGATAAAGTTGGACTTCTAACGAGGATTGGGAGCATTGAAAATTCACATCGTCAACCACGCATTGCAACACGTGTACTTGCACTTTCGACCATGGCCTCCAACAAGGATGCACCACCTGCGATTAAACGCAATGACCTCTACGAGGCTCTGAGGCTCTCGCAACTCCCAGATGAGCAGAGCGGCTCACAGGATCCTGTCAAGAGATTCATCAGCCGTACACCAGCCTGGAGGCCCGGGAATGAGCTGCCATGGGGATCAATCGACCCTGAAGGGTACAAGAAGGGCAACACGGTCGACTTTAACCCGGCTGCGTTTGGAGGCCACGTCTTCGCTCAAGCACCCTTGGCGGCTGCGAGAGCGGTGGAGGAAGAAGAGAATGGCAGTGGCAGTGGCAATGACAAGCTAGGCATTCATGTGAGTCTGAAACCATCTTGATAAGAGCCGCTTACTGACCCATTTGTTAGTCCATCCAAGGCGTCTTTACAAAAGCCGGCGCGATTGACCGGCCATTCATTTACGATGTGACAAATGTCCACTCAAGTCGCTCTTTCACCACCAAGCTGGTCCAGGCACGGCAGCCCACGGAGGCTTCAGATGCTCCGAATGGCCCCTTCCCAGAGTCTGATGCGAACCGGCCACTGGGCCCCGTCAGTTTCACCTGTCTCACAACTTTCAAGCGTCCCATTCCCATGCCATCACCCGCAGAGCTGCAGATCAAAGGGTCGGCACAGGAACGCTATGCAGACATCCTTTCGCAACGAGCGCCAGACCAGTGGGAGGCCAGTCCTCAGGTGGATGTCGATGCTGTCACGAGAATGTTCCCCAACGCTGGCCACGGGGGTTTCCCCATGCTGGACATGTACAAGGTGGACATGAAGGCATACAATGCTGATAAAGACGTCCCTGAGCGGCGCGAGCTCATCTTATATCGACCATATAAGCCGATCCGCGAAGACGATCCCAATGCGCATATTGTTGCACACGCGTACGAGGCTGATCGCAACGGGCTCATTATGCTCACCAATCATCTTGGCTGGGGCTTCAACCTCGGCTCTGCGGCTAGCTTGTCGTATTCCTTCTATGTGCACGTCAATGCTGACGAGGCAGTCATGAAGGGAGATGGATGGTGGATTCAGGAGGTTTGGTGGCCAAGAGTGAGTGCAGGGAGAGCAATGATGGAGGTTAGGATATGGAGTCCGGAGGGGAAGCACGTGGCGAGCGGTTATCAGGACGGAGTAGCGTTGCCGTCGAGTAATTTGACTAAGAAGAAGAAGAAGATGGGAGAGAAGCTATGATGGTGGGTAGAAGGAGGTTGACTCAAGGTATTCGTTGTAGAGACGGGGGAGATTTATGGGATTTGCGTAATGGCGGTACTGTACAGCGTAGGCGTATGGGACACCGGGATAGAGATATAGAGGATGAAAGACTAGAGACATACTAGACGATTAATGCTATTTACACCTATTCAAAATAGATTAAGTAAATTTAATAGCCCTGGAGCGCATTGTAGCTGTACTGGGAGGCCTGAATACAACACATATCGCCTACCCCCCTTTCTCTACCAGTTTTAACACTAATTCAGAGCAAACAAACGCAGTTGATTACTGGAATCTACTGTCACTGATTCACTGCTCTCTCTAGTCTCAGCCCTATTCGCTGGAGCTTACGCGTTCCGTCTGTTTTCTGTTTACCGCCAGCTGCTATCGGAGACTGCCAGCTGTAAGGCAGGCAACCAAACTTGAAGCCTCGTGCAGGCTCTTGGCAGTCATGTTACTCGCCTGTAGAGCACGTGAATGCGCGTTTGCCATTGAATGCTTCTATAAAAACACGCCTCTTCGTTTTATCTCTCCTCGTCTCTTCCTACACTTTTCATCTACTTCAACCACCTTGCCAGCTAGCACTTTTATCACAAAAGTGTGTCTCTGGCTGATACATCTATCTCGTCTTGATAGATACTTGAAACAGTCTTCATAGGGTTTGGAGTGTGTTCTACATACGCTACTCCATTTTTATCCGCCGAGCATCTGCACTCGAGGAAGCCGTGAGTCGACGATGATTCTCCCGCACAAGATGCCAACTAACATTTGCTCGCAACACCAGACAAGATAACCTCTTTCAAAGGTCAAGATATATTCATCTCGGATTGCCCATCATGAATATCTCGAATAAAGCAGTTGACTCCCTCTTGCCGAGCGATGAAGCCGCATTGAGAGCCGTGCTCAAAACGTCATACGACAGCGTGTACAAGCTTTCGCCTGATGGAAGCACATACCTGGAGCCGTTTTTGCTTCACGGTACGCCGGTGGAACGCGTCGAAGAGTCCCACGAGTACTAGGAACACTCGTGGGACTCCCTCGAAGCATTCCTGGCGAAGCAAGAACCAGAGGCCCTTAAAAAGGACGAAGCTCACAAGCGTGTCCAACTCAACCCCAGCAACGACGCACTGAAGCATGCCCACAAGCACTATGCGGACAACTCCAGCAAGTTCAAGAAGATTCGAGAAATCTTTGGCGAGGGTAGCAAGTATCATCCCAACCAACTCGTCGCCAAGAGATTCCTTCCTGCACGAGGCTTTTGTCAGAAAGAGCCCATGTACCGCCTCGCGTGCAAGATCTCCGATCTTCAACATCTCTACAACACCGGAGACCTCGTGATGGACCCGTTTGACTTTATCAGATGGCGCATCATCAAGAAGTTGGGCAGCTTGCTTGCCAGCCCATGGGACAGTCCCAAACGCTTTATTAGGACTGTCGTCTACAAACTCTCCGATGACACAGAGCATACTGGCACTAGGATCTATCAGGATTCCGTCATGCGCCACGCCGTTCTGCTGTCGGCCGCCAAGAGAAACCATCTTGGCAACTACGGCCACAAAGGAAAGGGTCGCAAGAATACCTTGCAGCAGAAGACTTTGCCCTATACAGCGGCTGCTCCGCGACCGAGAGTGAAGCTTTCGAAGGATGATATTGTGGACAGCCGCCCTGAGGCTTCTGCAGCTGTGGCTCGACCGGTTCAACGCCGTGCCCAACTTGCTGCTGGCCCGCCTATCTATGCCGGGGTGAATGCCTATAGGGCTGGACAGAAGCAGCAACAACGCTCTCAACAACGTCCCAAGAGAAATTGAACACTATACAGCGAGTATGATGAGCTGTAAAGTGTCGCGCGCATAGCAGCAAGGGTCATGGGAGCAAAGGGCAAATTTTGGAAGTGTTCATGGGCATGCTGGGAGGGAAGGGTAACGAGGCAAAAGCAATCTATGGTTGATTGCCAATTGGCATGCGGGATTTGCTTTTGATCTGGAGTTTCTTTATTCTGACAAGATCGGGTCTTTGTGTTCGGGGGGTGCAAGCTGTTCTAGTTCTATATACAGCTGGTTGAGATGCCCCCTCATCGGGTGATATGGGATCTGATGAGGCTGGTTTACTTGGGGGTGTAGCTCCTGTTGCTCTGGTTGATAGCTGCCCTAGTCTTTTTAATTCTATATTGAGGTTGTTTACACGTCTTTGATTGTGTTTGTTTTATCTACACTTGCTATTATTAGCTATTACTTGTGCAGTTGGGGCGAGACTTGACGTTGGTTCTGTTCTGCATGACTATCTATCGCGAAGTAAGTACTACATGGGGCTTCAAGATGTCTTACATATCACAGGTAACTCGAGAAACCAGTTGAATAGCCATTTCAGCTCTTGTTTGTTTATTCAGCCCCCAATGTATAGCTATGACGCCTATATCTCGGCATCTCAAATACACAAAACACAGTAACTCACAGCCCATAAGCTCAGCTCACACACAAAAGCTTAGTCACGTGTTTGCAAACCACAACCCGCTATTGGCCAATTCCCACCCGAAAGTGGGGGACCCAGTACCCATCCAACATCTGCAAATCAGACCATCCGCAAATCCCTCGAACGAACCGAATCCGAACCTCTCTTTCACTCTCATCACCAACTTTCCGCCCCGGATATCGTCGACAATCATGTTCTTGCAACGCTCTGCTATCGCTGTGGCTCGCCGCGCCGCCGCTCCGGCCATTGCCCGCGGCTTCGCCACTTCCATTGCTCGCCGTATGACTTTTATCTTTTTGTGACCCCCCCTCCGGCTTGTGGTGTTGGATGTTGTTGGATTTTGGAGGACACTGCGGTTGGGGCGGGATGTGAGGACTGTTCGTGGAGCTTGAGGCTGACGTGATGGACGACTTGAATAGGTTCTGCTGCTACTCCTTCAACCCCCAGTGAGCAGGCTGCTGCTCTTGCCGGCTCTGCCCAGAAGAAGGTCGGCACCTACAAGACTCTGTCTGGTATGTTGAATGTTTTCTCTTTCTTATACATGGTGCATATAGCACTGTCTTAGCTTCTACAACTAGCTACTTGTCTTCCTTCTTCCTGCAGCATGGGCAATTGCTAACCACAGAGCTTGATCCCGCGCAATAGAGGTCAAGGTCGAGGAGGACCTCGTCGGACCCGGTGGCCAGCCCGGCACCGTCCCCACCGATCTCGAACAGGCCACCGGTCTCGAGCGTCTCGAAATCCTCGGAAAGATGGAGGGCGTCGACGTCTTCGACATGCGCCCCCTCGACGCTAGCCGCAAGGGAACCTTGGAGAACCCCATCCTGGTCCGCTCCGCCGGCGAGGAGCAGCTCGCTGGCTGCACCGGCTCTCCCGCCGACTCCCACGTCGTCATCTGGCTTGGTGTAAGTTGAAACCTCGGTTGAATAACACGCAAAAACAAAAAATGCGCAATAGGCTGACGAGATGGGAAAAATTGCAGCTGTCCAAGGAGCGCCCCATTGAGCGATGCCCCGAGTGCGGCAGCGTCTACAAGATGGAGTACGTCGGTGCCGAGGACCACGGCCACCACCACCACGCCCAGGAGATCGAGGAGCCCAAGACTTTCGCCGACTTCGTCAAGCCCGAGTACCGCTACCGATAAATGCACAACTTCGATCATGGAAGGACAAAATTTCGGTGGCAGGGTTGAGGCGATGTACTATCAAGGCGCAAGAGTGGGGTGGAAGCGAAAGGCCCATGCCTGCGGGCAGTGGGAGGCAGCTGTGTATTCTGTAGATACTCATGACTTTGTTGCAATGTGAATCACAAAACATTGACAAGATTTGGGGGGCCTGTGTGTGTTTTCTTGAATTATCTAATGCTGATGCCGTCTGGTTGCTTGTATCGTCTGTTATTCTAAATGCGCGTCTTGTCTCCAGCATCGTTGTTACGCGACTTTATGGAGACATAATCATTAGAATTGCACAATGTAGGCGGGATCCCTTGATGTTGGGACCGTGATAGCTAAACCGTTAGTGTCGAACCCCTAGCTTCCAAATGTCGAGCTTGCAGAACAGAGCTCTCACTGTGTCGACATATCGGTGATTCGTAACCGTATTGTGATGTGATTTGCTCCCAGCGTTCTGCTCGATGTTGTATCAAGCTTGATTCGCACATGAGTCGCCATTCGTCCAGATCCTGATGCTGCATCAAACAGCTCCAACTCAGCCCTCGTCCTCGTCAAAGCTCAGCTTGATCTTCTTTGCCTTCTTCTTGGTCTTGCGGTTGGTAGCCTGCTCGGCATCATCCGTGCCTTTCTTCGTAGCCTCAGTCTTCTTCTCCGTAGAGGGCTCAGCAGCGGCGTCTTGGGCATCTTCGCCAATCACTTTGCCGACCTTGCGTTTCCTTCCTCCGATTGAAGCTTTGGTTGATTCTGATTCGCCTTTGTTCGTCTTGTTCTGCTCTGCCTCTAAAGTTCCGTCCTTGGGCCCCTTATCGGGTTCCTCATTTGGTGTTTCCTCCACAGTGCCGTCTTTGTTGACCTTGAAATCCCCAAGCGTGTTTCCATCTTCATCGACAATCAACGGATTATCTTCTGCCTCTTCGCTGCTGGATCGCTTCTTCCCACCGCGGCGCTGTGCTGAGAGAATCGGGTCCGGGCCTGAAGCACCGGATGCTTGGGCCCGGAGAGCTGCGAGGAAAGGCGGCAGAGAGGAATTGTAGGACAAGTTTTTGGAGTTGATTTTTTGTGACATGGTGAGGCCTGATTTGTGACGAGAGCAAGTTGAAGTTGTCGCTTTGAAAGACTGCTTCGAGGTCTCTTTGGTTTGCAGTGGTTGCTTCTGTTCTAACTTCTTAGAGCTATTTCCAAACGACTCAAATCAACCAATCAGGTAACAAGACGGTTCCGTGGTCTAGTTGGTCATGACATTTCGTTAACAACATACGTTGACGCCACCGAAAAGGTCCCCGGTTCGAGCCCGGGCGGAATCATTGCTTTTTGCTTTTTTGAAGATCAAACAGTGGAGAGGAATTAACGAGCAGATCGGAGACTCGGACTATCTGCCGCGAAGAAAAGGGGGGAAAATTGATGTTCCGCTAGCCTCTTTTTGTTGGCACGGCCCCTTGCTCCTGCTCGGAAAATTCATGATTCAAGCGGCCACTGATTGGACATAGCGCAATTGGCATCCAGCAAGTCGCTCGTTTCAGATGCTGGTATGCGATACAAGCTTTCTGCTGCGGCAATGCTTGGCGTATCAGGTACTCCGCAACAGTAGCACGTGCAATTGACCTGTCGGCAGGCCCTGAAAATCTGAGCCTTTCGCCCAGGCCAAAAACCACTGGCACCACGCTAAATCAGACAAATTCCCCAATCAACAGCGGTCTGGGCTTGCTCCAGAGGCGAGGTCTAGCAAAAGTCTCCCTCTTTCCTTTTTGCCTGTTGAGGGAAATTAAAAGTCAAATCACGACTTCCAGGATCCCATTGGCCTCGACGACGGAACTGACAGCGACGCTTCTCGCTGCGAGGCGCCTTATCTTTTGGCGCGAGACTGAGATTGGAGTCCGATTCTGGCCGGTGCCCCGCGAGAGGCGCATCCAATTTCCAGCCGGGGGAGCGCGTTGACATTTGCTCGATCCTTATCTTGTTTTTGCTGCTTGGGCGGCAGTCAATCACATCGCCAGGCACGAATTTTCACTGCTGGCCGTTGTGTTTGGCTCGGTCTTTTGTTCGATTGGCATGATTCTGGACGGCGTATCGACAATCTAAACCAATTCGATTTCCCCCTCCGACACCCAAAAAAGCACCCCTGATTACGAAGTCCCTGCTATCACAGATCTGGCCTCTATACTGCCACTGCCACATCTCCACACCACATTCGATACGAAGCCTCTGTCGTCGTCAGCTACGGCCTGACCTGAATCCCCTCTGCCCGACCGGTTCACACGTCGATATTTGGTCTGCTGTTGCTGTTCCTGCCGCATAGGCAGGCTGGTTGCTCGTCGCCATGGACTTGTTCAGGCGATCAAAATCGGGTGCGGGACGCCATTCAGAACTTCCGACGTCGGATGAGAAGCGTTCAAGAAACAAGGGGCTGTCGTCCAGCTTGGCATTTTTCCAGAGGCCACTGCGTCTGCGCGGCAACTCTGCCGTCTCCATCCCATTGGGCGTCGTCCTCGTCTTCCCAGTGCTGGTGGTTGTGCTCATCCTGGTCCTGTTCGTCAGGCATCCCAGCTCCCCAGGCAGGATATTGATGCCCGCTGGCTCGCCGCCCGCTATTCGGTATGGTTAAGCGCCGTCTTCCCTCTGAGTTCCAGATCACTGATTATGTTTTTGTGTGCAGAAAAATCAGCGAAAAGCATGACAAGGTCTTCGTTACCGGCTGTCTCGAGCCCGATACATCGACACCCCGAGCGAACGCTGCATTCGTTGTCTTGGCCCGCAACAAGGAGATTGATGGAGTTATCCAGTCCATCAAGTCTGTTGAGCGACACTTTAACCGATGGTACCACTACCCCTATGTGTTCCTCAACGACGCAGACTTCGACGAAAACTTCAAGGCGACTGTGAGGAACTATACTTCAGCAAACGTCGAGTTTGGCAAGGTTGAGCCTGGCACATGGGGCTTCCCTGACTGGATCGATGAGAAGGTCGCAAAGGAGGGTATTGCCAAGCAGGGTGATGCTGCCGTCATGTATGGTGGTATGGAGAGTTACCACTTCATGTGCCGCTTCTACTCTGGGTGAGTCTGCTTCTTTATCAAGACAATGCTTTTGTGACTGACCATTTGCGATTCAGCTTCTTCTACAACCACCCTCTGCTGCTAAAGTACGAGTGGTACTGGCGCGTCGAGCCCGAAATCACTTACTTCTGCGACATTACCTAGTATGATACCCATGGATCTGTGTACCCCGTAATAACAATACTAATATGGATACCAGCGACCCATTCCTCAAAATGATCGAGAACAACAAGACTTATGGCTTTACGATTGCGGTCAAGGAGCTTCGCGAGACCGTCCCCAACATCTTCCGTTACGCCTCGGCCTATAAGCGAACGAACAACCTGACGTCACAAGGTCTTTGGGAGATGTTTGTGGAACCTCAGGAACACAAGGAGGAACACGAGGACCCCAACCCGCCACTGCCCGACGAAGTGTTGCAGGGAAAGCCAGCCAGCCTACCACCCATTGATCCCGAGGCTATGGAGGGAGAAAAATACAACATGTGCCACTTTTGGTCCAACTTTGAAATCGCAAAGCTCAGCTGGTTCCGCAGCAAGGAGTATAACGATTTCTTCCAGATGATGGACCGGAGTGGTGGATTCTGGATGGAACGGGTAAGTTGCAACCATGGAACCGCATCTTGCAGGATGAGAATTTAGCATGTCAACTAACTCGGCTATTAGTGGGGAGATGCTCCCATCCACTCTCTAGCTGCCGGTGCTCTCCTAGCCCCTCGAGATATTCACTACTTCAGAGACTTTGGATACCGACACACGACGATCCAGCACTGCCCCGCCAATGCCCCTGCTCGACAGCTTCCCCGCCCCCCCTGGCTCGAGACGACGACCCAGGATGAGCGGAAACGAAAAGAAGAAGACGAGTACTGGGAAAGCTGGGACGAACCCAAGGAGAACGGAGTCGGATGCCGTTGCCGATGTGATACCGACATTGTCGATGTTGAGGGCAAGGACGGCTCATGCTTGGCCGAGTGGGTTGACGTCGCAGGTGGCTGGGCCTCACCGTAAACGAACAAAAGGAGCTTGGGGGGCCTTTTTCTTCTTCTTCTTTTGGAAATTTGAATAAAGAACGGCCTGGTTCTTCTGCTTATGGAGCCGGCCATTAATGAAGTGCACGAACTTAATACAGACCAAGGAAAAACACCAATAAGCACAAGGTGTTGAAACACGGCTACAACGTCTTATCTATACAAAGGGAGGCGATGGCGACAGGCTCGTGTTGTATCTTGTTTTGGGGTATCTGGAGGGGTGCGACGGCGGAAAACGGTTCTTACTCGTATGAGGCATGGGGCTTTTTAACTGGTCCTCATGCCTCTCTTATTATTATTTTCAGACAATGCTTGCCACTGCATCTAGGATACAAGAGGGATGAGCACAAGCGACGATGATGAGGGTCCTTTTTTTATACATACATATATATTAAAGTAAAGCAAAGGGTTAGGCGATGGGAATTCAATGTGTGGTTTTTTTTATCGGAGAAGCATGTTGTGGTACTTGGGATGAGGCGGGAGTGAGGGTTGGCGGCATTGTTAGATGTATTACTTTTTACTTATTGTGTGGTAGGCATGAGGTAATGGTTTGGGCATAGTTGTATTAGATGTGTGGAAGATGAGCTTTTTATAAGTTTATTTGAGATACTCGTTCAAGTCTAATGTGATTTGTATGTGCCTTGGGTATTATGATGATGAATGAGCTGCCAGTATAGGCAATTATATGAGAACGCTCAGGAGAAGGTAGCCTCGAATTGGACCAACTGCTGAGCTTATTAAACCAAATAAACGTGCTGTTCGAAATGAAACTTCCATCTTCCTGTTCAACGCCTGATGCCTTTGACATTCATTATCGAGCCTCGTACGTCGCCTGCAGAGGCGCCACAACCGTGCTGTAAAACTCATGCTGGAACTTATCCAGATCAAAGTCCATCTGTTCCTGATCAGCAAGAAAAACGCTGTATACACATCGCTGAGCGGCGTTAAAGTAGTATATCCCAGCTTCCAACTCTACCCGATCAAGGTAGTGCTTCAGTGGGCGGTAATCGTGTTGAAGGATAGCAGAGAGAGACTCTTGGCTGAAAGATCGGTTGACTGCAAGCTCGATGAGGAGAATGCCGAGCTCGAAGATGAGGTTCTTTGGAGTTGTTTGGCCGAGTGAGGTGGATGATGATGCTGGTGATGGGAATGATGTCTTGGAGATGACGCATGAGAGGTAGACTTTTTCGGAAAGGCTTATGTAGCCGTTTGCTTGTTTTCGTTGGAGGAATAGTTTGACTTTCCGTCTGTCTAGGCCGTGGGAGAGCCAGGGGCTTCCGGAGAGATATAATACCGCCCAGGCTAAAGAGGCGGCGATGCCGTATCTTCGTTTTGCGGAGAGGGGTTGGATGGCGGGAGCTACGCGCTGGGATTCCGTGGCGATGATTTTCTCGAGGGAGATGTCTCGTAGGATCTTGTCGTGGTTCCGGGATACGTGGCTTAGGGAGAAGATTGTTTGTTCGTGGGATGATGAGGGAGTTGGGTCTTTGAGGGAGCCGAAGACGTCTTCGTGGGGGGATGAGTCGAAGTCTTTGCAGAGATTTGTGATGGGGGGAGGGGTGGGGGTGATGATTTCTGAGATGTTTGGGATGATTGATGTGTCTTCTACGCTGGCTGCGATTTTGGAATGTCGGATTAGATGATGATTGCTATGAGAGATTTGGAGAATACGGACCTCTTGGGGTGGGGAGTTGTTTGAATGAATCCCGCGATTTGCTCCATATGCTATGCGCCATCTCGCGTAATGAAGATGACCGTCTTGACCGAAGAGTCGACGGCCTAGATCGCAAGGAATGTGGCGACATTGGTGGTGACTCTAAGCCCGTGATCCTTTTGGTTGCTTCCCCAGCGGCATAAAAAACCCTCCACGGAGCAGTCCGAGCATCATCCACCTCTTGAAGAATACCAATCCGAAATGTCAAAAGAGGAATGCCTCCCGCGTGAAGACTGTTCAGCTCGATTGACACCTGATGGCTCTTTGCGCCATCACTATCTAACCCAGCCTGAAGTGCCCGATGGAGAGATCGAAGGGTGTTTCGAACGGATTCGCAGTTGCTCCTGTTGTACAGCCGCCTTACTCTTCTCATGGCATAGCTCTCGTCATGTGGAAGAGTTGCTGCGCTTTCTATGAGATGCCGGAGGTCGTCGTTCCAGTTGCGCAGATCGTGAATGATCTTGTCGCATTTCTTTGCGCGAAAACTTCGTTTGACACGGCGCCATTCCCATGAAGCCCTTTCGGAAGACTCGTGTGTCCATAAGGGCTGGAGTTTACGAGGTGAGTATAGAATGCTTTATGATGGAAGAAGCGGCGATGAAGAAGAACGCGGGGAGAAAGGGACTCTACAGAGAAACATCTTACTTTGCGACTTATGTCTACTTGCAGATTCTCCATCAATTTCATCATCATATCGTCCATCTGCCGAATAATAAAGAGAATCTCACGGTGGTTCTGCGGAAACTTCTGGCGCAAGCACTCATGCAGCTCGCGCGGCGTTGGGTGTCGCAAGCCTATGCTCTGAAAGGTCGCCTCGAGATGCATCCTCTGGATCTGCAGGTTGGCCTGAAGCGTGCTGATCGCATTGTGATAACCAGTGTATGCTTCCAAAGGCTCCGAGTACTTCTCCAGCGCCCATATGACAATGGGGAGGACGCTGAGGGCCAGGCCAACTGCTTCTGCCATTGTTGAGATTTGGCGTAATCTTCAGCTGTTGTGTGGGGTTTCAAGCTTTGCGAGGGAGACATCTAGACGTATGGACAAGTTGATGATGGGCTGTGAAATGTTGAGGCTATGCCTCGGAGAATATCCCGTCTAGTCATGCGAGTTCGCAGGGCCCATCTCATCTCATGCAAGACAATGTCTTGCCACGCGCCTTGCGGAGACGGAGTGCATTGGGGGCGGATGAATCTTTGGACGGGGCTGCGGAGAGAGGGATGGCGGGAAGCCATGGCGATTCGACGAGGTGGTATTGAAAGGAATCGCTTCCCTGCTAGACAGGGGTAGCTGAAGTGCCAAACCAATGCGGGCGCTGACTCGAGAGCTCGGTCGAGAACGGCGATGAATGCTGTGTTTCGGCGTGAAGAGCGAGGCTGGGATGATGCCGAATGCTAGGAGAAGAATATTGTGAAGATGTCATTGCTTTTTTGCATTGATATCTAGGTAGGTGTTTCAACTATTGCTCGGGAAGACCGTATGAGGCAACTGAGAGCCTCGGATGGGTAAAACATGTCGTTTTGGGTCATCTTTTTGGATCGTTGGCGTTTTCTCCCCGCTATGTGATCATATTCAGGGTCCTCGAGATTGTAAATTATATAAATTGTATTTTCTCTGCCCGTGAGCTATGGATATGGAACGTGATGCAACTGATAATATTCGATTATAGCGCAGTTTCGATAACAACCTTGTGACCCTGTCAGTACGATCCCTGAGCCGCGGAGATGATTGTGATACGCTAGATAACTTAAGAGAGAACACGGTAGTTACGTCGGCAGTAATTTTCAAATTCTATATAATATATAATACACTCTTCCATGATGTTGCAACAACTGTTAAGCTTATAGATTTGCGACCCGAATCGCCACCACCCGATCCGAATCTTGCCCAATCGAGTAGCCACTTCGGGAGACCCGACCCGGATCGGGAATCCACCATCACCCGAGATGACGAAATCACTAGTCAGCTGTCAATGGCCTTTGTATGATCTCTGCAGAATAAGATAAGTTTAAATATAAATATATAAATTTTAAATAGCCCCAAAGTTGAACTATGACAACCAAACAAGACACTGAATACTTCAATTGACAAGCGCCATCATGATGAAAGCCGTCGAAGTCCTGGGCACCAAAGCCAATCCTGAAGTCACGCTCAACCCCGCCGTCCCAAAGCCATCACCAAAAAATGGTGAGATTCTCATCAAGGTTCACGCTGCGGGGCTGACCGGAGATGAAATCACTTGGTGGGAATTATGGGAGCATCCCATTCGCATTCCGGGCCACGACATCTCTGGAGAAGTTGCTGAGCTAGGGCCGAATTACAAAGGAGACTTGAAGGTTGGAGATGAAGTTTACTCTATGATTCATGGCTGGAGGGGACTGGGGCAAGCAGAGTATGCCATCGTGGAGAGCGACGCAGTAGCAAGGAAACCAAAGCCTTTGAGCCACGCTCAGGCATCTGCGCTGCCAATTCCTTTGCTGACTGCTTGGGAATCCATTTTCGAGCGTGCCAATTTACAAAAGGGACAGAAGGTCCTTGTTACTGGAGCTTCTGGTGCTGTGGGCGTCATAGTTGTGCAGATGGCTTCTCGACTGGCTGGCGCTGAAGTTGTTGCCCTCTCGAGCGCCCAACATCACGATTCATTGAGAGCACTCGGCGCGAGTCAGCTCGTTGACTACAACACTCCTAATTGGGAGGATACAATCACCGATGTTGATGTCGTTATCGACACCGTCGGGAACCCAGTCTTGGCCAAGACATGGAAGACGGTAAAAAGCCATGGTCACATCATCACAGTTGGACAGCCTCCAGCGGCATGGGAGTACGGAAAAGGCCGACCTGAAGAGCTGGATGATTTTCCCAATGTGAAATGGCTCTTCTTCGTTGTTACACCAAAGACTGAAACGCTGGATAAAGTGGCGCGATTGATCGATGAAGGGGCGATTAAAGCTATAGCTATTGAAGTTTTTCCTCTTAATAAGGTGGTTCAGGCACATAAACATGCCTCAATACGGAACAGGAAAGGAAAGGTTGTCATCGAGTTCGTACCAGAAAAGAATTGAACACTGGGTTTGGATAAAATGGGATAATTTGGAATTAAAAAATGAGCACTTGGATTCTGTTCAATCTAAACTTCTATAAACAATATACTCTAATGCCGTACGTGTTTGTCCGATAGTCGATGTCAATTACCACTTGCGGTCTATGTGATCGAATGCAGCAAACTTTCCTCCCTCAGTCCTCTTCATCTCATCAATCTGGCACTTGTTAGTTCAATCCACAAAGTAATTACAGTGAGAATATCCAGCATCATCCGCTTACCTCTTTAAAGACACCGTCGATCGAGACATCCAATGGCACCGGGGCCACCTCTCCAAAGTTCAGCTTCTGTGCTCCAACGTTTCCCATGTCTGTCTGAGTCCAACCGGGACAGATGACCATGGACGTGAGCCACTTTTCCTCAAAGTGAACTTTGCGCATGAGATAGTTGATGGCAGCTTTACTGGCCCCGTATGCTCCCAGTTGTACGGGGTAATTCTCTATTTCGGCAATACTTCCTACCGAACTCGAGATGACGACGAATCTAGGGTTAGCTGCATTTTGAAGAAGCGACTTGGCGGCTTGAAGAAGAGCAATGGGAGCTAGAGTGTTGACAGCAACGTGGGCAGAGACGTCATCCAGAGCCATCTCCATGACGGGGCCATATGCGTCAAGGATTCCAGCATTGGCAATGACGAGATCGAGATGGTCGATTTTATCAGAGATGCTTGCGAGGCCAGAGGTAGCACTGGAATAGTCCAGACTGTCAATCTTGGTGATGATGAGAGAGCTCTCGGTTCCATGAGAGATCTCTGACAGAGCCTTGGTAGACGAAGCGTTGTCGAGATTCCGCACCGCAGCGACAAGGATCGTGTTATCTCTGGAGAGAAACTTTTTGGCAAGTTGATACCCAATTCCTGTTAACGTTAGAATGGAGTATTACGAGATGGTGGACTATGTTGTCAGGTATACCTCGATTGGCACCGGTGATGAGAACAACAAACTTCTTTGAGGCAGTCATGTTGGTGAGTTGCGTGAAAGAGTTTTAAGCACGATATAGCTCTTTGAAGCTGTAGGTAGATATTTGATGATATTTGATTGATTCACTGGTTGAATCGAATTGTTACTGCTGCTCTTCATCTTCCATTGCAGCGACTCAACTACTTATTTATCTACCTTTCGAGCTCACAATGTCAACTATCTCCGTCTCTTCAGTCGGTATCGCCGTATCATCGTATCACCGTTTATCCTTGTTTCCACGAGTTCTGACAAACCATCATTTTGAAAAATATTGAATGTTGCATCCTATACTCTGAATTTGCTGCCATCGGCGACTGTAAGTGACCGAGAGCGACCGACGCTGTAGTTACGACACTAAGCGGCACCGTCCGCTCCCCTGCCGCTCCAGGGATAGCGGCCATTTGTCAGCTTTGTAATGAGTTGTGCACCGAGAGACGCCGACAGATTGGTGGGTCTGCTTCTTCAACTCTAGGATCTCAAGTTGCTGTCTTTGGCTCTTTGCAACTACTCTATCGGTCTCCCTCGGTCGCTATCATATTCATCATTGGACCGACCGTGTATTCACCTGCGGCTTTCTCGGAAATCATTTACTGTGAAATTGCGGAATGGATTCTGAGGACGCGTTAACAGGGTTACCGCCTGACGCTTCAGACGAGTCTCCATCAAGCATTCCCCCGTCGACAGCATCCACTCGTAATCCAAAGCTGAAGAGCCGAGTATGCATCCCATTGTTTACCAAATTTAAAGAACGTCATATTTACAAGAAATCTCTAGGCTTGTGATACTTGTCATAAAAGGAAAGTCAAATGTGACAACGCTAAGCCGTCTTGCTCGGAGTGTGTCAAGTTTCACGCGCAGTGTACATACATTGTAGCAGCAACACCAAAGAAAATTACGCGCCGAAGGTGAGCTTACATTTTTCTTTTGTTCTCCTGAAATTATCCTTGCAATAGTCTTTCTTTAGCCAACGTGCACCTGAATTCATCTCTTGTGTTGTGACCTCTCAATCCTAACCAATAGCCCCAGGCCTAAAAGGAACGAAGCTCTTGAAAAGAGGGTCAATGAGCTTGAGAGTCTTTTGCATCAGGCTGTTAACAGCCTTGAAGCCACAGCCTTCAACCAGAATCATACAAGTGACAGCACTCCATTACAAGGGCTTCCTGCACTTTACAGTTCGAAAAATTCCTCACCACCCCCAAACTCTACGTCAACCACTACCACAAGCGAACCCAATGCTCGATATATCGAAACTCCGTTGTTCAATAGAGAGCTTGTGACCTGGATTTCTGGATGTTTCAAGACTGTGTCTGTATCAAGGCCGCCTCACGGCCGTTCCGGCCATACCAGATTGAGAAGACGGTCAGATTTCATGGCTCTTATTCGATCCTATTTTGACACCTACAATCGAATCGTCCCGCTCTTCGATGAAGATGATTTCATGAATAAATTTGCCGAACTAGAAATGGACCAGATCCGGGCGGATGCGGCATTCTGGACTGCCACAAACGTCATGTGTGCCATTGCTCTCCGCCAACAAAATATGTCATATTTTGCCGACTCTCCCAACAACCCGGACCGCGAAGCGTGGGAATACTTGGACACTGCACTGGACAAAGCTGTGGAGCTCACAATCCAGGGAAGCAATGACCTCCTCGCCATTCAGGCGCTGGTGGGAATGGCTATTTTCCTACAAACCGCGCCAGGCGCCCATGCGTCATCGACACTCCTTGCTGCTGCGAACCGTTTGGTCCTTCAAAATGGTCTTCATCTTCAGAAAGATGAACAATTTTTTGGGCAATCTGGATCTGAAAATTTCCGTCTCATGGTTCAGCGAAATCGTGTCTTCTGGATCGCTTTCAATCTGGACCATGATCTTGCCTCCCGGCTTGAAAGGCCACCATTAATACACGAAGATGATATCGGTGTCGATCTTCCTCTATTGCATCCAGAGGATGGACTAGGCTGTATATCATCTATTGATAATTCTTCAACGGTCAACTTCCTGCGGGCACGGTCTCACCTCGCTCTCATCGAGAATCGTATTCATCGACGGCTTACGTCTGCAAGAGGGAAACGTAAAACAGCCCCTGAACGAGAGGCAGCAGTCAGTGAACTAGAAGCAGAACTTGACAGTTGGAAAGCCTCGTATCCAGATTTAGGTGTTACTCTCGATTATCTTGCTACAAATCGAGCTCTGTGGGCGAACTTTGAAGGAGTAGCGTTTCGGACGCTACGGGCCCTTTCTCTTGCATGCCTTGGTTGCCATACCAATTTGCATGGTTTATCTTACCGGTCTCTACGAGTGCAAGAATGGAGTCATCCCCGGTTGTTGAATACCGCTGATCCAACAGAGATCGACCTCTTGCCATCGATCTCAGATGTATATGGAGATGCTGGACCTCCCAACTGTTGTGTTTCAGTAGCGAGAGCATCTTTGATTCTACTTCATCTTAGCCGAAACACAGATCATGCTTGTACATGGTGAGTTACATTGACCCGAGAAAGTATTACCCGTAGGCTTAACTCAGTTAACAAATATCTTCCGCGTGTACAGGTATTCATTGCATCATCTTGTCACAGCGTTGATTATCCTCGTTTCTAATGCTGCAAGAGATCCCCTGACTGAGGAATCGATGGCAGATATACAGCTGGTGCTTCCAGTTGTGGAGATGCTCCGTCGATTTGAAGAGGTCTCAATGGACAGTGGAGTAGAGAATTCGAAGAAAGTAGCTGCTCAACTAGTGCATGAGTACGCACGCAGGGCGCTGTTTGACCAAGCAGGGTTCGTGGGGATGCAAGCCGAGCCTTGCAAAATACCCAGCAATGGTACACAATGAGAGGCATGATTGACTAAGGCTAGTATATGATAAACAAACTCGTACTACAGACTAAAACAAAAGGATAATTCAATGGAGAGGCTTATGGATTTATTCACCGCGTTTCGAGCATACAAAAGAATGTCTAGGGATTCAAACCGACTCTGTCGGCCCTTTTCCTCATCTTACGTTATGGGAATTCTTGTGCTAGTAGGCCCCATAAGGAGTGGAATAGACCATTGAACGTTGTGAATAGAGAATCGAGAAAGGATCTCATGTTACTAACATTTGTTTACTCAGTAGTTATCCGACGGGTTCTTGATTTCCTGTTGTATCACCAACAGCGCGATAAGCTCTAAGACTTTTCTGACAATCCTCTCAATGCATCGGGTGAACAACTCATTGATCTCAGGACAACAAGTTGCCGACGTTGCTATTGTAAATCCTTCAACTGCCGGCATGTTATGACATTCAACAGCTCGGCCTATCTACCATTTCTGGAGCCATACGCGAAAATTACTCTCCACAACTGCCCTTGCCAAGCTGTATCACACGCGTTTCGAGTCATTACTTGCATAGGCACCGAGATCTAGGCGAACTCCGAGACTATTCCTCGTCGTCTCTTGTGAGATCTTCAAAGTGAACCCATGTCAACTCTAGGAACTCGGTTACAGCCAACATCAACTCTGTGATCTTAGGCTATACACGATCGCCAGAAGCGGACATCCGAAATGCAGCACGTGGACCAACGCCACTGGATAAGCATACACAGATATCGCAAAACAAGACATCTGCCGGAGCTCTAGCTTTAGCATCACCTCCCTCGGACACCTTCGGGCCTTACGGTGGAGCCGCGGCAGGCGAATATAATGCGACTCCACCATCGTCTCTCCCGCAGATCGAAGATGAGCTTGATGAGATTCTCTCCCTCGCCAGTCTCACACTAGATTGTCAGTGGGTCAAGCCGCGTTGGCTGTGTTGGCGTTGGCGTTGGTGATCGTGCCGTCTTGCCGGTATCGTCGGGCTGTTAAGGCTGTAACGCCACGTCCTTTGAGCCGGTTCTTCAAGGAGGGGCTCAGATCAGTCAGGATTCATTTGATCTTGGAACTAGTGGGGTATGCTCTCAGCTACGTATGAGTGGTGTAGTAAATGAGGGGAGAGTTAGCCATCTCTTTCTGCAGATGAGACAACATGGGTGGCAGAGCTATTGCCCCTATCCGGCCCTTGAGGATTTTAGCGGAAGTGGGCACTCAGTATCATGGTTATTGAGCTTAGGTTCTCAATTCTATTTAATATTGGAATTTATTGGATAGAGACAACTGCTGCTGTAGCCAATGATGTTGTTAGAATATATGTGTAGCTGATGTTGTTTCATTTCTCATTCCAGCAGTAAGAAGAGGAAACGCGTGGAAACATTAATGTGAACGTAGTTTTTGGCTGGGTTTCCAGTGATTCCTTTCCCATTCCACTGAAAAATATGCCAGAAGTAGAACAAACCCCTTGGGTGGTCTAATGCTACCTTGAGTGTCGTCTTCTGGTTTGTGCTCCAAGGCGACTATTCTACTATCCTCTAGCACGGCCAGGTAGAGAGAGGAGTCGGCACCGCCGAGGCCACCACTATAGCTGCATGTGCTAGCGAAGCAACAAATATGATGTGGGCCAAGATCGCAATGTTTCTCTTTGCCCAGGAAAGCTATCAGAAGTAGCTTTGTGTGTACTCAGAACGTCACATGGTCTTTTGTGAATGGTATCGTTGGTGAAGTCGACCTGTTTTTAAATTTCACGAATAGGAACTCTCCACGTACGATGTCAATATGACTGAGCGCAACATAAGCTGCAAGAATCGACAATATCACCAATGACGCTCATCGATTCACATGATATTCTTTCTGCTTAAACCCTCTCATACCCCTCAATTCGCTCTCGGCTAATGTGAACAAGGATTTTGGTGGTTTGCATGCTTTGACGCAAGCACTAGCCCGCCACATCTTCCGATTCGAAGCTGGACACCGGGAAGTGGGATTTGGACCAACTGGGTGGTACTGCTCCAGAGAGGCTGGCAGATCTATTGGTACAGGCAATAGAGAGAGCTGAATCCTTGCTAGGCGTAGTGGGACACATGGATCCTTCCTGACCATGCTCAATGCAGATGCTTTATGAAACTGAGTGGCGTTTCAGCTTTTATCAGATCTTGGGAGTCATCGAGGTTTACTTCGAAGTGGCCTTCTGTATAGAAGAGCTGAGGGCAGAAGTAAAGCTTCTTTTATAAACATCTGGTTTTTCGTCACCATTTATCGACATGAACTCATTCTAGATTTAATAATATAGCAGTGTATTTGGTGTGGCCGACTTGTAAGATTATAGCACACAACATGATTTCACTTCAGCTTGCCCATGTCTGACTAGTCCGGCAATCCCGCAACTTCGCCTCAAGCTTGCCAGATATGAGGTGATCAGACCAAAGGCTTGGCTTGTATATGAAAATGCATGGATTGGAGTTTATTTGTCTCATTGAGTCGGGTATCCAGCTGGTGAGCTACGATAAGTCATTCCAGCCTACTGCAGAGGTGCTGCGTAATGATATGCTCATTCACAAGGTACCTCTGAGCTGCAATGCACGCGTAGCTGCATGGAGGTGTAAAAGCATCCATTTTGCGGTATCTATTGGAGGAGAAGGTACTCAATTGAAATATTTTCAGGCTAAAATTCTCCAAATTGTACAAATGATTGGTTTCGTCAATGGCTTGAAGCTTGTGCAGATGCAGCTGAGGTCTTAGGAGCTTCTGACATTACGCACATCCTGGTATCGCGTAACATCGTCAAAGACAACCCTTGGCATGAGGCGTAAATGTTTTCAACTATTGGTCGAATGATATGTATTTTGTGGCGGTTTCGATTGACGAAAAGGGAATGCGTGAGCGAGGTGTCCAGCTCAGGCCGCGATCCATCGAGCGATTGCAATGATGGCGGTCCTACCAGCGAAAATCTCAACTGGTTTTTGAGCTGAACTATGACCAAAATAGACTGGAAACGAAGTTGACGGCGGGTGACGTAGGTCTGCCAGAGCTTGGAGACAGGCGATTGGACCTTGACGTGAATTAAGTTTGGCAGCGTACGGAGGAGATATCAATCAGCTAAGCTGTTTCCTACGCCGCGTCGGTCCATTCCCGTAAGAGTGTAGACGCAGCCACAGCCAATAGAATCAAAGCTAGCACACGTTCATGGCGTTGAACTATGGCAACTTCATGCATCTCTGGACTCAACCTTTCCTTGCGAAACAATGGACGATGCTTCCTATTCGTTCAATTGAGACAGGCCAAGGATCTAATATGTAAGAAAAATGCAAGAAGAGGTCCCGACTCGCGTTCTGAAGCCACGAGATGCATCCATGTTCAAGGCATCAAGCAAAATGATTCGATATCTTTCAACAAAAACTCAAAGTTCCACTTGACGAGATCGACAACCGGCAAAAATGTGTGAGATCGATACGAAATGAAGCAGTGATACCCCCTCTTTGAGGCGGGGTTCAGCTGTTGCAGGATTTCTGAATATTGGCCTGTTCGGGATCGAAGCGGGATAGCCATGTATGACATGGCTTGTTATTGCCGTTCTTAGTTATCCGAGGCCCCGAAGAGGTTGCCTCTGGCGGGATGACCGTTCCGACGGGATTTAGATGATATCAAGGGAGATTTGGAGAAACCAAAGTATAAAGTAGGCTGAGGGACGCCCGTAAAGAAGCTTTGTTCACCAGATCTAACTACTGAGAATCTCTTAGTAGTTTCTCTACTTGACTCATATTATCTTATCTATCTTTATGTCTTCTAAAAACACTGTCCCCATTCAATCCAACAAAATGGGCGTCAACGTGAAAGACGGAGATCGCTTCGACTTTATTGTTGTTGGTGGCGGTACTGCCGGCAACTGTGTTGCCGGCCGTTTGGCTGAAAATTCCAAGGTTCGCATCTTGGTGATTGAAGCCGGTGTTGGTAACCCGGAAGAACTTCCTGAGATTACCACGCCGTCCAATGCCATGAACCTGCGTGGCAGTGCTCACGATTGGGCTTATAAGACGACCATGGTCAGGCGTGATGATTATGAACGTATCGAAAAGCCAAACTCGAGAGGCAAAATGCTTGGTGGAAGTTCGTCATTGAACTATTTCACTTGGGTTCCTGGATGCAAGCCGACCTTTGATCGATGGGAGGAATGGGGCGGCAAAGAATGGACTTGGGATCCCCTCGTTCCTTACCTACGCAAGAGTGCCACTTATCACGATGATCCTAAGCTATATCTGCCTGAGCTTAAGAAGATTGGCGGAGGAGGGCCAATTCACATCTCCCACGCCGAACTTATTGATGAGATGAAGCCATTCCGCGATAATCTTGAGAAAGCCTGGAAATCGCGCGGAGAACCCATGACGGCAAACATCTATGATGGCGAAATGAACGGCCTCTATCATTGTGTCGATACCATCTATAAAGGAGTCCGCTCTGGAAGTTATCTCTTCCTCAAGGGTAAAAAGAACATTACGGTTTTGGCCGAAACTCATGCCAAGAAGCTGCTGATCAACTACGCCGACCGAATCTGCCGTGGCGTGCGAGTCACGACTCCTGATGGCAAAGACATTAACGTTTACGCAGACCGTGAGGTCATTCTCTCGGAGGGTGTCTTCGAAAGCCCCAAGCTCTTGATGTTGAGTGGTGTCGGCCCTGCCCGTGAACTGAAAAAGTTCGATATCGATGTCATTGTTGATTCACGTCATGTTGGCCAGAATCTCATGGATCATCCGGCTGTTCCATTTGTATTGCGCGTCAAGGATGGCATCGGTATGGATACCGCTGTCCTTCGAAAGAGTAAAGAAAACGAAAAGCTGCATGCTGCCTACAAGAAAGATCATTCTGGACCAGTCGGCTCCGGTTTCCTGGAGATGGTGGCCTTCCCTCGCATCGATAAATATCTACAGAATGATGAGCAGTATAAGAAGGCAAAGGAGGCCAATGGGGGACTCGATCCCTTCTCCCCTGAGGGCCAGCCTCATTTCGAGCTCGACTTCGTTTGCCTTTGGGGTAGCGCATTCCAATGGCACTTCCCGCACCCACCAGAGGGAGAACACACCACCGTTGTTGTGGATCTCGTCCGTCCGGTCTCTGGTCCTGGCGAGGTTACTTTGAGGAGTGCCGACCCGTTCGAGCAGCCTAACATCAATCTCAATTTCTTCGAAAGCGATCTCGATATTATCGCTATGCGTGAGGGTATCCGCTTCAGCTACGATGTGCTGACCAAGGGTGACGGCTTCAAAGATTGTGTTGTATCTGAGACACCTTGGAAGATGCCTCTCCACTCTGACGAAGAGATGAAGCGCGCCGTCTTGGATCGCTGTCAGACAGCTTTCCATCCTGTCGGAACCGCCCGATTGAGCAAGAATATCGACCAGGGTGTGGTCGATCCGGCGCTCAAGGTTCATGGCGTTACTGGCCTTCGTGTTATTGATGCTTCTGTCATTCCTTTGATTCCGGATTGTCGTATTCAGAACTCTGTGTACGCGGTGGCCGAAAAAGGAGCAGATATGATCAAAGCCGATCACAAGGATGTCTATTAGCTGAATGAGCCGAGTTAGTGAAAGGGGCCACAGGGGGAGGAACATGAGGGAGGCGAAGAAACTATTAAAAAAAAGTTAAAAGCATCACACAAATAGGAGAGAATGGCTGTGGTAGCAATGACTACTATTGATAATGCAGAACATAAGCTTAGGGTAGCTCACTATGTACGAATTCACTCTCTCATTCGTTGGCGTCTATTGCTGCATAATAAGAGACTTCGGATGATGGTCTGATGTATCATGAAGCAAAAAAGAAGCTACATCTCAAGATGTAGGGGCATAAGGTAGGATCTTGTGATGTTTGAGAGGCCCTGTTACTTACTACCTACCTTAGCAATAGCTGCTTGTCCAGGTTACTAGTAAAGAGCAGCTAATAGATTGAACCCTGTACAATGGCATTCGCTCTGGGCTCAAATGATAGCTTAGGGTGCTTCTATTTTTGTCGATACTGTATATGCCTCGTATTTTCACCCCTTCCCCCAGTAATGACTGTCAAATATAACAAAAGTTAATATTTAATCTTTGCATATCACGCCAATGCTCGCTTGTGAACCGATAGGCACTTTTCACACCACGAGCCTGTATACCAGCTGCGCTATCAGCGGATGCTAAACAGCCGCACTCATATACCTTCAATATTCTCTGCACCCCAGTGAATTAGTTCCTTGAAAGGCATTTGAGGAAGCTGATATGTTGCCCATTCTGCGGCACAACAATGATTCATGGGGCGATACAAATGATGTCAATCATCATAAGCAAACTTATATGATGCCAGTCAAAATAGTTGGGGATGTGCTACATACTTTCATGTCAGTATTTATGTAGAGTTTCACCCAAGCAAACTGACAGTGACGCGTTATAGAGAGCGAGGTGCTCATTTCTTCCAGGGAATTCTCTTCTTCTATATCTTTTAGTTACATGCATCTGCCACGGCCACACACGTGCATAGCACTTCCCGCTCTACGGCAAGCAGTCCAGAGCAATGTTCCCGATTACGAAGCCATGAGACTGGGCAAGGGCAGTGCAACAAAAACATTTTAAGATGGCTCAAGAGTACATGCTATCTCGGCACTCAAGCGATCAAGGTTTTTTCTTTGGCCCGCGCCCAGCTCCTGCCGGCTGATTTCTGTCCTCGACTCGCGACCATTGCTGTGCCAACTCTGTGCCGACTCCCAGCTAGATATTGTTCTGACGTCTCTCAGCTCGCCGTATGTCACATATCTAACCTTTTCGCGCCGCGTACTATTCCGAAACGACGACTTCCGTATTCCTACGTGTATTAATTGGCCGCGTTTTTACAGCATTTCGCTACCTCCACCTGCTTCGTACATCATGAATCAGCTACTACGTCTCGCATCTCTACCGGGAGAGATATTGACGCAAATATGCTGGGAAATCGTCGGCCATCTGGACGACCACCTCGGTGATCTGGATCAAATCAGGCCAGAGATACAATATGATACCCCGTCTTTGGCTTCTCTCTGCCGCACATCAAAACGGCTCAGGGACATTGCGACGCCTGTGCTTTATTTTCGCTTCACGACACTCAGAGGGGCTGAGACAGCTATACCTTTCTTGGTGGCCATTTCCCAACGACAATTCTTGGGCCTATGTGTAAGAAAACTTGATCTCTGTCTGGCGACCTCTATGGATAAAATTATCGACCAAAGAATATTCCAAACCACTCGGGTGGACGGAAAAATGACTGAGGCGCAGAGACAAATACTCAACGAGGCGGCAACTCGCTTGGACATTGATGAAGCTTCCATTCATCTGGAACAGTTCGCCACTATTGTGCAATTGATCCTTGCTTACACGCCCTTGGTGAGAAGTGTCCACATTGCCACATTACTGGCGGGTACTGTGGATGGCAGATGGGGTTACACAATACTCAAACAGTTGGCTGCTCAGGTTCCAAGAAGGGTGTCGTTGGACTATCTCAGAAACCTCTATTTGGAACATGTAAAGGACATGAACTTTGGAAGCAGTTACAGTCTTCAATACTTTGCGGGGATATTTAAGCTCGCCCCGTCCATAGATACTCTTCATATGGATCCCTGTTCAGGAATTGATCTGCCTCGACAGATTATAACGAGACCTCAAGTCTCTTTGGCAAACGTGACAACTCTGTCTCTTGCTCAAGGAAACACCCCGAGCAATGCAGTGAAGTGGATGGTTCGCGATTGTGCGCAATTAAAACATTTCCAATACTACAGTTCAGGGTACCCGGTCGTGAACCGCGTGACCCCCAAAGAAATTATCCAGGTCTTACGGCTTCATAAAGACAGTCTCCTCAGCCTTTCTCTCTTGTTGAAAGCAAAAACAACGAGGGATTTTCATATGGGTATACGCATGCCCCCTTGTGCGGATGGTGAGCAGATTGTATCCCTCGAAGCTTTTACAAAGCTTGAAACACTTGAGTTAAATGCGCCTTCGATTCGATTTCCAAAAGCGGATACACCCGGGTATCACACATATGTCCTCAGGGAGATGTTACCTCAGTCGACCAAACACTTCCGTTTTACTACTCCACAGAAGGAATGTATACCCAATCTCAAGACCGTGGCTGATTACCGAGCCAATCGTTTCCCTCATCTTCGAAGTGTCTATTTGACGAACAGTTCTAGAGTATTTCCGGAAGAGACGGCTTTCGACACAAACGAGATTGAAGCCGTAAGAGAGAGGCTGTTAAACGCTAGAGTGCGCTTCGAGTACGTGGAACTAGCCCATTGCTAAGAATGACGAGGAAGCAGATTCGTGTGCGCAGCGATCATTCAGGGTTGGCAGTCACCAGCGTGATTTGGTTATTTCAGCGTTGGACAAACAATGTTTTATTCATTAGCTACAGAAGACAAAAGAAGGGTATATGAACCTCTCCCCTTGTTGTAAATCTTGACTCTGTACATGTGATGCTCGTTTCAAAATGTGATGTCCACTATCCTAGCTCTCGGCTACGAATGTCTAAGCTATGAGTAGGAGAACTGTTGAGTATAGCCGTCTGATGTAGCGCAGAAGATATCCATGCACCCATCCTTGCGAGATGTGGAAGTAATGGAGCTACCGGGCACGCAGCGAATACCGCTACCAGCCAAGGAACTGCTAGTCCACTTTCCTGTGCTCTCATACCAGTATGCGTGGTTAACAGAGCCATCTGGAGCGGTCCAGAACACCTCCATGTGCTGACTGTTCATGGAGACGGCCGTCAATGAGCCCGGGGCAGCAGTGAGGTCTGACAGCTTTTCGAATGTCCAAATCGTGGGCTGTTCACTTTTCCAGTAGCCCTGGTAAACCTTGTTGTCATTTCCGATATAGAAGATGTTCTTGCGGGCGTTGCTTCGCGCGAGAACGGCCATGCCAGAGCTGGTATGTGCTGTACCAGCCCCTCGCAGATTACCGTACTCCCAGCTGTTGAGAGGATCCCAGGGGGCATAGTTGATGGCACCATCCGTGGTGATCCACCAAACCTCCGCACTCTGGTCGTTTCTGGTAAGAGCTCCGAAACCCTTGTTCGTAGGCTTCCCATGGGCGCCATCGACAAAGTCCTGATCAATCACCCAGTTGCTACCGGAATTGGTAGTGTAAGAGTGCATGAGGTTGCCGTTGGTTCCAACGTAGAAGATCTCCATGTGAGATGATTCGCGAGAGATTCCCTCGATGTGAGTGCCTGGGGCAGCTTGGATGGCTTTGTCTACACCAGAGTTGCCCCAGCCACCACCTGACGTCCAGAAACGGCTGTGGATAACGTTGTCACCCTCGGAGTAATAAAACACCTCCATGTTTGAAGAAGTGCGGGCAATAGCAGTTAGACCGTTATAGGCATGCAGGCCTGTCAAGTCCGCAAACCCGACAAGAGACTCCGCAACGGGTTTCGAGAGTCCCTCGTTTTGGTACCTGTGCCATGGCTGCTGATTCGCCGAAAAGAACAGCTCCCAGTTTGTTGGAAGATTATGAAGAACGTGGAGATCCGCGCCCGGGGTCCTGGATAACGGCTTGCAGTCAGTAATTATCTCCCCCAACGCTCCACTGCCACACATCTCATATTGCAACGTTCGTTATATGAGATCAATATGGTTGCTAAGAGTTTTGATTGGAGCAGATACGTACAGCTTGACAGTCTGGCCGGTTGGGCCGGTCCAAGTCATAAAATTCCAAGAGGAACGTGCGTGAAGCTCATCACCGCGGGGCTCTATCTCCGGAAGAGCCAGACCGTTTGCAGCAAGGGAGAAGTATCCTCCAAGGAGGAGTGAGGCCGAAAGATGAACCATTTCTTTGCGGAATTGCAATTGCTTGATGAGGCGAATAGATGCCCGCAAGGGCATGCGCGCTGCTCATTATATACATCGTTTGAACGATAGAATGCTCTCGCACGATTCATGAGATTTGTTCATTGCGAAGCAATATTGAAGGAGGCTCCTAGCAATGCCCCCCCGAAATAGCCTGCGAAACCCCGAGATAGCCTGTGATCCTCGAATTTGGCATATGGACCGATATCGAATCTCTAATCAGCCTTGTGGATATATTTGTCGTCGACTGTTATCTTTTAACTGTTAAAAATATACCACAGCTGAATTATACGAGCGCGAATAGACACCAGGGATAGTCTAGAGTGTCATAGAAACCTCATAACTAGCGAAGAACTCGGAGACTAATATAAGGGGTGCAAGGTTGATAGCTTACTTGCATCTACCTAGGACTAATATACTAGATTCATGCCCAAGTCCTCTCATGGGGCTCAACAACAGATCCGGCGTGACTCTTGTTCGTATAAACAACCCGTAGGGCTGAGTAAGCGCGCCGAGCTTCTATTTTCAAGTTGGAGTAGGCAAGTTTTCCCAGCGAAGACTCGTATCGTCTAGTAGATTCCACGGATGATTCCTCAAGTTCATACGGAATCTTCCTTGTTTGAAGCCTCCAACAGATTAGGAAGTGCGGCAAGACTTTCTTTGTTTACTTGTTCACAAATCCGGCGATCCCAGCTAATCCGCCACCCTCAGCTCGTCCCAACTAGGCAATCTGATCACCGCCGCAGACATCTCGGCATTAGTAGTGGGACTAAAAGACAGTTGTGGACCGTTAGTGGATCAGCCGCTCGCACACAAGTCGGCGTGAATTGTGGATTTTGACTCCAAACAACGGCGTTGATAGGCTGTCGCAGCAACTCAAATCTACGATGCTAGTCCTGTTTGCCTCTTTCCCGGGGCGGTCTCGCCATCAACTCGGGGATGCTCGTGGGGCTGTTCTGTTATTACCGGGGGCTTGAAAATCGACCGCCGGCTCTCGCACTCCTTCGGCATTATCCGCGGAGTGGATAAGGCTCTTTGGGGTCTGAAACAATGAAGAAAAATTCAACGGAGAGAGGTTGCTGGAACGTTGTAGCTAAGACCATGTTATCATTTCCCCAGATACGCGCGGCTATATTTGGGGATAGAAGTGGATGGGCGCTGTTCGTATTCTGCTAAAAGTGTTAGTTGCAAGGTTGCCCGCTCGCTTATGCGTCAAAAGTTCGACCGGTGTTGAGGGCGAATGCGAATGCGGTAAACCACACGCGCTTATACCTTGACCTTGACGATACCAACACATCCGCTAATGGAAATAATCCGAGCGGCGGGAGTTGCAGTTTTCAAGATTTTCGATCCTTTCCGCTCCCTATCGCCGCGAAAGATGCCGCCACTCGGCGATTACTGTCCAGCATCTCCTGCTCTTATCGCACCGATTGCTCCATGTCCCCTTCGCTTTCGGAAGGCTTTCAACGTCGAGAGCCCTTTAGAAACGGAGGTTGCCATAAACTGGATGAAACCAACTCGCTAAGATCGCTTGTTTAGGCAACTTCTCCTACGATTTCAGCCTCACCGGAGATGAGCCAAGGATTTCTCTTCTGCATACATCGGCAAATGACATCCGTTCAGCCAAATCAAGAATTAATATGTATGATGATAACTGATCAATGTAACAATTTGCTATTTTCTTCTTTCATTTCGTATTCAGCGGCCGTTGCGCTCGTAAAACTGTATCGTTTTCTGACACCGCAAATTTAATGGTTGACCGTAACTCAGTCTTCTAACTATAGCAAGCACAACTCTTTTGTCAAGTCAGTTGCAACTAGATACAAGCAAGTTTAGAACAATACAATACACATGACCAGGGTCCGTTCGTATAACTCTATCAGCTGTCCGGATGTCGTTCGATCGTCAAGGCACACACATAATCTTCCGCTTACGCCTACACGAATGCTGGGGGCCGGGCCACCAACCGCCTTATCTGGGACGTGCAACAGATCTGTTCCACGTTGCCACCCCCTGATGGTCAGACTAGGCGTTTAAGCTTTGCAGTTCCCAATCATGTTAAGCATCGGCTGTCGTCTATTCAGTGGGCATCAAGCGCGCCTGATAGGATCATGAGCCATGCGGCACTCCACAAAGAGGCTGGGAGGTTGCAAGTTTGCCCGCTTGCTAGGATAAAACGGAAATAGAATTGATGACTAGTCGACGGGTGCTTGAGTCAAAACTCAGCCAAGACGTTGAGAGAGGCAACTGTATAGTGTCCTAGATGTCGATACTGCAAACTGGAATTGCTTCTTAACGTCGGAGATGGCAAAAAGCGGAAGTTTCCGTGGACAACTCCGTCCAGCAAAAGAAAAAAAAAAAGACAGAAAGTAGAAGACTTCAGTAGACATAAATACAGTTGCAATTCAGTCTTCAAAACATGCAACAAGGCAGCTTCAATTACAACATAATTACAAAGCGTCTTCGGTGAATCCGCCCATCGAGATCGCCTCAATCTCATTGATCAATTAACATTTTTTCGGTCTATTCACGTGACCCAACTACCTTACACTATTTCTCTTTACGAGAAGGATGAGGCTCGGTATTACGCCTCCAATTCGGAATCCCTAGCTGTCTAATTCCCACCAGTGGAAATGTGGCTGCCGCGACCCTGTTAGCTGTCATCGATCCGGTTAAAATTAGTGGAGTCTCGGCATCATTGCGACTTAGCGACAAAAGCCCCGTATTGCGAAGCTGGTGCGCCTTGTAGGTCAGCTTTCGGGGGAGCCTAGCTTTGTTGATTGGCGATACCTTCGCTTGGGGTATATCAAGACAGCATGGACTTATAAACAGCCCAATTTAATACGGGGGGCTGACTCTTTTTAGACGAGCTGGCTAAAAGATGTAATGTGACTCAGGCATCAAAAAGAAGGGGAAAGAAATAAAAGAGGTAAATAAGATCACCAGTTTCTCGCGAAGAAAAAAAAAGTGGAATTACAAAAGAGTAATAACAACTCGGCGTCTCCTAAACAATCTCTCTACTCCGATTCCTAATTCATGCATTACAGGCGAAACAAGTTGCCGCGCTTCTATTCCGTCACAATGCCTGGAGGCGATTCAGCAACTACAGAAAATATACCGGCTGGGGACTTTGACCTGCTCCTCTTCCGCCGACGGCGTTTCCGTACAGCAAAAGCTTGTTATCCATGCCGTCGACGAAAGGTCAAGTGTGACCTAAACCAGCCATGCGGGACGTGCATCAGTCGGGAGCATCCCGATTTGTGTGACTACACGACCAATACCTTTGCTGGAGCGGAGTCGTCTACCTCCGAACAGAGCCCGAGTGTTCGAGAGCAGCCTGAAGGTGCTCATGGGAACCCTCCAGCTGCAGAAATAGCTCAGGGGTTGTTCGTTGACTTGGCATTGCCGTTTAGCACCAAGGTGCATCTCGGTTCTGAGTCCCTCCCAGGAATCTTCTCGATGTCTGGGAGAACAGGAAAACAGCCATCAACGACTTCAGTCAAGCTTTCGACGGATCCGAGGTTGATCTTCGAACTCTTGTGTCTTCAGGACTCTAGCACCACGTTTCCTTTTACCAACTTGTGGATGCCTGGTGATGGCATAGAAAAAGTGTACAGTGCACTACCCGAAGACGATGTAATTCTGAAGTAAGCACTCCATATTTCCCTTTTCCCTTTTTCCTCTGTATTGTAAGAAATTCAAGCTAACAGCTACGAGCCATTTTCGATTATATCAAGAATCTCTCTTCCATCTCGAGCCTTCGATCGTAAACCTACGACATTTCGAAACTGCACTCCTAGAATTTCTGCGTAAGCGAAGGGCTGTCACGCCAAATTCGTACCTGGAGCCTCTGTCAGAAAGCACAAGCTCGTGGTTCGGCCTCTTATTTGGCATACTGTCATGCGGTGCCCAACTTGCTGTAGTCGAGGGGGTCGAGGGGGAGCTGGACACCACGAAAGCGTGGGTTTTTGGTAAGTGGCGGACAAAATGTCGATTATGTGGAAGTATTTGATTCTTATACCAGGATACAGCATGCTGCTCTTTCCAGTGCTTACGATTTTGCAACTTTACTTCATACCCTAATATCGAGGTTGTCCAAGCCCTAATAATGCTGGTCAATTATTTGAGAAACCAGGGAGATGCAGGGGCTTCGTGGTCGATGTTGGGTGAGTAATCCCATGTACACTCCTTTTTTGATAGGGATTTGCGAGTCATTTTCTTACATTCAACTCCGCAATAGGCTTAGCGATACGTCTTGCCCAAACTCTTGGGCTTCACTGCACGCCAGATCCCAACTCCATCAGCAACCCAAGGAAAAGGGAAGAGGCTATTATAAGGTCATCTATATGGTAAGCCTATATACAATCTGTCCTTTGTTGACTCATTTCTAATCTGCGGCAAAATCATAGGCGATCTTTAATCTGGCAGGACACTCTCGCCTCCCTCTGCTACGATCGGCCGTCTGGAATCGTTGTTTTAGAATCTATTCCATCGAACACTGCCTCACCTCGATTCTATTCATTCTTCGACAGCTGTCATCACTTATTTGTGACGGCAAACAAGATCGGCCATGCCCTAAACCAAGCGAAATTCGCAGGAGAACGACTGTCCCACGAGACGGTGCTCGATTTCAGAAAGCTTGTCAACATCATCGAGACCCGATCGGTGCCCCATTTACAAGATCCATCCAAGTGTCAGTCCAAGAATGACTACATTCAACATTACATATTCAGACTCTTCACGGACTCGGTCATGGTGTGCCTGTATAGGCCAGCCATGACAGGGGACGAATCTCAAGATGACGACATCACGGATTATTACCTGAATCGATGCCGTTCGACACTACAAACATACATGGAACTTATGAATTTGAACGCTCCATTCCAGAGGCTCTGGTTCTTTGTTCACATCACATTCAGCAGTGCCCTGATCCTGGGCCAAGCTGCTTACGCGCGCAATGTTCATTCCGATAAGACATTTTTGAAGCGTTTTTTTAACAGTCTCTCGCAAAATCGAGCGTTTGTCAGCGTTCCGGTGTACGAAAATGCCTGGAGATTACTACACGAGTTCTTGACGACGAACGACAACAATATGGAGGAATAGGAGGCGAAAGGGAACATACGAAAGATATGACAGTGCTTTAGCATGGCGCGGCCGGCCGCGCTTTTATACCCTTTGTAAGTAACGAATGATATTATGTTTGTTTACATCTATCCATATAAGAATAAATACCTTGAAATTCAACGTTGCACATACATTTCATGTTATAGAGCCGCTGTAAGATTTCTCATAGCGACAGATGACACCACATCTATCCAGAATCCCATATCAAACAAGAAGAGCGAGTTCTTCTCTGATTTCGGTCAAACTTCTGGCTAAAAAACAAGCATAAAGAGTTTATTGTTACCACCAAGAATGGCAACTGTCCTCCCATGTACCATGAAACAAAATTCGGCTGCATTGTCAAGTCGGATGTTATCAGGCAAACAAAGAACCTCATGACCATTGCGAGTGACCCAGCGTCTTGTAGTGTCTAGGCCATAGAGGCACAACTCTGACACCACAGGACTTCCAGTCTCCGAGAATGCTGATGTTAAGAACGAGGTTTGGTCGCATTGTAATGTTCGACAGGTTGCTTTTGAGCCTGGTAAGTTATCAAAGCTCCATACGTTGATTGTATTATCGGTACTTGAGCCAGAGATCAACTGTTCGCCATCCGGCGAGAATGTCACCTTGGCAGCATATATATCATGTTGTTTAAGTGTTTGTACACACTCGTATTTGCCTTCACTCTCCCTCCAAATCTTGAGACAATGAGCTGAGTTCGAGGCTATTGTTTTTCCATCCGGTGAAATAGCCGTGCTTAAAGATTGGAAATAGCTAGGCATAGGGTGCTGCCAAGTTTGTATGCATTTTCCTGAGATCGTTTCCCAGACTTTTACAGTGCCGTAGTCAGAACCCGAGACGAAAATTTTACCATCCTGAGAGGAGTGGATAGATATTGGTGTTACATCACCGCAGTCGATTAAAGTAAGGTAAGACGACGTGGCGAGATCCCAAATCCTGATTGTGTGATAGTTTGCTTTTTGTGAGAGCCTTACATATGATGCTGATGCTAAACGTTGGGAGTCTGGTGAGAACTTTACTGATGTGATCTCGCCAGTATGGCCTTCCAATGTCTGTATGCAAGCATTCTCTGCTATATTCCAGATTTTCACACTGTTGTCTGCTGATGCGGAAGCAAGGAGCTTGCCATCTGATGAGATGTCTATGCATTCAATCGCTCCCTGGTGACCGATCAAGGTCTGGACATGACTGCTCGTGGCTGTATCCAAGATTGTGATGGAATTTTCACGGGAAGCTAATGCGAATTTGCTTCCATCTGTTGAAAAAGCCATCGGCGAGTCATACTCTTCATGCCCCTCCCACATATCGGAATCATCCGCTTCTGGGTCTATGCCCCATATTCGGATAGTCCTATCGTCTGTTGATGCTGAGATAAGCTGACTTCCGTCGGGCGAGACCTCAACTGAGGTAATTTGGTAAATATGACCTCTCAAAGTCCTTAAAACTTTATTTGCATCAATATCCCAGATGCTGATGCAATTACAGTATACTCCATCATTCGCAGTAGTCACTGCCAGTTGCCTATTTGGAAGAAAGGTCATGCAATGTTCTCCATTCATAGGCCTGTCCCATTTTATAACCTTGATATATTGAAAGGAGCCTAAGTCCAAGATTTTGATATTGTCGTTTAGATCGAGGAACGCCAGGAAAGATAAATCCGGCGAGAACCGCAAATTGAAGCAGTGGTTGGGAGTCGTTTTCCATGCTTCATCTTGAGTTTTTTCCTGTATGCATTTACCTGTGTCATCCCATATTTTAATTGATCCCCCAATTGAACATGAGACCAAAGATTTGCCGTTGGGGGAAAACGATACTAAGACGACTCTTTCAGTGTTCTCGAGAGTTCGCATACGCTTACCCGAAGCTAGGTCCCATATAATGATGGTGTCTTCGTCTGACCCAGAGGCGAGGTGCTTCCCATCTGGTGAAAAAGCTAGATTACAGCCCAAGTGCATAAAACCTCGTAGCCTTTGTATGGGTTCACCGGATGCGATATCCCAGATAATAATTCCAGCCAATTTTCTGTCAACCGCGGCCAGATGCTGTCCACTTGGTGAGAAAAGCAGATGTTGATCATGGCCGTAAAAAAGGCCTTCCTCGGGGTACTTAAGAGTCTTTAGGCGAGACCCAGTGGCTACATCCCAGATTATAATAACTGTAGGCGCCATTGATGCCAAGAGCTTGCCATCTGGCGATATAGCTAAACGTCTCGGTAGTAAGCCTGTATCTATGGTTTGGACACATGAATTCCACCCAATCTGCATGCCATGCTTCATTTCAAACAATGTTGCCGGGTCTTCTAAGGATTGCTGTCGTATCTGGCTCGTGATTGGACATATAAGCAGGGCCGATGGATGAATTTGAAGGGGGAAGCTCTCAATGGTCTGTTTGGCTGCCAATATGAATCGATAGGCATCTCGAATAAGGCCAGTCGAATCATATATCATTTTCTTCTTCTGCGATTTCCATAAGTTAGCTATCGAGTTCTTGACACTCCGCAAACTAAAGAAAGACTAGAGAATCTCCAGTTTCGGCAAGACTAACACAAACTTCCTGCAACTTTCTCATTGCCATTATGCCCTCCGGTATTCGTCTAAGTAAGCTGAGAGCCTCGAGCCAGAATAGATACTTCCGCTCAATAAACGCTTTGGTGTCATCAACCAGTGTTTGCCAGATATCTTCTGTTTCTGTTGTTTTTTCCTTGCTCATAATTGATTCCACAAAATGATCAATCCAGAAAACACAAGAGTACCCAATGGCGGTCAGAGGATTCGGATCAAGGGCTTGAGCATCATCAATATGTATTCCTAGATCGCTCAGATTATACATATCCCGCTTTAAAAGCTCAGACATTAGATCTAAAGATCGTGATACCATATAATCATTGACCTTCGCAATCTCTAGGAAAAGCGTTTGCTCCGTGTTCGTGCCGACTAAGAAGTCTTTTGCTGACTGGTGCACAAAATAGACGACTTCATCTCGAATGGTGAGAAATGAACCACATTGCGCTATGAGGTCACAAATGGCTGGTATCTTTTCATCTAGCTCTCCTGGGGTTTCAGCAAGTGCTATCAACTCTTGAAGTGTAAGAGGTTGGCGAGCAACAGTGACAACAGCAAGTATGCGTTTGCAGATCTCAGCTTCATTAGACTTGGTTAAACCATTAACCATCTGCTGATAAAACGCATCGAGCCCTGGAGGATACGCCTTCAATTTACTCAGGGCATTCCATGCCGAGACCCTCTGCAAATTTTGACAAACCAGGGCTACCCAGAGGAATGTGCCATCAGCGTTCTCCAGGAGGTATTCTCGAATTGCTTCTTCTCTGTTCTTCTTATATCCTTTGCTTTCGCTTAATTGAGAGACCTTTTGCTTGATGTATATCTGGACGGCACTGGCTACAGAGCTGGCGTTCAGCTCTAGACTGAGCTGCGCTTGCGGCCCTAAACTCTCAAGTTTATCTATGATTTGCGGCCAATTGCGACTCGAGACGACCCATTTGACATAGGGAAATTCATTAGACATCTTAACAATGAAATCGAGAAGTCGTGACATGTCTTCGTTCACGCACTCATCAAGCGCATCGACAAGAAGACAAGTCGGCTTCTGGTTGTTGTTTAACTCTGATAGAAGTGATCGTAGGATATCAGACAAAGCATACCACGCACTCGGCGGCTCGAAAAGAGATTTTCCTTGACGAGCATAGTGCTCCCGTAAATGCTTTAAAAGGTGCCGCTGTTGATCGACTAGCGAGAAGATCAACCCCCGTAATACTGAAATTGAGTTATTGATCCGTTCATCTGTGGCCTGGCAGAAGAAAAACGAGATGAGACTAGAGGGCGCCAATTTCTGCAGGTTGTCGACGATGCCACATAAGAGCATCGTTTTGCCTTTTCCTGGATCTCCACGGACCCAGAGGAGTGGACGGCTGGGATCTTCAAACCACTGACAAAAATGGTCGTTCTCAAGTATCCAGTTAAAAGAGTCTTGTAAGAAACCCCCCTTTGTATCCTCAATGCGTTTCTTTTCAGTATAAGGATCGTGCGACCACAATTCCCTCAAACAAGTTTGATCCTCTGCGGAGATTTGACGACGGATTTGCTCCTCTAGAGCCTTTGCAATGCTTTTGATCTCCGATTCTTGGGTTTTAGCATGGTTCGCAATGAGTTCGAGGCGTGATCGGGACTGTTGGCTGCCATATACCTCAGCATCCTGGCGTAAGCTATCTTCAGCTTTCTGTATATTTTGGACACTGATTGCCCAGTTATCAAGCTTTATTAAATCCCGCAAGAATCCATAGCCACGGTTTCTGTGGTACGAGCAAACACTCTTCATCTGATACAGGAGCAGAGCTTTGTAGAGCTCGACCAGCCGTTTCTCAAGCTCACTCTTCATTCCGGACAAGGCCGCGCCGTCAAGAGTGCTTTCATCAATTAGCACAGTGGAAACATTTCCATACCATCTGATGCGAGTAATGACGTATTCGATCCCATCGCGATTTGAGGCGGTCTCTTTGACGGCGCTTTCGAGCACCTAAGTATCTGTTAGAACACTTAGGATATAATCCGAACTCAAGACCACTTACTCCCAAGGCAATGCATACACCGGACCAGGCAATTGAAGCTTGTGGAACGGCTGATATGGCCGTACTAACCATGTCCTTTAAAGAAAGGACAATTCCCATCGCAGTCCCCAGGCCATCTTTCACTTTGGCCTCTCGCGCCGTTTTATCAAGGCCCGCGCGGATAAGCTCGTTCATTTGCTGCCGTCGCGCATCTGGACTCCCTGCAATAATGGCGTTTGGAGGTGATGTATCTGAATTTGTGGTGGAGCCATGACCCTGTAGATACTGAGAAAGAATTCTCTCATACCCCTCGACAAGTTTGGCGTCTTCATGCTTAATGGCATCATAAGCTTCATCCCAAAGTCGCTCTGCTGCATTAGAGGGAAGAGTTTCCAAATTGGGCTCCTTTGTTTGAGGAAGCTCGGGGCCGTTGGCGATGTTGACTGATTCAGTCTGCTGTAACCCAGCGGGATGTACTGCTGTTCGAGAGGGAGACGCGGCTCTACTCTGGACCGTAGGCGTAGAGGCTGCAGAAAGCTTGGAACCATTCACGGGATCCTTTTCGGTCTTGAACTTTCTGCGCAGGCGCCGAAATACGCTTGGGGGCTTTTCCGACATGGCAATTCACGAGATGACCGAACTTGATTCAACGAAACTAGAATACAACAAACGGGACTGCGGTTGTTGGAGGGGAAAAGTTGCTCTGGAGCCAACCGCGAGCCGCATCGATGTAGGATTTGCACCGAGTCAGGGAAACTGACCCCGCGCAACGCGGATTGGAGGCTCAAGTTGGGTCTTCACTTCATGCAGGGGATTAGATGTTACTCTGCAGCTGAAGAGCGGCAACCCCGCTACGGTACGCGATACTCTTGCTACTTTGAAGAATGAATTGACTTAGTTATGTCAAGTTGAAGGATATATGGACAGCGACGAAAAGAATCTCCGATATCTGCATTCGGATTGAAAACTAATCTGTTTTTCAACATTATCCGCTTAACAGATCGGGAGATGTTATATTTTGAGTTGTAGAATAAATGCATCTGTAACTAGAGCATGATGGTTAGTTCCCTGTCAACGCCTTTTGCTTGTAGTCCTCTGCCAGACGATTGAGAACTTCAACAGCTTCTTGCTCCCTTGCTAGTGGTATAAACAGATGATCGTGATAAAATCCGCTAACTGGATTTACCCCCATATTGTTTTCTGCCAGTTTCGTCGCGATTACCGCCATGAAGCCGACAGCCTCCAGACTTGACGTTACGTTGAGCGTAATCATCTTGCAGGGAAAGAAAAAGTCAATCTTATGCGCTGTCGCATATTCCCTGCTGACTATGACTGTAATTCCCTCTTTCTCTTTGAAGAACAGCTGTGTTTCTTCCAGGGGCGGGAGATCCGATCCGTTGGCAAGTGTTGCAAAGACGAAAATAGGCTCGTGCAGGGTTGTGGTGAGAGTTGCCAAGAGTTTGGCAAGTGACTTCTCACCCGGATCGCTTGCGAGTACAGACATGGCGATAATAATCGATTGGTGGTTTAATTAAGAATGAACTTGTAAGGCGTATTTTCGTGATATGTCACTGTGACCTCTTCGTATTTGTTGTAAATAGACAATTCTTGAACATGGATTTGAAAGAGTGAAGCCATTCAGCTTTATACGAAAATGAGCTAAGCGCTAGTCTCGTTCACAGGGCGCGCCTGCGTGTACATACGAGGTAGACTATCACCAGATTTGGCTAGAGGATGTACCGAAATATACGTGATAAACTTGGCTATCCTTCTCAAGTGTCAAGCATAACAGAGAATGATGCCTCGCACTGAGTCGCATTTCGAACCGGTTCCTTGAATAATGGGAAGGGATGGAATACGGGAGTTGTTGATAATACACATACCGTATTCGTATACAGGCTCTACAGATGATATAGAGAACATGCGTCTGCTGTCACTGGGATATTGACAAAACAAGGATGAAATTTGAGCGATGCAATGCAGCAGGAGGTATTCCAGATCTTTGAGCGCCAAATAATATTGCACATAAACTAAAAAGTTGATATTTAAAGATTTGAGTTGTCTGCGCTCTTGAAAACACCATGCCGTCCAGCCCCAGCGCTAAATTGAGCAGCTCCCTTGACACTCTCCTTCGTGATTACTGGAGCCCCATTAACAAACTCATTTCGCAGTGCATCCTCGAAAGACGTCGCGTTGTAAGCCGAATAGTAGCAGTTTGATCGATCCACGTTCATGCAGAGCTGAGGGAATCCTAGTAGCTGCTTCGCAATCTTTATAGCTTCTTCAAGAGACTGGCCCTTGGGGACAACTCGGTTTGCGAGACCCATTTGAAGAGCCTCCTGCGCTCCAACAGGTCTACCGGTAAGAATCAGATCCAGGGCCCGACCGAGACCAACAATGGCCTGAAGCCGGACGGTTCCGCCATCGACGAGTGGCACGCCAAAGCGCCGACAAAAGATGCCAAAGACAGCATCTTCCTCAACAACGCGGATATCGCCAATAAGAGAAAGCTCCATGCCTCCAGCAACGGCGTACCCCGCAACAGCACAGATGACGGGCTTCTTGATCTGGAGCCTTGAGGGGCCGATAGGGCCGATCTGTCGGCCGCCCGTCACGGTGTGGGAGGCATCGACAATCGGGCCAAGGTACTCGTTGTCTCCGGGGCCGTTCCACTTTGCTACTTCGTGTAGATCGAAGCCCGCGCAAAAGTAGCCATGGTCGCCGTGAAAGACGCAGACTTTCTGGCTGGCGTCGTCTTCGAAGGCTAGAAAGGCTTCGTGTAGCTTTCGCGCGGTAGGGCCGTCAACAGCGTTTCTGCGGTGATGTCTGTTGATGGCAATGATGGTAATGCCGTCGTCAGACTTTGTGACTTTCACAGACGAAGTCTCGGCTTCGGTGGATGCCATCTTTATGGTATCGGGATTATATGAGAGTATTCTGTGAGGCTGACCAGTGGGAAATGCAAAGCACATGCACTTGATGGAAATGAATGGAGATAACTTTCTCTGCAATTGATTAGATGTATATAAAGCAATGTCCTCTCCGCTCACCCGACCCAAAGGCGTAGTTTACACCTCATCTGTGAGGAGTCCGGAGTCGGTGCGGAGAAAGATCACCGGCACATGGGAATAAGCTTCACTACTATAATGCCGTGAACAGCCGGCACTGTGCTTCTATCAATCGCATTCTTATTCGTGTAATGGCGACAGAGCTTCTTAAATGGCAAATACTTTTCTTTAGTCATTCTCATTTAAGATACAATTCACCTCAATGCCTCGGCAAAATTGAGCATCTGTGCGAGAATTGGGCTAACTTGGACGCAACTACACGTGCCTTGCCGAAAGAGTGTACAAAACCCGATCTTGGAGGGGATAGTCCATGAAAAGACGCTTCCGGAATATAAGCGTACCAAGCAAAAACACACTAAAGAACGAGGCCGTTAAATTAGATGCGAAACAAGCTTGACAAGTTAAAGTACAGTAATTGGTATTTAATAGCTTAATCTTATTACCTGTGTATGGTACCAAGCCATAGACTAAGATCTTGCCCAAGAAAACAGGAGGGTCACTGACTATCGTATACTTTGCCAACCAACTTAAATAATCTGTCGCTTAAACTAGAATCTACCCAATACAATTGCAGTTAAGTCGCCGACTACCTAACCATAAAGACTCTGACAGAGAAGGATTGAAGGCTTGGGTATAGTTGCTTTATTTATAGCATACCAGAACAATGGGCCATCACAAATTATTTGGAATGAAAGCACTACTCCGTATGAGATCAGTAATCTGCAGTCCGAAATGCAATCTCACCAATCAGCACCTTTGCGGGGTTAAGGCGCAGCGAGATGATAACGTAGAGTAATCGAATGGCATTTGCAAAAGGTCATTGGTCATTTATTCGGCGATTTATAGATACAACTCATCAGATGTGCACCACGAAGTAATCTCCAAAATCACAACCACCCATAGAAGAAGCGATACGACTTTTTGCGTATCGGACGACAGTAACCCTCATCTAAACAAGCATCACCAATGTCTACATTTCATCTCTTCCCTCTGTTGCCAGCAGAAATTCGGTCGGCGATATACAATCTGGCCACACCGCCTAGGGTCGTTTTTGTCCATCAACAAGTCGAAAGCTTTGAAGACTTCAAAGCGAGGTTACCACACATCACAATCGCCGAGCGTAATGTGCGCCCGGATGTCGATTATGCTTCATTCTACGAGCTTCTTCGTCAGGCATCGGCCACTCTTCGTCATCACAGGCGTAAATTCTTCAAGCAAACCAAGCTCGAGGCCTATGGATTCACCAACAACAAGAAGGCGGGGTTCTCCTGGGAATTTGAGTCCATGATGCCTTTCGATACGCTCATGCATTATCCCAGATTGGCTTTTCCCATGTACCGAAAGACTACCATCTCCTGCCAAGCCGCTATTCCACCACTTCTACACACTTGCTCCGAGTCGCGTTCCTTGCTTATCAGCTACGGCTACGAGCTTGCGTTTCCTTCTACTGCCCAAGATCCACAGGTGTGGTTTAACTTTGGCCGAGATATACTGCTATTGGATGACGACTTTGACTGCGAGATTGCTGATCCGTACACGTATGGACCGCAAGAAACGGAAATTGAAAGAATTCCACATACTTTTCACCATTTTAGGCCTCGAGATGTCGATCGACTCCAACAATTAGCATTGACCAACCATACCCACTACAGCCGTATGTTTCTTGGCCACAAGCTCTGCCCAAAGCTAAAAGAACTTATACTTGTTGAGTGGGATGCCGAAGAATCCGAACAAGCTCTACGCCAATCAGTTGTTGATCCAGCCCTGCTTCGTCCTGTTCCAAACATCCAGCAAGCTTATCATAAAGGAGAGCAACTGTGCATACTACCGGTCGAGGAAGTTGATGCATTATGGACCACACTGGAGTTGGGTGTATTTGGAGTCGTGGAGGACTGGCATCCTGCTATTAGAGAAGACGCATGGGATCTCAAACAGCATAAGCGTGATAATGGCTTCCATATCCCGTTTATTAAAGAGAAATTACGCCAAATGAAAGAAGAATATGTGCAACGGAGAAAAAGCATCGAATATTATAACAAGGAGTTTTACAAGCCTTACCAGAAGTTCCCGGCTAAAGAGGAGGAGTATCCGCCATGGAGTATACATCAGTTGAGTTTTGCGCATATTTGCACACCTCATACTGCGACGAGGATAATGGCAACTCGCTTGACTTTCATGGAGCAGTTTACTAAGCTCAGGGCGGAGGCACTGCATGCAAATGATGAGTTTGAGCTCCCATGGATCAAACAGCATCGCTTACCGCCTCCTTTTGTCTTGCAGAAATATAGTAATTGGCCCGCTGTCAATGAATCACGACACAGTACAGAGCTGGAATGGTGGATAAAGAACGGACTACCCATATTTGACAATTCTTTGCCAGTCTAGGCAAATATACACTCGCATTTCTTGCCTAAAGCGTATACTTAAGGCGTATGATCACCATGAAAAATGTATAATTATAGTTCTAGCCTATTTCCTATAATCTATAAATGAGCAATGCAAGTATACAAGTAATTATTATGCCATGACCAAATTTCCTTGAATCATCTGAGCCTGACCTTCGCCCTCCACCGTGAGCGCCATCCACAAAAGCATCGATAAATCGTCCACTCTCTCAACCCATTCAGACAACTCTTTTGCAAGCTCATCTTTTCCAGTCCCTTTTATGTCGTCGCCACGCGATAAAGACCGTCGAAGTAAAAATAAGTTACCCATTGTTAAACTTCCTCTTCCCTTCTCAATCTTGGAGCTTATCTCTTCATTGTATCGCTTTTTCCATTCTCTATCCGATATAGGCTGCCATAGATCTCGTGTGCAAGGCAAGGGAAAGTTAATAAACTCTGGGCATTTCCCTTTCGAAGGGCTTTCGGCATTGTTGTGAAGTAATAGGTCGACCAGGTACAACAACAATCCGGTTCTAAGGAAGTTGGCAACAATTCTTCATCTTAGGCGGTCTACGATTAAAGAACATACCTTCTCATGCTTTCCGCAAAAACCCAGCCACTTCGTGAGGATTGTATGTATTCTATGTCTATAGCCCACGAAGACATGCTGAATAGCCTTCGGGCCATTGCCTATGCGGTCCAAGTTAGTGGCGATGACGACCATTTAGAATGTCACATCGGATACAGTAACATACCTCCACAGCCAAGACCAACCACCCAGAATCTTCACTCCCGACTGACTCGGTGCACTGTGATCGCAGCAAGCCGTATATGATAGCTGCTTGTATAGCATGTAATAAACTCTGTTTATCATAACTTCTAAACTATAACAGCATAAGCAAGCTGGCCTTGCTGACTTTTCGTGAGAGCTGAGTTAAACAGAGAACTTACTTCGGCATACATCTGACGTAGGTGAGAGTATATCTGGTCCCATATGAAGGCGTTTGTTTCCGGAGTGCGCGAATAAAACATTTGAGTCATGGTTCTGCATATTGCCAGAATCTTAGGTAGGCAGGTATGAGGTGTATCTGGAGGACATTCATTGTCTTGGCTAAGAAAGCAGGGCGGATGTATGAACGGCGGCAAGGTTTTGCCCTCGGCCATTCGGTGCGTGTAGTCGATCATCTGGCTCAATAACATTTTCCCTGTCAAGTAACCCTGCTGAAACGACCTCTCCCGTGTTGAAAGGTAGGGTTTGCGTAAAACATTGGCAGCTTCGGTCAGCAGTTCTGGGCTGCTAAAGTCTATGGAAGCTAGAACAGGGGAAGATGCACTGCCGAGCCCAGTCACGAAAGGGTAAGGAAAGTTGAAGGGATTGTAAGTCGACAGAGGATCCACATAATAAGGATACATGGACCCATTGTCAGAAGATCCTAGGCTCTTGGACTCGGGAGTTGCTGCATGTGATAACCTCGAAGTGCCGGATATGTCAAACAGTGACGGTGTGTCGCTATGGCAGATGGTTAGATCCGGCGTTTCGGCACCTGTATCCACCAATCTTGCAATATCAGCAAAGGCATTGTCCTCTGATGTGCTGACCGAGTTAGGAAAAGAAATCTCCGCTGTTGTCGATAGTGTGCCTGGTAGGATGGTATCAGAAGCCTTGATCATAGAGGCTACCTGTAAGTAGTCTATGTGTGGGTCACTATCTCCGGTAATGTGTTCAGCCGTTCCCAAATCAGTCGTAACTGGCAATATCGTTCTAAACTCCTTTTTCCACCGTTGAGAATTGGAACTCCGAGTGCGAGAAGACGAATAGTGACATTCAAGGCCTCGCTTGGCGCATCGCGAGCACGGAGTAGCCAAAGAACAGCGTGTCTTGGCCACGCGGCAGTGGTCGCAGGATTTGGCTCGACTGATAGGCATCCCGGAGTTACGGTGTATCTGGCAAATCGGATAAATGAGAGGGGAGCAAAATAAGAAGGAGGATGGTTGAGTTATCGCCATTTTGAGCGGCTGCTAGGCATCCCTAAAACATCTCCGGAGTTGTGAGCCAATGACGTGTCGCCTCCGGAGATTGCAGCCAATCATGTTTGGCGTTTGGAGCCATCTATGAAGCTGACTGCTCCGGAGCAAAGAGGCGGGCGGCGGGGCCGGCACTAACATTCGGCTTGCTAGAGACTACGGAGTAGAATTACATGTTAATGGGAGTGAAAGTCCGTCGTCGATAGTATCATATGCCTGTAGCGTCTCAAACTAGCTGTATATAAAGGTCTGTATCCATTGATGTTTGAAGTTGGAATGCATCTCCAACTGTGTTTTATCAGCTTCCTTCTCATATTTTAAGTCACATCTACCACTATCATCACACAATGGCTATTACAAGAAAAACCTGTCTCGTCACAGGCTGCTCCGCCGGTGGAGTTGGCCCGGCTTTCGCAGAGGCCTTCCGAAACAAAGGCTACCACGTCTTTGTCACAGCTCGCACGCCCTCCAAAGTACCAGAAAGTCTACGCGAAGCAGCTAATGTCACTGTGATCGCACTCGACGTAACAAACCTGGAATCCATCGCATCAGCTGCCGAGGAAGTTCGAAAACACACGGACAGACTCGATGTTTTGATCAACAACGCTGGCCTTGGCTTGAACATGCCGGGTCTAGACACTTCAATTGAGGAAGCCAAGAAGCTATTCGACCTGAACTTCTTTGGCGTTCTTGCAATGATGCAAGCGTTTGGCCCGATGCTGGTTGCAGCCCGGGGTTGTGTGGTTAACAATTCCTCTGTGGGAAGTGTTTTTCCCTTTGCCTTCTCAAGTAAGCACCCTCATTATTTCCATCTCACTCCAACCAGTCAGACTAATCCATCTACAACTAGGCATCTATAACGCTACCAAGGCAGCTCTCAATCAAGCAAGCGAGACTTGGCGCCTTGAAATGGCTCCTCTTGGAGTTCGCGTCATTACACTTGTTACGGGTGGCATTGCAACAAAGTTCTTTGTCAACCTGCAAACGCTGACTTTCCCGGAAAATTCATATTACAATTGTGTCAAGGACATTATCGAAGACAATCCCGAAGAGAATCCTTATGGTGTGAAACCAGAGGTGTTTGCCCAGGACGTTTTGAATCGGGTTGAGAAGGGGGCCACTGGCAAGCAGTGGGTTGGAGGCGGCGCCAGTATTGGCCGATTCGCTTTGTGGTTGCTACCTCAAGGCGTCATCGTGAGTATTCTGTTACAATATCGACTATTTAGCCTCATTTGAGACTAACGAAAGCGACTTGACAGGACATGCTCATTCTGAGTCAAAAACCATGGTCAAAGAAGTTGGCACAAGAGCATCTCAAGACCGACTAAATGCGATCGCTGCGATCTTCTTTCGTTCTACTTGTAATACTATGCGATTTTCCACTTCTGTTGTAATTACCATTCATATTTGTATCACTCACCCCAGACATAATTCACATGATAGAGTCCCTTTGTACTAAGTCAAGCAACTCAGAAAATTGAACCCTCAGAAAATTGAACCTTCAGAAGACTGAGCTCATAATTTACTAGCATTTTCTAGCTTAATATGGTCTACAGGAATATCGGTGATGCATTAAATTCTAGTAATATGTCGGACTTTTTATTTCCCCAGGTCGTCCGTCTGGCCCTCAGCCTGTTTGGTGAGGAACCCATTCCCTTGTCGTACATTGCAAGTAGGGCAACTCGATGAAAGCAGCATTCAAGATTTTAATGCTACATGAGTGCATTAATAACAATGATATAAAAATTTTGGGTCGTAAGTTTATTCCCGCTTTGTAAAGACGAGAGGGCATTCATCCTAGAAGCACGATTAGCTCAAATATTCACCAAAAAGCCTCTATCGTCAGATAAAGGGACTGCAAGCATTCAACATACCATGGGAAACAGAGTGGCAAACACTCGAATCTCTTCTGATCGAGGCGTTGCGTGGTGCACCCAATCAAGCTCCAACGCGGCCTTGCCAATCATGGCCGCCATGGTAAGCGGCACATATCGTCGTGCAAGACAGTCATGCGCACCAGCACCAAAAACCAGCCAGTTCTTAGTCTTAGTCTCGGCATCTCCTGTGATCCAGCGCTCGGGATCAAAAGTGTCGGGATTCGGGTAAGCTACCGGGTCGTGAAGAGCCGGGTAACAAGAGGGGATAATCATGGCATTCTTCGGCACGGTGTAATCGGGAGTGACCGGGAACGCCTTCGTGGCAAGATAAGGCACAAAGATCACTGGTGGACGATAGCGAAGAAGCTCCTTGATCACAGCGTTGGTGTAAGTCAGCGACTCAAACATCTCAAGCTCGAACGGTTTGTTCTTCTCGCCGCCTCGTGCTGCCAGATTCTCAGCTCGCAGGCGGTCCAAAACATCGGGTCTCTGAGCCAGAATCTGGAAAAGCCATGTAGTGGCACTGCTAGACGCGTCTTGAGAGGCAAACAGGAAGGTGAAGAGGGTCTGGGCAATCTCTTCATCTGTGAACTCGCGGATAAGATTTGTAGGCTTCTCGATTCCCTCTTTGCCCGCAGCAATATCTTCGTTGTATTTCTTCGACTCGTACATGTGCTGAACCCACTGGTCGACGATACACGTGGCTTGAGCCCCAGAGGCCATGTTGGCCTTGCACGCAGCTGCACATCTTGTGAACTCGGCGAGTACGGCATCCGCTGTGCGCTTCCCTCGCCAGCACTTGGTGCCTGGGATATGGATGGAGAGTGGGATGTTGACAAGCTCGAGCGCATCGGTGACGAGGTAGAAGTCGTCTGCGATTCTCTTGACTGCCTCCTGGGAGATGTAGTCTCCAAAGAAAGTACGGCACGACAACGCGCAGTTGATCTCCCTGAACCAGCCCATAAACTTCGTGGGCTTTCCTCCATTGGCCTTGCTATGCTCGACAAATCTGTCGAAGTAATCGGAATAGACCTTTTCTTGGACAGGCAGATAGGTGCTGAGAGCCCTGTTTGTGAACAGCCCAGTCAAGCCTCTGCGGAACTCGGCATGGGCCTTTCCATTGAGGAACACCCATGCGGTTGGGCGCATAATGTTGATCGCCATCGGAACGAGGCATGGTCTAACGAATGTAGGAGACTTGAAGACTTTGTGTGCCAGGTCGCGATCCGAAGCTAAAACAACAAACCTATGCAGAACTTAGCCCACATCCTAAGCATCACGCAAGGGCGGGAAACTTACTTGTGAAACACAGATACGCAGCTGAGGGGGCCACTGGCCCATTGAGCAAGATATGCTTCAAACTTGGGGTGGATGGCTTGCAGAAACGGTCCCATGATTGGGATCTTGAAGGCAGGTCCAGCTATGGATCCCTTTTGCCAAAGGTACAACACTGTACTTGTATCAGCGAGCCATTACCACATCAAACTTTTGACACAACATACACTGGTCATAGACGATGAGAGATAGAAAGGCTGTGATGGCAATCTGCCAGCCTGAGTAACTTGACAAAAAGCCGCCAGCCAGTTTTGAGGCGCCATGTTGAGTCACATTGGCTGTAGTCTCAACAGAGAGCGGCAGACTGCCTTCGACGATGGTAGCCATGGTGTCGTTAGAGCTCGTCAACAACAGGCTATGTTACTAAAGAGTCACAAAAGCGTCTGAACAGCGAACAGCTTTCTGGGCGACGGGTGTTTTTTAACTGTTTGCCAGTGGCCGACATCTTCGTCTTCACGTAATCATTGTGGGCGAATTAGCCAATGGCAGTGAGTTTCAGGCCAGAGAAAGTGGCCAGATGTTGACCGCAATCTGAGCAAACGGCACGATCCGTATCCGCGAAATGTGTCGATTGCCCTTCGTACTCGTATCATCACCACATCTCGACATTTCTCAGCGAGTGGTAGCCGTTTGTGTACTAAACCCCGAGGGAGGATGGGTGAGACACAGACAACTGTGGGATAGCCAATAATGAAGCCAATTGCTCCGGAACTACCGCCGTGAATTAGACATTCGGAGTCTAGTCCTAATTAGTTCTAGACTCCGAATGCATGGGATGTCCCTGTGGAGTCGAGCATGACAAGATTTTGGCATGATCCTTGTTGTGTCCCGAGCTTCGATTGGGTGTCATGATGAGAATCGAAACAGCCCATAGTTTGATTGGATGACTTCCGTGAAACCCGCAACTTGCTAACCCCCTTTTGCGGCCATCTTAAACACTTCCTCCCACTCCTGGCGGAAAAGTTCCTCTTGTGGCACCCTTACCCAGAGGATGCTCTGCAGATGCGTGAGAACATCCTCCCATGTCTTCAAGCCGAGAGCTGCTGCAGCCACGCTCGCTTGATCCGTGAACCATTCGTGGTTCCTGGTTCCAACGGTGGCCACCATGCCGACGGAAATAGCCCAGATCTCTAGTGGATCGCTGATATGATCATTTCTCAGCAGGGCCGCCAGATGGCCCTTGAGCTGAAGAATGATGGCATTGGCTAAGCCAGCGTGGGAATAATATGTGGTGCCATGTAAGATTAGCATATAAAGTGCGGTCGCGTATCGGAGACACTCAGAGGCGGCCGATTGTACGGGGTTTGCATCTGCATCCAGGCACGGAGGCAGCAGCAGTAATTTGTGCATAACAAAACAGGTTAGATCATGCAACTGCGTATTGGTCAAGCTTGAATGCCATGAATGGTGAAAGATGTTCCTGAGTCGAGACAAAATGTTGCTCATGGCCGGTGTGAGATTTAGTTTGTCCAGATTCGCGTCTTGTGTCTTCGCGTCTGCCGAAACCAGCTGCCACTGCGGTATTGCGCTGATTCCATCTCCATAGCCAGAATCGTCTTTAATCGGGAACTGAGGTGCTTCCATGACAAGCATAGATACCCTGCAGAATGTTATTCAGCAGTCATTCCCGCCATTAATTCGTGCAACACTCACCATGAGACCATTCTCGCCGTGAGCGGGCTTCTCTGTTTCAGCTCATCGATTCCGCCCCTGATGCCAACCATTCTTTTGACTCCATCAATGTGCATTCTACTAGCTTCAATATTTCCCTTTCCATGCTATCGGTACACTGCGTCAGCGAGGAAAGGTATATCGTCGGGAAGAGGGGGGCATATTACCTCAATAGCAGCCAACGTTACCACAGAGTCCAGCGTCTCGTCTTGAAACGCTAATGATGAATCTTCGATTCGTCGTCTCACCAAAGCAATCGAATCAACCATGAGGAGATCTGAAATTGGGAACCCCTTCTGCGCTTGCAGCTCCTCATAAAGAGATGCGGTCTGTAACGACACATGAAAGAGTGCCTGGTCTGCAAGCGCAAGAGGCCACCAGGAAACAATGAATGGATTTGATTCCATATTGAGGTCTAGTGGATAGTACTGAAATGCAATGCTGGACAGAACTGTCAAGGTTCATAGGTCAGTCAGACATTAACCGGCACAGGAAGAGGGTGAGCTACATACATCGGTGTATTAGACGTTGAACATGTAGTCTAGGAAGTCTTGTCGGCGGATATGAATCAAATGGATCGAAAGAGGCGGTTGCTGGATTTCGTATCCAAGCCGGATTTTCCGAAAACTGAGATATTGTCTCTCCATCTTGGGGCAGTACAGAAATCACCTCCGCAACAATGTCAACAGCCGGTGGACTGTAGCTAGTCACCTCTTTAGATGAGCCGTATGCATCCAGAGGTGAGTTCAGCGGTTTATTTGCATATACGCATTTGGAGTTTCTCTTGATACACCTAGAGCACTGGGGGATTCGGAGATCACAGCCGAGTTTCGCCTTTGCGCACGCGTTACAGGACCTCCGAAGGGTTGTGCGCATTTTTCAGTAGCAGGTTTATCGAAACTGAACATTAGAATATTCTCAGCTAGTGAGAAGAACGAGTGTGTGTGTGAAATGCAGCCGCTAAGTTGTGATGGTATAAAGTGAATAAGTTGGTATGTGACTGTAAATTAAGGCGCATGGCTCAAGCATTTGTAGAATGGATGACTAATGCCGGCCGGGTTTCGGCCGGGCTTTGGGAGCACCTGTTGACTGACATATTCACTTGACAGCTTAAAGCATTTAATGTTATAAGCATAAATTGCCGACAAAGTAGCGTCACAATCTGGTTCCTTTGTATTTCTACAAGTATATAGTATGGAAGTAATTGTGAACCCATTTTCTTTCTTGTTCAATTGTACTACCGTGTCCATTTGAAGCGTTCAAAGCGCTGATACATACGTCTGACTAGCTGACGGGTAATCAACCGCCGGGTAATCGGATTTAACAATTGAAACACCGCTCAGTGTGGAGATGAGGCATGCTCAAGACTTATGTGTTATTCATTCTGAGAGAAGATGAGACCCAAAAATTGATACCTAAACCTAACCAGATAAAACGAGCGCAAACATCTTGTAAAACACCCCTCAGATAGACCATAGGCTCTGAGACTTCCGCTTAGCTCCATTGCTCCGTTTCCCTTCATCTTCCATAAGATCCTTTCCCAGACAAAGCCTTGCTCGACGAGCTAGATATCATAAATTCGTTTCAAAACAACCGCTAATAAACAAAGATTGGCTTTAAGTTATGTCTATCAGTTACCTCCTTTCATTTCAAAGATTGGTACCAGGATCTCCCCAAGAGGGTCTCTCTGGTCAGTGAGAGGCGTGGCTTTGAAGATCTTCTCCTCCGATCCCTCTGTTGCCTCGACTGACATTGACCGCTGGCCGCAAAAGACCCATTTCAAACTTGGTAAGACCGTTGCGTATTGTTCTGCTTCTTTGAGCATACGATAAAGATGAGCACGCTCCCAGACCTTGTCGTTAGGAGCAAAATTACCGACATCCACATGGACGTTGATTTCGTAGTCTTCTCTTTCAAAGCCGTAGTCGTCGAAATCATCGTCATCAACCGAATCAGCCGCGCGGACATCACCTCGTTGTCTAAATCTCAAACGACTTTCGTTGGCTGGACCAAAATGAGGGAGTGATAAAGCGTCATCGAACTCTGCCTGTGTCACCCAACGGTCATCGTAATAGCTTTCGATATCTCGAAATGGTATCTCATCCGGAATCATATATGTATCTCTTGAGAAGGCAAGCTTTTGGAGATTGTCCAAGCCTTGGAGTCGAAGTCGCAAGTCATCATGGTCGGGGAGCCAAAACTGACGCCAGCCAGCGGCCTCATCAATAGCCTCCCCGGCGCTGAGACAAAGCTGTTCTAATGTTTTAATACGAGAGATGGCGGCTAGCGATTCTGCGGCGATGTGGGTATAGGCTTGCTGGGTGTCTGAAGATGTGATATTTGCTGGATGTCGCCATGATATTGAAAGGGAAGTGAGGTTTGACCATTGTTCATTGGCCAAGGCTGGAAGAATGTGCTGATCCAGAAGATACGGTGTGCTGTTTTGGACAGAGAGTTTGCTGACATGGGAATGCTGCAAGACAAAATCCGCGATCGGCTTCGCCAATTCCATGTCCATAGAGAGAGACGGCACAACCAGCGTTTCAAGGTCGTGAAATGTTGGGCAGTCAGACATGTATTGTTTGGAAGCATTTAGACCATTCAGAGGGAGTGACAGGTGCCTCAGTGGCGCAGACAAAAACGAAGACCAAGCTGCCAGGTCGGGATAACTCGTGCCAGAAGCAAGATCGAGATAGCGAAGACGAGGAAATGTCATTGCCTCATGTCCTCGGAATTTTTCAGCCCTTTTACCGGAGGATTTAATTGTGAGGCTCTCTAGTGATTCGCAGTTATGCTGAAGGAAACGTGATATGAGTGAGGATAGTTTCTTAGATTTCTTGGGCTTGCCTTCCGCATGCATGACCTCTTTGCACGAGCTGATGCCCAGAGAAAGGGATTGCAACTGTGTGGCGTGTAGGGCCAATGGAGAATCTAAAGAAAATGGTACTCCGACATAGGCTTTCGAAAACTCGAGATTCTGTAAGGGCAGACGCGCCAATGTTCTCATGGCCTCGATGTCGAGGCACATCTCATCATTCCACGAGAGGCTATCAAGATGGGGCATCGCTTCGGCCAAAACCTTGAGGATAGGTTGGCGGTACTTGACGAGGTACTTATATGCTGCGTTGTTGCGCAGCTCATCCATCTGTTGCTGTGATAGAATACAGTTAGGATCTCCCGAGCTGGCTGCCCAGAGATCTTTGTGCGCAGCAGCAACGTGTCGTGGCTCAGGTTGAACTTTGACTTGGCGAATACAAGAGCCGATAAATAGAGGAGCTGGAGTGCCGCTGGCAGTATCTGCTCTAATTTGTGCTTCGTCCACAAGCCGCTGTAAAAGCCTTCTTGATCGCGGTCCATAATCAAAGCAAACCTCAACAAATTGATAAGAGCGAGCCAGCTGTCTACAATCGCTGTTTACTAAAGCGAGAGTAGATAGGGCAGCTTTGTCGTTGGCGATCAAGCCCATGATCTCTGTCAGAATTTCTGGAGGCAGCGCCAGAAATTCACTTTGCGATGTAATCGGGCGGCCTTCCATGGCCTGTGAGAGTAGGAGGGGTAGCTTCGTAGCTTCTTTTACGTCATTTTCCTTTTTCCGGGTTGACCACTGACCGGTCATGAGTTTTGAAATGTCGTGTTGCATGATGAAAATAGACGCGTCCCAGAGACGGTGCTGTTGATCTCTGGCTTTGAGTTGGAGTCCGGTTCTTTGGTGTTTGTGTTTTTTTCTTTTGGAAAATTTTATTTATCAGTAGCGGGATCTCGCCCCAGAGATCGTGAGATGCGGAGAAAGTAGTGAAATGAGGAGTAAAGGTAACATTGACTCGGAATACTACTCCTCTTATGTCCGGGGGGCATGCTACATACCAACTCAGCGGTCAGCCTGTCTGAACGAGCTGGGGGCCGTTCACCGGATGAATAGCCGAACCGATTGGCTCTCAACTCGGCTGCAAATTGAGTGCATGCTAGGTATGCAAGGGAGAATCAGGCGTCCAGGCGTCCAGGCGTCCAGGCGCCCAATGTATGACGAACGTCGCATCTCTCTCAGAGACGAATAAATGTCATCCAGTCTCTGGGAGCTTTTCGCGCATGGTTGTGTTCTACAACCGCCTACTTAGACTTATATCGATACTGAGGGCACAGAGCAGCGAGTCGTATATCTACGGTTAAAATTGTCTATAGTCTACTAGCGCTGGGCAAGGATGAAGAGACTAAATCCGAGAATTGAAGATTGGTAAATGATATCATGGAGATGATGTAGCATCGACCTAAGCACCTTTTTTTAGCATGATCCTACGAACCCAACATCTGATCCATGTCAACCCCGCAGATGCCCAGCGAAATCTGTCAGCATCAGCCCTTTCTTGTTTTGACTTGGTATTATCGCCGATTCGGCGATAAATAGATGGCCTGAGGGGTATTCACAGGAATACAAGAGGAAAATGAAGTTCGGCCATTTAATGCGGGGTGCATAATAGAAGGAGTGTTTGAAGTAGCTTCTCGACAGTACGGACCGTAGGACGAAACTACCTATTGGATATTTGGTTCTGTCAAATAATTTCTCGCACAACTATCTCAGTTTTGCAGTTCCAGAGCCTCAGGCACCGACCTGTAGAGGAAATAGGACGCTCTCCGTCGGGCAAGAAAGCAATCGCATAGACTTGGGTTCTATCAAAAAGTGTCACTCTACTTTGAAACGTTAGAGGCTGTCAAATCCCAAACGCGAATGCCTCCATAGTTTCCGCTGGATGCTAGCTTTTTGCCATCCAATGAAAAGCCTATGGTAAATGCCCATTCATCGCCACTGCTGAGCTCATGAATCGTTTGTAATACATCTTTGTCCGTCTGTGACTGAATCCTCCACACCTTAATGGTCCTATCATCAGATGCTGACGCCATTTGATGAGCATCTGGAGAAAATTTAACGCATCTAACCCAGTCACCATGACTTCGGAGCGAGCTCAATAATAATCCATCTTTTGACAGTTGGAAATTTGCCAACTACAATTATACTATTACCTTTGCTTGCTCCCTTTCTATCAAAGCCTTCTAGTGAGCTCTTGGTACCTGTTTCACCCGACTTTACTATTCCCTTGAAGCGGACATTGGACTGCTCTCCCTCTAATTGAGCTGGTAAGTGCAGTAAGTTAAAGGCCGCACAAACAAAAAGACTTGGAACGAAGTGTGTAATCCTGATGAAGAGAAGGAGAGGTAGCTCGAGATAGTTCATACCACGAAATTTAGTACTGCAAGCAATTGGGTGACAACCAACCTGAGTTGGGCCCGCAAGCACATGCGGGACTTTCATCGCATATGAGTTATAGAGTAGGTAGAAGAGTCAGATCTAAGGAAGCGGCAACATGGCACCGTTACGGATATGTTTGGAAGGCAGGAGGAACGTCAACCCAATTGAGACCCTGATGAAGAAAAATATTTGCTAAATGCTATTAATATTCCTGCATTTGAGGAAGCACTTGCCAGGCTCGGTTCGCAACTTTGCCCATAAGCTATTATAAGTTGGCTAGGCAAAGTATCACCAATCAAAGAATACAAGCCAGGGAGAGGCCATTGTCAGGCACACCCCATAGTTCATTTAACGTTACACTTAATTGTTAACATAGAGAGTTAAATCGAGATACTTAACGGGGACCCACGGTATACGCAAGTACCACGCGGATAGTAACATAGCGATCACTAATACCAGTGGAGCATTCATACCCAAGATAGTAACAAGCGCGGGCTTTTTAGTAAAAGTCCCGATGGTGTAGATCAATAAATTTAACTAAATCATGTACAGTAATAGTCCAGGCTACACACATTAACAATCTGTTACGCAACTACACCACTTTACTATGTACCTAAAGTGAAGGCATCCTAAGGCCACCTAAGATTTAAATAGCTAGTAACCACTTTTTCTTAGAGGATTCAACTTCTGTTTCATCAGTTCATTCAAGTTCAATTATGTGAGCTGTCCTCGTTACAGTCGATCTGGGCTTTGTGGAAGTCCACACACGTATACATGCCTAATGGGACTGAGGCACGGAGCAAGGCCCGGCACATAAGAATGCTCTGTTTACGTGTGGATAATTTCTGGAATATGATGGCTTGTTTGGCTATGCAAAGGTTCTACTCGCGCATTTGGCGTAGTGAATTGAGTTGTCGCTGGGAGAGACTCCGCCGCCTAAGTATCAAGACACTCCTTGGCTATCAACCAATTCGAAAAAGCGCCTACGCCAGTAGTTTCTGTAAAGTTTGCCCTAATAGTGTACCACAAATAGCCTTGGAGCTTAGGATTCTATACTGAGTAGCCAGCCAATACGACTGGCCGGGTCGGACGTCGGCAACCTGGTGTTAGACTTTACCGCATCTGACAAATCATCTTTCACTACCCGTAGTTGCCCACGCCCTAAGTAGACGAGAATCCCCGTTTCGATCGTGGCGCCCATCCAGCTTGCCTGACATTGGAATACCTTGTGAGCACCCCATGGATACCAGTACTGATTCCCAGCCAAGTAGCCGTGCAAAGCCCAGACGGCATCCACGGAAACAGCGAGAACAACATGACAGCAATCTCCAGGTAATCGGGTGCTTTCTGAGCGTTCGGCGGGATGCTTTCATCGCTCAGTTTCACTAATCGATTGTGTTTGAACAGGTTCGGAGGGAAAAGAATCGTCAGTCGCAACGGCTGTTCCATGCTAGAAGGGTTACCGAGTTGGCACGACATGCAACTCGGATTCACCACCTGGAGGCAACACTTGAGAAACTAGGCAATACCTTTATTCAGCTTGCCGACGAACTTCTAGGCTCCAGTCTACCAAATGTTGACCCACCTTTAGGCCACAAAATCCATCTGTCGCTTCAGAACGCTCTGTCTCTCATAAAGGAAAACGCAGACGCGGCTACCTCGTTCGACATAACCGAGCGGAGTAGTACATCACCACCTCAACAACAAGAAGTTACCGTTGATTCCCAAGAGGCAAACTCTATACATGCACCCCGAGGTCGTGATGGAGGTCTACATAACCACACCGAGCTATGCATAGAATCCAGGGCTGAGAACATTCTAATATCGGATGCCACCACTGCTCATCATCAGTCGACTATTAGAAATATCTTCGCAAACTATGAGCCATCAAATTGCTTCAGCCTAAGCTCTGCAAATGTATTCGGCAACGGCTGGATGCAGGTTCCACGCGTGATTGAATCTCTCAACTCGCACGGATCTGTCAATCAGTCTCGTCAAGTCTCGATGAGCCTGATGGTTGTCAGCTCAGCTTTGTATTACGCATATCGCTCTCTACTTGAGTCAGTTGAATCGTCAAATCCTATTTTTCGATATGCCCTTAACATTCATCCCCGAGAAGAGCTGCTTTTTAATCTGCGATGGTTCCTCGGGCCTGGAAACGGCGAAATGTATCGCCTAGCCAGCGTCACCTTCAATACTCTGCCACTCAATTGGCCTTCCGAAGTGCCATCTTTGCAGCCGATGGTTGACTCAGAGATCATCTCCGATGTAAATGGTCTCGCTCCCAATCATCCGGCTAATGAGGGCGCGTTTCTCAATGCCGATCAAGTTACATCGTACCTAAACTTGGAGTCACTTCGATACGTCAGAGACGACGTTCTTGAGCTCATCATCGACGATTCCAATTATGGTGGATTTGGTTCTGGTCTCTCGGGGGAATATTCCAAAATTCCGCCTTGTTTTATCAATGCAGATTCATTCTTTCCATCAGCTGCTGGAGAGCGTTCGAGTAGAGACGATATGTCCATGTCAATGCAGAAGTCAAGCATCTTTATCTCAAAATCGGCCCTGTTCAAAAACGTGTCAAGTATCTCGCTCTGTCTCAGTTATGGGATCGGATTCCGAAAGGACTACCTTGAGGGAGCGCTCTTGGCATCAATCATACGTTGAATGGCCGGGGTTTGTTTCGAACCGTTAAACTGATAAACGGCTTGGATATCACTGTTAGGGTGGCAATTGATGAGCGGGCAGCGCACTTTTACTAAACGCGCATGACCTTATCCGGGCATGACTTTTTATGCCGGTTAAATGGCTATAACAAATTGTCAGAATAGAATAAGCGTTAAGTTTAGGAAATTCAACAGAATCTAAGATACCTCTTAGTTAAGCCATTAGTTTAGGTATTAATATAGATTTCCTATATATATAAACAAGTCATCTAGCTAGTAAGCAGGTAAGTAGCTTAGATTAACTAACATTTATTTATTTTTCTGCCCAGCTAGACCCTAGGTCTAATTCCAGTCTTCTGGGGCAAAATAACCCTCGTTTTTAGTCTGACATTTTCTATTATCCTCTAATCTGTCTAACCTTCCGAGACAAACTCCACCCCTCAGATTCCCTTGGTACCACATCCCACAATGCTACCATTCCGACTTAAACACTGAACTTCGGTCCTTGATTTTAGGTTTCCGAGAAAGTTCAAATGCGTCTCTCTGAGAATTGTTGGAAAAGTACGGGGGTCCTGGAAAGCCATTCAATTGTGGCAAAGGAAACGACGTACGTATTGTGGAGTATGTCGTGGTGAGTTTGAATCTTTATGCTTGGGCTCCCCCACACTGCGTCGGGGCTTTTACTAAGAGGCCCCGAGTTGACCCATGTCCGATTCTATTATATCCTCCGCCCATTGGCAATGGTACTTTGCTGGCTGCCCTTATATAAACTCGGCGGTGATGTGAGCTTATAGCGGCGCTTTACTGGTGTATGGAGACTTCCTACTGGAATACGAGGGTACTTACATTGAGGAAATTGTGCAATTATTGAGTGGAAGTTGAGGTTGCTTGTGCTATAAAATTTGAAGTCCTATGCAGGTGACCGTGTATTTCCAGATTGCGGTGTATATAATAAGAGTGGCAGGGTCGGAAACGGATACGCTTTGAAATAGTTCAGAGCTTGCATATTTAGACAAAGACATTACGTATATACATAAACGCAAACTTCGATATCGTAAGGCATAGTTGTCAGTTACTATGTGGCCCCATTTAAATGCATGGAAATTGTGTCTATATCCATAGCATGATTATACTGACAGCGGGTAACGGTTGTAAATCGCCGCAAGGATAGATTTGGCAAGCATATATTATCTGTCTAGTCGCCTCTAGATTGCGACTCTTGGTATACGCTACTACAATGGCTTGTGGGAATTGTGAGAAGCCGATCTGGCACCATTCTGTAAGGAGACGTCCACCAACAACTTCAACGAGAATTCCCTAGCGATTTACCCACTACATAGGATCCCCGAAAATTCCGGTCTTAAGAACAGGAGGACGCTTCTGCGTAGAATAACCGTCAACCCGCATCCACTGCTCAATGCTTCGTATCCGGTTGGGGTGAATTCTATCCAGGCGGTTGTAGTCTTTCGTCCATATACCCGTATTACCACCACTCTCCTGCCATATAGTGTACCAGGGTACCAGCTGGCCTGCCATGGTCATTAACGTTGGGTCATCAAAACCCGGTGACCCAGCCGTGCCAATTTTAGTCGCAGGCCACGTTTTAGCCACTTCTGACAGGCTTAAGGGCTCGAAGCGGGCTGGCTCTCCAGTGACAGCTGTAAAAGCCGATGCTACCATATCACCACTTGTGTGTGCAATAGCAATACTAAGTAAACCACCCTTGAACTCCTGTGGGTGTTGAAGAATATACCGAGCAAACCAGGCGAGATCCGCTAAAGCTACAAAAGGAACAGCGCCCTCAGACCCGATTGGCATTCTGAAAACGTATATTCCATCTGCATCCTTAGTAGGCGCCCAAGCAGCAAGGAAAGCTTCAGGATACGGTCCGGTTTCCAAGATGCTCCAATTCATCTTGTCAGTAGGCTGGGCTTTCAAATATTCTAGGCATTTGGTAAGAACAGGCATAATGTACTCAAAAATTCCGGTAGCCATTTTTATACTCACCACAGACTTTTCCCTTAGCATCAACGAAAGGGACTCGATACGCCGGGTTATAGCCAGACCTCTTAGAGACATACGGCAATGAGCTATACACGAAATGGGCGACTCCAGACCAATACGCAATTTCGTATATCCGGATGCCCCAGTAAAGCTCAGCCTTCTCGCCGATGGCGAAGCCATTGGTGTTGACGAAGCATGCGTGTACCCCTTGAAATGCTGAAACAAGAACCGCTTCATCGTAGCAATTCCCTTCGAGCAGTTCAACAAAACTCAATGCAGATAAGGCCGCACACTCTTCCGATTGTATATTGCGGGACATGACTCTGATCAAAAAGCTGCCACTTTTCGCAAGCTCCCGCACAACTGCCGAGTTCTGAGCTCCGGCACCACCAAGCACGAGGACCACTTTTTGATTGGACATTTTGTTTTGGATGAAAGCGAAATAAAGCGTTATAGAAGGAGTTTCCCTTCGACATTCAGCGGCTTAATATACTTGGTTCCAGAAGTGGCATATGGACCTACAGTCACTACTACGAGCTTGTGGTTCATAATTACACGATTATTAAATGGCCAGCACGTGGGACGCGCCCCCCGGCCGCCACCGGACAACAGCTGGAAATTTCATCTCATTGGCGCGGTACACCGCGATATCATAAAGAAATAGAAATAGGTTAACTCGGGGCCTCTTAGTAAAAGTCCCGATGCAGTGTAAGGCAGCCCAAGCGTAGAGATTTAAACTTACTATAGAGCCGTGAGGCCTGCCCCTGTTTATTAAATGCCGTGTCTGGGGTCTCCCAAACTGCGTATGACCTACGTAATTAATAAACACTCCATTGAACCCTGTGTGTAAACCGAGTAAAAGAAATGCCTTTGCGAAAGTTAAATTTCTAAACAAGCCGAATAACTTGAGCTGACCCACTGCTCTATCTGTAAGCCGTGATACTTGTCGCATGACAAATCCAATGTTAAGTTTCACCTGTCTGTGATGTTTCTGCGGAGGGACAAGTTGGACAATGGTATAACTGCCATGAAGTTGGTATACCTTATAAATACCCCTTGTCATCGCTCAATGCTGGGCTAGATTACATCCCGCTTTTTCAGGACAGCTTCATCAGAATTCAAACCAGTTTAGACTTGCTGTTTGCTTAAGATGGAGGCCCTTGAAGCACGCAATCTCTTCTCCGTTAACGGGCTGGTGGCAGTCATTACGGGGGGTGGGAGTGGTAAGTGTCAACCCTTTTGGGGGTTTTCATAGGGTTTCCAGGCGCTCGGCCAAGTTATAAACTTAAAACATTCGCTCACTGAAAAGATAATAGGTCTCGGAAGAACTCTGGCCCTGGCACTTGACGCTAATGGTGCGTCCAAGGTGTTTGTTATCGGTCGCAGAGAAAGCAAGCTTCAAGAGACAGTTTCATTGGGCCTAAAGGGTTCCATCATTCCTGTCGTGGGGGATGTGACATCGAAAGAATCGTTGAAAGCTGCAGTCGAGAGGGTTGCGGCTCAGACAACTCACATTGACCTTCTCGTAGCAAACAGCGGTATCATGGGACCTTCCGGTTCTGTTCCTCCCAAACCAGACGGCAGCCCTGCTACTGTTGCGGAGCTCCAGGAGTTTCTTTGGACCCCTTCGCTCGAAGAATTTTCTCAGGTCACGGACATAAACTTCACAGGAGCCTTTTATACCTCCGTCGCATTTCTGTCCTTGCTCGACGCGGCAAATGCCAAACGCTTACCTCCAGTAAGCGGGGTTCTCTCGCCCCCTCGGCCCCAGATAATCATCATGAGTTCTAATGCCGCCTTCATTCGCCAAGTCAGCGTTGCCGGTTATGCGTATGGCGGGTCTAAGGCGGCGGCAAAATTGCTCACCAAGATGCTCTCGACTACGCTACTTGGACATCACATTCGTGTTAACGGCATTTGTCCAGGCCCTTACCACTCCGAGATGACTGACTTCATCTATGAGGCCTCCGGTATTAGTGGTAAGGGTATCTCCGAGGGCTCCTTTCCGAAGGAATTTATTCCGCTCACGAGGGCCGGTGCTCCTGAAGACATCGCCGGTGTTATACTATGGATGGCGGGCGCGGCGGGTGGCTACCTCAATGGCAGTATCATTGTCACCGATGGAGGAAGACTCTCGGCTATGCCGTCTTCATATTGATTACTTTCCTTAGGATAATACGCAACGGAAACCACCGTTTTTTCTCTAATATATATATATATATATATATATATATATATATATGAGGCCGGGCTTAGATTAGCTGAGTCTTTAGCTCACCCTCTTTAGAGATTTCTGTTCTCGCATACGCGGCTAAGTGAAGATAAATAAGAACAAATGCAATAATGAAGTGAAAGCTTATATCCACAGAGTAGAATTACACCACGCCAAACAAGACAGAGGCCATTTCAGTCAGCCCTTATAGAACAGAATACCCACCCCAAATGACAATGCCATGAGCCATATCTGAATAGTGTGCGATGGGTTGCGACAAGGCCACCAGAAGCATCCCCCAGCGTCCCAAAATAGTCGCCTACGTGAAACGCCGCTCCCTCTTCAAAGCTAAGGAGGCTAATATAATCACTTCACCCGCTACCGTCGGCAGCGAGAACGACTTCTGTATGGCTTTCAGATGGCGCCGATATAGATATATATATACATATAATATTACTTAGCAAGGAGTAACACTAGGCTCTACCTAAGGAGTTAACCAGGGGGCTAGCTTGGGAAGCTGAATAATCACTCTGGCTATACTCATGGCAATGAGAATAAAACCTCTTTGTCGGGGAGATCAAGACAAGAAACAGTCCGAATAATCGTAGCCAACGGTGGAGCCGTCAGGGCAATGATAATTACCCACTAGATGACGTGGTAGCAGATTGATAGGGATGCCACAATCCCTCTGGGCTCATTCCTTTCTAGCCTCCCGACTGGTGTTCTCAATCACTCGGCCGCAAGGGTGCTATAAGAGTAGAAGATGAGGTTCATTGCGCCGAACTTTGCTCAGTTCAGGGAAGCACATCCTTTATTTTGTTTTTCCCAGTGTTCGAAATGAGCGCCGCAGCTGCAGAAGCGAAGCAAGACGCATCACAGCTTATTTCAATGACTGCACCAGAACCACCACAAACCTATTTACAAAAGCAAGATGGCCAGGCAGCGGAGCAAATCAACCCTGGGCGCCAAAGTCTCCAGATTTACAGAGGAATCTTCTTTTCTTTCGGCATCATCCTACTCCAATTCCTCCAGGTACATTGCTCATACTCTTCCCCCAGGATTTTCTAAGTCAACTAATTAAGGTATATGGCATCCGGCATAGATGATCCCTTACGGTTCTGGGATCACTGGTGCAGCCAACATAGCAGCACAACTTGGCACCTCGCGCTCAAAGGCAGTATGGATTGTCGCCTCCTATCCGTAAGTTGGACCCTTGTACGCACCATTGTTAAAGACTTTTCGATACTGAGCACGTCCTCAACACCTTTAGTCTGACGCAAGGATCGTTCGTTCTCATCGGAGGCCGCCTGGGTGCCATCTACGGACATAAGAATGCTGTGGTCGCAGCAGGCTTTATATGGGTGCTCTTCCAGCTCATCGCCGGGTTTATGCGCAGCGTCATATCTTTGAGCCTTATGAGGGCTCTCAGCGGATTGGGCGGTGCCTTCATCGTGCCGAACGCCATCGCTCTTTTCACAACCACATACCCTCCTGGGAAAATGCGGAATATCACCGTGGGCCTCTTCGGTGCCATGGCACCCGTTGGCGCTGGCGGCGGGAGTGTATTCTCTGGGTTTTTTTGGACAACTTGCTCCCTGGTGGTGGATCTTCTTCTTCCTGTGAGTGTCATTTCTAGTCAAGTGTGCCGTTCCAAGGAGTGCTAAGGCGATCTCGCTGCTGTAGAGCCATACTGGGGACGATTGTATTCGGGCTCTTCTCCCTCGCTGTACCCGGGGAAAAAGTAGCCTTGGATCCACACGGCAAGTTCGACTATATTGGAGCGTATTTTGGCGTCGCGGGCTTGGTTCTCTTTAACTTCTGTTGGGTGTAAGGACGGTTTGCCTCATCCCTTTTCTTCTCGACCAAGTTCTTAATTACATGTAACTTTACTAACCATGCGTTAGAGAGGCATCCGTGAAAGGTTGGGCTGAGTCCTATATCTACGTGCTTTTTATCGTCTCCGTCATACATTTCGCATTTTTTATCTTGTGGGAATATAAATTTGCCAAAGAGCCGGTGCTTCCTTTGAATATCTGGAATTCACCCTCGTTCTCCGCCATGACAATCTCAGCCTTTTTAACTTTCATGGGTGTCGGTATCAGTATCTGGTATATTACGGCATGGAATATCTACGTACGGCACTATACCATATTTTCAGCATCTGCGGCATATGTGCCTCTTACCATCGGTGGCTGCTGTGCCGCAATACTGAGCGCGAAAGCGATCAGATATTTGGCGGTTCAGTATATTATGGCTATTGGATCGATCGCCACATGTGCTTCGATGGTTCTCATTGCGACCATGCCAGAGCAGCAGACTTATTGGGCCCAAGAGTTCCCCGCCATGATACTCTGTTCTTTTGGGCCGGATTTATGTTTACCGCAGCCCAGATTATTGCCAGTGCTACGGTCAGACGCAGACAGCAAGGAATCGCGGGGTCTCTCATCGCCACGTTGTTGTCGTATGGGCTGGCCACAGGTTTGGGATTTGCCGGAACGGTCGAACTTTATACTAATGACGGTGGTCAAAAACTCGTTCAAGGATACAGAAACGCGCTATACCTGGGAGTTGGTATGTGCGGCTTTGCGGCGTTTGTAGCCGTCTTCTTTGTTAGAATACCGAAGAACGTCCGGGAGGGATGGGATGAGGACGACATGCCGGAAGCAGAATAAGTGCTGGGCATATAAAGGGTCCTATTTGAAAGTGCCGTGGTGAGTTTAGATTGGAGTAGTTACAACATATTTGATCATATGCACCCTGCAACGACTCCTCTGAAGATATATCTCCATAGAATGCCCTAGTTTTAAGGATGTTTGCGTAAAATAGTACATATAACTTACAGAGACAATGTCTCTGGTTAGATTCCATCAGTTCCGGTTGTCCAACAAGGGTTCCGTCTCACCACCTGCGAAACTCTGCCCGCGGTGCAACACAGCAACAGCCAGCAGCGCTGCCTGTACCAAAGCAAACGCGATATGATCCACGGCGACGAATCCAACAAGCTGATACCAAGTCATTCCAATAGATGCACCCCCAGGGAACACAAAGCGCCATGCCCATGCTAATGCCAGCACCGCAAACACGACCGCTTGCACAGCTAAACCAACGAGACTGAGTGACGAAGAGGCCGTGCCTGGCGGGTGCTGCAGGATCTCGGCGCGCTGAGAGAAGAAGGACGCCAATATTAGGATAGTGACGATGGGGTTGATCAACATTGTGTGAATGCCGTGGAACAATGCCAGCGCCCACTCGCGGGAAGAAGCATCTTGAGAGGGCCAGGCAGCGTCCACGACCACTGGTACAAGTGATATGAGGAAGAATGCCAAGTATATGGACAGCACGGTGGGCGCGGTAGAATTGCGGGCACCGGGAGCTCTATCACGGCTTTCTGATGGAAGCAGCAGCACGGCAGCGAATCTGGATCCCATGAAAAGAGAAAGTAACAAGGTCAGCGGACAAAATGGTAAATGATAGCACACATAGACTCGTAGATGCCAATATATGCCAAGATATAAACGCACACAAAAGAAAGACGATAGAGAAGAGAGAGAAAGCTTACACGATCAGCCACAACACCCAAACCAGGGCCATCTGCGCCAGGTTCAGATAGTCCCCCAGCTGTGGCGGGTTGTGCGTAAAGAAATCAGGGCCTGGAGGCGATTGGACGCTGTTGACCACATAGTAGAATGCAAGCGCGAATAGTTCCGTCGAGCCGATGAGCTGGAAGAGCACATAGCAGGGCGAGATGCCGCAAGCATTTCGCCGCAGCCAGAACTCACGCAGCTGCGGGAGGAATGAGATTAGGCTGAGGACCAAAAGAAGACTAGATCATACGAGAGGCTACTGTCAGTTCCATCATTGAACAGCTTGGGGAAATTGATGAGAAAAGGTTAGGGGGTTGTTGCAGACATTCTGATCCAGTTGGGCAATGAGGCTGCCATTGTTGCGATTGACCTATAGGGCGAAGAATTTCGGTTCCGAAAAAGCAAAAATCTCCCCTCTATATGAGTCTTGGAGTTAGAATTCGTTGCTGCATGCAACTATAGTATTTTTGCGTTAATTCCCATAAACCGAGATGAATAACCACCCCTTGATTAAGAAACAATGGGCGGAGGGCAAAAGGAAGAAGAGATATGATGTCAGCTGTTGATGGAGACGGCCAAAAGCCACCATTCCCTAGAGCCGGAGCACTAGCCAGGATAATCGAGACTTATTATCGGGCAGAAGCCGAAAATACAAGTGCACATGTAAGCTCGGCCAAGGTTGTAACAAGGTTCATTTCGAGTCTAAAGACTAATCAGCCCATCCAACCGGTGTCAAGAAACCAGGAACGGCAAAAAAAAAATCAGATGCCACGACTATGCAGAACATTGATCACAGCAGATTTACCTATTCCGGTCTCAATTCTTGCGTGTGTATTATCACAACCTCGTATGTTCTAAAAGTTTCCGGATTTCCTCTGCTCTCTCTCCCCCCTTGTTTTTTTTGTTAATAGTGCTTACCTATCGGTCCTACCACATCTTCTTTCTCCGTCGCTATTGTTAATCTCAACCTCTCAACTATCTACTAAACGGCCTTTCCAAACGGCGTTTATCACGGGCATAAGCCACACATTGTAAACTCCATAGCCTATAATTTACGGCCCGCGTCGCTTAAATGGGTATAACTGGAGCTATAGATAGACCTTTCAACAAAAGGCCTTCGAGTTGTACAGAGCGGGCGCAAGTGAAGCGGGCTAAGTGGGCGCCAGGCACAGGCGTCAGCAGAGTTCGGACGTGATGCTCCAAGATTTGCATGTGGAAAGAAAATAAGCAGAGTTTGGATGTGGTTATCGTGAGATTTACGTGGGGGAGGAGAGATAGTAACATGCGAGTCGCAAACCATTATTTGCTATAAGGGACTTGAACATATAAATCTTCAAGAAACGTATACGGAGATGAAGAAAATTGCTTGCAGGAAATCAAAAATTATATCTCTCATATTTATTTTATGTTATAATATGCCCTTTTGAACGAGAATTTAATGGTTTGTGTTGCAGAGACTATCCCAAGTTATGTTTGCTAGTATCGATGTGTGTCTCCCACATTCCGTAGTCTCTCTCCGTAGGATTTAGGGGCGGATAGGCTATTACTTTTCCACTAATAGGAACACGAAATACCCATTCAACACATTTCTCCGTCCGGCCAATTAAGGCCGGGTGTTAAGCTTGGCCGATACTCCTTGTATTACTGAACTAGCGGGTTCTTATCTTAGTCTATAGTCGTCTCCATCGCAGGATGCCAGCTTTCTCATGACTCAGGCCTGATTAACACAAGCGATAGTTACCAGGGTTTATTTTCTTCAATCTCTGGTTCAAAGCTATATATGGAAGTCTCTAGCTACTGTAGTGCTATGTTAATGAGATTATAAATTAATAATTACGGGCTAAAACTCTGCAAATTATCAAGACTAGAGTTTGTCCGTCGATATAGTGTGAAGGGATCGGCAAACCGGAGATTCCTCTCGTTCTCGTTTAAAGTCGTGTGTGCCTATAGCGCATAGCGTTACTTGTAAGGTTATGAACAAGGTAAACACCTAATTCAACAGCACTAGGATACGAGTATTAGCCAGGGACATGACAGGACCTTTGGAGCGTCCTCAATGGCTCGGTTAGACTGAGATTTAAAGATCTGATTTAAGCACTATTCACTAGGCTAGCGTTGTTGCGTCTTATGATATTTCGGTGTTAATATGTCCGATAGTCTGAGACAGGAAATATTTACATCTTTTGATCGTTAGGTCTGATATCTTTGTATGCTAGCAATGGGATGATTACAATTTGAGTCAGCAGCATGCTTGATGCAGTCTCTCATGAGGTTTTTTTCCGTATCCCTTCTTCTTTACCTAGTTCTAGTTCTGGTCAAGGGAAGAGGGTCTTTGTATTTATAGACAAGATAGGTGAAGGAATGAGGCTTGTATATAAGAAGAGGCTATCTTCACTTTCAGTAAGCTTTGATATGCTCATAGCATTCAGATAGGCTCCTTTAGTCCTTGCATATATAGCTTCTCGCTCATCTCTTTTCACAGAGACGAAGCATCATGAAGTTATTCGACACTCTAGGCGTCTTGACGGCGCTGGTCCTCGTGCCCTGCCGGGTGCAAGCGGCCGCTGTCTTTGCCCATTTCATGGTGGGCAATGTACCAACATGGGGAGTCAACGACTGGGAATCCAACATGAGACTGGCACAGGCGTCACATATCGACGCTTTCGCGCTCAACATGGCGTCTGGGTGGCCGCAAAACGACGCATCAGTGGCCCAGGCATTCCAAGCCGCCGAGGCCGTGGGCTTCCAACTCTTCTTCTCCTTCGACTACGCTGGCAATGGGTCCTGGCCTATGGATGTTGTGACGAGAATGCTCAACCAGTATGGCGGCTCCAGCGCACACTTCAAGTACCAGGGCAAACCGTTCGCCTCGACGTTTGAAGGGCCGGCCAACGCCGACGACTGGAACACTATCAAAGCCAACACAGGGTGCTTCTTCGTGCCCAACTATTCGTCACTGGGAGCCGGCCCGGCCGTCGCAGCTGGCGGAGGCGTTGCCGATGGACTCTTCAGTTGGGCAGCGTGGCCGTATGGGCCGAATAACATGACGACGTACGTGGACGCTTCGTACCGGCAGGCGCTGGGCGACAAGCCCTACATGATGGGCGTGTCGCCGTGGTTCTTCACCAACCTGCCGGGCTATGACAAGAATTGGTTGTGGCGTGGTGATGATCTATGGTACCACCGCTGGCAGCAGGTCATGACGGTGCAGCCCGAATTCATCGAAATCATCACATGGAACGACTTTGGCGAGTCGCACTACATCGGTCCGCTCGACGACCGGCAGTACGGGCCCTTTGACGTGGGCAAGGCGCCCTTCAACTACGTCGAGAACATGCCTCACGACGGCTTCCGAGCGCATCTCCCCTTCCTCATCGACATGTACAAGGGCGGCCAGCCAGCCATTGGCCAGGAGTCGCTCGTTGTCTACTACCGCAACACTCCCGGGGCGGCATGCGCATCAGGAGGCACGACGGGCAACACGGCCAGTCAACTGCAGATCGAGTTCGAGCCGTCCGCCATCATGGAGGACAACATCTTCTTCACGGCGCTCCTCGAGTCACCGGCCTATGTCGAGGTGACCAATGACAAAAACCAGCTGCTTCTCATCATCCAACCTGAGGAGTGGGACTATGTGCCCATGGGCGGCATCGGTATCTACCACCACAGCGTGCCCATGGGCCTGATTGTGGACGACCTGGCCAACTACCAGGCCAAATTATATCGTCCGCCGAATACCGCGAGCGACATCTTCGTCAACATGGACATGGCCATCACCAGCAAGTGCCCCAGCGTCATAAGCAACTGGAACGTCTTTGTGGCCTCGGGCACCGGCAAGAGCAGCAGCGCGAAACAGCCCGCGCCCATCTCGCAACAGGTCTGTACATCAGGCTTCGCCATCTCTCAGGGAGGCGCCTTCGACGAACTCTGCCGCTTCACCTGCTCCCACGGCTACTGTCCCCTGGGTGCCTGTGTCTGCACCAACACCGGCGCCCAGCCTGATATGCCGCCGGCCACGAGCCAGCCTGGCTTCCCTGCCAACGGCGATGCCAACTACGGAGGGCTGTGCAGTTTCGCATGTAATTTCGGTTTTTGCCCGTCTGATGCCTGTTCCAGCACGCCGCAGCCGCCCTTTATTCCCCAGTTCTCCCCCTTTTCAGACCCGGCAGCCACGGCGGGTGTTGCGGCGTTTGACGATGAGTGGAATGATCTCTGCACCTTCACTTGCAGCTTCGGCTTCTGTCCAATGGCCCGCTGTCGGGTCACGTCGACCGGCTTCCTCAATGTCCCGCCGGCGCCGAACCCCGATACCCCTGGCGAGGCTCCGGACGGTGATGATTTTGGGCTCTGTGCCTTTGCCTGCTCTCGGGGTCACTGTGTGGACCCGTGTGTTCGAGTCTTTGCCATCTCCTACAACTTCGACCACTGCGACCTCCCGAAGAGGGTGGCCATCGCAAAGGAGCTGGCCGTTGCTGTCGATATGGCCGATATGGCGGCCGCTCAGCCCGACTTTGGCAACTATTACAACGCCTTCTTCCCGCAGTCACTCCGGGATCAGAGTGACTTCCGGCAGCAGACTGCAGACAAGTTCACCAGAATGAGCAAGATGCTCTCGGGCCAACAGGACGGCTACCCCATCACTATCGATTGTGATGACACCACTGACTTTTGTAAAAAGAAGTACGTGGCGCACATGAATGACAAGACCAAGACGATGAACTTTTGTAAAGCCTTCTTCAACCCCTCGACAGATCTAAATGCCAAATCAGCCACGTATACGGCAGAGTTCCTCACGGGACAATGCGCCAACATCAATTTGCGCAATGCACAGCGCGCTGGTGCTGCCACGCTGATCCATGAAATCACTCACACTTCGACGGCTATGCTCGGCGGGAAAAGGACACTCGACTATGCCTATGGTTTCAACGGTTGCTCGTGGCTCTCCCAGAACGTGTTCAAGCGTACCTGCATGCCTTACCACAGACAAGACAGTACAACCTATACCATTAATCGCGACGGTGACGGGAATGAGCTGCCTCAGGACCCGAATCTTGCGGCACGCAACGCCGATACATACTCCCACATTGCAGCGGGCATCTACTTTGAGAAGACGTGCAACAGGGCGCCGCCGTTCCCCGACCTGCCGAATCCGCCGTCTCTGGCACCCGATGCCTGCCCATACGTAGACGACGCCCTCATCATTGATGACAGCGCCGAAGATGATGATCCCACCGAGGCGGCCAAGAGTCACGTCGAGGGCATGGTGCACTTTGGCGACTCGTATGCGTCGGGCATGGGCACGGGCACAACGTCGGGAGACTCGTGCCGTGTGGGCTCCAACAACTATGGCGTCCTGGTGCAACAGACCTTTGTCAATGCATTCTCAGATCCCATTGATTACCAGGGAATGTCATGCTCGGGAGACACTGTCGATGGCTTCAACTCGCAGATCGACCGCTGGAGCAACGCCGACAAGGCGCGCATCGGCACCGTCACCATTGGCGGTAACGACTTGAACTTCAGTGACCTCGTCTACTACTGTGTCATCACGCCCAACACGGCCCGCCTTGGCAGCACGAACCGAAACAGCTGCGTGGAAGTTGAGAATCAGGCGCGCCAGTATATGGAGGATACGAGCAGCAACGGGTTACGCGCGAAGCTGACGGCGGCATACCTCAAGGCCATCAACAAGAGCCCGCGTACTGACTTTCAGCTGTACGTGACCAGCTATCCGCCCTTCTTCAATGCCGACACGACAACTTGTGACGACTCGTCCTTCCACTACTGGTGGGGGGCCTACAAGCCCATTTCGGACTTCCCTACCAACCGCATCGTCTATTTGACACAGGACCTGCGAACCGAGCTGAACGGGCTTGTCGCCCAGCTGAATGGCCTCATCTTGGGCGCCGTTCAGGACGCCAACAACCAGCATGGAGGCAATCGAGTGCACTTTGTCGACGTCGTGCCCTCCTTTGACAACCACCACTGGTGCGAGGGCAGCACGCAGGAGCCCGATCCGAGCAACCCCAACACTTGGTTCTTCCTCAGCGGCTGGCCCGATCTCGGCTTCGACTCGGCGTCGGAGGAGAACGATGAACTCAAGGCCCGTATCGCGGCGGGTCCAATCATCCTGCCCGACGCCAGCAATTGCGAAGCTGAGCTCGGCTCCCAGCCCGACCCTTTCGTCAAAGCCATGTGCCGCATCAGCCAGGAGATTCACGACGACCCTCAAGGGCCGCAAGCCTTGCGCTTCGCCCAGGCTAACGCTGATATTGCCGCTGGTGACGTTAGTAGCCAGAGCATCCCCTGGTACCTGCTCACCCGCACGGTGAAGACATTTCACCCGCGAAGCCCGGGCATGGCCGCCTTTGCAGCCGCAGTCGTTGATGCCATTGAGACGGAAGGCCAGCTGAACTAGCCGTGGAATCCAGTTGTCTGTAGATATACAGTGGCTTAAATGGTTTCCCCCTATGTTAGAAACTTGATTATCCCAGCTGTAGATGGTGAATTAGCATCTCTAGTATATACTGTAAGATAGATGTTACAAAAGCGCGTTACCTAGAGGAGTGCCCATATCATGGACGTACAAAGCTTCCCGGATAGAATAGACGAAGATTTTCTCTGTGTGATGTATTCATATCTTGCAAAGCATTAGTGCCGCTCAAATTTTGCGTGAAGTGTTGCAACTTTGAGAGGTGAAAAGGGAGAAGCTTATGATGGGGTTAGATCGCCAGGGAGAAACGACGTCGACAGCGGATGACTAATATTTGATGACTGAGTTTCGGCGAATGCATTAAGTGTTCTGACAAGCTGTGTACCTGTTCAAAGTCCGCTGTAAATAAATGCAATGCTGTTATAATATCCATGGATGTCTCCATGTAATATCTTAGTGTTTATAAGGCTAAACTCGGCGCTATATAAGTTGCAGGCTTTCTCTTCTTTTCTGCTCTGACAGACATTTCTACTTACAGCGGTCTCGTTGACTTCCATGATACGGAACGATACAGCTACAAGCTCATGGCGTACATATAAACGACCCCTGCTGTTAACATTAACCCGAGAACAAATACATGTACTGACATTCTTTTCTCTTTCAATATTAGTAACACCACTATAATCCCGCAGTTGACTTTGGAAGTGCACGCCAGCCCGAGGCTATCATTGACTCTGCCATATGACATCGAGTTCACCCTCCGCCGCGAAGATGACAACACAGGCCGGCCCTGCATTGTCCGATGGAGCCCCAGCGTAGAAGCATTCTCGGCCGCAGGTCTCGAGCTCTGGCGCCATACAAAGCGTGCGAATGACGACTCAGACTCTCTCGTGCGAGTCAAGGTCGACTACTCCGATGGCGCGAAGCTGGCCGAGGCCTCCCCGCGCCTCGTCGTCCAGGGCTGGGAACCCTTTCTGTGGGAGCTTTTGCCCGGAGGACAAGTGCGCTTCACAGCTCCGTTGCATGAGCGCTACCACAAGGGACTTGTTGATGGCGAGCGCTATGATCTAGTCTGGCCGGGCGGCGATGTGGCCATGTGGGATTGGGGCACCAAGCGCGAGCACGTTGGCCGAGAACTGCGGGTCGACGCCGGCCAACCGTCGCTCCGTGTGCCGGCGGGATGCCGCGTTTCTTTCACGGCGGCTGCCGAAGCCGTGCCGTGGCCCGGGAGAGCGGCGTGTGAGGCGAGGGATGGTTTCCTGCTAGCTAACGTGGAAGAACGGCAGTGGAGAGCCGAGCAGCTATGGCAGCAGGAGAACGGGGCAAAGCGCCTAGAGGCAATCGCCGAACCGGAACGAGTGTAAGTTTTCTATCTGTTTTGAATGCATTCTCCATTGTTCTCTCTCTCTTCTCTCTCCTTTCAAAATTTTGTTTCTGACTTGAGGCCATGTGAAAATGACCTTCTGCTAGTCCGTCAACGCCTTTCATCAGTGTCACTCTCGAGTGCCCATCGACAGTCATTCATGGACATTCCTTTGACGCCACTCTCAAAGTGACATACGGGGGATTTGTCTCTGATAGGCATGAGCTGGAGCCCACAGAGCGCTGCATCACCTTACATACATATAATTTCCAATTCCCTAGCGGTCTCCGCGAGGGCTTCCGTCTCTGGCGTCAACGACGGCTCGAGACATCGATTAGCTCGCACGATGGCAACAAATGGGTTGAATGCAGCATCCTAGACGACGATGCTTTCCTGATTGCCGACGACCCTCCCGTCGACGTGCGGGTAGGTGATGATGTTGACAACTTTGTTACTCTCCGGGCTGGTGAGACGTGGACCTTGACGAAGAGCTTCGACTGGAGCTCACTTCCTGACGACACTGTTCCCGGCGATGTCTTTTCTCTCGTGTTTCAAGGCACCACCGTGGATTGGTGGGATTGGGGGAGCCAAGAGCACGAGCATCGAGACACAGTCGTCAAGTTGCCGTGCTGGATCGTCGGACCTGTTGTCGACCCGACGAATAATGGGGGTCGGCCGCGACTAGTAGTACCAGGATCGGCGAGAACAGCCGAGTTTACAGTAGTCGTATCAAATTGAATGGCCTAGAAGATTATAAATTACTCGACAGAGCCTTGTTCTGGATGTTAACTTTTAGAGACTCAGAATTGTACAAAATGAGTCTAGACAACCGAAAGGTTGCACATATTTATGTATGCTTCCCTTGAGGCGTAATTCTAAGCCTGGAGCCTTACCTTCCATGCATTAAGCGTAAGATACAAGCTTATGGCTTGTAACACAGTCATCGTTGTTCCAGCTCAGATGCGTCTGTATTGCTTATACCAGTAAGCAAGGGGTTCGAGATAGTAACATGTCTTTTACAGGCCAGTTCTCCGACGCAAGGCAGATAGTCAACACAGCAAGCCGGCATCCCTTCAACAAATACCAACGAGCCCAGGCGCTCTGCTCGCGGCCATTGCTCGCTTCTCCACGTACAATGCAATTATCATCGAGCGCTTGAAATGGCGGCCTCGCAGCCAACCCTTCAAGCCTTGACGGAGAGACATGAGACCCAGAAACTGAAATCTTTCCGCGATGACCAACCTATGACGAGCCGTCCAAATTACTCTTGAACCAGCATCTGACAACCACGGCTAGGATAATAAGCCGCCGAGCGGAACTCGACACTGGGCTTTCCAGAGAGAATTCCAAAAAGCCGCCCTCCTCCAAACGATCCAAGCCGCCGTCGAAACCTCAGCGGAGCCTGTACACCTCAAGGAGGAGCCGAAGACGTGGAGAGACGCCGTCCGAACATCTACTCCTTCTCCGACGAGGGTCGCCTCAAGCCAAAGATACGAGATGTTGCTTTTATTGGACATGGCAGATCTTGTTTTTCCTTGGCATGTGGAGTGGAATCGCCCTCTTTACAATGGATTCGCCGCCGATTCTTACGATGGATTTTGATGCAAGCTTGACTTTGTACTTTGTACTACATGATACCCAGGTTAGGTCAAGAGTAACACCCAAGCAACTAAAGTCTGCAGTCAATCTGCGCAACGGATCAAATAGATGCTCAATGTCTTCACCCTGGACGTTCAATCATCACCTATGCGTGTCACTGTGTCGTGGTATCTTTGGTAAATGCAGTTGATGCAATTCTATTGTTTATGTACGTTTTACTTTTCTTTTTACTTCTATAAGGCTCTTGGCCAATGCTCATGGGTATTCATCTCGTTAAATATCATGTCCTCGTCGTGTCCGAATTTACAGCTTGATGACGGGGGTGTGGGCAGCAGCCTTCTCGTCCTCGGTGTTGAACAGGTTAACGTTCCACTTGGGGTTGTCTATTACGGCAACTGTCAGCTTCTATTTCTTTCTCATTAAACTCAAATGGTACAATACTCACAGTTGAAGGGAACGTTGAAGCGGTAAGGAGTATCGCCAAGCTTGTTCAGCGCAGCGATAGCCTCGTCATCCAGGTCAACCTCCTGGAAGTTCTCGGCAATGCGAGCCTTGGTGACGGACTTGGGGATGACGGTGTGGCCGCCAATCTGGGACCAGGCGAGGATGACCTGGGCGGGGGTGACGGGCTTGCCCTGCTTCTTGGCCAGGTTCTCGGCGACGGCCTTGACCTCGTCGGAGTTGACGAGCAGAGGGAGGCCCTTGGTGTTGTTTCCAAAGGCGGAGTAGGCGGTGATGATGATGCCCTTCTCGGCGCAGTACTTGATCAGTTCCGGGTCGGGGAGACGAGGGTGGCGCTCGATCTGGTTGGCGGCGGGGACGACGCCGGTGGCAGAGATGACGGCCTCGAGCTGTATTTTTATGTTAGCTGTCTGATTGTAGGAGTTTCGGAGGTGAGTGGAAGACGTACGTGCTCAATGGTAAAGTTGGAGACACCGACGGCGCGGGCCTTGGACTTGGGCAGCTCGGTCATGGCCTTCCAGGTCTGGACGATGGAGACGTTGCGGTTGAGGAGAGACTCGGAGCCGTCAGCGGCCTTGGGGAAGAGGTTGGCGCCGGGGGCAAAGGCAACGGGCCAGTGGATGAGGTAGAGCTGTGAATCGAGTTAGCTTCTGTTGCTACTTCTTATTTCGCCCTCATTCGCTCGATTCGGTCCCAGTGGCATCGAATGGAGCTTAATTGAGCTGGATCTGGGTTTACATACGTCGAGGTACTCGAGGCCGAGCTCGGCAAGGGTGTCGTCCAGGGCAGGAGCAACATCCTCAGGGTTGTGAGCGTTGTTCCACAGCTTGGAGGTGATGAAGATGTCCTCGCGCTTCAGGCCGGGGACCTCAGCAAGGGCCTTCTTGATGCCCTCGCCAACCTCCTTCTGGTTGCCGTAGACCTTGGCAAGGTCGAGGTGGCGGTAGCCAATCTTGAGAGCCTCGTAGACACCAGCACCAACCTCGCCGGGGGCGGCCTGCCAGGTGCCGTAGCCGATCTGGGGGATCTTGGCGCCGGTGTTGAGGGTGACGGTTCGTCCGGAAGACATGGTTGCGGTGATGCTGAAGGGTCGATAAAACGAGTTGTAAGTCGAACGGGTGAAGTTGATGCGAGTTGAGGAGGAGAGAGATGAGATGGAGAGGAAAGAGGGCCGAGTCAAGAGACGAAGGGCAGCCATTTTATTTATGGAGGGAGAGGTACGAGATAGACTACACTGTAGGTACACTATGCTATGCTACCCAACGCCCATTACGACACGACACAGACTTTGAGACTGCTGGGGAAGCTTGGATCATATCGATCGACTAAGGCCATCTATCCAACTCCATCCATTGCATTCTGTGGGGAATGTCGGAGTTTATGCATCGTGAGAAGGGCCGTCGTGGGAGGCTTGCCGCGGCGTCTGTTGCCATTTTTATTGTCTCCATTATAAATCAGGGCACGTTGGGGCGAGTCATGGCAAGCGATCAACAGTTACAAGTGGCGATTTGGTGTTGAGACAAAATAAATATGTCACTGTATGTCATACTGGTAGTATTGTATGAAAATTGTTTCGTTCATTTTCACATCAACATTCATTCTCCTTGTTGTTTTGTTCATGTAAATCCTTTCTCTTTCTCTCATCACGATAAGAACCTTTTTTTGCCCCGCGGCCCAAAGAGGAAATCCAGAACATGCACGCAATTTTTTAGGTGATGAGGGGCACAAATTACGTACTTGTACCTGCCAGGTCGCGGAGCACTGACACGAGCAGCGGAATTAGCGGGTGGATTGGGGGCGGCAATACTTGCCAGTACATCGTGGGGGTTTGTGCGGAATCTAGTACCTTTCGGAGACTAGCGGCGTGGGAGAAGCAAAAAAGATGGAATGAAAGATTCTTGATTTGCATCTGATGCTGTCTGTTAGATAAGGAGGGGAACTTTGTGAGAGAATCAATGTCAAAAAGGGAAAAGGACAAATCGAACAAACAGGTGATAGAAAACGCTAGAACCCTGATGGCTGCAGAATAGCCAAACCACCTTCAGCCGTACCGGGTCTAAGTTGGAGTGTTTCCATGTACCATCCAAGTATCCCCTCTCTCTCCATACCCCAATATTGACCCAGAATTGGACCCCAATCATTGCAATTCTCCGCTATTCTCTGCTATTCTCTTGCTCCGTTCGCTACCCCACGCATTGGCCTGGTTACATCGAGGTACCTCCGCCAGAAAGCGGGAACGGACAGACTTGCCATTCTGCTCTGGCCGGAGACAAGCCGAACGAGACCGGCTTTGCGTCATCGGCTAATAGATTGGCCGCCCTGATACTAACTGTTTCGGATTCTTCCGAGTACATGTAAGTTATGATCATCATGATCTCAACCACTATCAAGACTACAGTATATACACTATAATGACGAGAATTGATGATTCATCCTCTTTGTGCTCGGATCACGGCTAGGCGGGCAACTTTCATCCTCCCATGTGCTAGTCTTAGCCGGGATCATGTTTGGCGTCTCCTCTGTGGGACTGTCTAGCCCTCGTGGCTGTAAGACAAAAGAGGCATCCCGCGAAGCTTGTGCTTGTAGTCGTCCAACTCTATTTGACAATCAATCAGGCACGCTTTCTAACCTATAGCAAAGTGTACACCAAAATCTGACTCTCCTGCCCTATTCTAGAAGCCTTCTCTTTCTCTCACCGCATCACAACACTCGTCTCGTCACTGCAGCACTTGGTCACCTCACGACTGTTTCTCCCGATGAGACACGTTTTCATCCTTTTACAAACGTGGAATTGCCATCTCACAGGTTTGATAGAAGCCGTCAGGGCGCCTCAAAAATGGCAAACTCATCTTTCGCCCAGACTGTTTGTCAGGCCTCCATCTCCTGAACAACCGAATCAACACCATCAGCAGAAACCACTTGCGCCAACAGATTTACTCAATAACCCTTCTTCGCTTATCGAATGAGCAAACCGTTTCGGTATCAAAAAAACGGTGAGGGTAGCTGCTCATTGATGCCAAACCAGGCTGAGTAGCAACGACCAGTATCATGGCCTCCCTCTCTGTTAGCAAACTTCATCAAATAGGTGTATAAAATGAGCCATCAGCTTCGTAGTGAATGCATGCGTACATTTTTTGTAGAATTAAGCAGATAAAACATTGTCATCCCCTGCTTGATGATCCAAAATACTCGCAAGGCTTCATCATGATCTTCCCCATCTTCAACATGCCTTGCCTCCATAACCATCATCAACCGCCTCACAACCACCACTCTCGTGACTTTCATGACGGCGAAATGTCGTCCTCTGCAGCCATTGGCCTAGCTGTTGGCCTCGCTCTCATTGCAGTCATCATCGCTGCTCTCATCTATTGTTGGTGCTGGCGCCAACATGACCGACACAAGAAGCATCGCCGGCAAAACTCTCACCGTTGCGAGAACCAAGCCAATCATGTCACAGCTGAGAAGAAGCAGACGCAGCAAAGACAGGATGGCAGCACACAGACTGAACAGGTTCCTCCACTGCCAAAGGTGCCCCTATCAATTCATCACCATCAGCATGATGACAAGCATTTCCACGGAGATCACTACCATGATCATATCCATGGAGGCGACCATATCCTAGACTGCCCTGATCACAATGATGACCCTGATATTCACGGCGATTCCCATCAGAGCAGGCACGGCCACCATCGTCATCGTCATCACCGCTTCCACCGCACCCATCAAATACTTCTTCCCCGAGACCCCATTGCCGAGTTTGAGAACCTTATAAGCCCGCTTTCTCCTGGAATCCCAGATGCCACTCGTGCAGATCTGGAAGCCATTCTCAACGGCCTCGATATCCCGCTACCGAACGAGCCCATCCGAACCAATAGTCGTGCTGATATGAATGTCGATGGACAAGGGACTGTACGCCACGAGGAAGAGTCGAGAGAGAGGCGAAAGAAGAAGCATCATCACCATCATCATCATCGCCACCGCCGCTGTCATCGTCATAAGCGCGTGACAGTCCATTGAGGAGGATTTGGGACGGGTCAAAGACTACACTAAATAAACGGGCATAATATTGTGTTCCAAGAGGAAGGGGGTAGAAGAGCATGATATATAGATAATAACATTCGTTCTGTGATCCGAATATGAGTATAAGTGAAGCAGTATGCAATCTGTCCATCCATCGTCATAATTCATCAAAAGCCTGCGTATATATCTAACCACAGTCTCAAAAATGTGAAACGCTTTCAATCCGCCAATCATGCAAAGAAAAACATAAAACAAAGAAAGATGTTGGTAAAAGAAATCACAACGCCTATTCGATGCCATATGATGAAGTCACGCCCCCTGTTCGCCTTCCGGCGCTCCCTCAGCATGCTCCGCCTCCCGTGAGTGCTTCGAGTTTTTGCTACTCGTCGACCGGCGCCTGTGCCTGTGCTTCTTCTTGGAGAACCTGATGGAATCTCCATAGCAGCAAAGGAAAATTGCGACGCCAATGAGGAAGACTGCTACGGTGAAGCCGACGACGAGGCCGATGATAAGGTTGGTGTGGGCGGCAGAACTTGAACGCCGTCCTATCAAGGAAGTTCCCTGTTTGATAGAGCTTGTGGATTTTATTACGGCTGAGATGGTTGCGAGTTGATGCCGTATCCATTGGGTGTATCCATCTGTTGGTCCATGGCGCCGCAGCGCCTCAAGATTGGCTGGGGATGGAGGGATATACATGCGAGCTGTCTTTTGAATGTGTAAACAGACTCAGGTGAATATTAAAAAGATATGACAGAGTATGCGGAGATGAATCAATGATCTGGATAGAATATACTGCCGCACATTGGCGTTGCATAACGCATTATATAGGTCACTGGACCCCTTCCCCCCATCACAGCACGAGGCATTCAGATTGGCCGGTGTTGCACACGCATTTCATACAGCTCCGACAGAGTTAGACCATCGTACAGACGATGCATATGCAGCTTCTTCACGCAAAGGGCCGTCGTTGTTCCTGCGGGCCAGCCGGGCGAGTTAGAAGACGAGAAAAGCTGGTACGGCATGTAAGTGCATGCATGCAGGTAGGGGGTATCCATCACGAGTGGCATTTTGCTATTAAACAACCAATCAGTTAACCAGTTAATTGAGACGGACGATGGCATACGATAGGATAGACTGATGCGGTGATTTTGATGGGGAGACAATGCATCATGCAGAGGAGAGGAGAGAAAGACTGGGATAAGTAAGTGTCTGTTTACGTCTGATTGGCGATTAAAAGGCTCGTTTGGAGCAAAATGTCCAATTGAGAGGGATATCGTCGACACATGGACGGCATATTGCACCGAGCATCACTCTTTGATGTGGTGATCATCAAGGATGGAAGACTCTTGCATGTGCTACAAGGGGAGAAAAGGGCTTCACTAACACATCACGGCCAACACATCAACCACCCTGCGCCATGCCATGCCACACTGTTATCAACAAAATAAAAGACTAGTACGATATTAGAAGGAATAGAAAGGGTCTTGAAAAAGGTACCAAAGTCCCAAAAGCGGCAAACAGTGAAGCATTTTGCTTTTCTCGGGGACACGACGCTGCGGGGTGGCCGCTTAAGACGCAGGACAACGCATCAACATGCCTTCATCTAGTCCTGATTCGACCAGTTCCAGCAAGGGGGTGCAGCGATATCGCCTTTTTCTCTCTTTTGCTTTTCCCATTTACAAACTGCGGGTGTCAAATTTGGCGGCGCGAACGGTCGGGCAGCATTTGGGGACGAGGTTTGCGAGTGGTGATCGAGAGTGTATGTGATGCACATGTATGGATGGAATGGTTGGGAGTGAATTGGGCTCTCTTTTTGCTTGATATCGGCTGAATTGAGGTGACATCGCATATACAGCAAGCACATGTATGCACAATGCGACAGACAGAATAAGTATGAGTAACACAGGAGAGGAATTTGAAAGCAGTGTGTCCTTGAACTCCGTGGGGTATTTGGGCGCCTAATCAGACTCACCCTCGTATGGACTCTCTTCCTTTTCACCATCTTTTTTTGTGATACATCCGCATTGATACAGACAATACGGAGTACTTGCTATACTCTTTTCTCGCCTGCAGCCATAGTTGAAGCCTCTACTGCACGCACACAGACACAGAGTGCATACATGTAAGCGCCCTAGTCCAAATGACCCGGCAGATGGCCCTCCCGGTGGCAGATAAGGTACAGGCTAGTTCCATCCGCCGTGCCAATCTTTCATTTCCAGGGCCGTCAAGGCACGCTTGGCAGGACGGTGTGTCGTTGCAATAGGTGAGATGGATAGCCTTGCTAGAAGATGAACCAGGGGCGCCGGACTTTCTTGGCCCGTCTCCACGAGTCAGGGCAGCTCAACTGCATGTCAACCGAAGCTTCGACAATATCAATCACAACCACAACTAAACCTCAAGAGATGATTCAAGAAGAATAGTGAAGAAGAACCTCTGCTAAAGATATCTTCAAGCCAACCAACCATGATCGGCCTCGTCGGCACTTGAAGCGACCTTTAGCCACGCGTTCACCAAGCTCTCTTCCTCCGTGTTTGAGCCCCAGAACGGAACCCTCGACGCTTCGCGTTTCACCATCTCAACCGCCCCTGCAAAACTTCAAACCCCGCAGGCCTCCTAATCGCCTCCAAGTAGCAAAAATCCAGCCAAACGAAAGAGAAGAAACAGAGCAAATAGTGAATATGACAGCTCTTTCTTCAGCCGCGTGTCCCTTGACCGCACCGTTGAAGGAGCGCTAGACGTAGCTCACGACAGCCAAGACTCACTGGTTCACGCAACCATGTCTTTGGATCCGTCTCCAGTTAATATCGAATAGCTTCAAATCCCTATCCCAGTTAGCTGAAAGCTGTACCGTAGAGCGTCTATCCAGTAAACGTTGGAGCCGCACTAATAATAACTCATCCTGGTCTCCATTTCACAGACAAGCCTCTAACCCCGGCTCCGTCATCCTAGATGCGATTTTCTTGTTTCGTTTTTTCTTTTGCGTCCTACAATTTCATCTGTACATGTAGCCGAGTAATGCTTCCCTCTTTTTAAACCCTCTTTTTTTTTCTTTCTTTTTGATACTCTGTCGCGAAGCTTCCATCCTCAATCATTCTTTTCCTTTCGGGAGCTGGCTTCTCATTTCTTTGAACGCGACGGCCTTGACGGCTGTTTTTTTGATTGCGATTTTGTCCTTCATTATCATTCTCTAATATCTGGTTCTGTTAATATATACGCATCTACACATATACGCACGCACATATACGAGTACAAACGCATACGGTTTATACAAGACAACAATCATTGATATACGCATCATGGCCATTTCACAATTTCTCGTCCTTTCTCTAGCCGTGCTAGCTCAGGCACGGCCAAAGCACGCCTTTGAGCCGGAAGACGTCGGCAACACAATCACTCTACCGGTCCCGGCTTCACACTCAATAGCCCGAGGAGTAGATGTTAAGGCCGAGGAGGAGGACAAGCCGTTTCACATCTTGCCATTCCCTTACCCAAGCAAACGAGACGTCGAAAGCAGGGAAGAGGAGGACAAGCCATGGCATATCCTGCCGTACCCGAATCCCAGCAAGCGCAAGATTCTCGAGGACGACGACGGTGCGGATGGCAGAATCACTCTCCCGGTGCCTCAGCGGAGAAGCGAGGATGACGAAGACAAGCCTTTCCACATTCTTCCCTTTAACGAGAAGCGCAAGCTGCCGGTCGAGGAGGTTCCTTCGGGGACCTTCACATTGCCCATCATCCATGCCCACCGCGGCACTTTGGACAAGCGAGCCGTAGAAGTCCAAGTCGAGAATCGCTCTGACGTCTCATACTATGCTCAACGTAAGTAACCAGTGTCCCAAGATTACTCTTGATACAGCTGCTAATATGATACATATATGAACAGTCAACATTGGAACTCCTCCCCAAACCGTCTACGCCCAAATCGACACCGGCTCCTTCGAGCTCTGGGTCAATCCCGACTGCTCCAACGTCCAAACCTCGGACCAGCGCTTCTGCCGCGCCATCGGCTTCTACGACCCAAAGTCCTCGTCCACCTCCTTCGTCACCGGCAGCGCCGCCCAGCTCCGCTACGGCATCGGCAGCGCAAACGTCTCCTACGTCCAAGACAGCATCGCCCTCCCCGGCTCCGCCACCATGAAGGACGTCCAGTTTGGTGTCGCGGACGCCAGCGTCGACGAGTTCTCGGGCATCCTCGGCATCGGCGCCGGCGAAGGGGTCAACACGCTCTATCCGAACTTTATCGACGAGCTGGCCAAGCAGGGCGTCACCAAGACGAAGGCGTTTAGTTTGGCGCTGGGTAGCAAGACTGAGGAGGAAGGCGTCATCATCTTTGGAGGTGTTGATACGGGGAAATTCAGTGGTAAGCTGGCTCATCTGCCGATTGTCCCAGCGGACGATTCTCCTGATGGCGTTGCTCGCTACTGGGTCGACATGAACTCCATCTCGCTATCTCCACCGACTGGAAAATCGACGACTTTTGCCAACACCAAGATGACCGTCTTCCTCGACAGCGGCTCTACCCTAACTCTGTTGCCGCAATCGCTGGTGAACGAGATTGCGGACAGTCTTGGATCGACGGGCACTGACGACAGCGGATTTGCCATTGTGGACTGCGGTCTTATCAACGAGCCTGGAACCATTGATTTCGAATTCGATGGGGTCACGATCAAGGTGCCGTACAGCGAGATGATTCGGTCGGTGTCTTCGCTGCCGCCGCATTGTTATCTAGGGATGATGGGGAGCACGCAGTTTGCGCTGCTTGGCGATACCTTTTTGCGTTCTGCGTACGGTAAGTTCTCTATTACCCCTATCTTTATACATATTCAACAATGTCTCTATATAAAACACAAACTAACGGAATATATACAGCCGTGTTCGACCTCACAGGCAGCATGGTCCACCTCGCCCCCTACGTCAACTGCGGCACCAGCGTCAAGACCATCACATCCACCTCTTCTCTCCAAGACCTCGAGGGTACATGCAACACCAACGGAAGCGAAGAGCCTTCTTCTCCCTCTCAATCGTCATCCTCGTCTACCCCTTCCAAGACCGCTTCCAAGGCAGCTTCTTCTACAACAGCTCCCGCTTCATCTACCGTCCAGCCCCCTTCTTCAACGACGGCATCGCCTTCTGGTGCGCGCTCGACAGAGGCTGCTTCGACTACGGCTGCCAACACTGCGAAGAGCAGTGCTACGAATGGTGCTGATGCAGAGAGTGCGCAGAGCGGCGATAAGAACGGTGCTGGCAAGATGGGTGTCCAGGGCTTCGCCATCAGCATGGTGCTTGTAACGATGGGCCTGTTGTTAATTTAAAGAGAAGCTTGATATGAAGAGATGGAGAAATTTGAAGTAGCTTAGTATAATATCGTATAGACTGCCATACCCAGACAAACATGTAGCGTTCATATAGATGAATACATATACATCGATCCCTTTCTTAACCTACTACACAACCTCCAACACAAACATCGGCCCTCTCTCATCCCCTTCCCCCTTCACAATATCCTCCATCAAAATCCCCGCAACAGGCTCCTCCTCCAACGTCCCATCCTCTCTCCTCCTCAACACCACAACCGCCCACTCACCCTCCTGATTCCCAACAAACAACTCGTTCCCATTCCTACTCAAACTAAACATCCGCGGATGTTTCCCCTGCGTCGACGTCTCCCCCACCAACTCCAACTCCAACCCCCCATCATCACCATCAGTCTTCACCCGAAAATGAGCAATCGTCTCCGTCGGCGTCGTCATCAACCGATTCGACGTATATACATGCCCACCATCCTTCGAAAGCACAATCTCCCCCGCCGCAGCAAACGCACCCATATCTTCATCCAGAAACGTAGAATAGCTTCCCGTGGCAGTAAACTCGATATCCACCTCCGTGTACTTTAGCTCAAACACTTGAACCCGATTACTCGTCTCGCAGAGCAAAAAGTAGTGCATCGCTGGCTTGCCCTCTCCCGCGGGATAAAACACGCCGTGTCTCGGCCCTGAGCCAGACGGCACGGTGACGCGCCTCACTACCGGGACGTCTGGCCGCAGAGCATCAAGAACGAGGATCGAATCTGTGCCGAGATCATTTACAACGAAGAAGCGGCCCGTAGGATCGAGGACAGCCTGGTGAGCGCGCGCGACTCTTCCAGCGTCAACCACGGGGTCTTTCGACTGAATCGTCGTAATAAGCTCAGGAGTCGAAGATTCCGTGTTCCATATATCGATTGTGCCTTCAGCCCAAGACGTTCCAATCAGAATCGTCCCCTCTTTGTTGAAAGCCAGATGACACACGCCGTTGCTGCCATCTTCCGATTGAGCGACTTTTGTCAATGTATTTGCCGAAAGATCCAGACGAAAAGCATACGTCGTCGAACCGCTCTCATCAAAAGTGTATAATAAATGAGGATCTGTTGGAGAAACGGCGAACCAAGAGGGATTGCCGGGAAACGGCTCGTCGAGGTCGATTGTGATGGTTGCTGAGGCGGAGGTGTAAGTTGCGAGGTAGATGTGCCCCGGGCGAGCAATAAGCAGACGGCGAGACATGTTTTGCGAGTCCTTATGAGGATTTTTTACCCGCAATATATGTGTACAATTGTATGGCGCTCAGAAGAGTCAACGATAAAAAGTTGGTTTGAAAGTGAAGTTTGTCGAAATAGGTGGGGGAATATGACAAGCTCGCACAAATCAATCACAATGAGGTCAGACTTTAAGACAATCGCCGATCCCGTCACACAATCAGTTCCTTCCAAACAAGACACACAACATAAAGACAACCAACTTCCTAAAGAAAAAGAAAAGAAGGAGAGAAAAGAGAAGAGAAAATGCAATGACAAAACTTTCTCCCGGGTACGCAGCGGGGATAGTTTCTCGATGCGAGATTGATTAAATAGATCTGTGTGGGGGTCACGACACGCCGTTTTATATCGCGTGTAGCCTGTCTATCTTTTGTGCTAACAGAGACCAAGACAACGTAGCATGAGCATTGCATGTATCGTGCATCTTCTATATGAACAATATGCAGCGTTTGAATCTTCATGTAACGTACGCTCCACCTGCATGTGTATGAAACGCCACTTGAGTCATCGTCAAATCAATGACACTGTCAAAACTCACGAACTGCACCAACCAATTCAAGCAATCCCGTGTGAAATAGAACAAAGAGGCGTCATTGTTTCTTACGGCACCTAGAAATAGACAGCCAAACAGAATACAGTGATATTACGTCTCCAGCACAGCGCACAAACCAATAAGCAAGCACAAGTATGAGACAGTAATCAGTCAAATCTGACCCCCTAAATACAACTTCAACCTCTTCCTAAATACATCCAAATTAAGGCCTCCCCGCCCCTTCCACTCATTATCATTTCGCACATCTGTCCAACCGATTCAAGGGCGGCACTATTCTCAACTATGCATAAAACACATTCAAAACACCAAGAGTATGAGGCGTATAGAAGATATGGAGAAAATATGAAGCCCGCAAAAAAATTCAACAAAAATTAACCCAAAAAGAACCAAGTCAAAGCCATCAGACTATCCGACTCGACTTAAATCAAGCACAGAGCAGCACCGGCCAGACCCAGTGCCAGGGCGCTGACGCCAGTCTTTGATCCGGCGCTCTTGTTGCCGCTCTTGCTGCCGCTGGAGTCGCTGCTGCTGCCGCAGTCCTGGTTGAAGCTGGAAGTCGAGCAGCCAGAAGTATCAGCAGGGGTGCTGCCGCCAGAGCCGCCGTCAGAGCCTCCACTGCTGCCACCAGAGCTGCCTCCGCTGCTACCGCCGCTGGATCCTCCAGAGCTTCCGTTGTCGCCAGAGTTGTCGCCGCCGGGGACGGTGCCGGAAGAGCCGTTGCTTCCACCGGGGATCGAGGCCTGGGTGTTCTTGGGCTTGCTGGCGGACTTGGAGGCGGTTCCCGAGGGTGCAGCCGACGACGACGACGACGAATCCTGCTTGCCGGCATCCATATCGAGACCGGTGCCCTCCAGGGTGGCCAGGTTGGTGCGCTTGTTGCCGTTGACGACGGTGTCGTTGGTGGCCCGGATGTTGTCGTAGGTGTAGCTGACGCCGGAGCTGCTGCCGAGCTCGCCAGTGGCCTTGTAGCAGGAGACCTCGACGGACTCAAAGGTGGCGTAGAAGTAACCGTTCTTCTGGATGTCCTCAGCGTTCCAGTCAATCTCACCACCGGCCCAGTCAATGGTTCCCTGGGCGTTGCTGGCAAGACCACCGGGCCAGATGGAGATTTGGACACGTGAAGGGGTCTGGGGGAATGACCACTGGTTGGAGGTGGCGTTCCAGTGATCCTTGCGGTTGACGGTACGGCCGACCTGGCCATCGACGAGCCACTGGATCTGATCAGGGGTCCAGTTGATCTCGTAGGTGTGGTAGTTGTTGAAGGTGTCGGAGAGCTTGGTAATGTTGCCAGAGTTGTTGTCTATAAGTCACGCCGTCAGCATCGGTTCAATTACAATCATCACGACACAGTCTCTGGGAGGAAAGAAAAACTCACAGTCAGGGATACCCTGGAAGTACCAATTGGTCTGCGCAGTGGCCAGATCAACACCGACAAACTCATAATCAATCTCGTCCTTGACATCAGACAGCAGGATGAAAGCAGTCACCACACCCCTGCCACGGCTCGTCTTGAACTTGGCCTTGACATTGCCATACCACATGTACTCGGTCGTCGCCAGCACAGTTCCGACGCTGTTCTTGGGCATGGTCAGCAACACATTGCCGTCAAAGTACGCGGGCTCTCCCTGGGCCATCCAGTCGGCCGTGGACGGGTCACCGAGGTAATCGCTAATGTCGGCGATGCTGCTGAGGTCCTTGTCAAAGGTCATCGTCTTGGACTTGCACACGGGCGCGGGCGTGCAGGCGTCGAGCGAAAAGGACATTCGGGGATCGCAGCCGCCGAGGCAGTAGGCGCCAACACCACACTCGCCATATTCTAGACACAAGAACCATTTTGTCAGCGGGAAACCCTACAACAAGAAAATGAATATTGAATTCGCAATTGACTGCACATACGGGAGCAGCAAGGCGCGTCTTCAGGGCACTTGTTGGTAAGGGAGCAAGTCGTCGCCGCAGCAGCCGACCCAGCGCCCAAAAGCGCAGCAATCGCAACGGAACGCAACATGTTTCTTTCTTGTGTCTTCGAAATACGAAATTGAACCGGGCACCGTTTGAGAAGCGAGAAGCGATATCGGGATTATTCAAGGGAACAGGGTGTCGTGTAACGGGGTTCAACTGCGAAAAAATAAATTGAGCGATTGGAAGGGTTCAATTTATGCGCGTGCGCACAGTGATCCGAATTTTAAAGTATTTGAGCTCGCGAAAGTATAAGAGAAAACTAAAACAAGGCCGAGGATGCGAATCCCTTGAAGCGTGCGATGAACGAGTGACGCACTGCTCGGGGGACGCAAAAGAAACGAGAAACACGGAAGCGAGAGTCGTTGTTTGTTGTCTGTTTGGAGCGGCAAGGAGGAGAAGGAATGCAGTTTTTGGTGATGGGCGCTGGGCGAGATATTAGTATGGAGTGGAGGGCCTGCAGCAAGTCTCAACTAGCACTGGACTGGAGTCGGGCTCTGGTTTTCCCCCCTAGCAGAGCTTGGGCCATGGCACCTCGTCTGTCCCTGAACAGGCAGGTCGCCCTCCACCTGCGGGCTATGAATAGGCCTGTCATTGCCTGTAGTGAGTTCAATGTCTTCAGATGCTCAGTCCCATCTACATGCATTTTTATTGATTCCATTATCTTGATATCTCGTCACTGATCTCACATTAAACGCAGCATCAAACTCTCTCAACTCCAGCTCGTCCTCATTCAACTGCTCTGCTACTGACTTTCAGCCGCCAAACCATCCCCATACGCCACCACGCCACCCATCAGGGGAACAATCAGCACATGGCATAGGCGAATCCCGCTCCAACCTTTTACAGCCACGGGCAAGCATCAAGCAAGTACAGTACAGCAAATGTAAGTAAGTGTACATCTACAAAGCCATCATCATCACTGAGAAAAACGCTCCCTTTCTCTTCAATCCTCTTCTTTCACAAATCAACTCAACTCAACCCCTCAAAACCAAATCAACTCACAAGATTGAATTCAAATCCCCCCGAAGCCGATTCCCAAAAAAAGAACAAGAACCCAAAATGGATCCTCTTCAGACACGAGGTGCGTGTGGAACCCTCCCCCATCCCAAGCTTGTCAGGCTAATCAACTTCCAGCAAAAGAAATCAACCAGAAAAAAAACCTGTTAGCTACTAAGATAGCCAGCCCAGCCGCACCCGCGGACGGACTGTTTTCTCCATCTCCAAATACGAGCTCCGAGCTTTGGTGACTTTTTTTTTTCTTTACTAAACCTGGCTGCATTTTGAAGGGGGCACCAAGGTAGGTCATACTGCATGCTCCGGCAAAAATATCCGGACAGACAAAACCAAGACAAAAGAACATCGAATCCATTTGACAGGCGGGCGACTTACACTGCATGAAAAGACTGTCTGTCATTCGAATTGCTCCGCATCAGCTGCCTACTTTTTTCGTGCTACGTACGGACTAAATTAGCCGTCCAACGTCTGGTCTAATTCACACAATCAGTCTAATAAAAACGAATGGTCGTAAATTAGTGTGCTGAGCCAAAGTCTCCTTTTTTCCCCATGTTATCGATCATCGCGATCGGCAAGCCATCGCTCGTGTTCCCCGTGCTCGCTATCCCGCATCGCTTAAGACACCGCCTGGCCTGGGTGTCAATCGTCCATCCCATGCCATGCCATGCGAATCACATAATGCAATAGTGAATAATGAGAATAATAAAATAGTCAGTGCATTATGCTGTTCTCAAGTAAAAAAACAAAGTACATGCATTATTTTATACGACAAAAAACCCCTCTCCAATCCCAATGTCAGACACAAAACCACCTTCAGCATCGCTCCATATCAACCCCCAAGCAACAAGTAAAATAACAACTCCATCAAAGCCCTCCAATTGGTTTTATTTTGTCTTCCGTCTCGCCTTGAAAGTCTTCAAGGGATCACCCTTGCGCACCCCAGCCTTTGCGCTCCGCTTCCCGCCCTTCCGCTTCGTCCCCGCGCGCCTATCAAACTTCTTGAGCGGCACAAACCCAATGTCTCCCGCCGTCAGCGCCTGCCGTCCTTCCTTGGGCAGGAGATAGTCCGGCACGTGCTTCAGATGAGCCTGTTGTCTAGCGGTTCTCAACTCGCCGTCGTGGCGAAGATGGTTCATCTCCGACGGGTTCTCTTCAAAGTATCTACCGAGCAGTTAAGTTAGCATTCGAGAATCAATCTGTAACAATGTAATTCAGTCGTACCTCTTGAGCTTCTCGCTCTTCAACAGCTCTTGACGCAACTCTCTTGTTCGTGCCTCTCGGATCGCCACCTTGGTCACCGCACGCAGCGCATCGTTCATACGGTATCTGAAGGCGTCGACCTGGTCCTTGTTGAAGTTGTATGGCTTAATCTCCTTGCCCTTCTTTGCCTGCTGCTTCGTGATTCTCGCCAAAATCTTCTCGTCCCTCTCCGAGCTGGCAATGGATGTGTGGATGTGTTTGCGGTAGAGATCCTGGGGGACCACGAATGACAGTGCCATGCCTGCTCGTCCGGCTCGTGCCGTACGGCCTATTCTGTGCGTGTAAGACGACGCGGATGTGGGGAGGTCAAAGTTGATGACGGCAGCGACGTTTTTGAAATCAATGCCTGGAATCAAGTAAATCAGTAAACATGTTCTCAAATTTCTCCAACAGGACCTAGAAGCGTCCATACCTCGAGACACGCCGTATTCCACATCTCCCTTGGCAGCCTTCCGCTTCTTCTTGGGTCGAGACTCTTCTTTTGACTCGCCCTTGTTTTCTTCCTCGTCCTGCTCCTCCTCAGCCTTCTCTTCGTTGCCAAGAACCTCCTTCTCGTCAGAGGCGATGATGATGTCGTAGACGTTGCGGTTGAACTCTTCAACCACGTGGATTCTCGAGTTCACGGGCAGCTCCGAGTTCAAGATACAGCTTCGGATGCCAAACTGCTCGAAATAGAGCTTCAGGCGGTAGCATCGGTCAATGTCGGCGACGAAAATGATGCACTTGCCCTTTACCAGCTGCAACTTAAAAATAACATAAATCAAAAGGAACTTTTCGTCCTCGCCACACCTAAACCCATGTCAGCACAAACTTCGACAAAGGGAAGCAAATTCAGAGAAACTCACTTGGTCACCAGCTGTGTAACTCCCTCGCCCTCAGCATCCGGCTCCTCCAAATCCAACAGCGTAGGCTGCTGGTCGCGGTAGAAAATCTTCTTCAAAGAGTCCACCTCAGTCGTCAGCGTGGCGCTCATCATAATGGTCTGAATGCCCTTTGGAATAGACCACGACAGGCTCTCAAGGTCCTCGCTATATCCGTACGACAGAAGAAGATCCGCCTCGTCTAGAACGAGATATGACAGCTTATCCAGAGCCAGGGCCGACGAATTGCCATTGACATTGTGCCATGCTCGTGCAGGCGTGGAGATGACGATGTCCGGGCACGTCGACAGCAGAGACCGCTGCACTGCGTCGGTGAGCTTGTCCGTCAGCTTGACTGCCCGGACGTCCTTTGCGCAAAAGGCGGAAAACAGTTCAATCGACTTGAAGACCTGGTCGGCAAGCTCTCGAGTCGGAACCAATATCAAGGCCGTCGTGGCAGCGGTAGAATCAACCTAAACAACCCCAAGCAATTAGTCTCCAGTTCCATAGTAAACAGTCAATATCCCTCCATAGTTACAAGCCAACGTACGCTCTTCTTCTTCAAAATGCCAGCCAGCACAGGCAGCACATACGCCGCCGTCTTGCCAGACCCCGTCTTCGCCTTGCACAGCACATCCTTGCCGTCCAGCGCCAATGGAATGGCCTTCCGCTGGACCAGCGTCGGCTTCAAGAATTTCTGCTGCGCAACGGCCTGCACCAGCCTGGCATCCAGTCCGAGGTCTGCAAACGTCGCCTCTTCCTCTGTCGTCGCCGCTGTTGTCGTGGTTTCGGCGTTGGCCATCTGTGTGTCGGCTTCGGGCTCAGCCGAGGTAGGCACGTCGTTTTCGTTGAGCTTCCGCTTCATGATTGCACTCAAAAAGTCGTCCAATGGAGTGAATGGAGTGAGTGCTGAATAGATGCGAGCGGTTATGGTCGATGCAAAAACGCAGTGATGCTACTTTATCGTGTCTTATCGCTCCCAAAAAAAGAAGAAAAGAAAAAAATTCCCACGCCTTATCTTATCGCCCCAAGCTCCCCTACTAGGCCTAATGTACACTCTGTACTGCACAACGGAGCAGGAAAAACCACCCCTAGCCCAGCACGAGCCAAGGTACCTGTAGCGCCTGTAGGTACCTGCTGGAAAGTACCTGCCAGTGGGGCCAGCGCATGAACCTCAAGAATTTGACAACGACGTTTGACTGCTTGCTAGCGCTTACCTTCGCACCGGCCGTGTACGTACCGCACAGGTCCCTCTTCGTACACGATACCTCGCCCAAGTTTCTCCTTTCGCTCCCTCAAAAGCGTCCCAAGTATCCATACATTTGGACCAGGTCCCCGTCAAAACTTGCATCTCAATCTGGGGGGCCCGTAGGGCTGAAGGCGGCAAGGGCCGGCCATGATTTCCGATCTGAAACGCCTCCAAGGGCCGGTTCGTTTCTTGCATTCCCATCCCCAGTGTCTTGTAACTCTTGTAACCCTCTGCGGGCGTATCTCAGTGGTACACACAATATCTTTCCGCCTCCGAGCAAAGACGGTGAGGACACTGACATGGACGGTGTAACTGTCTGCCGCCTTGATATGTGCAGCAGCGTATTGCACGTATTGTACATGTGCAATTTTTATTCACTCGCCTTCACACCGCCTCCCTTTGCCTTGGGTCAACGTAGCATTCCATCCCCATCCCCGTCTTGACAGAAACGGTACCTGGCTTGGTCGTGATACATCAAGGGAACAATGCCAGCACCTGTGGCGCCGCACTACCCGGTACCCAGCTCCGGGGTACCGGCCCTGCAACTACGGATGCAAACCAGCCAGACTAAACATTCTTTTTCTTTAAGTACACAAACTTGCATCGCCAAACTGGGACAAGTGAGGCCACTAATACTGTACTTCCAGCAGGTGTCTCCTCTAGTCGCTTTTACCATCTAGATGGGGCCCCCAGGTACAACCTCGCAGCTCCATCATCAGAGGTATTGAGTACTTGTACTAGGAGTAAGCTCCTCGTCTCCTCTACGCAAACCGTACCTCACCAGTCATACACATATATAAATTCCTCGTTGCGAGGCATCATTCACCAGCTGCCAAACGCAGTGAATTTCATATTAAAATAGATACTTCGTACAAAAAGTAGAGATGGAGAGAGAGAAACGGGGAGGAGGGGGGGAATTGTGTTATTCGGGTATAGCTATGCCTCTTATCAGCGACAGTCTTTGCATCCCCAGCTCTAGGCTAGGGGCAGTTGAAATCCTCCAGCATTCCACGCCTCTAGGACAAACTGAGCCTGAGTAAACCCCATCATCGTCGACTCCGTGGCCTGTCCCAGTAAGTCCTCAAGAACACCCAACCCACCAAAGCTCTTCTCTCGACCATCCCCGTAGGTATCGTTGAAAGTAGAGAGCAGAAAACACAAAAGGAAAAACAAGACGTAAAAAAGAAAAAACAAGGGGGCAATTAGTCAAACGATGGCAGGCCACGGTTCGAGTCCTCTCAAACGAGCACAGGCAAGACCAAGAGGACTACAACCCGCCACCAACGCCAACAAAGACCGTCCAGTGAATCATTTCCCACCCAGCGAACGAAGAACGACATAGACACATCTCTCTCTCTAAGACCGGCAAAAGAAAAGGAAGAGAAGAACGGGAGACTAAATAAAGTCGGCGAAGAAGGACAAAAAGACAAAAGAAGAAGTCATGACAAAAGCCAAGCTTTGCCAATTAACGAAGTAGCGGAAACCCTGGCCGTACTCCTTACTGTTCCTTGCTTTTTCTTCAGAGATCTGCATCTGGAGTTATTAAACTGGAAACCCTTGCGACGATAAAAAAAAGACCGAAATAAATAAACAAAGGCAGCTGGTCCTATTCCTCTCCACCGCGATCCCGGGGGCCTGAGTCCTAACTAGAAAACAAGACGACATCTGGGTACATCAATTACAGTCGTCGAGCGGTCCGATCAGGAGCATTCATCAGGCCGGGGCGCGGGCGAGCAATCACGTGGAGTTCATCTCCCCTTGGGGTTGCCAAAGAGATCTGCATACGAGTTAGCGGGACCTCGATCGTTGCGGTTAACCCCTACCGGCCAAAGACTGTAAGCATACCTGGAAAATGCTCCTTTGCATACTGTTCACAGGCCTGTTCCAAGTTAGCATATAATCCAATGGGGTAAAATAAGGGGGGGCTGTCATACCTTTGCAGGTTTTCCAACCTTCTGGCCGATGACTTTCCACTTGTTGTTCTCGTATTCTTTAATAGCGTTCAACAGCGCCTGACTCTGAACAGACTGATCAATCAATGAGGCATCGACATTGAGGGTGAGTCGGCTACTTACTTCGTCCTCGGCAAACTCAGCATAGTGCATGTCCTTGTACCAATGCTTCTTCACGGATCCTTCTGTCCGCGTAGGGAAGGTCTGTGTGGATCTCAATTAGCTTTTTTCCTTCTCTTCAAGAAAAGTCAAGAACAATGGCAAGCATTGCCTCCATTGTCGTCAAGAATGTGCTACATACCTTAGCAATCTCAGCCCAGCTGTTTCCGGCATCTCGCATCTGCTTCAACCGCAGCTCTTCCTGGGGAGTCCACGGCGTGTTGGTCCTGCTCTTCTTGGTGGGAGGGCCCGAGGCGGCATCGGTCGAGTTTGCGTTGTCGTTGGCCGTCGGCTGGGCTTGCGGAGGAGCAGCCTGGGGAGCGGGAGGCGTTGGCGCAGGAGGCTGACCCTGGGCGGCGGCAACGGGAGGTGGAGCGGCAGCCGTGGCGGGTGAGGGCGCAGCGTTCTGGGCCGGCCGCTTCCGTGAGCGGGCGTTGGGCGGCTGGGCCGCGGGCTGAGTCGGCGTCTGCTGCTGAGACGGAGGGCCATTCGGGGGCTGTTGCGATACGCTCATGGGCGGCTGGACTGGAGTTGGGTGGTGTTGCTGCTGGGCCGCCATGTTAGGCTGAGCGCCGTAGGGAAACTCCATACGGTCGTTGCGACGAGCCATATCGGCCGGGTAAGGATGGTTACTGTTCGAGGCACCCCGGTTAGCAGACTCGCTGGCGGGGGAGGGGAATCATCATGGCATGGCATGGAACTATGCATGGTATAGGAAAGGGCTCCCTCTAGATGGGGCCGGGGGTGGGAAGCGGGGAGAGGGAGAGAGGGCCATGGTTTCGCCAGGCACAGCGGGCGAAGTTATAGAAGGTATCAACAGGAGGCAGACGGTGATACAGCGTTCGTTTGTCTCCCAGCCGGTGATGCCATGACGGGGTAGAGGTGTAAAAATAAGAAACGGGTAAAAAAAGAAAGTTCAAACGATATACATTGAATACATGGCTGGTGGTCGATGGAGGCACAATGTGAAGGACAACAGAAGGCCCTGGTGTAGATGGTGGAAAGACGATGTACCAGGAACAAGGAGATCGAGTACTTACTGCATGTCGTTGGACGGGTGGGGGGAGTTGGAGTAGACGTAGTCCGGCACGGGGCCGACTTGCCACTGCTGCATGATCTGATGATAGCGCACGCGAATAAAGGTCAGTAACGATTTCGTCTCTTTTTTTTTTAAATAAGCTTGTCGATGGAATCAAAGAAGAATTTCAAGATGAAGCAAAAGAGGAACAGCGCGTTTTTTCTTTCTTTTTCCCTTCAAGCCCTAGTTGCACGCGGCGCGTCCAAGAGCCGGCAAGGCTGTCGACTTGCAGCACAGCAACCGGAAAAGGGACCAAGGAGAAAAAAAATAAAAACACAAGAAAAATAGAAGGGGAGAAAAATCAAAAGAGAGGGGTTGTTTGCTCAAAGAGAGCTTACGCGCAGCGCACGCGTAAGGTCAAGCTCCCAACAATGGCTGCAACGGAACTGACGCGACGCAGCTTGAAGCTTGAGTACAGGCGCAGGAGCATCAACAATGGGAACACACGAGCATCCCCGACGAGTGTCGTCGACAACTTGGCTACCACGGATTGACGTTGCGAAGGCACAAGGTGAGGATGCCCGGCGAGAGGGAGCAAGGGGGGGGAGAGAAAGAGAATGTCCTTACGGGCGAAGGCAATGTATGTCAATGTTGCCTAAAGCGCATCCGACTGGAACAAGTCTGGCTCGGCTTTTTTTTCCTTGGTCGAACAACCAAAGGAGCAAAGCTGGGGGCCGAAAGGGTCAGGTTGCACAATTCGGCAAAGTAGTGCAAGACCACTTGGATCAACAAGTACTTGTAACCGCAGTGGCACCGAAAAGGCCGTGGGTTTCTTTTTGGGGGTGTGGTTGAAGAGCCTCCTAATAAGAGGTGAGGGACAGGAAGAAAAAAAAAGATACAAAAAAAAAAAACTAGCCAAGCCGAGACTTGACGCGCGCGGGTTGGTGGATTGATGGGATTGTGTAAAACAGTGGTAAGTTGGCTGTGGCAGTGGTGGTGGGGAGAGAAAAAGCGTTGGCTAGGGGGGCAGATCCGAAGCCGAGGCGACGGTGGGCTTGGGTTACTATTGTGACGGGTGCGGACGGCGAATTAAGAGCAAGAGGGATTAATTGGGTTGGGAATAACGGACGAGCAAAGATTGAGTGGGTGAGGGAGTTGCAGTGCAGTGCTGACAAGGCTCAGCCGTGCTTGGGTGTCGAAGCTGTTGGTTTTTGCTTGGCTTGGCCCGACTGAGTCAAGTTGAGAGAGAACGAACAAATGGGAGGAGCAGAACGCAGTAGAGCAAGCAAAGCGAGGCAAAGCAGAAGCAGAAGCAAGAAAGCACGTACGAGAGCTGGTTGGCGCAGGCCGACGGATGCAGTGGTACTGGTCGGTACTCCGGAGAGTCTGAAAGGACGCGGATCGGCCAGGGTGAGCTGCGAGTGGTTGAAGCGGGTTGAGGTGAGGTGAGGCCAGATGGTACAGTAGCGTGTACTGGATTGGATTGGATGCGTTGGAGTAAGTAGCGTAGCGTGTTCGGCGGGCTGCGCAGAGTGTTTTTTTTTTTTTTTTTTGGCTGGGCCGGGGCGCGAAGACGGACGGCACGCAAAGTTGATTGAGCACGCACGGCACGTACTCGCTCGTTACTCGGGGCACACGATGCGAGGCGATGCGATGCGATGCGCTGCGATGGTCGGGCCTCTGCAGGACGTTTGAAGCTGAAAGCTGAAGGCCAGTGGAGCACCGTTGCAGAAGCGTGCGATGGAAATGGCCAGGTCGAGTCGCCAGGCGCTTCGGGGGTGGAAGCGTTGATGTGAGTACTTGGAGCCCAAGTAACTCGGTTGGGTTTTTTTTTTCTGGGGGACGAGGTAGATGTTTTGGCCTGCTCTGGCTGGTGCTGGGTCTTTTTTGGGGGAAGGGGGGAAGGGGAGAGAGAAGTTGCGCGACCTGGGCAAGTGGGAGGGAGGCAAGCGGCCAGGATCAGTGACGAGGGCACGGGAAAAGCTTGGCGGCAGGAAGGGTGGGGCGCAGCAAGAAGAAGAGAACTTAGAGGGGGGCGTGTGGTGATGCCTGGATCCGATACTTTTGGCGCACGCAAAGTTGGGGGCTGGGCGGGGTACTGATACACATCTCGAGTGGCGCCATCGAGGCCGGGGCGCAGAGGGGCGTGGCCGTGCGAGGTGCCGGTTCGTGACGCACCGCTGCACTGTGCGATGCATGCCGTGGTGTCGCACAGCGCATAGTGTCCGGTTTCGAGTGTCGAGCGTCGTCGCACCGTGCGTAACGGGAGACCGCAGCAGGTTGGGCGGCGCACGGGCCAGCGCTAGCGGTGCTTAGTACCACTACCTTGAGGCGTGTCCACGCAGCGCACACAGCAAGGCTCCGTGATGAACCTTTTGCCCTGCCGGTTCTTCCCATGGATCCTTCAGGCAGCTCGTACAGTGGCAGTACCGTTACCGTGCCTTCCGCGAGGACAGACAGACAGACGACGCGGGGGCTCTGCTCCGTAGCCCCTGTACTGTTGACGTTATATTACGAGTAAATTCATAGTTGAGAGATAGAGAGATACAGGCATTAAGGAACAGGCACGGGCACTCAAATCCACGGGACGGAGCTCCGGGCTCAGTCGCGTACCGGTGCTGGTGTTTGTACTGGTACTGCTACGGGTACTGGTACTGATACAGCACTTGCATTAGTCCATGTACGTACTTTGTACTCGTGCCTCCGGTGAGCAGCTTCCGATAAAAAGAAATGAAGCCAGAGACAACGGCTGGGAACTGCTGGGGCTCCGGCTGCAGCCAATCAGCGGCCGCAATCCGCTCTCGCGTTGGCCTTCCGATTGCCCGCGCGCCTTCCTGCACCAGCCACTCATTTCACCGTGCCTTGGCTGCGGGCCAATGGGCGGGCCAGCAGCGCGAGTACAAGGTACAGGTACTTGCGCGAGCTGGAGGCGTTCGTGAGGTTAGGTGAGGTGAGTGCAACGGGGGTACGTGGTACGAGACCAGTCTAGAGGTACAAGCGGTACAAGCCCGGGAGTACGAGGACAAGCTCGCAAGGCGGGCGGGTGCAGCAGGTATGCGGTACCTGCCACCAGAGTAGCGCATCGTATCGCATCGCATCAAATCGCATTGGATCGCAATCGCATCGCGCATCGCCTTCGGGTCTCGTCGTTTCGCTGGCGGTAGCACCAATTGATTGCCTTGCAGTAGCAGAAACAGAAACAATGCAGACCAGCCATCAATCACGACTCGACTCCGTACTCGCTGCAGACACTCTTTGCGCCTTGAGCAAGTTCAATTGGCGCTGAGAGGGCGAAAGAGTGCAAAAGTTATCTTGCTGCCACCAGCACCAGCACCCGCCAAAGTGGCCCAAAGGCTCAGCCCAACGCTGATCACGGCTTTCGTATTCGGCAGCGATGGACAGGCACGACAATCGCACTCCCTTTCATCTGCTTCTTCTCTCGAGCTTCTTTTTTCCTTTTCTCGCCTCATTTCTTCTAGTGGATGACGCAACCGGCCACGGGGATCGTCGACGCCAATCTATCTCTCTCATTCTCTCTGTCTTTTCCTGAGGGTTAATTTCGTATCGACCTACTTACAGCCACAGTCACAGCTCGACAAGTATTAGCAGTATTGCCTATTCCCACCGCTCGCTTAGGTGGCCAAGGCATTCCCTGTCGAATGACACGAATCTCATCTTAGACAGGCCCGGGAAAAGCGGGGATGGACATGACATGTGTGTGTGCTTCATGGCGGCCTGAGAGAGCCTGGCCATGCGTGAAATGCCATGCCGTGCGTCAACAAGCGTCGAGCAGCGCTGGCTGGTGATACGCCACGGCCTCGTTTGTTCTCTGGGGAACCCGGGAGAGGACGGGAGAAGAGGGAGAAGAGGGAGAAGAAGGAGAAGAGAGGGAACAGAGAGGAGAGAGGCCAGCCAGCCTTATCGAGCACCGTCTGTCTGCCTCTTCTGCCTCTTCTCGATGCCCAGCACCGTCGCATATGGCCGGCATCGTCAGTTCAGTTGCACCAAATCACAGCACAGCACAGCACGCAACAACAGCAACCACATCACCAGAACATCATGCACCTTGTGCTCCCGTCCTTCCAGAACCTCTCCAATTCTCTCCCCCCCTGCAACCGCCCTCGCGCGAACTGCAAATCGCCATGCCATGGCACAAGTGCAAGCAAGCATCATGTACTCTGACACTCTGTGCATGTCCATCGCATACCTCGCCGCCAAGTACTCGATACCTTTGCTGAGCTTCGAGGCTAGGGCCGCATCGCATCGCGGCTCCACCTTGTACTGTACATTACATGTGTACATTACATGGCTTGTCCAGATCCAGCGTCTGGGACCTCTTTGACGGCCTGGGTGACTTGCAAACATTGTACCTGTGGAGGATGCCATTTTTTGGCATTTAATGTGGCCACTGTTGCATTGGAATATAATCCGATTCGCTCTAGTGTTTTCGACGACAGAAGCTCTCGTTACTACGAATGGAGAAACTCGCGATGGAGTCGGACCTTTGTACCACTCACCAGCAGCTTTGCTTGATAACCTGCAGAATAGAGGCGTGCTGAGATGATCTCGCTCCCAACCTCCGCTTTATTGCCAGAGACGAACGAGCCTGCGTACAGTGTAAATGTGTATCCGATATCTGCCCAGGGGTGGGCGGTGTGTGCCATTGCATTTCATCTCTTTTTAACACTACTTCAGGCTTACTATTGATCATATCGTACATACAATCACCTGTAGGCTGCTGGATACCTATCATAGTTGGGGGTCAATTTACCCGGCCAATTCGCCTCAGCTGCCATTAAGGGCATCATAGGATTGTCAGATAGACCCAACATATGCTCGAGGATGGATACGAGCTGCCGTTTTCTCTTCGTCCTCGGTGCCCATTACAGTGCAGGGTAAGCCAAAGCAACAGGAATCGAGAGCCTTTCAGCGCTCATCCTGCTTGCTCGTGCTCTATATTAAGGCACGCACGCGTTATGCACAAGGCAAGGGATGAGATGACGAGGCGGCTCACAGAGGCCAATCCCATCTACCCTATCCGGAGGTGAGAGGAATCGACACAGCCACCGTCACCGAGTCATTTCCACTGTACCGAGGAGAGGAATGTGTCCACGCCCGGGTGCCAAATTTGCGAAAAAAGCACACGTGCAATTACCCGGCAATGGACATCTAATGAAAGACATGCAGATTGCTCACATAGTCGCACATCAAATCAAATCGAAATGTGAGCAAAGGAGCTGCCATTAGGCGGCAAGAGGCTAAAATGACAGCAGGCGAGCTTGTGTGATATATCACATTGAGGGTGAAGCGATAGGGACATCCAGACTCTTTCACGGGCGGCCTACAAGCAAATGCGAGCCCCTATCGACTCTACTCAAATACCTCGTCGGCATGTCTCTATCTGATTCAGATTGTACTCTGTTTGGATGAGTACTGGATGATGCCATCTTTATCGGGGAAGTGGCGTAGAATCGAATGGGAAGTGAATGTCTTAGTGAGAGGGAGCCTTTCTTGGCTCTCCACATGCAAATCTAGAGTTGCGATGCAATTTGAGCCAAAATGATGCGTCATCCGGTCAACGAGGAAGTTCAAAAGGAAGAGAAAAGAAAAGCTATGGGTAATTATGTGATTGGACATTGCCTCACAATTCTCCTTATCATGCCCAGGCAGGGAGAAAATAACTTTTAAAAATTCTCGATATTTCCTTTCGCCGATCGAACGGCATGTCATACGATTCCCGGGCGAATGCTTCGGTTAGCCAACCGGAGAATCCCTAGGGAGGCGCCTGAGATGGCCATGTATCGAAATGAGCGTCTCCCGACTGTGCCCGGGTTGGGCTGCATTTTGTCTGGCCATTGGCGGGAAGCAGGTCTCACGAGATGAGGAACAGGCGGGACAGACACACACATAGACAGGCAGACGGACAGCAGAGAGAAGAGAGAGACAAAGCAAAAACTTGGAAACGCTGCATTGATATGCCTTGATACATACTCCGTACATACATGCATACTACAGGCATCGGCAGCGGCTACACATACATACATACGGCTCATACATACGAGTACATTAGCATGCCTGTGCGTCGGAGACACGGCTCGACGCCCACCCGCCGGATGGGGGTTTTGATTGATAACTGCATGTGAGCATATGTGAGCATATCAGCCAGCATGAAGACAGCCACTATCTTGGTGTTTTCATCGCCCCAGACAAAACACATACATGCCCTTGCCACCATCGTCACTCCTGCGCCGGGACGACGGCTCTCCGTCTGAGTGGCTGGCCCCAGGTGTGTTTTCAACCTTGTTTCCCACCCATCTTTTGACTTTTCTATCTGTCCTTCTCTCGCCTCAGAATTCATGCGCCTCAAAGGATGGAGGAAAACAACACATACACACGTGAAACGAAAATAAAAAGAGAGGCGCCTTCAAACGAAAGATAAAAAGAGAGGCGCCTTCATGCGAGGAGTTTCGCCAGTCGCCTCTAGCGTGTTTCGAAGCGCAGGGTTGAAACGCGGCTGCATGATGCCCGGCCGCCCATCTGAGGCATGGCGGCTACCGGAACAGGACGACATCCGAAGACTTGAGAGGCTCCGTGTCTGTTCGTTTCGTTTCGTCTTTTTTGCTGAAGGGTTGGTTGTTTTCGGCTGTTGTGTGTTTTGGTTGATTTGTGTTTACGAGTTGGGTGAGTTGAATTTAGTGTCCAGGGTGATAATGCTTCTGTCAACAAGCCACTTACACTGCGGCTTCACCTTTTATTGTTTACCATGTTACGCAACATGGCGAATTGCCTCTATAGGATCCATAATGCAGAATTCAGATCCAGCCCGCAACGGAGAATTTTATCCGCCTTTTTAATTTTCTATTCCCTTTTCCCATTACCCCATTTAAGAAGCCGCGGGTCCATTTGCTGGAGAAGCCGAGCAAGGGGCGGCCCCGTTGGCTTTTTGCTGGGCGTCGCTTAGCTGGACGAGAACAACAGCCTCCTTGTTTCAAGAATGGAAACAGGCTTCAAACAGCGACGCCTCTGCTCCCTGCATCATGATCGCTTGCGATGCGGAGAACGAGATAACTGCTGCTGTTTGATTGGTTCGGGAGCAGCCATCGGGGGGCCTCTACACACAGGCCAGTATCTTGAGTTTGTTGTCGTGCGTTTGATGGGGTGTAGAGGTAGGGCTGGAGAGCACGAGGGCATCATCTTGGAGTTTGTACAGATATGAGAGAGTCTAACTTTTTCAATGCGTCACTAGGATAGAAACGTAAAGAAGAGAAATCGATTGAAGGAGAATGACGAGGCCTGTCAACGCGGCAATCGAGCCAAGCTGTCAGTTCACTTTATTTCCGCATAACTGCAGCATCCTGTATCCCTACGAGCATCGACAGACAGGCGCCACCCCACACAAATCGGAACAAGATGAAGGTCTCAAACAAGCAAAACCTCACTAGCCCTTCCGCACTAGACGAGACTGCATAAATTGTTTGAAATGTGTTTCTTGGTGCCGTCCTGACGGGGCCCGCATGAGAAAACAAGAGGCCAGAACGTTATGCTTATGTCGACATGCTGTTACGAAAGTGTCACAGGTTACTCTGCGATCTCACAAGAAGCCGGGCCAGGCCAGGGGGGGAGGAGGGATGGGGGACCCCTGGCGCGCCCAGATAATGGATATCGCCAGGTTTCGTGGGGACACAAAGAGGAGGCTAACCCGGGTCATTGCTAGATTGCAGCCCGTTCGTGCGCAGGTTTAGTATGATTGAGATGAGCATGTTTTAATACTTGCTCACTGCCCATGCACCTCATACCTCTGGACTTGTGTTTTCTCTCTTCTTCTGGAGTATATTCCTGTTGTCTTTCCTCGTTTGGATCGTCGATTGTTTTTCAACCCCATTTTTTCTTTCTTCTTTCTTCTCCTTCTTATTTTAATAATCCTGTTTTTTTGCTCTTGTGGCTGGCTCACTTGACTCACCTTCCCCCCCCAACTGGTTTGGCGACGCTCATACTCATTCATACTCATATCCTACAACCCATCATCTTTGCATAGCGGAATCAATTCATTCGAGCGTATCATTCGACAACAAAAAACATTGGCCTGGTTTACCGAAGCGCCTTAATAAGCAGCGCGGACATAATACAAAAAAGAAAGATACCCCAAAAGACATCACACACACCGATATACATAATGACGGGACCCGGTTATATCACAAAGAGCGGTACCGCCCAACGGATGGGACAGGGTGTAACCAAGAATCGGAAAGCAGCCCACACTGGCGGAGGACGTGCATGGAGCGAGGCTGAGGTAGGTCAAGGACTAACTATGAGTTGATGGTGATGGATGTCGGGCGATGAGATGAGACTAACATGAGGACTTCACTAGGAGCATTACCTCGTTGAGACTCGCCTTCAAAAGGTGCCTTATAAGCAGATTGCCGTCCACCTTAATAAGACGGAGCTTGCATGTCGGCTGCACTACCATCAGATTACCACCGGTCGACGGAAGGAGTCCATCTCAGAGTCTTCTCCTGAGATGGCTGTCCAGGGCTCCCTGTTGGCTGCTCCCCCAGTTCTTCCTCCGGCTTCACAGCTGCCGACCGAGCACGTCTCGATGCACAGGAGGAACGAGAGCTACAGCTCGACGTCGTCGGGCGGCTCAGTCCAGCTCCCCAGCATCGTCGACAACTGGGCATTTCCCCAACTACCTATCATCTTGCCTAAGCCCGCCGCCATGCCTGATCCAAACTCACAATCTGTACCCCGATACCGCGAGGATCTGGTCTACATGGAACCTCACCCTCACGCCACTCAACACCATGAGATGCACGGAGGTTTCTCCCTGCCGTCCACCGCGACGCAGCCTCCCGCACGTGTCGACGTCTCCCGTCTTCACGCCATATACAACACCCACCGAGCTACTTTCTGGGACGCAGTGGCTAGAGATTACGGCCTGAATGCGTCGCCCGACATGTTGGAGACGGCGTGGAAGCTTAACCAGAGAGTAGCACAGCCTGCTATGCCTCCTACACCCGCGACCAGCCCTAAAGTTGAGCTGAGAAGGGATAGCAGCGCGGACAGGACGAGCATTGCGTCTATTCTGGGGACGAATGCTCCTGCTACTCCTCCTGGTCAATGGTAAAGAAACATGTTGAATATATACCTTTCTCTTTTGTAGACTTGCTTTATTGGGGAATATGTTTGGTGTTTGGTTTTTATTCCTTGGCATAGGAATTAGCGGATTTCGGTGTGGAATTGACCGAAATCTGCCCTTTTTTCGTTTTGAACCTTTTTTTTCAATACCCTTCTCTCTAATTTGGAGATGATGGTTGTTCGCATACATTAGAGTTTACTTAGTGGGCGTTTCTGAAACAGGGCATATGTTTTGTAATTTTGCAGGATGTGCCCCATGTTCTTTTCTTTCTTCATTCTCTTCTTTGGGGTTCGTTTGGCTTGACTGAAACGGGGGAGAGTTTGAGGTGAACGGTGAAGTTTGAGGAGGATATAATAGGGTCCATGTGCTTGGGAGCCGTATGATTGCTAATTGCGCATTTGGGAAAAAGTTACCATTTAGTTATCAGCCTGAATTGAAAAGTTCAACTGACTCGAGCAATCTCCATTGTTAAACTTGAAAAAATGAACAAAATGTAGAGCTTCAATTGTAAATATTCTCCTATCGCTCTTGGCGACCTCGTATAAACCCCATTCCATCGGCAGAACAAGTACCCGTCCCAATAAAACAGGCCTCTAAAGAGCTACATAGAGCTACTAGGCTGTGTACGTAAACAACCAACGTGGGTGAGTAAAGCCCGCGACGCGATTCGACGTTCGGAAGCTCCCCGCAAAAAAGGGTCCCGAGGAGAATAAATTGGGATGGGCATATTAGGCTGAGTTTGAAAGTAAGGCAGCAAATAACTAATTGCTAGCACTGGTAGACTGAGAATTTGGCAACGATGACGGAGGGGTGCGGAGGGGGAGTGGAGACCGGGAAAGCTGGAGATGGAGATGGAGGCAGAACTGAAGAGGAGTTGGATGGCTTCTTTTGTTTTTGTTTTCATGTTTTTTGGAGGTGTATAGCTGTTTGGGCTGTGAGATATATGAGTTAGGAGTTGAATTGGTAAGTGGTTGAGTCTCTTTGTTTGTCTTCTTGTATCCGTATATGAAGCTTGTTACACCTTCACAACGTACTGCATCTCCCGACTCAGCCGTTACTGGCCGTCTCGAAACTTGATGGAGGAGATGAGGGGCAAACAAGCTTAGTCTGGGTCCCTCCGGAATCGCTCCACGATGGCCCGAAGCTACTGGGACGCTCAATGATGCACAAGCACCGAGCTTCATCAGTGGGGGAGGGGAGAAAGTGAGCTGTTGCTTTCCCCTCCAAAGATCTTTCATATAAATCCAAAGCTCCCTCATAGCTCTCTTTTCTTCCTAGTGGAGGCTTATATGAGAGTGTTATTAACGATTATCGAATAGCTAGCAATTGAACGAACACAATGGCGTCACAAGCTTCTGGCAGTGCCGAGCCGGCATTCGACCCAAAGTCCTCCGCGGACTATCTCCAGTTTCCGTGTCTTCCTCCGGGGGGAGCGTTGAATCGCTGGTCGCGAAAGATTACCAAGGACCATGACTATCCTGGAGCACAGGTACGGACATATAGATTCCTGAATGGACATGGGGAGCATGGGCTGATAATGGGCCGCAATTAGGCCATGTTATACGGTGCTGGAGTGCCGGACAAGGAGAAAATGAAGAATGCGCCACAGGTCGGCATTGCGAGTGTTTGGTGGGAGGGAAATCCATGCAAGTATGTTGCGAGACAGCTCTTACGAGAAGCTTCTTGGTTTTTGTTGGAATATCAGAGCTAATCAAGTTGTTATAGCACACATTGTAAGTGACGAGACAATCGACCGCACGGTTGGGCATCACCAAAAAAGACGAAGCAATCCAACTTATACGTAAACCGCAGTGCTCGAATTCGGCCAGATCGTCAAGCGAGCCGTCGATAAGCAGGGCATGCTCGGCTGGCAATTCAACACCATTGGTGTTTCCGACGCCATCACCATGGGCGGCGACGGTTAGTTTCTCATTCCCCCCTCTTGGATATAAAAGATATAGAATTCTGACACCTTCGATTTTACTCGCCCCCCCTTTTAGGCATGCGATTCTCCCTCCAGTCCCGCGAGATTATTGCCGACTCCATCGAATCTGTTACTTGTGCCCAGCACCACGATGCGAATATTTCGATTCCGGGGTGTGATAAGAATATGCCCGGTGTGGTCATGGCCGCTGCCCGCCACAACAGACCGTTCATCATGATCTACGGAGGAACTATTCGCAAGGGCCACTCTAACCTGCTGGAGAGACAGATCAACATCTCGAGCTGCTACGAAGCTTCTGGTGCCTATGCCTACGGCTCACTAAAGGCCAAGACCAACCCTGATGCCCCTGGACGCACCAGCTCAGACGTCATGGACGACATTGAGCGTCATGCTTGTCCCGGAGCTGGAGCCTGTGGCGGCATGTACACTGCCAATACCATGGCCACAGCTATTGAAGCCATGGGTCTGACACTGCCCGGCTCATCCTCATATCCAGCCGTTTCGCCAGAGAAGTCACGAGAGTGCGAGCGTGCCGCAGAAGTCATCAAGATCACTATGGAGAAAGACATTCGTCCCCGCGACCTCATGACGCGCGCGGCCTTTGAAAACGCCCTCGTCCTGACCATGATCCTCGGCGGCTCGACAAACGGCGTGCTGCACTTCCTCGCCATGGCTAACTCCGCCGACGTGCCCCTGACCATTGACGACGTCCAGCGCACGAGCGACCGCACACCGTTCTTGGCGGACATTGCGCCTAGTGGAAAGTATCTCATGGAAGACCTGTACCAGGTTGGCGGAACACCGTCAGTGCTCAAGATGCTCATCGCAGCGGGCCTCATCGACGGATCCATCATGACCGTCACGGGCAAGACGCTCGCCGACAACGTCGCCGACTGGCCCTCCCTCGACCCCGGCCAGAAAATCATCCGCCCCCTCGAAGACCCGATCAAGGCTACCGGCCACATCCGCATCCTCAAGGGAAACTTTGCGCCCGGCGGCGCAGTCGCCAAAATCACCGGCAAGGAAGGTCTATCATTTACCGGAAAAGCCCGCGTCTTCAACAAGGAGCATGAGCTTGACGCCGCTCTGCTGGCGGGCAAGATCCGTCGCGAGGACGGCAACCTCGTCCTCATTGTGCGGTATGAAGGACCAAAAGGCGGGCCGGGCATGCCTGAGCAGCTGCGTGCTTCGGCGATCATCATGGGAGCGGGATTGAGTAACGTGGCGCTCGTGACGGATGGACGGTATAGCGGTGCTTCTCACGGGTTCATCGTGGGCCATGTCGTTCCTGAGGCGGCGGTGGGAGGACCGATTGCGTTGGTCAAAGATGGAGATGAGGTGACGATTGATGCTGTTAGCAATAGAATCGATGTTGCGATTTCGGATGAGGAGATGGAGGAGAGGAGGAAGCAGTGGACACCGCCGGAGCCGCCGGTGAAGAGAGGAACGTTGGCAAAGTATGCGAGGTTGGTGGGAGATGCGAGTCATGGAGCTGTGACGGATGGATGGTGAAGATGCTGTTTGTCGATTCTCTCATGATGGAATGAATACAATGATACATCGTAATGGTACACTCTGCCTCAATGTGATGTATGATGTATGTTCAAGCAGGATGATGATGAGTTCCTGTTGTCGTTGTTTATAAAGGATGAAAATCGTGAGGAATGGGATGCCATCATCAGGAAGCAGCATCACAGAAGTCAAACCGCTATATTACCATGCAACACCCCGACCGACACTTGAATATTCACCTTGCCATGCGACATCCCCTGTTGACTCATCTGCGTCGACAGCCCTTTACGGAACAAGCTCTCACAGCTTATGCCAGCCCCTTGTACCATTCTGAATAGAGTCTCTCCACATCGCCCCCATCCCATTGTAAAGAAAAATGAACCTCAGTCTTCGAACTCGTATATGACAAAAAGACCAAAAAAGACAGGCAAAAAAGAGAAAATGAAAAAAGAAATCAAGGGTATCGTGCCTCGACTGCTGCTTTCTTGAAACCGCTCAATCACTCCGACATGAACCTTTCTTTGCATCGCTGCTCCCCCCCTCTCATTATCCTACATCATGCATGGACACATATATACACTCATTGCTCGTCCCCATCCCCCCAAATCGCATTCGCCAGGTTTAATCGCCCAGCGGCATGCCCTCTAGAGCATCCAACAGGCGCCGCCAATTGTCGGCCAGCATCTCTGCATACTTGACGCGCTCGCCGGCCCAGTCCTGATTCCACCTGCTGACGTGGTATTGCGTCGACTGGAAGGTGATGAGCTCGTCTCGCAAAGCTTCCTTGACAAAGATGGAGCGGTTGTGCTGCTGCACTATAGACTCCTTGTCCTGTCCCAGAGCGTTAGTGTTTGCCGGTAGAAACAATTAAGCATGAAAATCAACGCACCTTGATGATGGCCTCTGCCACCTTTTCAATCTCCCCCGGCTTGACTAGGCCTTCCGGCTTAGACCGCAAGTTGGCCAGTTTAGTCTCGTTGGCCTGTATCCTCCTTTCCAAGTACGGAATATTGTCCTTGTCCAGTCGCTCTCTTCTGTCAAACAGCTCGCGAAGGCTAACCAGAGCATCACGCTGTCGCTTCAGATCCTCTAGCACACCTTCATCCCAGCCTCGACTCTCGTCTTCAAGTAAGCTTTGGCAGGTCCGCAGATGCTTGCTCATGGCCGTCAAGCCGTCGTTGAGCAACGGAACCTCGCTCGTGTCGGTAGCATAAGTATCCGCAGAGACCTCGGTGAGCGAAATGAGCGACAGGGCAACCCGCGCATGATCAGCGGCGACGCCCTCTGTCCGCTTGACGAGGCGGTCCATGATGTTGCACGAGTTGATGTATAGCTCGGCAGATCGGCGAACTCCGTTGCGCGTTCGAATAAAGAGGTCCTCGAGGGTTGGTGGCAGTGAATCTTCCAGGCCGGGAGGCAGTGCTCGGTCCGTGAATTCATCTTGGACAGAAATAGTTGCTTGCTTCCGCCACACAGCAAGTTCCTGTATCTATGTTAAATAATTGGTCCCTCCATCGTGCCAAAATGGAGGCTACACGACTTACCGTAGGGACAGTCAAGAACATAATTACGAGCTGCTCTGCGCTCAACACTGGGTGTCGTACAATGGCATTTAGGAACCTACCCAGCCCTCGTCGTCGTTTTTCGATAAAGGCGCCATCGTTGGATAGGTGGTTTCCATTCACGGCTACCCTCTTGGGTGGCAATAATGGCAGCATTCTAAACGGATACCTCTTGTGCAAGCAGTCCAATAGCCAGACAAAGTCGCTATATCGTCGAACGACCTTGCTCCCGCGCCGCTGGCTGGTAACTTCGTAGTTGTGATGCTGAAACATGAATATGCCCTCCTTGCCAGGCATGAGAGTAACAACGACGACTTCCTCCGTATTGTTTCCGACACGGCCTCCCAAGCTCCGGGATGGAGCAACGGGAGGTGGGACGATTGCTCCAATCTGACCAGCACCGTCCCCTCCAAAGATGTTGGGAATGGGAGGCTGAGGTTGAGCTCCAAAGATGTTTGGGATGGGCGGTTGAGGTTGAGGTTGGTGTATATCGGTAAAGCCACCACCGGCGGGCGAGCTGCCGTAGAATCCAGCCCCCCATCCGCCCTGACCGGACAAAGAGGTATTCGAGATTTGTCGTGGGCGATTAGGAGGGCGGATTGGCTCTGGCGGAGCACTGTAATGGTTCGTGGGGCGTGGATCAAACGCTGGAGGCGCATCCTGGTTGAAGCCGCCATTGTGTCCATTGATGGCGGGATTGTGACTTTCGTTTCCATTTTGATGGGCATGTCCCTTGTGCATATCTGGCGTGTTCCACGGATCGTCGTCGGGGTCAACCATGGTTGATCTGCTCAGGATGCTCGCAGGGGCCTGTTCAGGTTCAGGTTCGGGCTGAGATGGCGGATGAAGCTGAGGTTGAGATTGAGGCTGAGGCTGGGGTAGAGGCTCGGGGTTGTAGGATTCGGGCTCAGGGTCGGATTCGTGTTTAGACGGGACTTGCGGGGGCTTTGCGGCAAGCTCAGCGACAGGAGGCATAATCGGTTCGGCGGTCAGTCCAGGCAGCTTGGGCCGAGGGATATCTAAACGTGATGATGAAATGTTAGCCAGCTGCCCCAGCACTGAAAAACAAAAGCACCGTTTCAAGAAGCTATCGTCATTGTGGAATTTGCATAGAATCGGCTGGTAACGACAAATTGGTCCCTTTTCACCCGAGCAGCGTTTGCGACTGATTCAGAGTTGAGAGCGGAGTTGCCAAAGCGGACTTGTAAGAGTAGCCCGCAGCCGTGTATTCGCGTCTGACATGATGGCCCCCGACCAGGCAAAGAAAAGAGCAAATGGAAAATGTGCATCAATGGGATGTTGCCTCACCTCTTCGCCGTTCATCTACTCCATCAAGGCTGATAATGTCGCCTTCTTGCGCTAGGCCAATGAGGGCCAGAACGACGTTGAACTCGTTGCGCGACAATAGCACATCGGATCCTCCTGGAGCTACTAGCGACATGATGCGCGCCTGAGCATCGGCCTCGAGCCGGGCTACGGCAAATAGCTTGGCAATGCCCGAAGCTGTAACCTGGCCGTCCTGGCCATCTTCACGCACTACGGCATCAAACGTCTCGACATAGCTCTCGGGCACGTCCGAAGCCGGCAGCAGGTTGCGGATCAGCTCGGCCCTGCTCTGCTGCTTGCGCGGCGTGGGCATGTCCCAGGGCGACGAGGCGCCGCTGCCGTCGTCGAAGAGGCTGGAGGAATTGCGGCCGGACGCTGGCTCATCATCGAAAAGACCGCTGCTTCGGGCTCCTCCGCGACGAGGCGACGAGCCCAAAGCTGGCCCATTGTCGGTGGGCTCATCCCCAAAGAGCGACATGCTGTTGGTGGCCGGGCGCCGGTGATCGACTCGCTGGAGCTCTTGTGCGACTGGTGACGAAGAGAGACAAGGGGGAATACGACAGAAAGAAAGCGGAAGAAGGGCGAGGATCTGCTGCGGCCGCGGGGTTGATGCGTAGAGTCTGGAGGAGGCGAGGTTGGGTTGGTTGTCAGTCGCAGTATCAAGTTGGCTTAGTGTTGACGAACTCGTAATGGCCGCGCTAGGAGGTTGGACTAAGGCGGTCACTGTGCGCTCAGCGGCGATTCCTGTTGGCTAGGCGGTTGAATAGCGCTGTAAGACAGTTGGCATGGGGGTGCTGTAGATTGGAATGGACAAGCTGATATAAAGCAACAAGATTGACGATTACGAGGACAAATTGGGCAAATTAAATGAACAAATTAGAGAATGAGAAGAAGAAGCAATTACTAATGCTGCACGACAGGTGAGACGGTGAGGCCTTGAGCATGGCTGGCACATGTCAGAAGCTCCCTGATTACCTACATGGAGCTACATGGAGTCGATGACACCGATATTGTCAGTGCTTTGCCGGGGATTTGGTGGAGCAGATAAGCGACTGCGATAGGCCACCTCTTGAAGACGGTATCCGGGGATAAAAAAAGATGCATGCTACTAATTAAGACATTGGGGACTCCGTTCATTGTCTCTATCGTGGTATGTATAGCAATTTAGAAACTCTAAACACTTTATAGCACACTGGACGAATATACTACTTTTGAATCATCATATATTGTACATTTCATATCATACTCCCATCATCCTCTGCCAAACCTTTTTATTTTATACACGCCACTTCATCTATGCAGCGCAAAACCGACTGGAATCATCTTTACGACACGGCAATCCCTCCCTTACCACAATGTCTCCTCTGCCTTCTTCTTGTCCGTCTTCACCACGCTCTTCACCTTTTGCACACCGGGTACCTTAAAGTACAAACTGGGCGACTGGCCTGGAGCGATCTGGTGGCTCAGGTACCCTCTATGCGCTGGGTCTCGGTAGTACTCGATATCGGCACGGCTCGTAGGGTCAGGCAATCTGTATCGGAATGGGCCCTTTCTCGCCTCTGATAGGATCCCTTCCACATGCTCCGGGCCAACGGGTAGGGGCTTGTCTGTGTTGACCGACTCGCCCGTCAAGAGTCGCTGAATAGCCAGCTTTGTGTAGTATCTGGTGAGGACCGTGCCTCCGGCAGCCTCGATGGCGGCAATTGCTCCTGAGGAAACTCTGGAAACCATGACGTTGATTGGTTGCTTGAGATTCTCGCCGCCGCGAGACAGAATCTTTACACCATCCTTGACGCTGCCGATCAGCTTGCTTTCAATCAGCTCCTTTGGCGTGATTTGCTTCGTGGGGTCGAGTCGGCCTTGGTCGATCCAGTTCTGGATCTGGTCCAGGTTCACTTCGGAGATCTCAGGGGCTCGGCTGATGGCAGTTAGCATTGCTTCTCATCTCGAAGTATGGCGGGGGCGCAGAAAACACCTGCCCCGCCATCGTCTAGAGACTCACAAGTTGTCAAAGCCCTTTCTGCCGTGCTTCACAATCAATGGCGTCTGGCCACCCTGGAACCAGGGCTTCACCTTGCCATGCTGACCCTGACCCTTGTGACCTCTTCCGGAAGTCTTCCCGTGGCCCGAGGAGGGACCGCGACCGACTCTCTTCTTCTTGTGAACAGCGCCAGGGTTGTTGGCCAAGCCGCCTAAGATCGAGGCATTGCGGGTTTGCTGGAGGGTGAGGCGGGCGAGACAGGCCGTCAATGAGGTCGCGGGAGTGCTGAGAGTCGCTCTGCAGCACAGCGAAGCGCTGGGAAATGGTATCCGGGGGGGCATCGTGGGATAATTGGCCGATCTATCGCAATGCGGGTAGACTTGACCGACCTTGAAGTTTTTGGACGGGCACAATTCGATGTGTTGCCTGAGGCCTAAATCGGAGCTAGCGTGGTGGTACGTACCCGCTCTTAGATCAACCAGACTTGCGCCTCATAAACTGATTGAAAGAAGTACCAGACAGAGGGCTTGATGTTTTATTAAAGGATAAAATGAAGAGAGAAAAATTTAATAAGAGCATCTGGAGAGTTATGTAATAGTACAAATTGTACTGTGTTTCGCTCAGTCTCTTCACATGAAGTGTCATGTTGAAGTTGTAGATCAAGATGCTATAATACACGTATTTAAAGCTAGATGCTCTCTAAATTCTTCTGTACGAAAGACAGCGTGTGATAGAGACGATGAAAGTACACTTGAAACCTCTTCCAAGGTTATCGAACAAAGACCAGATGCTTCAATTGAAGACGTAAAATGAAGGGCATTCGACATTTGGGTTTCAGTCTGTTTTGAACAGGATACTTACCGGGTAGGACCATGAGGTTCTCTGGCTTTCACATCGACTCTGCCAAAGGATCATATTGGGAGCGATATTGACAAGCAATCAGAGTGAAAGCATATGCGGACTATTGCCGACTACTATTATCTGCAGCGCTAACAAATATAGATTATACGACTGCACCTGCACGTCTCATCACGAATGGTAGCATATGTGGTGTGACTTGTGTCCTTCTAACGAGACTATGAATGCATGTCCAGATGCAAATAAATGGTTGAATCCTATGTACAATAATATTTTAAACCATTGACTCCTGTGTTTCCAAGAGGAAAATTGAAGGAGACTACATAATTACATTAGAGCTCCTTGGCCCTCTGCTCTCTTTGTTCCAATGCCTGTATCAGTCTTCGAGTTCTTGACCCTTTTGCCTTTCGAGCTATTCGTGGTAAAACAGGCAGCCATGCTTTATGATTAAGAGCCTCTATCGCACTTGGACGATTACAGGGATCCCAGGCTAGCATTTCCTGCAGTAGCTCAAATAGCGGCTCTGGAACACGGCCCTTGTCCCTTCGTGACTTTAAAGTCGTCTGAAGATGTTTATAGGAATGTCGTGTTATCATGAGGTCTGCCGGTGGTCTTAAACATGTAAAGAGCCATGATATAGCAAGTGCCCAGATATCCAATTTTGTCTCATCCAGTTCTCGGTACTTGTCTAGCCAGACCTCTGGTGCAGCGCAGATGCTTGGGTCGTATGCGTCTGGTCGCTGCATGCATAGAGATATATAGGCTCGTTGCTCATATATTAGCAATGTTCCAGGCTGAATATTTCCGTGAACAATTCCTTGGCCATGGAGTTCAGCCAATCCACATAAAGTTTGGTATAAATACTTGAGATGTGTGTTAGTGTCTAGCTTTCTCCAGCGCTTATGGAGAAAATTCTGCTCAGCCAGAGGCATAGAGAAATAGGTGGTTCGACATTGGATGACTGCGCTACTCGGCTTCAACAAGCATGGAGGAGATGTCCAGTGCTCACACCAAACGTCGAGTATGCCAAGTATACCGTTATCTGCTTTGTCTCTGTACCGAGAAGCAAGCTTAATCTGATCAATCATGTATCTTCGCCCTCGGATTTTATTGTGCAGTGTCTTTACTGCCACCGGCTGCCCGGTATAAATGTGAACCCCGGTCTGTAGTGAGGATGAATTTGGAACTTTACGATGCAGCCATACATTCCAGAGAGTCTCGATATCTGTGCTGGGAATGAAGCTGAAGAGCTTATGATGGCGGTGATGGAGAGACCGGTCGATGGTTTTGCTGAATCTGCCTCGATCTTGATGGCTGACGGTAAACTCGAGAAGGAAGCGATATGGGCCGAATTGAAGGTAGTTTTTCCTTCGCCGCAGAACGCAAGACTTGACTTTGCTGTCTGGACCCCCGCATATTTCTACATCCTGATCGTGTATGTCTCCTTGCTCGTAGATGATGGGTTTATTTGACCGCGATCTGAGTACCAAAGCTCCTGACTGTGGATGGAGGAAAAGAACGGCGTGAATGTGCTTGATGTATGCACGAACTGTCTTGGAGCTTGGCGTCTGTGATGTATCCTGCGGGCAGAGAAGAATTTCCGGGACAAAAATATCCCCCATCTTGGCGATGGCTGGCGAGGGACCGGCGCCAATGCTCCACTTGTAGCAAACTTCGTCCTGACGCGAGTTGTGAGAAGGGATGGATATGCGGTAGCCAATTGTCTCCTCACCGCTATGGAGGGTCGGTGGTGATGATTTGGACTGGATTTCCGATAGAAGATGAATGGCGGCTGGATTCGCTGCGGAGAGGACGAAATAGTTCAAATCTCGTACCAGCGGGTTCGATGTTGATGTCATAATTGGGATTCAGTGCTGCGAATAGCATGAAAATCACCGACGCGGGACACACCATATACGATGTAGATTCAAGGATGAGATCGCACCGCCAAGGTATCTGGACGCGTTCAGGTATATATAACCAAAGTACCCCACGGAGTATAAAGTACAATTATCCATTTTGTATAAACTCAACCCGGCGTTTTTCTACGATACATTGCATATAGGAATGGGTTGTAATAAGCTTGGAAAGTGATATGTGAATAAAACCAAGATCTCTGCCGTGCAGGCTTACACCACGTATAAAGTAGTGGAGCAATGCATTCGGTCGGGCAGCGACGGTGTGTGCTGTCGGCTCACTTTAGCCATTACTGCAACGTTCTATTGAGTACCTCGAGTCTAAGGCAATGATCGGATCCCTTTGATTCAACCTCTATCAAATTCACGGCCGAGCAAAGAAATAATGAAAATGAGCGGCTTTGCCGAGCAAAAGAGCCCAGTAGCATCAGCCCACTTAGGTCTTTATTTCCCAAAAGGCGGCTCTACTCTCACCGACAGTATCGACAGATACATTAGCAGTAATGCTTCATTAACAGCAGGACATGTGAAAGAGAATTGAATACATCTCTCGAAACCCAGATAGGACTGGGACATAGAGCCCAAGCAATTTTACCGTTTCGTCTGCCAATTTGCCGCCGAACCCCGAGTCTGCATGTGACCTTGGCGGGAAGAAGCTCGAGACGAATTAGAAGAGCTGTTGCAACAGCTGGAGAACAAAAAGCCTGGGATAATATCAACGACCGGGACTCAACATGTGGAAATCCATACGACGATGGAGACGAACCGGAATTCGCCGAGAACTTCTACACGTACTCGTAAGGTCGCCAACGAAACCCCCTGTAAACGCCCGGGACCTTCTGATGACGGCGACGATGAGTTGGCGACTGTGAAATACGGCTGCCGACTCCACCAGTCCCGCATTCGCCGTCTACAGCACGCAGTACCATCCCGCCCTGATTGAAAGGGATCCTCCAATAGCAGATTAGAGCCACGTAGGAAACGCAAGGAAGCGATGACAGACGTCAATTACGGAATCGGGAATTAACTTTACCCTCTGCATGTTATAGGAGAGATTCGGCGGCAAAGCTGTCGAATCAAATCCCACCACCAGCCATTACGGTACCTAGAAGTGATGTTGTAGCCTCGCTATAGCATAAACTGTGGGCAAGTATTTCGTTTTATTTGGTATACTCTGAGATAAACTATCTTATAAATAAATTCTCAGCGTTTACCACCTGTGCAATGAACCTCATCTCCATCATAAAAAGGCTATGCTGGGGGTGGCCCGGAAAATCTGATCTCCATATCATTACTCGCACCGGCGGAAATGGAGATGCCAAGAGGAGACATGTTGATGGCAAAAGAAAGCGGACGATAAGTGACTGGCAGCCATAAAATCTTTTTCTCATTCCAAGTGATCCAGCTCCTATCGACGCTCAGACCGTATCCTTCAAAACGAAGTTGCTCTTCGGTTATGGTTTTGTAACTGTCCGGTGTCTCATCTCCAGTCTGAAGGTCCTTAATGTTGATAAAACCACGCGCCGTTCCAATATACGATTCCCTGGATCCGAAAGTTGGCGAAGCGATGCCTCTCAGAATGAGCCTGGTTCTTTTCTCTCCCATGGTAGATATCCAGATCTCTCTCCCGAAAGGACTTCTGACAAGCGCTTGCTTGCCATTGTTGGAGATGGCGATGACTGGTGAATCACCGCCGGTGTAAGGGCGTTCAGAGGAGATGTCGCATTTGCAACATTCTTCGCCATCATAATTTTCGCAAATATGATCTTTGACATACATGACGTTATCGCCAGTCGTGATATCCCACACTACCAGGTTCCGATCTGTGAATAAAAGGCTGAAGTACTGTGCATTATTGGAGAAGGCCATATCAGCGATACCCCGGTTAAAGACTGTAGACTGGAAGATCACTTCCCCTGTTGACGTCTTCCATATCGTAATGTCGTCCGTAACTGCAGCGAAATATCCGCCATTATTCGAAAATGCGATGTGCTTGCATGGCTTATACCCCGAAAAATCCCAATATCCAGTCCCTTGCAACCCCGAAGTTATGTCCCCTGATTCGACATTCTGCTCTCCGTTGTCTGCATCTGAAGAATTGGGGTCTGGCGGAAAGTTTACTTTGTTAACAAGATCCTTTTTCATAAATTCCCGTAAATCCCTATCGGTAGATATATCCCAAACTTTGATATGGCCTGTTTGTGAAATTGTAGCTACGATATTGGGATTATGCGAGAATGTCATCTTTGAGAGGTCCAAGTAGTCATCATTTGCATCATTAGTGCTTTGAACATCCCCCGTCTCTGCAGAAGTGGCCATGTCCCATATCGTGATATTTTCAAAGTTTGTTGATGCCAAAATTTTGGAGTTTGGAGACCAGGCGAGGCCGTACGGTTGCTGCCCTCTAGTGTCCAGATGTGTCTGCATGGTGCCGGTTTTCACGTTCCAAATCCAAATGTTACCCCAGCACCCTCCAGCCACGAGATTAGAGTCGGTTGAGAACTCGAGTGATGAGAAAGATTCGCTGGTATAATGGCCTTCTCTGTGAAGGACCTGAATTTCCGTTTGCGCAGCCAAATCCCAGATTTGAACAGCGCCCGACTCCCATGCCATGAGTTCGGAGTCAGGTGAAAAACAGACTTCCCTGTGACGTCCTCCCAATGTGTTGAGACGCATATGCTCCTTGTGTGCAACCACGTCCCAGATGGTTATTTCATCCAGCCAAATGCCAGAAACTTGGCGTTATTCGATAGTTTCACTAACTGTTTGTTCTTTTTCCCCTGGTCATCATAATTGTCGTTCACAAGAGATACCTGTGCTCCGGTAGCCGAATTTTGAATCTGAATAGTATTATTAGATGTATGTGAAGCCAAAAACATGCCATCTCTAGAGAGAGATGCATGGTAACCAGGAGACCATGCTTGACGATGTAAAGCACCGGAATCCACGTTCCATGAGAGAATAGGGCCGTTCTGTGCTGCCAAAATGCGTTTAGAATTGCAAGAAAAGATGAGCTGGCTGATTATTCCGTTACATTTGAGCGTCTGAATTTGCGTTCCTGAGGTAATATCCCAGACTTTTACCTCAAAAGTATCATAATCGTACACTGCGATCTTATTGTCGCTTGAGATTGCCGCTGGGATTAGCAAGGACTTGGCCTCGAGTGTTTGTAGAAGAAGGCTCCAACGACTTCCAACGAGCGGCTTAGTTGTAATCCAAGATAGTAACTCTTCTTCGAAAAGATTTCTCACGATACTAAGTTTAGGGCTAAATAGAATCCCAGAGAGGTATATTTGGAGTGGAGCATTATAGATGATCCATGAGTTGTGCTGTGTGAATCGACGAATGTCGTAAACCAATTGTGAAAGTTCGCTGTTGGAAGAGTGTCTCTCAAGCAAGCCCCCAAACCGGCTGATGTATGGAATGCCACCCGGCGGATTTCGCATCAAGCTCATGACTTCGAGCCAATGAAGGATGTGTTCTTTCAGAAATGTTAATATCTTGGCATCGTTTAGAATAACTTGATTATGTGTTTTCTCCGAATTGGAAATTGAGTCGCAGATGTGTTGAAGCCAGTGGGAACAAGGATATCTCAGAAAGATCAATGGGTCGGGCTCAGGCGTCTTAATATCAGCAAGAAGAATTGCGTGATCGTTCAATTTGTAGATATTTCGGCATAGCTTCTGTTCCATAGCATTGATTGAATGCATAGCCATTTTGTGGTGAATCTCATTGATGCTATTTGGGAACAGGGTAGATTGCGCTGCGCTGTTGCTTGTCAAATAATCTTTAGATGATTGATGTATGAAGTAGACGACTTCATCCTTGACAGTTAAGAAAGATCCGCAGTTATGTATAAGGCTTTGAAGTGTGGATGGTCGAGTGAGATTCCCCTTGAAGCTTGCTAGAGTCGCTAGCTCTTGAAGACGCAAATGTTGATAAGCCAGTACGGCGATTCCAAGGATAGATTCGCATAACTCGGACTCTCTCTTTTCTAGACGTCCGATTTGATGCAACATTCTATCATATAGCTCAGTAAGATCCTTTGGTAGTCCGTTCAACCGCTCCAACACAGATTCGCGGTCATCATAATGGATGTTCAGATGCTGCAGTTCTTGGAAAACAATTGCCACCCAAAGGAAAGTTCCATTGGCCTTTTCGCGTACCAAGTTGCACACCTTATCTGTCAACTCAGCGTCCTGTTTCAAGAGTGGTATTTTGGATGCTTTATAAGAAATGTATGTATCCACAGCAGCTGCCACAACGGTGGCGTTCACCTCAAGACTGAGATTCACACCCTCAGCACCGGCATCCTCAAGGTTTTCCCGAATGTTTGCCCAGTTCCGACTAGAGAGGATCCACTTGACATTTCTAGAAGGCAAGACTTCTTTAATAAGTGCGAGGAGCTCATTTAGACCGGTAGTACATTCATCGAGACCATCAATGATCACATACGCCGTGGTTAACTTCTCATCTTGTAGAATGCTGCGGAAAATGTTGGCCAAACTGTACCACGCGTTGGGTCCTTCAAATAGTTCATTGCCGATAGGATCGTACTTTTCTCTTATGTGTGTAATGAGAGATGGCTGCTGATCAACAAGCAACCATATGAGGCCACGTAAAACTGCCAGATGGTTGTTGATTGTTGGGATGGTGGCCTGGCAGAAAAAGAATGAGATGGCGTTTGCGTGCGATATACTCCGTTTGATTTCATCGACGATGCCACACAAAAGCATGGTTTTCCCCTTGCCCGGATCACCTTTTACCCAAAGCAACCGCTTGTCGTCGTCATGGAGCCAAGTTTTGAACTCCGAGTTGTCAAGAATCCAACGGTAGGAGTCTTGGATCAAGCCTCCTTTGGTTGATTCAATTCTGCTCTTGTCCATTCGTGGATCTGTGATGTACAAATCTCTCAGACATTTCTTGTCGTCATCCGTCTTTCGATATTCCTGTTCATCTTTGGCATGAGCAACAAGTTGCTTCACATCTTGTCCGAGGTCGACGCTTTGGAACACGCGGACATGCTCGTTGAAGAAGGCCTCGGCGTCTCGAATAGCCTTGAGATTCCCCTCCCAATCATCGAGTTTGATGAGATCGCCCAGAAAAATGAGGGCTCTATGACGGTAATAAGAGCATATACTCTTGAGTTCGAACGAAAGTAGCTTCTTGTACAGATCGATGAGTTTTGCCTGCAGTTCCTGTTGGATCCGGCTGTGACACCGCCGGATTGTTCGCTGAACAGAAGCCCAGCAAGCTCGCAGTACCAATTCATTTGCTCTACCACATGAGTAATTCCTTTACAATTGGCTTCAGTCTCTGATATGGGGTTTGTTAAGAGCTGTAAAGAGGTTGCATCAGTAGATGTTACTAGTTCACAGAGTACCGCTATCTTACCTCAAGTGAAAGGCAGACTGCGGCCCATGGAATTGCAGCTTGTGGCACATCTTTGACTACTTCGCTGACGATATTTTGGGCGAGATTGACCGTTTGTAAAACTGAACCGACGAGTGACTTGACCTTTGTTTCCTGCGAAATCTTGTCCAAGCCGTCCTTTACTAGCTGATGCATTTGGCCTCTTCTCTTCTTCTTGTCATGCTGGTTGATGACATTCGTGTCGGCCGCGACTTCTGTGTTTTGAAGCTTGCTCGATAAAATCCTCTCATATGCTTGTACCAATGCAGCATCCTCGATCTTCAATGCATCGTATGCACGATCCCAGATTGTTTCAGGTACTAACTGCACCAACGTCTCTTTTTCGCTACGAGTATCTAGTGCCGGGTCCAGAGTAAAATCTCTGGCGGGAACTTGAACTTCTAACCCTTGTGCGCTTTCTGGTTTGGTGATTTCTAAGATGGGCAGAGACTGATTGCTTTGTGAAATCTGCGTAGCATCAGAGGCCTTTTGAAGAGAATTCGTGGCCGACGATGTGTCGCTCGGTGCGGGTGTATTTGTTTGAGCATCTTGAGGACTTGGCTGAGGACCCTCTCTCAATGACGGGCTGCGCGATCTGCTGTGATGGCGAGGGAGCTTTTCCTTTACTTTGGAAGAAAGATGCTTCAAGAACATTGCGCAAATCGCTCAGAGTCAAACAACGCAACTTCGTTTGATGTATCCAACAAGAGATCTAAAGACTCACGGCCGCTGCCTCCAAATGGGTGGCTGGGCATTGGCGGGGTTGTCAACTGGCCAGTAGAATTGTAGGAGCAAATCCGCATAAGCACATCTGAATTAATCATTCATTTTATTCTTGAACTTCGATGAATGATAGTTTCCATTGACTATTGGTTATGGGGGCAATTATAATCTCTACCGATCAGTTAACCACGTTGAGAGCAAACTATTTCTGTCAGAACTACGCTTTTCATCAATTTATAGACATACAGAGACCATCTTGGGTTGTTGTGGACAGCATATTTCCTCGCTTACCTGACCCGTATTTGGAACTAATGAGGCCCAGCCAATGGCACTCGGGTGGATGTAGTGCTGCCTACATGATCTTCACTTGGTAAGAAACAAGACCAAACCAATCACGAGTTTCTTTATCTATGTAAACGATCTAATAAACTCGGAAGTACAAGAATGCATGTAATATTTCGGACCCAAGTATCGCCTAAATGTGCTTACACTGGGCAACATAAAACATCCAAGGAGGGGTAGTTACCTTCAAACTGTTCTTCCTTCTTTAAAACATCCGCCTGCTGTTGATCCGTACGAGCATCTATTTCTTGTATCGTTGATTTCTTGGCGCCTCTTTACTTACCAGCCATAATATTGCTCTGCTATTACAGTCTGCGGTATCAATGACCCTACCCAGCCTACCCAAAGAGCTCTGGGACCAGATTGCAACCTACCTAACGGGCCGCGATGTCAAAAGACTGCGTCTTGCTTGCAAGTCACTTTCGGGTATCCCTCTGCCTCTTGATAGAGTGTTTATAAGCGCCAACCGCATAGATATCAATGTGTTTCGATACGTTGCAAATCATGATGTTTTTAGACATTGTGTGCGTGAGATTATCTGGGACGAGGCACGGTTTGAACGAGATTTCAGGGTTGATGCGTCTAGTGGTCTCGAATGGACTGACATGGGATATACCGAAGATGACCCCCCGGATGACTTCTTGACCGAATGCCGTGATAATTTGGACCTCGTCGAAGCAAGACTCGCTCAATACAGACTCGATTTACCATTTATAGCACCCTTGGTCAAAGCGATGGAAGAACCATTGACAATGTGTGAGTCTTGGTGGCATTACCGACAATTCCTAGAAGAGCAACGCAGAGTTTTAGCAGAAGATTTGGACATCAAGGCGTTTGAGTATGGCCTCGATCGCTTCCCAGCTTTGAAGAGAATAACCATCACGCCTGCAGCTCATGGGACGTTATTTGCTCCTCTGTACAATACACCAATGATCCGGACATTGCCATACGGCTTGAATTACAGCATTCCACGTGGTTGGCCGGTCTCAGGCGAATATTATCTTCCGGCTGATGAGTGGATAGAAGAGAATAAAGGGAAATGGCGTGGATTCAAGGAGGTCATTCGCTGTCTGGCAGAACATAAAGGAGCATCAGTGAAAGAGCTTGTGTTGGACACCCACCTGTTGCCAACGGGCGTAACTTGCCGCTTTTTCGACCAGCCTAGTTTGGAATATGACCATCTTGTTGATCTTCTTCAAAGATCTGGGTTCCGCCGCCTTGATCTTGCTTTGATGGCCGGTCAACAAGAACCGGGCGATTGGGAGTCTCTTCGAAATGGACGCTTGCGAAGCGCGTTGGCAGAGGCTTCAGAATTGGAACACTTTCACTTAAACACAGATATTGGATACCAGGGGACAAAAGATCCTGGTGCTCACCTTGCCCTCCTCCATGACATGTTTCCGATAGAGCGATGGCTGAAGCTGAGGCATTTTGGTCTGACGAGATTTCTTATTTCGCAGCGTGATCTTGTTTCTTTCTTATCAAAACTACCGGCCTCCGTCTGAACCATTGAGCTGAATTGTCTGTATTTTATCTCCGCTGATGATAGCTACAGAGATTTGTTGGAGAATATGCACGACTCTCTGGACTGGAAAACGAGAAACGCTGCTGGGCGCCCAAAAGTGACCATCAGACTGGACCTTCTAGACTACGGCCGTATAGACTCTAGCGAAGTCGGTAGCCGGAATCTCTGGCTTGAAGAAGAGGTTGGTCGCTTTCTGTATGATGGAGGGCCCAATCCATTTGATCAAGTGTTCCGCGATGAAGTACTGCCCGGGCATGGTGGCACGCTGCGAGATGAGTTTCAGCCTGAGCTGGTGCATCCATGGGTAGATCATGATACACTCGTGCTCATGGGGATTGACAAGGAGTCTCCCTCTCTTAGAATTGAGGGTGGCGAATGATAGCATCTGATTTGACTGTCAATGTTTTTTTGTTTCTTGTTTTCATACAGGTTTGGTCACTTTGGGCTGTGTTGTTGTTTTGGATATTGGGTTGATGCGTTCAAGCATGGAGTTAGTTCATAAGGATCTCTATTTTAATTCTAAGTAATCTAAGACTAAATCAGTTGGCATTAAGTTTTTGTGAAAATATTAATAGATTGATAAGTTGTGAAGAATATGGGAAGTAAGTAAGCAAATTGAGAGCACCCCGCAGTAAGAGAGTAATTGCGCGTGGATTGCATTAGAGTTTTCATTGGTATACCTAATTTAAAGAAATGAATAGCAATAACAATCCATATTTAGCTGTATGATACCTGTCACATAGCAGTAGAACCATTCAATTTAAAGCCATGCTCTATGGCATGTTGCTAACTTTTCGCACCACAGTTCTATCTCTATAATCTTTTAGGACTGACTTTGCTTCTCCAGTGTACCCCGTCTTTTTCATCCATTCTCGCACAGATTTAACTCTTGTAGGCAAGATCTCGCCAAGCAGATCGTAGTCTCTCTCACTAAGCTCATCCTTCCAACAATTCCAGAACCCGCCGTAGCTTTGCCTATAAGTGAGCAAAGTGGGATCATTGGGATCAGCTGAATGGCCAAGCTTTCTCTCTGGATCCGGCACAGTTCCTCGGCTGAAGTATTTATCTAGGGTAAAGTCTTTGTATACCGCCTTTTTGCCTGTCAGCTCAGTAAAGGTGGCTGCAAGATCACTCCAGTTGACGTCCTCTGTACCGACGTGTAGATTGAGGCCATTGCTGCGAGACGGCGTGTCAAATGCCCATCGCACATATTTTCCGTAATCCTCAAGGTGCATCAGAGGGAATTTTGCCGACCCAAGAGGAGCGGCGAAAACAAGCGTAGTCGGGTCGCTGGGGTCAGGAGTTGGTCGAAGAAGCTCCGTCAAAGACTCCATGTATGTACAAGCCGTCAACACTGACCAGGCCATTGGGGCTGTTGGTTGGGCGGAGATGTAATCGGCCACTTTTCCTTTTGCATCGAGAAAAGATCGGTATTTGGCTTGAAAATTGCCAAGCTTGGATGAATACTCAACGCTTGAGTATACAAAGTGCTCCAAGCCGAATTCCCGAGACAGTTCATAGAGACGGATGCCCCAGTAAACCTCAGCCTTTTCTCCGATGGCAAGTCCGTTGGTGTTGACAAAGATTCCGTTGACGCCATTGAGAGCCTGGCGAAGAGTCGGCTCATCGTAGGCGTTTCCTTCATGGATTGTTACTCCCGGTATTGTAGCCAAATCCTGGGCGTCTTTTGACGAAGCGTTTCGTGTGACTATGCGCAAGTTATACTTTGAATCGGAGGTCAAGGCTTTGCTTTCTGTTAATAGCAGTACAGAATTTTGTTGAGAGAAGGCTACAGACCTTTGACAACTGGTACGCCTTGGGCGCCTGTTCCACCGATGATCAATATGGTTTTCTTCATCCTAAGACTGTATGGTGAAGAGATCGAATTTTATGGGTGCCTGTTTTGTACTGTTTGTAATCAATGAAGTAGAGAAATGGTGAATTATATAGTAAATTAAACATGTTAAGCGAAGTAAAGCAGTCCCGGTGATTACTTGAGTAGCACAACAAATAAAACAAGATCGGACGTCCTAAGTTTCGATTCTATCCGCCAGAGCTAAAATTTTAAAGTTTAGTGCCAGACCGCGTCGAAGTTCGGATAGAAGCTTGAGTCCGGATAGAATCCCTTTCGGTCGGATTATAAATCTTCAGACTAAGAGATGGGTGGCCCTTGACAGGACGCCACGGATACTCATGGGGCCTACCACAGTCCTGTATCTTTACTTGTGGGCGGTGAATCCCACAAGGGCAGCGTGGCTCTTTTTACGTCAATAATTGAAGTGGCATATCTGTATTATCAAGCAATGTAAAACTAGAAGGCCGAATTTCTTCTGTATGGTTGTTGGTAATGAAGTGGGTTCAACACGATAAACACCATCCGTTACAGGTAGTCTAGTATGCTTGCAGATTATAGCTGTCCAATATTGATTTGTATCCTCCTGAAGAGACTAGCTGTTGTATTTGGTTACTAATTTGCATCACCCGTAATATGGAAATTTTTTTATGCTAATTTATTGGGATTACTCTAGTACGGTTGGGGCAAGCTTCTTACACTTATCTAAATAAGCCGTGCAATTTTTCAACTCACATCTCAGGAGCAGTGGTCAATCGAGATCAATGTATATAAGGAAATAGAAAAAGCATATGTAAATCATAATGTACGGAAAAACAATTCGTGAGCCAAAAAAATCCCCTTTACCAAACCTTTCATCAAACCTTTTCGTTTAACAGTCTCCAGCTATCATGGTGTTAGCTCTGCTTCCCTCATAAACTTGGAGTAGTACTTGTGGGCGACATTCCATGCTCTTGGGCTTATTGTCAACTTGCTCACTTCTTCAGAAGAGTCCCTATACGGAGTCGCTTCTTTAACCGACTTATCAGGTCAGTATCATCGCGAACGTTCCCCTTGGCGGTATGTGACGCAGCCGCCCATTTCGCTTTACGTTCTTTTCTTGAAGCTTCCCAGCACTGCCGCCGTGCTTCCTCGTCTTGGGCAGCTTTTTCTTGTTGCTCTTCAGGCAAACCCATTATCCAGTCGCGACTTTCATCCCGTCTGTAGAGTTCTTCCATTTTTTCCCATTTTTCCAATTGTTCCAGTTCATGTTGGGTCATCTCGGGACTGAATGCCTTGGGAGAAGCCACTGCATCAATTAGATAATACTCAAGGTTCCGATTGGCGTGCTTACCATTCTTGTTCTTAAGCAGACGGAGATTGCAAAAATAAGAATAATAATCGCCGAAATGATCTTTGGAATCCATGTCGAAGAAGTGTTCCTCCTGCTCCGAGAATATGTTCATGTTGAACAAATAGCTGTTGCTTAAAATAACGTCCATGCATAGATCTTCCAGCACATGAAAGGTGCATTGCACTGTTGTCTTACCAACTTTCCACTGTACATCTCGTACAATGCCACTCGTCATGGTTGTGGATCCATCAGCGAGTTCGACTTCAACCAAATTTCTGACATCAGAGTCAATATCTAACCCAATCTTCCGGGCAAATGCACCATTGACAAACATGGCGTCAGAGCCTGTATCCGGAAGTGCCGCAGTCAAATGGCCGTTGATATACCCCCGCAAACGTTGCTTCTTGCCCCCTAGAAAACTCAACGAAAACCGGTTGAACACCCCAATAAGCCTGACTTGAATGCGATCGCGGAATTTTTTTAAGCGTATTTGTTGCTTGTAAGAAAGAACTTCCTAGAACCAGATCACGAATGCATCCGGGGAGTATCCAGCAGTTCATCATGTGCTTCTCTCGTTCCTTGGCAAATTCCCACGGCACTTGTACCAACCCAGGAGACTCAACCACCTTTTCATTGGCAAGTGTTATCTTTTTTTGTGTCCCAGGAACAGGAAGAAGGCCAAGACGAGAGGCTAAATTTGATGATATGAAGCACTCATCTGCTCCAGTATCCGGAAGGGCCTCTATTAGCATTCCATTTACTGCCCCAGCCACGTAATATTGTTTGTCTGCGGAGTCGGCAAGGGGGTATTCTTGATATATTCGCCTGTTCAGCAAATTTTGAGTTAATTGATCCAGAATATTGTGTGACCGCATTCGTGCAGACATGGTAGATTTGGAAACCTGTCTTCGAGAGGCCAGGCTAGAACGTGGATGCGGATTAGCCAGAAAGAAATCATGATCTTCATGAAGTAATGTGCGTAGGCCAAGTCGTGGTGAGGCATTATTATCCAAAGACTTTGAATAGTTATACCAGTATCGAGATACGGCTGCCCATGTTTCATGGTCCCTAGGGTCGTCTTCAATGGTCATACGGTATCTCCCAATTTCTCCAAGGCATTCAATCCAAGTATCTTTAAATAAAGGTGCCGTCTCATATAATAAAGCCATCGTACTATACGCAATATAAATAAAATTAAGCATATGCTCAAGAGAAGCCGGTAACCTCTGTCTTAAGTTTTCAAGAAAAGAAGATATTCCATGCCGCCACATTCGCGCAGGCATGCGATATCGGGAGGCTAGTCTTCGAAGAGCTGGCCTGGCGGATGGACGCTGACTGCCCAAGAAAAATTCGTAATGCTCATGAAGTAATGTACGATGCAGGGCGATGAGTGCCTGCCACTGTTCGTTATTTAGCTGCTGGGGCGGGTCTTTGCTGGCTGATTGAGTATTATCAACTTCAATACACTTGCTCTCCACCATAACTAATCCAGTGTATATCCCTTTAACTTCAGCAACAAGCTGTTCCTGAGATATTGGTCTGGTTTCAGGTTGCCGAATTAATTGCGTTATAGAGGGGTCTTCGGTATAGGGATCATCTGTCTCAGGCTCCTCCACTTCATGCTGTATTACCTTGGCTCGGATTGTCGGCCTAAATCGATTGCCTGGTAGTGATTGTACTTTGAGCTGAGGGGATCTCAGTAGACCATCACTGCTTGGGCTCCAAAGTTGGTGAGTGCTTGAACCTTGCTCACGATCAAACTCTTTGACGTTATCGGCTAGCTGTCTGCCAGGTCCTCCCCTAGGCGAAGACGGCAGAGGAGAGCTATCAGGATATCGACGCTTCTTTTGATCCTTATCTGCTTCGCTTTTGTGCATCCTGGAGGTCCAGTCATCGGTTTTGCTTTGTCGCATTTCTTGCCCTACTTTCTCTTTCCTCCCTTCCCCCTCATCTCTCTTTTCGAGCCAATCGGAATAGCTTGCTGGCATAACCGACGACATTGTTGCTTATTACCTGGCCAAACGCATATTTTAACTTCTTCGTGAAGATAGAAACGGATATGTAATAGGATGATGTCGTTACTGCCTCAAGATGGAAGAGCTCTGACCTCGACGTTTTTTTAGGTAAACGTATCCTGGCGCCGAAATCTTTGATATGGGGGAAAGGATTTTAGGGGAATTGACGTAAACAATTGTAACAGCTAGGCAGCCGTGCTGCGCCACCTTGGGCTTTATCTTGGGGCTTTCATGCATGCATCTGTACCTACATGTATGTAGATTCAACCTCGCCAAATCCAGACTCCTGCCCAGCCACCGATTTATTTGTCTCTGATCACTAATGAACGCGCTTGGTGACCGCTATGAGCCTTGAGTTTTGTGCAGCCTTATTTGGATCTTCATTAATTCATATTCCCCTTCTTGGCGACTACTCCCTCAGTTTTCCGTCATATTTAAGCACGGGTCCTCGCTTCGTCAAGAGGGTTTCTCATTCGTTACACAGTTGGGTACATATAGGTTGCAGAAATATTGTAGTCACCTAGTCACCATTCTATCCCTGCAGAACAATGGCGAGAGCGCGAGATTCAAGCGGTAACTTCTTTCATCAGAAAGAGGGATTTGCGCAAGTTGCAAGGTGGGTTGCCCTCGACCCTGACAAGGAAACGTCCATCTACCGCAAATTCGACGAGCTTGCAGCCCGAAATCTGCTGTATTTGCAATCCGAACTCCTAGTTCTCGAGAATAAACTGGATCAACTAGATAGAAATGATGCCAAAAGCGATGACATGGATCTGGCAGATGCTATCATGACATGGGAAACACTAGAGCGACAGTATAATACCGGTAGTGAGAAAGCACGAGTCCGCATGGACTTAATTGTCAAGATACGAGCTAAACTAAAAGAATACCGTTCGTTAAACGTCTCATATCACCTCGAGCAACGGCTAATTACTATTTAGATGAGGCACTACTGTTGCAAAGCGAGATGACAAAATTGAAGCAGCCTTCCAAGCGTATTCTTGATACATATCGAGAATGGTTCAACAATCCACGACCTGTACTAGGCGGACTTTCCAAAACATTTTTGGATGACCCAAATGATCTCGTTGGTCTCCATTCATTGGAGACCGACTACTTATCCATCTCGTTAAGGCGTTACTGGCCGTTCAAGGTACACACTCTGATTCGGATTTCAAGAAGGCTCGCTAATGATGTAACAGGAAGAGATCCATATGGACAGCCGCTGCAGTGTAGGTAGATATCATGAGAAATCTATATCTGCAGCGACTGCCATAATTACTATTCTTATAGCTGCATTCCTTTTGGTCGGCCCCATAACAGGCCTCTATTTCGTCGCCAACGATGCCGCAAAGCTTGGCATGCTTGCTGCCTTTACGGCGTTGTTTGCCTTGAGCGTTGGTCTAATGACCAACGCAAAGCGAGCGGAGATATTTGCATCTACAGCAGCGTAAGTCATCTCGGTATTTGCAAGTTGATATTATGCTAAATGAGTCTTACATAGCTATGCCGCTGTGCTCGTGGTGTTTGTCAGTGGAAACATATCGAATTCTACGACTTTACCTGCAACTTGAACAACAGAGTTCGTTACAACACACACAATTGAGGCTAACTCTATGCTTATAATATGCCTAATTCTTGGTCATTGCGCCACTGCACAAGCGTTACGCCTTTTCCAGGCGCAAACTTTTGACATGTCGTGAAAATCGTCGGATGGCCAATCATGAGCAACCCCGTTACCTGTCAAAGCAATCTCTGGAAGACTATTGCTACAAATCAGTGATTTGTCGTCGCTTTACCCTTGTTCTGGCTGATCTAAGCTTCTCGCAAATCGAGACTGGCTGAACTCAATCGAGACTCGACCGGTGTTCGGGCTGGACCCTGAGTCGCCACCAATACAACTACTACTATTCCCACTAGCATCACGACTAGCACAAGGAAGATGCTTACTAGAGCCCCACGGAAATCTCTTTCTCTCACGTTTACTGGCAAGACGCTACTCCGTATCAAGTCTACCGACCATTGTTTCGGCCTGGTCCGCACGCGCCGTGGAAGTTGATTGGGAGAGATTGGGGTTCCTGAAGTCTATATTGATCCAGGAACCCTCGGGTCGGCCCCTGTCAAAGCAGTGTTGAAGTCTTCATAGGCCACCGCCACCAATATGTCTAATTCCAGTCTCCCTGTGGGGAAACAAGCATTCAGCTGAACAAATATCCATGCGAAGTTCCCGAAATCGTAAGAAACTTATGGGACTTGTCAATAGTCTCGGCGCTACGCTCACGATGGCCTCAAAACACATGATGATTTTATCGATAGTTTTGATGCTACTCTCGGAGTGGCCTTATGGAAAGGGTCTTGACCCAGAGCTGGACATGTAATCCCGCGCCTTGTTGAAAGGCCTCCACGGAACATGGCCGGATGAAGTCTGCAGGTGCCTTGATATATGAAGAGTAAAACCCGTGCTAAACCCTCGAGAGGGACTCAAGCAGTTTCCGTAGTTTACTCAATCAACGACAACTCCGGTATTGAGATTGCGGGAACTGCTCGGCAATATGCGCCCTGTTCTCGCCAGCGCCATCGCGCTTCTTCTGGCGACTGAGGCGGCTGGTCATGCCATCCCGGTCGTCGAAAGCAACGAGTTAGTTGCCCGATCCTCGACATTCCGAGCAAACAACGGCGTTCAGTTCGCCGTAGAGATGGGCTTCGATCACCATGGCGGAGATTACAAGTCGGTTACCTCCAACAGTCTTCACGACTGCATCAATGTCTGCTCAACCCAGGCTTCATGCCGAGCCATCTCCTATTCCGGCAAGACATGTTGGCTCAAGTCGTCTGTCAATGCTGCTGTCGTAAATGGCAAAGTGACCGGCGCAGTCCGTACACAATATGTACCGACTCCGATTACTTGTCCGACAGATGGAAGCAGTCGGGTGAAGATGGCCGACGGACGGTATTTTACCATCCAGTGCGGAGTTGACCATCCCCATGGCGACATTAAGTCGACACGGACACTGGACTTTGCCAACTGCATCCTACTCTGCGATGAAACCAAGGGCTGTGTTGCTGCTACTTGGCGGTCTGGAACATGTTATCTGAAGAAATCTTTACAATCGGGAGTTGCTGGCACTGGAGCTAGCACTGCTGTGTTGACTTCGTTATTGCCAGCTGCTCCGGCTTTCTGCCCAGGCCCAAGCGGCCAGCAGATTAAAGAGACAAGCGGTAGAACCTTTACCGTCTCCTGCAACACTGATCATCCTGGCAGTGATTTGAGGAACAAGCTACTGGCCAACTTCGGAGACTGCATTTCATGGTGTGACGAGACGACCGGCTGCGTTGCCTCTGTCTATCACGATGGCCGATGCTGGCTGAAGAGCAAGCTCACAGCTTCTACGCCACGAACCAACAGCCAGTTCGCCGTACTAAACTCGGTGCTTAGCCCTCCTGCTTCTCTCTGCCCGAGCCAAAACGGCAAGCAGATCAAAGAACCAAGCGGCCGAAGCTTTACTGTCGCTTGTAACGTGGACCGTGCTGGCGGTGACATGGCGTCAAAGAAGCTCAACAACTTCAACAGCTGCATCACTTGGTGTGACCAGACGAGCGGCTGTGTTGCTGCTGCTTACCATGATGGTGAATGCTGGCTGAAGAAGACGCTATCAAAGACTTCAACCCGCGCGAATGGTCAGATTGCTGTGCTCAGCAGCAAGTTGCCGCAGACGTCAACCCACACTACATCTACGTCCACCAAGAAGACTACATCGACATCGACGAAGAAAAGCACCTCAACATCTACCACGAAGAGTACATCTAAGTCTACCCAAAAGACTACATCATCGACTACCAAGGCTTCGTCTACGTCGACTAGCTCTCAGTCTTCTCAATCGTCTACCAGCGCTTCGACCTCAAGCAATACGCTTATCAGCTCCTCTAGCACTAGCTCTGATGTTACTTCTGTTCCAACTGAGACCGCAAGCTCCTCAAGTACCAACTCTGCTGTTACCTCTCCTCCAGCACAAACCACGACCGCCTCTTCCCCAGCGACAGACTCTAGCTCAGACAGCTCAACGAGTCCCCCAGACACCACATCATCAAGCGACGTTCAGACTACTGGTTCTCCAGCTCCGAGCGGCACCGCCCAAATCCCGAGCGGACCCCTTACCCTTCCAGCTCAGCCAACTGTCACTCTTCGCCCATTGGCACCTCCAAGTGTCGATGTTGCAGGCACCGAGGTTATCACTCCTAAGGAGGTTTCGCAGCTCTGGTTTGGAAGTACATCACCAGGATCGGATGACCCAGATGCGGTCAACTCTCCAACAGTCCGTGTTAACGTCACCTTTCAGTATCCTTCTGTTATACTTGACAACTCTATCAATATCCTCAATATCCAGTGTGACTCGGACAATAGTCTGTCTGCCAGCTTCGATGGAGTTAAAGCCTACAATGCCGCCAAGGAATCCTGGGCTGAAACTGAGGGCAGCGGCAACACCCTCATCATCATCACTGCTGCCTCTGGATGCAGTTCTGACGGTCACTACGTCTATTTTGTCGCTACTCACATTACCTTTGACGATGCGACCAAGTCTGTGAGCTGTTCAGGCTCTATGAAGTCAGTTGCCGACATTGCTCAGGACGTTGGCGTCGACTTTGGCTCCATTGAGACTTCTGTGCCAACTCTTGAGCCAAACCCTGAACTTGCGGCTGCATATGGATGCACTGCGCCCAGTGCAAACGAGGTTGACGGTTTGCCAGCCATTTACTGCGGCCCCGATTTCGATTATCGCCTTAACAATAAGTTGGGTTACTACTCTGTTGCAGATGAAGATCTTGATGTAAGTGCCTGTACCCAACTCCCCTCTCTTCCATGTCCTTTCTTTATGTCTAGCCTGTAAGTACTAACATTCAGACAGGCCACCTTCGCAGCCGTCATACCCGGAGTCCAGGTCAGCGACCTTCAGAGCCGAGCCCTTCTTGAGCGCAGATGCTGGCCCTCTTTTGCATGCAAAGCCGTTGCTTGGGTTGATCATGCCGCAACTACAGCGTACAATGCAGTCAAGGACGAAGCCAAATCCATCGGCAATGGAATCGCAAATCTCGCCACAAATCTTGCAAACGACGCTGTAAACAACTTGAAGAATCTTGGAAATACAATCCTAAATACGGCTGAAAATTTTGCCAAGGGTCTGCTTGCAGCCGTGACATTCATCATCACGGGCGACTATGACCGATCATTTGACTTTCCCGTGCAAGCTACTCCACCAAAGAGCGCGCTGGATGACTCTCCTTGGGGCGATGGCTTCAAGTTCTATACGTGGACTCCTGATAAGGGCGAGTACTGGGACGCTCAGAGCGCGGCAATCGACAAGATCAAGGGCGTCATCCTTGGTGAGGCGGATCCGGAGCCCAGCATTGAGCTGTGGTGTGTCGATTGCCAGGCCAATGGTAAGCTAAAGCTTGATGGAAGTGCCTCTTTCTCTCTCATCAACGGCCTCACCAAGGCCCAGCTTTCTTTGGATGGATCTTTGGATGTTGGTCTTTATCTCGGCATGAACGCTTTTGCCGAGTGGAATCCCAAGGAGCAGTACGACTTCCTCTCCGTGGGCTTGCCCGGGCTGTCGATTCCCGATATTCTCACTATTGGCCCTGTGCTCTCTCTTGGAGTGTCTGCAGATTTAGACATCGCTGCTGTTGGACAGTATCTCGTTGGTGCTGACATGCAATGGACGCAGCTTTCAGCCAAGCTAGATGTTCTTAACCCTAAAAGCTCCTCCAAGTCAGGCTGGACACCAAATATCCGGGACACAGTTCAGGCCGACGGTAGTTTGACTATCAACTCTACCCTTGGTCTCCCGATTACCCTTGGATTCGGCCTCAATATCCTCAATGGCAAATATGAGAAGGAGATCAAGCTTGTCGACACCCCTGGTGTTCGTGCCAGCAGTAAGTTGCCCCTCTCACCTCTTTAAGCAATTCCCTTCAAATAATTTATCGCTAACCATAATGACTTTTTCTGTGCATAGTGGAATATGACTTCACCAATGAGGTCAACAACGGCGAGGTCAACACCGACCCCGAGGACGGCTGCTACGGCATCCACTGGAGTGTCGGCATGGTCAACACCGTTGTGCTCGATCTCTCCGACATTAAACAAGGAAAATACACTCTGGACGAATACGATGCCCCTGTTTTTGCTTCTGGTTGCATCGGTGAGAATTTGACTATCGCTCCTCCTACGGCAACCGTTTCTGCCCCGACTGGTGGCACAACTTCTGTTCCCCCTGCTGGTCCCGATTGTGCCTCGCTCAGCTGCCCATCAAGTGACGGCCAGTTCTGCGTGGCAGACGGAGCAACTTTCCGACTTAACTGCAACTTGGTATACGGCTCAACGATTGAAGATGTCTTCAAATCTCGTAGTGCCGATACTTGCACGAATTCTTGTGCATCTGATGGTAATTGCGTTGGCGTCAATTTCCTCTTCTTTGGGAGTTTCAATGTTGCTATTCCCGACTGTTGGAAGTTTTCTGATGGAGCTCCCATGAATCCTGCGCCAGCTGGGATTATGGCTAGCTTCGTAAAAGTGAACTCGCAGCACAAGAGAATTGAACTCGTTCAACGAATCACGACGGTGACGACCAGTGCTTCTGCCAGTGGCACTGCTAGCGCAAAGGTTCTTGTCAAGGATACACTCACTTTTACTCCTTCTGCCGTTCCTACCTCTACTGCATCCACTTCAACTGATGCAACATCAGCTGCTGCCACTTCTGCGGCTTCTACTACGGCTTCTACTACGACTTCTTCCACGGGCACTTCGGCTGATGTCACTGCAATCAGCACCTCAACCAGCTCTCCCGACTCTTCTCACGACACTGCCCCTGTCATTATCCACGACGCAACCGGTCACCTGTTGATCAACCCTCATGTAAACGGCAGCTTGTTCATCTCTTCAGCCGACAGCTCCGTGTCATTGACCAGCTTAACCAACGACACCACGTTTGTAGCCGATCTTACTAGGCCCATGGTTAGCGGTGACTCGGCTGGCCGAATACTGTACTACTTCCCCAGCACAATCTCTGCTGTGGGCGCTTCACGTCTGCGATTAGGCACATGGGATGCTATTCCCATCGGTGCCGAGATGATTATGCTGTTCCCGACAGTCACCAGCACGGGAGTGACTGTTCTTGTGGCAATGGACAGCACTCAAAACCTCTTCTATCCTTTTGTCTGCGATATTGAGGGCCAGCTGAACAAGATCTTCCTCGTATCTGATGCGACAACTGGCGCGTCTAAGCTAATGGATCCCGATTTGACTTACACAGTTATCGGAGGAGTTGCTCAGTCGTGCGTGTCGCTCGCCATGGTGGCCAAGGATCTACCTGGTTGGAGCCCGGGTGGTCCTAAGGCCACACCTACAGACTGAAAGCAGTGTTTTAAAAAGCGTTATGAATCTTATAAATTAGACAATTTAATATTCAAGTGTTTTATTTCTCAATGCGCGATGAAGTGCATATATTCTAAACAAGCACGACGGTATTATCTGATTGATTTCTCCACGGGGGTTTCCCGATGCTTAATGTGAAGCAAGCACAACGATGTGCGTATATTTTAATTTTAATATTAGGCACTAGCGCATTTCCTTAATATTAATACCAAGCCGTTTAGGTGTGGCTCATTAAGGCCCAACGATAAAGCGCATATGCATTGTAACCGTGTTTTCAATTGCCTTTCCGTAGCCTGGATACTGAAGATCAGGCTTTAGGCATTTTTCCACCAGCCCGCTTTTTAGAATTTTTTAACTAATTCTTCTAACCAGGCGCTTTACGTATTGCGAATTATTTAATCGGGATGTCTGGATTTGAGGCTTTATCGATGGTCTGCCGTATTATACAGGCTATCTCTTTTACTAAAGAAGTTCTGACTCTCTGCAAAATTGCGACTATAAGTGTTAGGTTGTGACATAAAGTACCGGATTATCTTACTTCCGTTATGGTTTAATTGCCCACGCCCTGGCCCGTTTCAAACACTGCCCATTCTCACAGCTGCGCTGTAAAGTGGCCATGTTTACTCGCCCTGGTGCATCCTTCATGGAGAGGAATTCAATTACTAAATCTGGGATCCCTGATGAGGCCGAACCATCCCGTAACATTAATCTTCTAGGTCAGTATTAGAAGTCCTACTACCTTAATTACAAGTTAAGCCCTGGACTTGGCTCTACATAGCAAATTTGCAATCCATGTGGTTTAGAGAGCTTACCATGTTGTACCAGACCCTACCGTACAAACGCAGGCGTTTTTCAATGAAGGGTTTATCGATGGGGAGCCTAACAACACGTTGGTAAACGCCAAATCTTATTGCTTTTCTGGCTTCCCGCTGACGATGACTGATAGATGGGCCACCTTAAGTGGCGGCAATCAATTTCCACCACACACTACAGTTTCCGACCCCAGATCTAGCCATTATGGCCAGTACCCTGATATTGACACCATCCCAGAGTTTGATAGCACGGACAATATCCTATGCGATGATTCGACTTTGAGTTTCGGTGCTGGATATGAGGCACCCTCTAATGTTTCAACAAGTTCACTGGACTCCATCGCGACGTCCGCCTCTGCGTATGCCCGAAGGCGGAGAAAACGACAACATGGGACTTGGAGACCTATAGGCTCGCAACATACCACCGATGCGAGAAGATACCAATGTACCTTTTGCACAGATACCTTCAAGACGAAGTATGACTGGCGGAGACATGAAATCACACTACACTTGAGTCTTGAACAGTGGCAGTAAGTTAAATCCCATTTTGCTTCAGAGAGCACGGAACTGAAAGACGTGCGCCGCCTCTTTATGATTGTTCCGATCTGACTTCACTTCACTACAGATGTGCAAGATTCGGCCCTGTCATACAGCACACAGATGGAACGATACGCTGTGCGTTCTGTCAGTATCCTGAGCCCAGTACAGATCACTTAGACCTACACAATTTTTCTGCCTGTTTAGCTAGACCTTTGCAAGAGCGTCTCTTCCGGCGTAAAGATCATTTACGTCAACATCTACGACTTTTTCACAATGATTCCGATTTTCAAGAGCATATGGAAAGTTGGTTCTTCGCCATCGACAACGTTCGGTCTCGCTGTGGATTCTGTGACACCAACCTAGAGAGTTGGGAAGAGCGGCAGAAGCACCTGGCATCCCATTTCAAGAGAGGCGCTGACATGAAGGATTGGAAAGGGGACCGGGGGTTTGACCGACAAATTGATAACCTTGTGGAGAACGACATTCCTGCATTCATGATTGGAGACCAACGTAACACTGTTGAACCTTTCTCGGCGTCGCAAGCAGATCATCGAGCCGAGCCCCCAAAACCAATATTTCCTGGTGAATCATCGGTCACTGAGTTGACTGAACGCCGGATGCTGGATACCGCGAGAGGCTTCGGCGAAGTAACGATGCAGTCGCCACACTCGCAAGGCGAAATGAAACGTATTCTCCTTGCTTATGTATCCGAAGAAATACGGCAAGGTCGTGTTCCATCTGACAGGCAGCTGCAAAGGAAAATGAGCGAAATAATGTATGGACCAGACGGCGAATGGGATCAAACTTGGGCAGACAACCCTCAATGGCTCGACCTATTTCGAAAGCAGGCAGGCTTGATTAGTCTACCCCTTAGTGGTGGCAAAAATGCGTTTATTGGAATAGACGCGGATTGAATAATGCCACGCCTCTTTTTACTTTACCTCTCACATTCGAAAAACGCATAGCCCCCTGTGGGCTCTCACGACAAGTTATATTATCGGACCGCGGATTTCCTCTTGATACAAGGCAACTGCTTATTAGCGGTTACCTGGTGTAGTAAATAAGCACTCTTATTGAACTTGGCGCCTGTTCCTAGCCAAAATGTACCATCAACCGTCTTTTTAGCATCTTCGACAGTTAATACATAATTGGAGAGCCGTTGTTAGGCCTGCGACCTATGATGGACACGCTTGTCAGTTCCCGCAACAGGCCCCCATCCCGTCTAATATAGCTGCTACGGCGAGTTACAGGTTTCAAATATAGACATGAGTTTTTGGTTCATACAGCGCTAGAGTGCAGGTACCCCCGTTGGTCTGACTTTCAGTAGCCAACTTGGAGGCTCTAAGTTAGGTCGGAAACCGCTCACCCGGAAAATTGGTACACACAGCTCAACAGCCCCTTTTCTATGTAATCTAAACCTAGAAACAACGCCACGTTAACAAAATCTGAACCACAACCCCGAGGCCATATAAATCATCCGCAACGGATTGTAAACAACTGAAAATAACGGAATTAATGTTAAATAATTGATTTTTAGCTACCTAAGATCAGCTCTGTAGCCGCCACAGCCCTTGTAACACAGCAAGCAATACATATGAAAGCTATTCTAGATAGCTTTCTGATTATAGTGTTATCTTTTTTCCCCTTTAGCTAATATTTTAAATGTTAAAAGTTTGCGTAGAACAGCTGAAAGTTAAGTGTAAAAAAGGGTGTGATTTTTCGAGTGTTGTAGGCATTTCTGACCCAACTTGAAGACTGTCGCCTTTAAGTTGGTTACTAAAAGTGGAATTAACGGGTATTGCTTGCTGCAATTCTATTACTACTCCCCCGACACCTTGAAAATTAGCTTTTGCCCTGAGATCTGATTGTTGCGGTGCCTATCTATCGCAAGCATAACAACATCCGGATTAAGCGCTCCAAGAAGAGTGACAACAGGTGTCGTGAGAAACCCGTTACGAACAAGGCTTGGAAGTTGACGGTATAACTCCATGCTTAATTCGTGGTCCTCTTTGTGGAGCTAAGTCGAGGCAACCCATGAGTATAATAGAAGACATGAGATAAAAGCAGCACCGCAAGGGACACTAAAGCTTCAAGACTTACTGGCCATTGAACCAAGCCGCGGTAGGAATGTGCCCATGGAAATGCTTTGAACACAAACACATCTGTCACCTTCACGTTTTGTTTGACTCCAATAGTATTAGATTTGCCCGGACGGACCGTACACAAGGCTCCTGAGCTGCTGCCTATGACTTCAGCCGCAGTAATTGAGGAAGTCGCACTTCCAACCGTATCGAAAATGTGGGTTATGTTGGGTAGAGTTGCCTGAATGTTGGAAACAACATCCTTATCATTATAGTCGAAGACATGTGTCGCTCCAGCATCCTTTGCACGCTGGAGGTTTTGCGGGCTACATGTGGTTGCAGTAATGATGCCGTGTAGCTTCGCAATTTGAATTGCGAAATACCCTACCGTAGCTGGTCAACCAAGTCAGTAATAAGGTTGAATTTTAGATATAGAAATGGCATACTGCCTCCGCCCCAAACTAGAAGCTGTGGCTTTGTAGCTGATACGTCGCGGTTAATTGCAAGACAGTCCTTGGAAAACAGCGCCAGCCAGGCCGTATTCGCCGCAAGTGGCACTGCGCAGGCCGCTGCGTAGTCTACATTTGCCGGGATTTTAAACGAGATGCGCTCGTCCGCTATGCAGTAAGAACTGCGCGTGTTAAAACAAAACAGCTATGAGATCTTGATACACTCACGAGTATGCTCCTATGCCTTTGATCTCACCTAGCGGCCATATTATCAGCAAGGCTGACCACTGTCTGCACGCTAATGTATGTCCGTACCTCCCCAAACCAAAGCAGCTACTCTATCACCAGTTGCCAGCTTTGTCACGTTAGGATGGATATGTGTCACGACTCCAGCAAAATCGCATCCAAGGATTGCCCCATCACCGAATGCGTTCAGCTCAAATGCCAGACCTGTGCAAGGTTATCATATGAGTGACATAGGACCAATTCAAAAGGGACATACGATCTGTTGGATTGAAGGCTGCATACTCGACTTTTACGTAAACTTGGTGTTCTTGCAATGCTGGTAGCTCGACGGACTCTGATATCAAGGCGTCGCCCCGTTGCACAACTGCCATGGCACGAGGAAGCGACATTGCCGGGCCCGTAAGTCGAAATAGAGCAAGCGCGCTAGAAAGACCTGTATACACCAATGTTCAGAATGATACTATTATGTAGCTACACCCAATGTACCTGCAAGTAGAAATTTCTGCCCCGGGCGACGTTCCATCACAGGTTGAACAAGGTTAAATAATAACGTCACGTAAGCATATGTTACTAGGGGTTTGTTGGTATGAGAAGCTCCTGTCCTGTGTTTTCTCATGACAAAGAGGAAACTTTCTCCACGCCCTGCACCGCGCCCTGCACCGCGCCCTGCATCACGCCCTGCATCACGCCCTGCATCACGCCCTGCGCCGTGTAAGATACTGTTGCGGCAGACCCACCATCACAACCACCTAGTTTTGATGACTACTACTACTAGTATATTGACTAGGAGGTGCAGATAAGGTGCGCCACGAGTTAATCTTGCGCAAGTCATGCGCAATTCTCCCAAAGTAAAAATTGAAAAGAAAGTCTAGAATCTCCTCTCCTCGCCATCAGCAGCTCTGTAGTAGATGGCAACCTTTCATGCCAGCCAATCATGCCCTAAGCACTGTGTCCTGGTTGAAAGCGCCAGTTGGACCTTAGGTCACTAGCTCTATCATCGCTTAACAAGCTATCCTTACGATTCTAGACCTGATTTATGTATAACTAAGTGTAACCTATCTACCCTTAAGTGGGTATAGACCAGTTTATTATAAAAAGATTCTCTCTTTATTTTAGAAGGGTTAGAGATAAATACAGTCATTATTAGATCCCTAGGCTGCTAAAGAGTAGCTAAAATACAGATTGTTCCCTTCTTTAACTTCACCACTCTTCTCTTTATACCCAGCTCTCTGATATCCAACAGGGACTATATAATATCTGTAAATATTTTAAAGTACTTTACTCCGTAAAGATAAAATACGTACAGTACTGCCTAACTAGTAAGATATATTGCTTGCTTCCATATCAACCACTACACCCCATCCATGTTGTTCTTTACCAAACATTATATTGTGCAGCCAAGATCGGATTGATGAGCCATAATTTGTGGCTATTGGATCATCGTTCTGCGGCAGATCGAGGTCTTGGTGATTATATTGAATTGCTGCCACTTTCGTGATGAAAAACTAACATAAAATGTGAGTGATAATGCTTATTAAAGTAATATATGTCGTTACAACTTACAGCAGTGCCAGAAACGAATGCTTCCAGAAAGCGACCCTCTTCCCAAGCAACTTGAAGGTCGCTCATTGTGAAGGACGACTCGACAACCTCGAGCTCATTAGCTAGATTCGCCTTGACTAGCTCAATGACTGACCGTCGAGTTACTCCATCAAGAATAATCTTCTCATCTAGAGGAGCCGTTAGAAGCTGATGCCTTCCAGTTTCTCTGCTCCTTATAACGGCGAAGAAGTTGCTGGCGCCCGCTTCTGTTACTTGGCCCTCCGGCCCGAACAGCCACAAAACCTGATCATAGCCAGCCTGCACAGCCTCGTCATGAAGAACAAAGCTAGGACCATAGTTTGCGCCAACCTTGGCATGGCCGAAGCCCCCTGGCCAAGCCCGAATGGCATCACCTCGGGACGTAAGCAGTCGCAAGTTTGACTTTGAGAAGTCGGGCCAACACATAAGAAGAATAAACAGCGTGGCCTTCTTGGGTACTCTAACCCCAAGCTGAGCATCATTTCCGATGAGCGCAGGCCGTATGTAGAGAAAACTCCCTGGTTTCTGAAGCCACTCTGCCATCAATAGTCAGTCCCAAAAATAAGAGGTAAAAGATTGTTAGGCTCATACTTGGGGATTCAATTTGCACCAGTGCCATAATCAGCTTCACCAACTCATCTGCGTCGAATTGCGGCAGCGAGACACATTTGGCACTCATAGCCAATCTCTTCGCGTTGAGTTCAGGTCTGAAAAGTCGGATTTTGCCATCAAACCCGCGATACACTTTCATACCCTCAAAACACTGCGTTGCATAATGGAGGCACGAGGCTAACGGTGAGATATTCAAATCAGCGACAGGCTTAATCTCTGGAGCATCCCAGCCGCGTTCCGTTGTCCATTGACAGGTCAACATATGGTCGGATGGAACATTTTGTGCCCATATTTCGTTGGAATCAACCTGCGGCACTTTCCGAGGGTTAGTAGCTTGCGTAAACTTGATATTTGATGCGATAAGTGGCATTGCGACTTCCTGCTGCGGCCGTTTGGTGACGGCTGTTGCAAAGTCTGCGCTGGACATAGTGGAAGTAGATTTGCAATTTGGTTGTAGTGAATAAATGCAAAGCTATAGTCGATACCACTGCAAATATGAAAGCAAGCAATAGACTATTTCTTTGAGTTAACACAGACTTTTAAGAGATCTATCGCTCTACGATATATTTTCAGAATAAACCAGGCTGGTGGTACTTCACATTACAACAATTAATATCTAGATCTAGTTATTACTAACAGTATAATAGCATTTGATAGTAGTACGGATTACAATCCATGTTTCGGTCTCATTATTCCCAATTAATATTAGTCTTGGGTCTCTTTCATCTCCATGGCGCACTACAGGCTTTTCATCCCTCGCTTTCTGCGCCTTGCTACAAGCTCCAACGCCTTGCGACATGTTTTACGCCTTACTATGAGTTTTACGCCTTACTATGAGTTTTACGCCTCCAGCTGCTATGAATTTTACGCCTTGCTACAAGCTCCAACACATTGCTACAAATTCCAACGCCTTGCGACAAGCTCTAACACATTGCTACAAATTCCAACGCCTTGCGACAAGTTTAACGCCTTACTACGAGTTTTACGCCTTGCGACAAATTTTACGCCTTACTACGAATTTTACACCTTACTACGAGTTTTACGCCTTGCTACAAGCTCCAACGCTTTGCTACGAGTTTCAACACCTTGCTGCACGTTTTACCCGCTACCTGTTTGCGCCCTGCTACACGCCCTGCTGCATGTTTTTACGCCCTGCTACATGTACGCCTTGCACCATTCTGCACCATTCTGCACAGGACGCCTCTGACATGCCCAGCAGTAACAATAGGCGCGCAAGCAAACTTAATTCAAATTTTTCAAAGTGAAATCACGGCAAGATATATAATGACTTCATATTGCTAATATCTAGAGCTTTTTTTTCATCACAGTCCTAACTTCTTAAGGGAAAAAAAATAACATTAGACCAGACATCTTATTCTATTCCGCACATCCCTAGGTACCCACCGACACCCTGTATTTTCCCATTCCAACTCGTACTAAGCGGACTAGCATTTGTTGCGACAATGCCGGCCTATGTGGTAGCCATGATGGCAATCCATGATCGAGAAACGTATAGAAAATACACCGCACTGTCGCCATCAATCGTTAAGCGGTATGGCGGCAAATTTCTTACTCGGGGTGAAGAGGTTTGGTCAATGGAGGGAGATATATATAAGGATCGGATGGTAATCTTGGAATTTCCAACGAAAGCAGATGTGGAAGCATGCTTCAAAGAGGACGCCGAGTATCTAGCTGCTGTCCAGTTTCGCCATTCAGCCTCAATCGGGCGCATCCTGGTCCAGGAAGGAGGTACGAATACTGAAAATCCTGATCCAAATGTCTAAATAGACCGCGTAGGGAGGTATGGGATGAGATTTACATTGATATACAATCATAGTTTAAAATTCACTTATGGGCATAGCTCAATAAATTATAAGACGCATAGTTTAATTAATGTTAATGTAACCAGAGAATAAGGGACACCAAATCTTACCTCCTGTTAATTTCATTATTAGGCATCAATGCGTCTCCCTAATATCGATAACACGCCATTCAGGTGTAGCTGATCAAGGCCCAATGATAGAGTGCATATGCATTGTAAACGTGTCTCCAATCGCCTTTCCAGCCCGAGTGCTCAAGATCAGGCTTTAGGCATCCTCCTGCTAGTCCACATCTCAAAATTGCCAACTAATTCTTCTTCTCAGTCGCCTTACATAGCACGACTTATTTGATCAAAATGTCTGGATTCGAGATCTTATCGATGGTCTGCAGTGTTATGCAGGTTATCTCTTTTACCAAAGATGTGCTCACTCTCTGTAAAGATGCCTATGATGGCCGTCCGACAACTGACAGTCAGATGAAAGGAAACGTAGTGTCCATCCAGGTTTTATTGGATGATATGAGACGCCGATCTAGCCATATGCAACAGCAGACCAAAGACGAAAAAGAACTTTCCACAATTGCTCAGAAATGTAGCAAAGCCGCGCAAGAGCTGCAAAAAGAGATACAACAAGTCACCAAGCACCATAAGCCTGGAGACACTATGAGAGCAATAATCGCCGGATATAAATCTAAAAGTCATAAAAGAAAGATTTCGAATCTTTATGAACAATTTTGCCAATACCAAAAAACGTTGGAGACGCATATATTAGTTCGTTTATGGTGAGCCAGTTCTTCAATTTTCATCGCTTTAACATGCTGACAATTCCACACAAATAGTACAAAATCCGATGCCTCTGAACTTCAACGGCACGAAGATTTTACAGCGCTTTCAGATACTATGAAGTATTTCATCTGCCAGCTTGCGACAGGTCACACAGAAATGGCGAATCTCATGGCACGTGATGGCGACCAGACAAGACAACATATACAACAATCCGAAGCACGCGTGAAACAGTCAATTAACAATATTCACGATGGTGCTAATAAAGAGGCGAAGAGGATGCGCCTCCTTGGCAGCCTAAAATATGAGTCTATGAATTCCCGGCGGACTGAGCTCAAACCTGCTCACGAAGCAACCTATGTTTCGATATTCGAGTCACTTGATAGAGATGAAAAGTCGGATGACGCGTCAGTTTCAAGTTCAGCAGCTACTTGGAGAAAATTTATCCAATGGCTTCAATCCGATAAGCGAATATTCTGGATTCAGGGAAAGCCCGGAGCGGGCAAAAGCACGCTTATGAAGTTTCTTCTTCAGCATGAAAACACACAGAGAGGAGTTGATAAATGGAGTTCCAATACTTTAGTTGTTTCACACTTCTTCTGGAAGCCAGGGGATATACTACAAAAGAATCTAAGGGGTCTTCTATGTTCTTTGATCTACCAGCTACTGTCCGCCAACTATGACATTCTTGACCACATCCTGTCAGAATTTCTGCTCGCTACAAACAAAGACAACATAGGAGGCTGGGAAATCTCAGAGTTGAAATCCATATTCCATTCCATTTTACTACAGTGCAAACGGTCGATTTTTTTCCTTATTGATGGCCTCGATGAAGCGACTGAGACTGAAGAAATACTTCAATTTCTTGACTCTTTTATTGGTCTACAAAATATCAAGATTTGCATGTCCAGCCGGAGTGAAGAAATCTTTTTGCAAAAGTTCTCCAAGTATGACGGATTCAAACTCCACGAGTTGACCAAGGATGATATGCTACAGTTCGCATCAGTGGGCAATCCTGAGAATGACAAATATCCGTCGGATTTCATCCAGGAGTTAAGACACATGCTTGTCCAAAAGGCTGAGGGAGTGTATCTTTGGCTCATTCTAGCACTTGAGAGTGTTAAGAGAGGACTTCGGAACAACGATGAGCAACATGAAATATACCTACGCTTATCAAAACTACCATCTGGACTTGAGGAGCTCTATGCAGATATGTGGAGCAGACTTGGAGAAGACAAGGACTTATATGAAAGAGATGCAGAACGATATTTCAGTCTCCTCATCACGAATCAAACATTTTTTAACTTATATTCCCGCGCTTACCCATACCTCTTCGATTTCCGCCTCAGCACCCTTCAACTTATGCTCATTACCAATGATACGATTAAAGCAAATATCTTGGACATTTCATGCCAGTTGCCAGTTTCAGAGATAGCGAAAAAGTGTTTAAATGCGTCGAAGATTATTTCTATCCGGACTGCCGGACTCCTCGCCATTAAAGACATGGTAGATGACCTTCCTGAATTACCTACAGAAGAGTTTGCAAAACCAATGGAATCAGATCCTTCAGAATTGAAGCAGCACCTTTCCAGACGAGTGGAATTTGTCCACAGGACATTGTTCGACTTTTTCAAAGAGTCTGAAATCGGGAAAAACATATTGACACAAAACCAGACACATCGTGTTGATGTAGATCTTGCAACTACCGTTCTCTGCCAACTTCGCATCATGCAATATTACAGAATATTCCCTATAAGAGATCCAAGAATAATACCTGGTACACAACTACATTACTTTCTCTGGCTCTTAGGCCAGATATTCACACAAGATCTGATTTCGAAGTGCCTCATGGGTACTACTTTGCTACATGCTTTTGAGAGTCTCTTCGAGGCTGGCTTTTTACCATGGGATGACCGACCAGAATGGTATCCTCTTCCATGCTTTGATAGTATACTCATCGAGGATCCTGCTTTTCATGAGTTCATAAAGTCGGAGTAGAGGACAAAGGCGAATCACACGCTACCTGCCTTCTTCGAGATTTCTTATTTGCTGGAGCCGTCGAAAATATCTCTCAGTGGAATAGACTTGCCAAAGAAAAGTTTGCACTTGCTTTAGGTGGAGACATAAATTCTACCGATATCTGTCTTCAAAAGATTCCGACGATTCTAAGTCGCTTTTCGGAAGCAACTCTTTGGGCAACAAGGCTTCCTGAAATTGCACCGTATGAATCTATACTAAGTGCGATTATAAAAAGATTATATAAGTATGCATTCGAGATATACCCTAACAAAAATGACCGTTCACGGATGCTTCTGTATGAGTCTCTGGAACTTTTGATAGCCATCTTAGAACACGCACCGAACCTAAACAAACACACGTCTTTTCTATTGGGTATGGAATACGACAGAGGCAAAACTCGCCGAGCATACCCTGAATTAAGTGATCTTTTATATACAATGGCTTCCATTGAAAAGGAAGATGAAGAAGGTGTTTTACAGAAGAACCCAATCGAAGCTCTTCTATACCATGCGCATATTATAACAGAGGTAAACCTCAAACACCTTATCAAACATTTTTTCAAAATAATTTCCTTAAGTGCCGAAGAGAAAATGCCTCTCATTACTCGCGCTCGGCAGTTGACTGAGATGGAAAGCAGCAAGCCTTATGCAAAGGCTCGCTTCTACGTTCAATTGTCTTTAAAAACGGAATTAAGTCCCGCTTCAATGACGTGTTACCGTTTCATTAACCAAGACATTGACATCCTAGCTGATAGCATTATCATGGAACCCACATTTGATGATTTTGCTTCGCATAGTTTGACCTCCCGAAGAATTCTAGATCACCTTGATGAACTGGAGAGAGTTGAATTTTCTGCTTTATCCATTCTGGCCGACGAGAAGCTTGGAGTATGTCGTCTTGAAGATATGGGCATCAAACCACCCAGTTGACCATTGGTAAATAGGATTTTGCCAATTTCCAAGTGATTGAAGAGAAAGAACTTGAAAGTTCACGGTACACAGAGATATTAAATAAATGTTATTGAATGACTATCAATCTTTGAGAGACATGTACATTTCTACGTTCTGTGGATGTGCCTACCAAAATGCCCTGCCTGCCAGTTCTTCGAGGGACTACTCCCGGTTATCTTGGTTGCTCTTTATATCCATGTACTTCTTGAATTGGTGCTGATGTATCAAGATTCCATGGTTCATGACGCCATATGTATTCTTGAGATAACATGATAGGTGTGTAAAGTACGTACACAAAGTATTCATATTAACATTTGATGTGTATTTCTTATCCCATGCTTCACTTTTGTCCGCTACCTGCGGGCATTAAGGTCATAAAGTTGCAATTACCAAGTTTAGACCTCATAGAGCAATAAGTATTTAGACACAAGGTTTTCTAATGATAATAAAATTGAATGAATAATAAACCGATAGAGATCGTATGGTGTATAAAGTGGCTATATAATAAAAATATATGCAGCATGGTCATACAATCGATATGCCTATATTACAACGAGCCGCTTATTTCTCCACTAGCATCTAGCCGTGGAGAGAGTCTCTGTTTGAGGCAAATTTGATGTCAAAGTCCTTTAGCTCTGATTCTTTATTTCGCTCTGCTTCCTCAGGACTTGGTGCTTTTTTATACCCAGGTGGATCATTTTGATCGGCAAGAAAGCGGTTGAGATTATAAGACGGGTCATAATCATCAAGTTCAACGGTATAGATAGGTGTTTGAGTGGTATGAGGGCATTGAGCGTTTGGAGTGGAAGTTGAGGCCATCTTGTTATTGCTAATGAACATGTTAGTCTCGGGAGGCAGAGAAAACAGTTTCCTCCTCAAATATATGCCAAATTGGGTTGATCCAAGTTATACTCGTGGTATTTGTGTGAGGAATGTATCTGTATATGTAATGGGAGAGGATTGAAACCATAGTAACACGTACATATTGTTATCATTTATAATAACAGCACCAGTAGATAAACTAGCCATATTGAAGTGTAAGCCAGGGATACTAGGCGGGTATAAATTTCAGATAATAGGCGTGTATGGTTTTCAGGCGTGAGAACTGATTACACCGTGGTAGGATATGTAAGAGAAACCATAGCCATGTGGTAGCTGAATGCGCAAGAGATTGAAAGTGAGTGAACTCGAGCAAGTATTTATATTTACAAAAGAAGAAGAATTTGGGGCCGCCTTTTTCCATTCTGCTACCCAATTCAGACCTAAGTATAAGCATATGCCTTCTATCCCTGGTCATTCATAGATACTTCCAGGCCAAAATTCAAGCTGGTTGTAAGCACCGAATATTGAGAAAAAGGAATATTGTGATGTTATCTCCACTTAAATCTTACTGGACGCGGAGAAGGATTTCCGAGAGGTGTCCGGCTGGTTATAGTCTTCGCCACGACCACTGAATCATGCAGTTGCCGTCCGCTGTTTTAGCGCAATGGCCTCCTGCCAAAGGCTTGCGCACCAGGTTGCCTTTTGGAAACTACATGTAGGTAACTTGACGTTTGCCCGCAGCTCTCTGTGAGGCTACGAGAAAATATTCAGGCAATCAGGTATCGAATATGTAACTTTTATGTGAGTTCGCCCCGCGTTGCACAGCATGGATGAGACCAAGGCAAACGGGGAGTTGCCGGTTTGTATCACGGCCCCAGAAAAGCCTAGCGCCAGCGGGCTTCATGTGTAAGCCCACGCTTAAATTGGCGGTCATGGCACCTACAGTACTCCGTGCCAGGCACATTCGCGTTATGGGAGCACAGCCCTATCTCGCTATGTGAGTATGCAGGCTTTACAGTAGGTGCCTACATGTACGGAGCGGCTCCATCCGAGCATTAGGTAAGGTAGTGGAGGTTAGTAGTACTGGCATGCGCATCATAGCCTTGTACCTCGCTTGCTCGTATGACCATCGTCTGCGCACAACCATCAGTCCATCCAACTCATCCTATCCTATTCATCCTATCCCATTCATCCATCCAATCCATCCCATCCTCCCAGGACCCTCCCCCCCCCTATAGTACTTGTGCCTGCCCCACCGCAAATGACATCTCCCCCACAACGTGCTCGGACTGTCAACCTACATGACGCTGCGCTCAACGTCCAGCCTTGTCGCACCCCTTTTGCCCTTACATTTTTAGGGACGGGTAGATCTTTTTTTTTTCTTATCTTCTCTGACCTCCGCCTGATTCGGGTCCTTTTAGTGATAGTGTCCGGACGAGGGTTGATGTAATTCGACACAATATCCACCAACTGGGAAGCGTCCTGGTGCTAGTCCTGCAATGACAACGCCTGCGGAAGCAATCTTGGATACTCTGCCCGTTATGTTTTCAACCCTTGCTTTTCGCGCACGAGTATTGATAGCAAGCGGAATAATCTCGTGCACGTCAAAATCAGTGAATAATCTACCTATTCATATAACTATTCAGGACACATAACCCGTATCCATATATATAGGTATATATACAAACACAATGCTTTCGTATGCAGACGCTGTTATACGCCGTGGCTTGCTTTATCCCATTAGATTTCTTAGAGAGCTTGAGATATAATCATCTATAACTTCTTTCAAGCAACCTACTCTTCGTATTATATAGCGACTTTCGATAAGTCCTCTAGCTATTGGCGGGTGGGGAGTGGAACTATTTAATTCCCAGTAATAAAGATGATGAAGAATTGGTATGGTCCAGCCGGAGAACACATTGCAACAATATTATCAGTTCCCATATTCTCCAAACAGACTGGCCGCGGAATGCTAACATATTTCAGGCTAGGATAATGATGGCTGCAATGAGGCCAACTAAAAAATGCCCTTTTGAGATGCTCCACGACCAAATGCAGTTTATTTTGCTACTAATCAAGTTAAAAAAAAGTTAATGATGTCAAGCACCTTCTCATGAAGTACATAAAGCTCAATGTTTCTACGAGGCTTACTTCTTTCTGATCTTCCTTTCCACGTCTAGCAACTGCTTGATAGTGTCGCCCATCGTATCCTTCAACGGTCGATACTCGAAACCCAACTCTCTCACAGCTTTGGATCCGTCAACACCATAAGTCACAGACTTCCACGCTCCATTGTCCATTGAACCAGGCGACCCGGCCGGTATTCTGCTTCTGTCAGGTTCTTCCAACGCCTCACGAGCAGCATCTGCAGCAGTCTGCCATTCAAAGTGCTTCGCAAGGAGATAGCGCTGCCCAGCGGCCTCAGGAATCTCAAAAGCATTTAATAATGCCTTTGCGACATCTCTCACGTCGACAACCCCACAGAAATCCGGAGGAGGAACATCCTTAGCGTCAACGAGCGCCCAGGCTCTTGCAGCGGAGGCTTTGAGGCCCGCGAGATCCTAGATAGGATAAAAGTCCGGACCGAAAACCATAGAAGGGTTCACAGAAACAAACGAAAACGTTGGTTTGTTATCTCCGCTCTCCATAATTTCCCACATGCCTTTTTCAGCCAGGGCTTTGCTGGCACAATACACTGAAACAGGATCAGCTTCGGCAGCCTCGTCATAAGTCATCGGGTTCCAATCTTTCTCCGAATACGTGTAACCAGGTCGTAGCCCTTTAGAGATATCCAACAATGCTGCCATGGAAGAAGTATTAATGACACGCTGCACGGAGGGACCAAACAACTTGGCCGCCTCAATAATCGACTTGGCGCTGTTAATGGCGGGATCAAGCATGTCTCGCTTGTTATCCTCTGGGCTTAGGTGAACAGGCGAGGCAAGGTGGATAACACCCGTTACAGCACCATCGGCAAATGCATCTTTGAAGAACTCCGGGCTGGTGATATCCTTGACAGGAGCAAAAGACAATTGTGGGCCGTAATTGGGAAAGGTAGCAAGAATCTTTTCTCTGGCCGATTCAGACCGAACACAAGCTCGAACATTGTAGCCTTTCGTCAAGGCTTGGTGGATAACATGGCCCGCGACATAGCCCGTGGCGCCGGTGACAAGAAGAGTGTGCTCTGAAGGAGCCATGGTTTGAAGTTTGCAAATATTTTGACCCAAGGATCTCGTACTAATTAGGTCTTTGTGGAGATTGGCTTTGTGATGATTCATTCACTCACTTATAGAATAGCAGAGCTATTTATACTCGGAGGATCTTCAGTGGTTCGGACTTATAACCTTATCTCCCCACGCGAGTTTATTAATCCTCTTCTGGGTTTCAGGTAGTTTGTCAGCCCTGTGGTCAGAACTTTTGGCAAATGCAACTCTTTGGGAGTTCCTTTTCTCCCGAAGCGTCACCTGTTGTTTTCAGGCTTTGTAATTGATAGCTCTATCTCTCTGAAAGAGGTTGCTCACCAGACCTCTTCTGGCTTTGGGGTATTTTTCCAGCCGTAAGGAACATCCAACCCCTCCAGTAGTCCTTCTCCTAAGTATCGCCTGTCTTCTCGTCAACCTACTTCCTCTGCCACATTTATCGTTGTACCGAAAGTCAGAGTTCCCTTGCTTTTCTTTATCTCAATGCTATTTGCCAGCTTGTTCAATGTACCCGCTTTGCAAAGGGTCGTGGCACCGAAGACAACTTTCCATTCCGCTCCAAGCTTGTGCTGTCATGATGAGGGTTTTTTCTTTCATTGCTTCAGCTTCACATGAGTCTCCCCCATAGTGCGACCTAACAGTGAAGCTGGACGAATCTTAACAGATTTAGATGTTTACATTTAGTTTCATAGATGGCGATGAATCACTGTATTGAAAACAAGATAGATCCACCTTTAAGAGGTTATTAGGTCGTATACCGAAAAGGGAATACAAGGCGGCCTTCGCGGGCTGCCGCGAACGCCGCTTTCTTTTGGAAGACAAAATATTCTGTTTCAAACTCCCTTGACATTGAGGATGTTGAATCGTATTCCGGAGGAGAGAATACGTGCATAGAATACTTAGTTTACCTATGTACATGTATATCCGTAGGGAGTCGGATAGATACAGGTAGTCAAGGAGTCGGATATATAGACGACCGAGAAGACTATAAAGCCGAAGATTACATGTCTACTCAAGTTCAGCGCTTATTACTTTGAGCTACTTTGAGCAGATTATATAGAAGCTGTTCCTTAGCGGAACGCTGAACCGAGAGCTCTCGGATCACTTGCCATGGCCTTGCATCTCAGACGATACCACGCGCGCCCGACGCTGGAGCTTATGTTGATTGGTGTGAACAGTGGTTATCAGTCTCGACGCCATTGTTCACCGCTATTACATCAGAAAGGCTTGTGGGCCGAATCATTTTGCGCAGTTGTACCAATGTTGCTGTCTATCTGTGTCAACAGCCTTGAGGCCAATCTCGAAACCTCTATAAAGCCAAAAACCATGCCCTCATCAGAGATTCGGTAACAAGCAAAGTTATGTTGAAAAGAGGAACGCACACGAAGCCCAGTCACCAGTCAGGCCCAAATTGCATCAAATCGATCCCGCACCTTGACGCCGGGCCCTTTACATCCTTGATCCTCCGGCACCATTCCAACTCCCTGACGAATCCGCGGCGACGAAAGTATCTACGCAGAGTCCACTGCGTAGAGCAAGTCGCTTGCGGCCCAAAGAGGCCGTTGTCGTTGCGGTAGCAGAACTCGATGCTCTGGCAGAGCATACGCGCCAGCCCATCTGCCTCCGCTAGCATTGAGATGCTGTCTGCTGGTGGTGAAGATATGGTACCGGTATGGTTTGGTGTGGTAAATTCCAACGCCTCAAGTAGTAAGGCCGCCTCGACAACATGCAGCATGACAGTAGAGCAAAATATCCATTGAATCGCACTTCCCATAGACGAAAACATCAACGCAAACGGGAACAGCTTATCTGCGTACCCCTCGTCGGCCGGGTTATCCATTCTGGACATGACGGTCCAGTACAAGGGGTCCGGAGCTACTCTGCGCTTCCGAAGTTGTCTCCAATTGTCGAGCTCTCCAAACTTTTGGGCGAGGCGGGCGCTGTGCTGCGAGGCGGCCAAAGGGCTGTTGCCGCTTGAAAGGATTACATGTGCTTCTTGCAGCATAGAGGGGACGTCAACGACTATATGCATCATTCGGACGAAGGAGTCGTCGGCGCCGGAAGTGCCGATTAAACGTCGCCACCTGTCTGGTTCAAGACCGAGAGAACGTCTTTGTCCCAGCCCTTGAATGACCTAGTTGGGAATCAGGGGTCAGCGAGAGAGTTGACATGGCTGTGATGTTGGTGATTTGGTAGTTATACGTACGCATATTATACACAATCGCACGCACAAGCTTCTACAATCCGCCGTGGCCTGCTCCGGCACGTCGTGGCTACGGAGGAGTTCGGAGATGCCCTGCGCGTGGGCACTCCAACTTGAGTCCGTGGGGAAAATAAATAGCTGTATGCATCAGCCACATTGTCTTCTTCTTCTCAAAGAATTGGAGGAGACTGTAAGCATACCTCACATGTCGACAAGGCCACGATGGCAGCCAGCGTCTCGTTACTGCTCCTCGGCTGCCGAGAGTCCAAGTCTTCGATGAGCTTGCTAAGCGCGTGGTTGTAAACTTGGCCCGTCTCGTTGTGAGACAAGCACGAATCACCGGACAAGCGGACCTGGACGGCACAAAAAGCGAGAAGAGAGTGGTCGAGAGCGCTGCTTGGGGCCTTCATCTGGCACACGGCCCTGATCCAGGACGAGGGCGTCGGGTCGCCATTTTCGTCGCATGCTGCGATGCGTGGTTGAGGGAGATAAATGCCTTGAAGAATCCGCAGAGCCTGGGATCTAAAGTATGAAGTGTCGTAGCCTGGTTGGGATAGCTGGTCACGGAGCTGATGGACAAGTCGAACCCATTCTGACGATGGAGATTGCTGCTGGCGTTGGTGCAGTTGAGCGTCAGTTATGACAGAGATGGCAGTGACATTAGGATGGTCCGGAGTGCTGTTGACCCAGAGCATCGCCTGCTCATAGCCCTTGCATGCAATTCCAGCCTTGATGCATCTTATGCACGAGGGCGATGACAAGTCGCACTAAGAGGCGAGTTATTAGATACAGACACAGGACGGCACAAGACGGGACGAGACGAGGACAGGGACAGGGAAGCACTCGGCAGTGAGTGGGAGCATGCGAGCAATACCTTGACACGACGCCTCTTGCAGTCCCTACAAGCCTTTGATTTTCCCGGGATCCCGACCATGGTTTGGACTTTGATTCGTAATGTTTTGCCGCATCGTGTTATGACAATGGCAATGTTAAAAGCGATGGGCCGAGATGTAAGAGATTTGATGTAAGTGAGTGAGCTGAGTGGAGATGAACCAACACCAGCGCTTAGAAAGCTGGAGACGCGGAAACTTTGATGACACGCGCTATACTCAACATGGAACCAAGCAGCGAGCAGATTCGACAGGGATCTGAATGTTTATGTCCGATGAGTTCGTAATAAGCGCGGGCCCTCCCGGGAGGAGAAAAAACGATGGAGTCCTTGGGCTCTCTGTGCGTCATTGGCTCGATGTCAGGCGGTGTACAGTTAAACCAGATTCGGAACCATCGCTCGAGATGCGCGACAGGGAACTGCTCTTTGAATCCGTGGTTTGCAAAGTCTGAAGATGTGGGCGTGAAGAAGGTGATGAATAGATATATAGAGGACGCGACGTCCTGGATCTCAGGACAAAGACAGTCGTGCAACTCTGAAGAAGAACAAGATCGCCCTCTCCTCGCGTCTCCGTTTCCAAGACTGCCGCAGCAATGGCGTCTCCCATTCCCGGAGCTTCCTCAGCCTCCTCGACCGATGTCGAAAAGCAATTCCAAGAACAATACCTCCAGCAACGAGAAGCTGCTGCCGATGTCGAAAAGGCGCCGTCGCAGCAACAGCCGCAAGGAGCCTCCACTGAGCCAGACTTTGGCCCTCCACCCGATGGCGGCCTCGAAGCGTGGATGGTTGTGTTAGGAGGGTTCTGCACCGTGTTTGCGAGTTTCGGATGGATCAATTGTACTAAAGAACCTTGAAGTCGTCCAACCTGTCAATGCAGCGCTTACTAACTGATGTGTGTTGGTTGTTAGGTATCGGCATCTTTCAAGATTACTACCAATCGCATCAACTCAAGGCATACTCGCCCAGCACCGTGGCATGGATCCCTTCTGTGGAGTCCTTTATGCTCTTCTTCGGGGTATGCCTGATTCTCTCTCCCTGTTGTGTTGGACTTAACTACACGTACAGATGCTAACATGACGATAGGGTCCCCTCGTTGGCTACATGACCGACCAGCTCGGCCCCCGGATTCCCGTCTTAATAGGCACCTTTCTTCACGTCTTCGGGCTGATGATGACCTCACTCTCCAAAGAATATTATCAGATTCTCCTCTCCCAGAGCATCTGCAGTGCCATAGGCTGCTCGTTTCTCTTCTATGCCCGTAAGCATTCTCAACCCAATCCCATCTGCCTCTCCCATGTCCATCAAGTCTAACAACCTGCCACTGTTAGCAATCGCCGCCCTCGGCACCTGGTTCCGCGTCCACCGAGCCCTCGCCTTCGGCATCGTCACCGCCGGATCCAGCCTTGGCGGCGTCGTCCTGCCCATCATGGTCGAGCGCCTCGTCGTGCGTGTCGGCTTCGGCTGGGCCATGCGGTCCACAGCGTTTCTGTTCCTCGGACTACTCATCATTGGCAACCTCACAATCAAGTCGAGGCTACCTCCGCCGGGGAGAAAGTTTGACGCAAAGGAATTCGTGACGCCCTTTGCCGAGCGGCCATTCGCGCTTCTCACCGCGGCTGGCTTTATGATCTATCTGGGTGCTTTCTTGCCATTTACATTTATCATTGTGCAGGCCAAGGCGGAAGGCATGTCGACGAGGCTGGCTGACTATTTGGTCCCCATTATAAATGCTGCATCGTGAGTATTTCCCACAGCATTTTCGGAGATGTTTCGTGAGACTAACAGCCCTGTGTAGCACATTTGGTCGTATCCTTCCTGCCCACATGGGTGACCGCTACGGCGTCTTCAATGTCATGATTCTCCTCACCCTCTTCGGCGGCATCGTCACCCTGGCCCTATGGCTCCCCGCGGGCTCCAATGCACCGCTTATCGTCTACGGCGCCTTGTACGGCTTTGCCTCAGGGTGCTTCTTATCCATTATTCCCGCCATGGTGGCGTCCATGTCGGACGTGCGCAAGTTGGGCACACGTACCGGTTCGCTCTACGCCGTGGCCTCTGTGGGCGTACTGATCGGGAGTCCCATCGCCGGTGCCATTGTCAATGATCAGAATGGGCATTTCTCCGGGTTGATTGTGTTCTGCGGAGTGTCGCTTCTGTTGGGAGCGGCCTTGGCGATTATGTCAAGACACGCCTTGGTGGGTTTTCAGTTGGGGAAGAAAGTATAGTTTCCTAGTATTTCCTATGATATATGATGTACGGTCAAAGACGACATAGATTGATTACATAGATAACGATTATAATAGAAATCTTTTTTAGTTAAGTTGTGGCTTGATATCCCTGTCGTCTTGTACGCGCCGTTGAGGTATTATTAGCAAGTTACAGTATAGCAACGATATACTGACACAGAGAAGACAGGAGTTCCCTTTTGACCTTCTGTCAAGTATTATCAACTCCTCCAAAAGAAAAAATGTGATATGTGCTCTAGTTGGTTCTCTGGGTACCAATCATCTCGAGCTGCTCAGAGCTGGGCTTGGTAAACATCCTAAGCAGGTAACCGCCTACCACTTGTTGTTGGTCAGCTTGGCTTCTTAGACCCTGTGCCTTTCTATTATAAGAGATGTTGCCCACCTAACCCAACGTCTTTCGCAAGGTCATGTAGTTTCCCACCAATTGACAACCATGGGTGATAACCTGGGCCGACAAGGCGAACCAACAACGCGAACCAACAACGCGGGGCGATGACTTGGGCGCTTATCCTCAACTCGTCTATAAATGCGAGCTTCTCCTTAGGTATAATGTCTTAATTTCTATCTCAATTCAACTTTAAAACTACTCTCCATCCAACCAAGCACTACGTCTAGAAAACACTACGTCTGGACAGCACTACGTCTAGAAATCATGTTCTCAAAGTTCTCAAACCAGTCACGTCAAGGGATAGCACCACGCCCAAATCCCAAGAGCATCCCGAAACCCAAAATAGACAATACACTGTCTTATCGAGGGAGAAGACTTGACAATGACAGTTTACGACTGATTGAGATTCAGCCGGCTGCACACGAGAGCGACCCTGTGGTTGGCAAGTTGGTCGAGGTCACCTTCGGTAGCAGGCCCAAATTTGAGGCGTTGTCATACACGTGGGGTACAGAGAAGGCGAACGAAGCCATCGTCTTGAATGGCTTCCCGTTCGAGGTGGGAAAAAATCTGCTAGATGCCCTACACTTCCTCCGCAGACAGTTCATGTCCGGGAAGGCAGGTCAGCTGTTTTGGATCGACGCCATCTGCATCAACCAGAGTGATCTGAAGGAAAAGAGCCGACAGCTCTTGATCATGGATCAAATTTATTTCAGGGCCAGTACTGTTGTGGTCTGGTTAGGGAGCAAGTACGCAGAGTACCAAAAGGGCATGAAACCAGACGAAAGGAACAAGCCAGTGCAACTTCTCCCCAAGGGTGGCAACAGCACGCAACAGCAGATGGTCAGACACTTGCTAACTGACCCCTACTGGGATCGCCTTTGGATTCTGCAAGAGATTGGGCGAGCGATGAGGCTTCGGGTCAGCCTAGGAAACGAGTCTTATTCGTGGGATGATTTCATGAACCTCGTCGCCATGTACAACAGCGATAGGACGACTGGCCCACTCAAGCTGGACAAGTTACTCCGCCAGGAGAAGTACGCAGGCTCATGCACCCTCAAGAGGTTGATTCAAGACCACAGAGAAGCAAAATGCGCAGAACCGAGAGATAAAGTCTACGGGTTAGTCAAGCTTGCCTTGGACGCCGGGGAGTTTCCGATAGACTACAGCAAGTCCCTCGACGAGGTGTGGAAAGACACGATGGAGTTTATGAACAAGTGGGATCCGTTCAAGGAGAAGTCTCAAATGCTCTCTTTCGGAGCATTACTTAAGAGCCTTCTCATGGCGAACCACAGCGGTCCCCCAAGCCAGCTGTCAAAGGAGCATGAGGACCAAGCAGACGCTTCACCTGGGTATATCACACGTGTTGGACCTTCGCCCAATAACGCTGTTCCAAGGTCTAGTGAGGCGACAGAACGGCGCGTCGCCACACAGCGGCCAGGTCCAACTGCGGCAAGTCACAGACAGATTAGCACTCGTCCAGCCCCGGCTATACGTGGCAAATAGTTTCACCATTATACCTTACGAACTATGGGTGTTGCCTCGCTCTCATCCAACCAAGCATGATTGGATTATGGAAGTGCAGATAGATGCAGGCACAATATTCATGCTTTTAGAGTAACAATAAATGGATAACTGTTATACGCTTGAATGAGTCAGTGTTGAGTACTGTAGATATGATTTGGATAAGCGTCGTGGATCACCCGAATCATAAAATGAGAAGCGTTACTTTGAGACCCAGGATGTATTTCAGAATGTTGTCAACAAGCTCCAACTGGCTGATATAGGGTGGGTGTTCACTGTATACCAACTTACATGTAACAAGCTTACTTCCTATTCGGGCAATACCCATCTCTCCACGCCAGTGGAGATATTCGGACTCCGCCTCGGCCTTTATCCCCGAATCTCCCAACGGAACTCGCACCAAACAAAGAACCATTCAACAGCTACACTCATCGTCACAAACCTCCCTGAATTAGCCAAGCGCATCTACACCTATACACGCATGAAAAAGCCGAATCTGCCAGAGGCTAAGCCTCAATCGCATACACCTGATTCCGTTGAGAGGCGCCGCCTACAGAATCGTCAGGCTCAGCACAATTACCGTAAGCCTCCCTCCTCCAGCATTACATCATCTCCTTAGTTTGTAGGTTTATATCGTAGAGACTTACCCTATGCTATAGGACTCCGGGAAGCAGCCAAAGCGAAGGAAGACAAACGCATAAATAAAACAGCCTCAGTTCGGCGTGGCAAGTTCCTATTACTAAAGCCAACGAAAGAGTCTTTTCCTATTACCAAAAAGCGCCAAACACCACCTCTTCCGTGCGGCGCGTATTTCATATCTGCGCGGAACCTCCTCCTCTCCGCCGATCATAGGCTTCTCACTCTTGTCCACAATAACATCATACGCGGATTAGCTGCAAATGCCAGCCTCCTCAACTATCCGTGGAGCACCGTTTGCCAGGACGACGCTCTCTCAAACTTCTCTCCGCCCACACCTAAGCTGGATCTATCAATGACACAACCATCTCTACCAGTCAACCTTCATCCTACACCATTACAGTACGAAGAGACACATCACCCATGGCTAGATCTTATTCCCTACCCACAGTTCCGTGATAACCTCCTCCGAAGATTAGCAACAGCCTCACCAGAATGGGATTTTGAAACCGAGCTCTGTGAGGATGTTACCGGAGTCGGACGCCTACAGTTAAGCTGCAGCAGACCCGGCTTCATGATATGGGGCGAAAACTCGTGGGACGCACAAAACTGGGAAGTCACAGAGGAATTTGCTCGGAAATGGCATGATCTAATTGATGGATGCTGCGATCTCATCGCATCTACAAACGAATGGCGTAAAAAGCGTGGAGAAGCGCCGCTCCATATGAAACGTTCTATAGCCACCACATCAACCGAGCCGTCTTTACTACCTGAGTAGTCTGCTACAATATATCGGGAACGTTTAACAGTTCACACGTCTCCTTCCAAAGATTCTCCTCCGCCACCTCATCAAACGCAAAAGCCGCATATCCACCATCCATCATACCAAAATCAGCCGTCGCCTCCTTTCCATACGAGCAATTCTCCAAGTACACGCCACCCTTATCCTCCAAACACGACGCAATAGCTGCGAAAACCGTCGTAGCCGCACCCTGCTCTACAGATTTGAGCTCCTCTATATACTTAGGCGGCACATCAGCGTTATCCGCCTGCTGAGCTGCGTATCCCGCATACAAGGGAGTATGAATTGTCCCCGGGTGAAGCGAGACGGCTCTGACTCCACGAGTGGAAAAGTGTCGGTCGATGAAGTTGGCGTTGTAGATGACGGCGAGTTTGGACGTTGCGTACGCGGACATGGGCTCGTATGGTGTCTTTTTGAAGCTTGGATCGTCTAGATGGACTGGGAATAGCCTGTGTCCGGTGGTGCTCAAGTTGACGATGCGGGAACGACGGGCTTTGGTGCTACTGGCTTCGAGGCGTGGGAGTAAGAGATATGTGAGAAGAAATGGCGCGACGTAGTTTACAGCCCAAGTCCGTAGTAACCCTTCTTCTGTGTGTTCAAAAGGCTCAAACGCAACGCCTATTTGGAGACAATAATGTTAAACATAATGACTCTGATAACTTAATTGGAGTCGCAGACAGTTTATACACACCGGCGTTGTTGATCAAGACATTAATATGCTCAGCTTTGCTAAGAATCTCCTCTGCCGCTTTTCTCACAGAAGCAAGAGAGACCATATTCATAGAGACAACTTCAATACTTTGATACTTTCTTCCCTCGACTGGTGGAATGCTCGGCACAATCTTCTCAATGACGCTCTTTGCCTTGTCAGCATCGCGCGCCGTGATGAACAGCTTCGCGCCTGTGGAATAGAGAGCCCGAGCAGCCTCGTAGCCGATACCAGAAGTTGCGCCGGTAATCACAATAGTCAACTCTGATAAATTATCTTTACCAATGTTACCATATTGAAACTCGTCCGCGACAATCTGGAGGGCAGTCGGACGAGCGTCTCCAGGGCCGTTGCGAGGGGCATGAGCAGCAGCGTAGCGGTCCATTGTGCAATCAAATAGTAGTATAACTTCTAATTGTAATTTGAAACCTTTGAAGATGAAGCTCAATTAATTATTTCTCAGCAGAATTGTGCGCAAATAAATACTTTTTCCCTCATCGCAGTGACGTTCTCACAAAACCTGCTTATTACCTAAATAGGAACTAACACAAAACATCACCAAACTCACCAAACGCCACCATAATCCGGGGTCCGGTACTACGGCATTACAGTAAACTACTCTATGTAACACCATCAGCAAAAATCGACAACTACCGGAAAATAATCCACTTTCACCTCACTCCCAAAAAAATCCGCCACACCTTCTTAGATCGGGGTGGTAACAACGAAACGGATGCGCCCACACAGATTTCCGTCTCGATGACATTCCTAAACGAGCCAAGTTCCATCTTCGCAGAGTCAGAACTCTATGGGCGTTTCCAGAGAACGCGTCGATCGATCGGGCAGTTGGATTTTAAGCATCGCAATTTGGGTTTGCTACTTTATTTCACATTCGACATCGGTATTGGGAACGACATCACGGTAATAGAAGAGTGACTCTTGCAGGTTTGTTTTCTCCAAAATGGACTTTTGCACGAAAGGCAAAGTCGTATTATATTTGTTTCGTCGTAGTATTTATATTCGCTGAATTCAATAGTCTCATCTCCATCAATCCATTACACCGACCTTCCCTCTCGATGCTCCCATCCAATCCATCAAATCTAAACCACACAACAATCCCATCAGCACAAAGCCCCTCCTCATCTCAAGCAGCAACAACAGTACAAACTCACCTCTTAAAGAGACTGGCAGAATCCCGTAGCAGCCTTAGTAGAAGCATCCGTAAGAACACAAGTCGTACCAAAAGGGCATCCAAGAAGACCCTGCTTAGCCGAGCCGCAAACTCGCTTTCCATCAACAATGGGGGCCGGAGAGGCAGCGACAAGGCCAGCAAGGGCGACAATGGCAAAGGAGAACTTCATTTTTGCGGTGTTTTCGTCGTTGGAATAGGTATTAAGATTATTGTAGGGTTGACCTTGCGGTAAGGACTGTAGTTGGTCTTTTTTGGAAAAAAATGAATTTTGCTTAAAGAGCGACTGGAGATGGAGAGAACAAGAAAGAGAACCTCTTTTCCTCCTTTCTTGACGAAATCCGGGGGTGATCAGCGTATTTATTCCAGAATAACCCAGATAGTCCCTAGCACTAGCAATACTTCGTATGTAATCCCTAATGGCCACCGCTCTCACTGCCTCGTAAAGGAGTAAACTCCATAGTCAGATCAAAAGCCCGGACAACACGGCCTTCGCCTCGTATTCCTTTGATGAACAACATTCCATCCCCGTTTTCCTCATCAGATCGCCAGCTCGTATGGGACGGTGGTCCCTGGCCGGTAATTTCGGCTGCTAATTTGCATGCTTCGTACACACCCCTGGTTGCTGCTGGCGTTGGTGCGGCCCCGCCGTCAGTGACCGGGTTACCCCTGAATAGCCTCAGTCCGCAGGGTCCTGCACAACACCATCTTCGTCTTACATGTGGTCCGTTGTTTGACGCAAGTGCGTATTCACCAGAGGCCAATACGCGAGTGTCTGACTAGAAGAAGCACAGAGAGAAGCAATCCACAGACAGAACAACGTTCGAGAGATCCATATTCGCGCAATTCTCTCGCCACTCGTCCCCATCGTCCATCCTGAAACAGGCCAGCAAATAAAGTTATATTTGATCAGAACCCTCACCGGGGACTTCTGTGGGGATTGACAACCCGCTTTCCGCAATGATCATCCGAGCCCATCCGCCGTTCGTGATGCATTTACGGAGCACCATTCAAAGATTCACATCTTGACACATTCAATACTACGCTTGGTTGGGCCCTTTTGCGATTTGGGCTAAAGCTCTGTTTACCCGGCTCGTATTCCCCCAAGTTGGGCCATCGCTCTCTTTCTCGTTTCGACATGTCGTCTATCCTTTTTCGTACGAGTAAAATTACTCGAATGCCAAATCCAGCCAATCATATATACATCATTTTCCCCATTGCAGCCATTACAATCATCATATGCAATGCCATACCATGCCATGCTATTTCATGCAAACAAGATACACGTCTTAAGCAACCCATGCGCCAGATAATGAGATCGTCACATGCTCAGAGCCGCCGTATTCTAACACCATGCCATCTTTGTTAACCCGTGTCGTGTGAACCCACTTCTGTCGTCTAGCTGAGGAGCTCCTTGATGTCTTCAATCCGCTGGAGCTTCTTCTCTTCGTCGTTCATCATGCCCAATGACGTCGCGCTGCGGGAGCAGTTAGTCTTGCGATGCTTCAAAGAAAAGATCATCCACTTACATAAACTTCTTTCTGTCCTGGATCTTCAACATCCTCTCCTCCACACTGCCCCTCACAATGAATCTCTTGACAACCACTTCATCTTGTTGCCCTAGTCTGTGCACCCGATCAATCGCCTGCAACTCCACGGCATAACTCCACCAGGGATCCATCATAAAGACGCGCCCCGCGCTCGTGAGATTCAAGCCGACACCGCCCGCGCGCAGACTCATCAACATCACCACGAAGCCTTTGGCCTCTGTGAATTGCTGCAGCACCGCCGCTCGAGCTCGCTGCGTCATACTTCCATCTAGACGAAGAAACTTGACATTGGCGCGTGTAAGGGCAGCTTCGATGAGCGTGAGGAAAGACGTAAACTGCGAAAAGATGATGGACTTCATATATGGACGATCTCGACGTAGTGTTCGAAGCTCTGATATCAATGCGGCAATCTTGGCAGAAGAGGAGTTGATGCCGAGTCGCTGAAGACTAAAGCGAGGCTTTGCTGAAGCAAACGGTTCGTCAGTCTCATCCTGACGCACCACTTCAAACAAATCACGCTGGTTGATCGGCGTGCGGCAGTTGAAGCACTTTGGCACTCTGCCGTGATCCGTCTCGTGCTTGATAAAGTCCATCAGGCACTTTTTGCAGGCAGAATGCCAACATCCAGTGACAATCTGCTCATTCATCGGCTCGTCAAAGCATAGTGGACATTCCTTTTCGGACTCGTTACGGATCTCGTCCAGCGCGTGCGCTCCGTACGTCTGTCTGTCGTTGGTGGCTTCGTCTGTGATGGCAGTAAATTGCGTAATCAGTGACTCTAGATCCATATCGTCACCCAAGCCGGTAACGGCATCAGCTGCGGCGCCAGCCTCTTCCTCGTCGGCAACAATCTCTTTATTGCGGACAAGTACGGGATGACAGCATGATTGACGAAGACGCATAATCTGAGCAAAAATTGTCGTAAACGCCTTGAGCACCGTGCCTGCCTCGACGTTTTGCGCAAACGTATTCTTCACCTTATTGAAGATGTGGTCGTAGATATCTCGCTCCGTCTTGGATAGTTCTACCTCAACTATATCAATTTGTTTTGGTGGAAGCTGTACCAGGGGCTGGCCGTCTGGCGTTTTCATGTCTTTAGTTCTTCTGGTGACCAATGGCTCCAAAACTGTCTGAACCACGTCTAATGCGCGCACAAAGTCACCTGATTCAAAAGGTACTGTGATGAATGTCTTCCAGAAAGAAAAGTTGTTCCAGGGCTCAACACCCAGGAAGCGCACCAAGCTAAAGAGGTCTTCCAGTCTGTTGACAATCGGAGTGCCTGTCAATGCCCATCGGTGGTCGGCTGCAATCTCGTAGCATGCGCGAGCAGTCTTGGACGCCCTATTTTTGATGTAATGCGCCTCGTCGAGAATTACGCGGAAGAACTTGACAGAGAAAATGCCCGTATGGAAGGACCTGTCGCCGTTCTTTGCGGCGATGCTGGTGAATTCCGACAAAATAACCCCGTAACTGGTGATGACAAGGTCTGGAGCATTAGAGCCGCTGCAGAGCGACTGCAGATTCAGTGCCTTTTCCGCACCGTAATAGAGCTGGATCTTCATGGTGCCCGGTAGGGAGGCCTTTTCAGCCTCACTCTGCCACTGTGACAACAGAGACATGGGGGCAACCACCAAGGTAGTGCAGGGTGCCTCCAACACATTTGACGAATTCTTGCCCAATCGCTGGAGCTGGTTCAATCCGTGTTTGGGTGATGATGACCTGGCTTGTTGTGAAGCCTCGGATCGGTGCGAGTGAATTAGACTGAGCATCTGAATTGTCTTTCCCAAACCCATTTCATCAGCAAGAATACCGCCGAGACAGTGTTGCTCCTGGACCGGAAAATCCAACGTCAGATCGCCTGAGTATGGGTTGACATAGAACTGAGACTGCCCTTCCACCATAGGGAGATCCTTGTCGTCGACATCTTTGACGGGCCATAAATACTCCTCCCAAAGCGGATGCATCGAGGGCTCCCTATGGCTCCGTTCGTCTTTTTCTTTGGCTATCATCCAGTGCAAAGATTGCCTTTGGTACGGGCGTAGTGTCATGGCAAAGGTGCTCGCTGGGTCGACCTCGGGCATGCTAAAGTCAAACGTTTGGGCCTTTTTATACAAGGCGTCGAGTTGGTCTTGTTCAAGCTCTTCTCCTTCTTCGGCTTCTTCTGATGGTGATGAATTCCCGGATTCTTTGTTGCCATTTGTAGCGGCCTTTTTCGAGTCCTTTTGCTTCTGCTCGTCCATCTCGGCGGCTTGGAGCAGTCCCTTTCTCCCATCCTTTGCTGCAGCATTGGCAACGACAGGCTGGAGATTGATCTCCTGGAATAGTCTTACAAGGGCAACCTGCCTGAGTCGAAGTTCTTTCTCTTGCGCTGTTTCAATCTGCTGTTCAAACCATGTAGCCGAAGAATCGTTTGCGGGCTTGAAGCTGCGGTCGAAAAACGCAGAGTCAAGCAAAGAACATCTCAGTTGGATGAAAATGGTATCGTTTGTTCGTGTCCGCTCAGGGCAATACACACAAGTTCCTTCGAACTTGCAAATCTTTTGGTCCATCAGCGTTGACACCCAGTTGGCGGTATCTTTGGCCAGACGCCCGATTTCCTGGCCGCTCTGATTTGTAAATCGCACGATGACGTCGACTCGCCTCGAGGCGGCCGTGTTCAGCTTGACAGGAGTGGGTGGAGCTCCTAGTCGGGGTTTCGTCTTTGGAGGTGGAGGGGGTTGTATCTTTTGCCGTTCAATTTTGACCTTTTCGCCATGTCTCAGGAGATTTGTGCCACTGCGGGTAGCCCATCCCTCGACGCCAAAAGCACCAATGTATCGTGAGGTCGGCATGTTTCGTCGGATGGGAAGCGGGGAGGGCTGGCTCTGCAGATCGGATGATTGTGTTCGACTGGGGCCAGAGGCAGCGGGCTTCGGCTTTAGGAGCTTCTTGTAGGTGCCGTCAAAGTACATGTTGACGGCTCGCTCGAGATTGTTGCCGCAATGTTGTTGGATAGTACGCAGGATGTTGGCGGCGACTTTGCATCCGACAAAGCTTTCAAACGTCTCCTTGTCAAATGTGACTGTTGAAGATTCATGCTGGGCTATGGGTTCGTTCGCTGTTGATGAGCCAGATGCAGATCCATTTCGAGGTAGCTCGGGTAAGACATCTCGGCTCTTGTCTTCAGCCTTGACATTGACGCTTCTTCCTTCACTCTCCGGCTCCCAGTCGTCATCGGCCTCTTCTTTCCCGGTTATCTCTTCATCCTCGTCCTCCGTCTTGAAGAACCGCCTCGGTTCCAACGACGAGCTGAATTCGTGCTTGGGGCTAAACACCGGATCCGACGAGGGCTCGTCCGAGTCCTTGAAGAATCTGCGCCTCTTTATCGGCGGCTCTTGCGAGGATCCCAGCTCCATGCTGAGGCGGGCCTCATTCGTGAATGTGACCGTTGCAGTCAGTGCAAACTTGCCGCTAGTCCGCTGGGAGACGCGCCGAAACTGCAGCCATGTCGCGACCGTGTAGAGAGGTCACATGACCGCGTCACGCCCATTTAAACCACTGCCCCATTTGTCCGTCGGCGTAATAGCCCAGCCAATCACGAGCTGGCCATATCTGGGCTCTCTCAAAGTTGCAGCTCTTTTTGTCGCACAATGCAATGCGACTCTCGCCGAGCCATCACCACGATGGTGGCAGCTGAGTGAAGAAGTTCCGGCCCGTTCCGCCGCATGCATCGTCCCAGCGTCTTCACTCGAGGCAATGGCCTGAAAAGGCTCGTCAATGCTCCGCGGAGCCGTCGCAGCTACGTGATCGAGGCCGACGTCGAATCGGCTCGGCGGTACTGCTTGAAGCAGCTTCAGTATGTTTTGATTACTGACTGGCATTGTTCTTTAAAAAACATCTTCTTTGTCTAATCTTTTACCGTTTGCAGGACAAGCGACTACGATGCTCACCTCATCCGCCGCTTCATGCCTCCTCCCGTCCAGGACACATACGCCGCCCTCCGCGCACTCAACCTCGAGCTCGTCCGGCTGCCCGAGATGGTGTCCAATCCCACCATTGGCGTCATGCGCATGAAATTCTGGCACGAATCTATCGACAAGACGTTTTCCGGGCAGCCTCCGCGCGAGCCAATCTGCATCCTGCTCCACCAGGCGCTGCAGCAGCTTTCACAACGGGCCGGCGCTGGTGGCTCGTCGACGACAAAGTCGATCAAATTCTGGGTCTCGCGCCTTATCCGGACGCGGGAGAGGCACATGGACAATCGGCCCTTCGCAACCCTGGCCGCGCTGGAAGACTATGCCGAGCACACGTACTCCACGATGCTGTATGCGACTTTGGCATCCATGCCGTTGCGGTCAATGCACGTGGATCACCTGGCCAGCCATATCGGCAAGGCGTGTGGCATCGTCGCTGTGCTTCGGGGAGTGCCCGTCCTCGCCAGCCCCGCGCAGCCCGTTCAGACGCCCTCCGGCCTCGAAACCCCGAGCCGCAACCAGGCCCTGCTGCTGCCCCTCGACATCTTGGCCGAGGAGGGTGTCGTCGAGGAGCACGTCTTCCGGCAGGGCCCCAACGCGCCCGGGCTACAGGATGCCGTCTTCAGGGTGGCCACGCGCGCCAATGACCATCTCATCACAGCGCGGGAGATGCTCAAGAGGTTAAAAGCGGGGCAGGATCCCGGCCACGACTTTGAGCATCAGGGCGAGGGCGAGCACCAGTATCAGTATGATGAGGAGAGTGACACCACTCGCGATGTAAGGCGAGGCTTTGGCGTGCTCCTCGAGGCCGTTCCCGCGGCTCAATGGCTGCTCAACCTGGAAAAGGCCAACTTTGACCCGTTTGCTGTCAAGAGCAGCGGGTGGAGGCTGCCGTGGGGCATCTGGCAAGCTCTGTCCAAGGAGAGGATATAGACGAATGAATGAATGATGTTGTAAAACAACAACAGCAATGTTTGCTTGCTATTTCACATGTAGCTGTAACAATAGTCATGTAATATTATGAAATCCTCATTAAGATGAATCAATGCACCGTTATACAGCTCATCTTCACAAACCCTCAACTCATCACATAACTAACCCACTAAGACCGAAGCTCCAGAAGCGCCGGACTATCTTCTGGAAGCCGTCACACCTTCACCACGGCAAAACTTCGGCATGACAAGCCAGCTCAGAATTTCAACCAACCCATCCCGCAAAGGTCGCATGTCCCTCCCAAACCCATCCTCCAGAATTCCTTGTAGACTGTCGCAAAGATGCTCTACGAACTCATTGCCATTGTACGCAACCCTTCACTCCCCCCGAAACATTCAATTCGAATCTTGCTAACTCTGTATTTCTTTTTCTTCAGGTCCGGCCGGGCAGCCTCACCGAGGTAAAAGAGTACGTCCATCCTCATCACCAAAACCTCAAACTTTCTTCTCCTCTCTCACAACCTCCTCCCTCTTCAATATCCTAACGAAAGTCCGCATAGAATCGCCCAAACAGTCGGCTCCCTCGTCCTCAAAAACGGCGGCGTCATCCGCGGCCTCTCCAACTGGGGCGTCTTCTCCCTCCCCAAACCAATCTCCATCCACCAAATGAAGCACACCCACGGCCACTACTTCGTCATGCGCTACGACTCCTCCCCCCGAGTCCACCACGACGTTCGTTCGACTTTACGTCTTGAGCCGCGCATGATTCGTGCCGCGCATGTTAAGCTTGGTGATGGCAAGTTGGAGACTGTTTCGAGGTTTGGGCCGCCTAAGTGGAGGACTCAGGGCAGTGAGGCGTAAAGCGCATGGAATTCACGATTTTGTTTTTCTTCAATTTTTTTGCGGCATGGAATCAAATGAAAAAAGGCAAAAGTTACAATTGGGAGGAGTGTACATACGCTAGAAGGGGAGATTCCGATATGCACTTTGCCTCGTGTAAGATTATGATGATATAAAAAAAAGAGGTGGCATCGACCAGGGGGCAAGGGAGCCTATCATGCTTGGCGATATTATACGATTTAGGGAAAAGGGAAGTTTGAGCATCCGGAATGATCCTGTACAAAAAAACCTTGGATGCTTACGGAGAAATGATAAATGTCACATGTCAAAAGATCGATCTAGACGGTCCTTTGCGGCTATTCATATGAAAAAAAAAGACCACTATCAATTCATCTTGGGTCAATCCGTGCTTCGTATAATTGTCGCTATAAGTCTATGTATGACATTGCAAATCGGAAGCTAGCCGGCCGAGGTATCCTCTCAGTCTCGCCTAGCAAGTCATCTAAGCCAGCCCCCTTTCCCTCGCGGGTGTCTGCATAATAAAGAAGGATGAAGATCCATCCCCGCCAAGCCAATAGTGTGCCCGATACGCAGTATCCCAGGCCGGTTGTTGTGTATATGTTGGTCATCTAGAATCACTGACCATCGACTTCCATCGTTTCGGGCTTTCCGATTCCCTTCTGCCTGCACCACTCGACAAAGTCGTCAATAACGCTTGGCCATGCGCCATCTTCGCTCCAAAACGACAGGGATTCGTCGTTGACGCTCTTTAGGGCGAACTCCAAGATCATATTCCACATGTCTCTGTTGACAGATCGAGTCCACTTCTCGCCCAAGAATGTCTTCCAAAGATCCAACCAGTCGTGTTTGCCCTTCCATTCCACGCCAGGTGCCGAGAAAAGCATGCTCCAGTAGATCAGAGCATTGTCCAAAGCCAGGGATTTCTGGTCCTTTTCACGACCAGCAACAAAGGCGTATTTGTAAACCTTTTTGAACAATGCCGTATCACGAGACAGGTCAGATATGAGTTTCAGTACGTGAGCGGCGTGCTCTTGATGCGATGCCCCAGTCCTACCAACAGTAAGTACTGCTGCCTCAGAGTTGTTGATTTGGTTAAGGGAAATCCCGCCCAAAGACCTACCCGCTTGATTTCCAACCGTCAATGTAACCTGCTCTGGTGATTTCACCAACACTAGGGGCCTGCACCAGTTCCAGGACTACAAACAGTTCCGCGTTTTCTAGACTGACGTTGAGCTTTTCGCTCAGATAGCCCATAGTCGACTCCAGCTCCAGCTGGTCTTTGTCATCGGCTTCGTCATCTAACCAAGGGTGGTAAGCATACAACAGGCAACCCACGCAGGTAACATAAAAGCTTACCCCTTAATGAGTCGAATAGAGAATCGAGTTTCGCATCCAGCGGAGAGGGACCCTTGGTCTCACTGGCCGAGTTCATGTAAAACCTAGATGCATCATGTTAGCAGCTGGCGCCGAGCAAGCCGTGCATCTTGGGCTATGAGTGGCAAAGAGAGAATTGAGATTGTGCAACGCCACCACTAAGCAGCAGATTGCGAATGGTCCATCTTGGCCAAGGTAGAATCGACCTTTCGTGTGCAGATGTTGATGCTCGTCCCCGTTTATCCCAGCCAGGAGTGAATAATACCGTCCGGATTGATCCTTGGTAGAGGTGTCGGCGCCATGATTCTCCCGTTTCTTCTTCGACAACCAATGAGGGACAGCCTTTGCGACTTTGGAAGGCAGATGGTTTTTGACGCCTTTCCAACCCAGCATCATCCTGAGGCCCGATGCACGGGATGCATGCGTCCCCGAAGCGCTGGGTCGTAGTCGGTGTCGTTGAAGTCGTCGTCGTTGTCGTCTAGAGTAAGACACCAGCCGGGATTTTTATTGGTGATACGCGCGATATCAGATTTAGGGATGTTTAAATAAGGCTAATGCGAGGTGTCCGGGTCGATCGATACCGAAGTGGTCACAGAAAGCCGGATGTTTCCACGAGAAGAAGGGCGCAAATTAACGCAAAAGTCAAGGAGCGCGTGGACTTTGCGGGTTCGTCAAGAAGATGCTCTCAAGAGATCCGGGCACGCCAGGGAGCCAGGTAAATGGCAATAAGGCGTGCTTGAATATGGATGATTGAGGCATCCAGAAGCCAACAATAGGATAATACGATCTTGCAAGGTAGCATCTTGGCATGCTGTCGCTTTCTGACGTCTCTGTTTCAGTAGCATCGGCGGCGCTCGGCCATACTCTGGTGAGTGTCCGACAAGACGGGCGGGCTTCGCCTTAGTGGGACCCCCACAGTCAATCCACACCGATAACAACATTGGAAGCCTGGCGATGCATCATCTCACACGAAATTGTCCGAGAAGCGCCGTGAGGAGTCTGATTCGAGGAATATCCGACGGACTGGGAAGGGGAGAGCCAGAGGAGGGGAGGGGGGAAGGGAAACATGTTCGGGAAAACGAAGGCGGAGATTTGAGGCTCGGGAATAGCAGTAGTGGTAGTAATAAACAGGCAGGCCAGGGGTTCACTTACGCATCCACGGCCTCGTTGAGCTTGTAGCCAGTCGACTTGAGATACTGCACACCACCTAAATTAGCGACCGAACAGACGGGTTGAGGAAACACCACTTTGGGATGCAGGACTGCTCTGCCGTGGGCCCCAGCCTCACGTCCAGCAGGCGCCAGAAGCCGAAAGGGCCGGCAGAGCAGGGTCAGCCTCATGCCAGCCTCATGCCCCAATTTAATTCCGGCCCATTGACCCGGGATGAGCCCAAGCGAGACGTTGTGATGCATGGAGGTGAGGGAGGGACCCCGTTGGCCGTTGGGCTCGGCCAAGGTCACCGACAAGCACGAGGGAAAAGCAACGTTATCTGACATACCCGAGTCGCCTGACGTTCCGTGGCCCCGGTAAGGTTGACGAACTGTGCAAGTAGCACCTTTTGTTGCGCCGACGAAGGGGGAGGCATCGTGGCGGGAAGAGGAAGGTCGGCGAGGTGGGAGATTTGTCGAGGTCACACGAGGACCTTGAAGGAGCTGTAGCTGTCGAATAAAGCACCGAGTGCCCCGAACGATCGTGGGCCGTGGTTCGTATGTAGGCCGTTGGTCGCTGGTCGCTTGTTGCTGGTCTGACGCTTAGCCTCTGCCAGCAGGAGACGAGATGCTGCTGGCGAGTGCGAGTGTGTCGATCGATCGTGCGTCGTCGTCGGTACAGGTGGCCGTTGTCGACGAGTCGCAGCCTTTGAATGGGTGTCGGAGAGCGGTTGTGCACGCCGAGAGCAGCTGCAGAGGACACCAAGACGGCGAGTCGAGTGCGTCTGTCCGCTATGAGATGACGGCAAAGAGAGGACAGAAGGTCGAGAGGATGCGGGGGAGGAGGGGAGGATGCTCGCAGCTTGGTGGTTTCTGCCTTGCTTGTGACAAAGGGCAGAGCAGAGCAGCACTGAGTAGAAGAGCGGGCTTGGATCGACTCACGCAAGGCTGCGATGGTGGGGTTTAGGTACTAACCTTGGAGGAGCTTGGGCGGCTAATTGGCCACAAGCGGCGGCTCAGAAGGTTGGGCACCTAAAACCGCCTCAATACAGAGGGCGAGGCTTCCAAGCTTGGGGGATTGGTAGCAGTGACGGCCTGTAGGTGGTGAGAGCTTTGAACCTGGAATCTGCCATTTTGGACATATAGCTTCGATAAGCATCCCCGAATGGATGCCGCCTCAGGTTTCATTGGATGGATCAGGTTCATTTGAACCTACGTAGAGCTCAGCTATAAATTACGGGCAGTTGGACAAGTCACAGGAGCTCACATGCGTCCAAGTTGTATGCCTTTCAGCTTGGGAAAAAGCCCAGCCAGTCTCACCCAGCATACTGTAAGCCGAAATGCAAGACATCACGGTGCTTGTGAAGATCTGCCGATCCAGTACGTGTACCTGGTACTCGAGTATGAGTGGGACTGTATCCAAAATGCTGCAGATGCAAATGCCCAGAGCAAAGGATAATGCTGCTTCTTTCAAACATTCAATGTTTAGGTTGTGATGATTGAATATACTCTCTTGTACAAAGCACAGCATTGATTCACTCTACCAACTTGTTGACTATCGATACATAGTCAATCATCGGAGAGTCTAATGGAGTACAAAGAGCCATCGCCACAAACAATGAATGAGTGCAACAACATTGATGCCGCACTGTACTACTACCATTAATTGGTCCACTGTAACCGCAGGCTCCCCACCAAAAACACAGTGTCAACACACTCTAGGCACTTCAATCAACGCGCTTTAGTTGTGTACAAGCACTGAGACGCGTCTAGCCTCTATTATCGCAGTGCTCCATATCCACTATCGAGCATTCACACAGACATATAGTGGCTGCTTCATGCATCTTTGTGTGCATGATCCGGGCCAAACCAGCATGTCATGAGCCATGGCATCGCATTCTTCCGAGGACGAAGGTTACGGCTTCGACCCCTCGGTGCCGTTCAAGGGCGTCATTGTCTGCTGCACCAGCATCCCGCCTGACCAACGGGTTCGTTCTTTGCCCCAGCACCGCCATCACCACCATCGCCATCCCTTCCGCTAACCTCGCCGCAAACAGACAGACATTGCCCAAAAGGTTGCCGAGCTCGGCGGCCTGCACAAGTACGATCTCACCCCCGACGTGACGCATCTCGTTGTCGGCGACTACGACACGCCCAAGTACCGCCATGTCGCCCGCGAAAGAGTCGACATCAAGGCCATGGACGCCGCCTGGATCAACGCCGTCAACGAGCTGTGGAAGAATGACGAGGAATTCGACTTTGTGGCGCTGGAAAACAGTTACCAGCTAAAGGCGCTGGAGACGAGCGGTGTCGAGCCCTCATCGCAGGAGGAAACCTCGCCAGCCGCGAGGGGGTCGCTGCTCATCTGCTTGACGGGGTTCGGCGACACGAGGGACCAGATTGCAGAGATGATTATGCAAAACGGCGGTCGCTATACCGGGGATCTTACCAGGCGATGCTCGCATCTGATTGTCAGCAAGCCAGAGGGCAAAAAGTTTACAGCGGCAAAGTCGTGGGGGGTACACACGGTTACTCTGGACTGGCTCGAACAAACTGTCGCACGCGGCATGATCTTGGAAGAAACAAAGTTTGATCCGCTATTACCTCCGGAAGAGCAAGGCGTTGGCGCATGGGTCAAGAAGGATCCGAAGAGGTCAGCTTTAGGGAAGAGAGCAAGGTCAGCGGTGCTGAACGGAGGGCCAGATGAAGGCATGAGAAAGTTGCGCAAGACTGCCAGTATGAAGCTGAGCTCCCAGAGAAACGACCTCTGGGGCGACATACTCGGTAGATCTGCGTCAAGAGAGTATTCGTTTGCCCACGAGAATCCTCCCGGAGCACCAACCCTGGGTCCTGATCCAGCCGCTGCCTCAGCTGAAGCTCCAGTACCAATCTCTGAAGTTCCCACGCAGCCCGGCTACTCTCTCCAGGAGGATCAGGGCGTCTTTGCCAATTGCGTTTTTGTCGTCCACGGATTCCCACAGCAGAGAGCAACCATCCTGGAGCAGACAATCGCGACTCTCGGCGGCACAATTGTCTCGTCGTTGCAATCTCCAGCTATGCTATCCCAGCCGACAGACCCCGAGCACTACCGATTCCTCATCGTCCCCCAAACCTCCCAACCCGACACTCACCCCAAAGTGCCAAACGAGCACATTCACATCATTACCGAATTCTACATCGAAAACTGTCTGCATAACAAGCGATTCTTCAATCCCAATGAGCAGGTCCTCGGACGACCATTTCCCTTGTTCCCCATCCCCGCGTTTTCAAGCATAACCGTGTGTAGCGCCGCGTTTACCGGCATAGAGCTCAACCAGGTTGCGAGGAGCGTAGCCCAGCTGGGAGGCAAATACGAAGAATCATTCCGGCGGTCAACAAACGTACTCGTCTGCAAATCTCTCATGTCAATGCGGAGAGAAAAACTAAAGTGCGCGCTCGACTGGGGCGTGCCCGTTGTTTCGGCAGATTGGCTGTGGGAATGCATATCCAGCGGCAGTCTGGTTCCCATTGAAGACTTTGTCTACCCCGAGATCAAGAAACGGCGCGTCAAGCGAGACCCTTTTGTCAACGAAGAAGACGACGCTGCGCCGGAAAAGCCGCTTCGAAAAGCTCCAGAGGCGAAACCCGCGGCAAAGCCTCCCAAGCAGAGCGTCGACACCACAGCCTTTGACAAGGATTTGCCTGGGAAGAGCCGCGCCAAGCAGACGCTCGAGTCTATCACGTCGGCAGACTTTCTGACGGCACGAACCCATCCGGTCAACACTGTGTGGACGGCCGACACGCCTCCTCTGACTGAGCTGTCGTCGGCCGCGCTCAACGTGTCGCCAAAGCTGCCGGCGGCCAAAAACCCCCTTGCTCGCATCATATCCGCGCCAGCCAAGCTACCTCAACCCCAAGAACAATCACTCCCAGCACCTTCTCGTCCTACTTCAGCCTCTGAGCCCAGAGAGCTATCCGCACCACAACCAAAGCAATCCCCTGAAGCACCCCCTGAAGCAACAAAACAAGCACCCCCCGAAGCCCCAACAGAACAAGAGCCATCCGCCGACCAAGTTGAAAAACAACGACAGCTAGCAGCAGCAGCCGAGCTCCGCCAAGGCCTCACATCAGCCCTCTCCGACCTCATCCCCCCTCTCACATCCACCTCCCTCGCCAACTCCAATTCCGCTCCTCACCAGCAATCCGGCCCTCGTGCCCTCGGTCGTCGTCGCCACAAGATTCTCGGCCGTGCTATTAGCAACGCTTCCAACGCCAGCAGCGCCGCCAGCATCGACAGCGCTGCTCTTCCTCCACGGGCGCTGCAGGACGAAGATGTTGACGAGGAGAGATTGCAGAGACAGTCTCCCCCCGCGACGCAGCTCGAGTACCGTGATCCCGAGGCCATGGAGACGAAAGCTATGCTAATGAGCAGGATGACCGGTGCCGTGGAAGCAGCACCACCAGAGATTCTCGGCCGCACAAGGTCTTCTAGGAGAAAGTAGAATACTGGGGGGAGTACGATATGTTCCATGTGTTTCAATGTTGGGATATATGAAGAGAAGACAAAAAAGGATACGATAGAGGTGGGAGCATATAATGATGGGAACTCGAACTTGTGTTTTCTTTCGGGCGATGAGTGTGAAAATTAGGGGAAATGTATGGGATACCGGGTACGGACTTATGAATTTGACTTAGGAGCAATAATACACGTATATAAATTATCTCGCTGTTGTGTGCCTAGAGTGAATTACGAATCGAGTAATATTTACCAACGGCTATCATAGATCGAATCACAAGCGTTAATTCACCGGTTCTACACATCTCGCTCCAGCATACAGCATACAAACCAGTAAGCAGTAACAACATCACATAGAGCAACATCATACAACATACAAACAACCCAACAACCAATAGAACAACGTCATGCAACATGCAAACAACAACAACCAATAGCAACATAACAAACAGCGCATCACACACCATACCATCACAAATAGTCAGTCAACCTCTCAAAACCATAAAAATCTTCTAATATATTCATCCCACCCAGACTTCTATATACACCACCCCCTTTATCAACACTCTTCCCCATCAAACCCCAGGCTCGTTGAAGAAGCCATACGCGAAAAGAGAATATATAGACAACAAAAACAGCATCATTTATAGCCAGCCAGCTTAGGAAATAAGCGCCGCACAATCCCCAGCATCAAAGTACCGAACGAAAACCATGAGCCAAAGCTGTTCACCCATCCTGAATAGCTTTATCCCTAAAGAGCCTCCATTTCGATCCCAAGGCCAACCTCCAAGGACGGAAAACAAAGACAAAAGACCATATACCAGGAATAAAAGAGTATTTAACAAAGAAGAAGGAAAAAGGCTACCGGTTGTTTTCCCACTGGGTATCTATAAGTCATCTCCTAACGCGGGAAAAAGCACCCCCTAAAGAAAAAAACAAAAGAAATAGAAAGGCATCATTTAACCTCCCAAAACGCTTTATGTTGAAAAATGAAAAGATGGTCAACACCAAGGACCGACAGCCTCAAAAAGATAAAAGGCCACCAAGACGCCCGCAGCTCCTCAAAGGAAAAAGACCCAAATGAGATCATGACATGCCCTCGCCGAGTGTACCGAAACTAATAGGCAACTGGCAGCTTAGACGAAGAAGCCGGCCTCCTATGCTCGTCTCCCGCAATCTCCTCATCTCTCTCCGACAGCTGCTCCGACTGCATGACTGCCCAGCGATGCTGCAACTCCTCTCTAAAACACCAACACCGTTAGTCCCATGATTCTTCAACCCAAACACAGCATAATAAATGACAACAACTTACTGAGATCCCTCAATGGTCCTAATTCCCAGCCTCTCAAGGACCCGAATCAACCTCTTAAGCGTCCTCTCCCTTCGAAACGACACAAGCACATCTCCTCTAGGCCGTCCATCCCTAGACGCAACCTGCATGCTACGCTCACTCATGATCAAATGCGCCTTGAGCACCCGCCGATTCCAAACAACATCAACCAAATCATCCAGCCGCACGTCAAAATTAATAGGCTCCCTGATTCTTCCCCACTGCACGGGATGTCCCTCCTTCAGAATCTGGTGCTCCAAGATACGACCCTCTTTCATCCAGTGCAGGTACTGCGTCACCCGAGGCGAGCTCGTGTATAGCCGCGTTTTGATCTGGTCCACCCGAAAGTCGTTTTGCGTAATGGGTGCGCCGCTCCAGAGATCCGTATCGGTATAGTCTTCAGTGTCTTCGACGAGTGTTCTATACGGTCGAATGGATGGAGACAGGGTTCTGGCACGCTTGGTGATTGGGCCTCCTGAAGTGGGAGATTCGGACGCCATCATCCCACCGTCGTTGCCGCCCTCGGATGTTAAATCCGTGGAAGACCTATCGTTGTCTCCAGGAGCCCCAGAATTGGAATAGATGCTCTTTCGTTTCTGCTGGGATTGTGAATGAGGAGCGTCGTTGGATGCGCCACCACCGCGACGGCTCGCCTTGACGCCTGATGGTCGGCCAATGTTCTTGAACCCAGACTTGGTGCGCAGTGCAGCCAACTTAGGGTCGTTGTAAAAATTGTGAATGATTCTAGACACGTTAAAAGCAGCCCCCTGCTCAACCCACAGCTCATGCAGACGCTGGCGCATCCACTCCAGTGGATGAATGTCGAGTCCGTATTTTGCCAGCTCGCTCAACGTCTCGCACAGGCGGAACAGAGTGTCGTACGAGGTGATGCTTCCCTTGCCAGATGTGGTGTATTTCTTACTCAGGAGCTGATAAGGGCTAATCTCGCCTTCATCCAAAAACTCGAGGATTTTCAAGCCACGGTTGACTTGTCGTCCCAGCTGGAATCTGGTAGAGGCCTTGTCTACGCCCTTGTCTTTTGATTCCATGGCCTGCTGGTGCTTCTCTCGCCACTGGTTTAGCGGCGTCTCGATTAAGGCCCTGATATCGGGCCACTTAGGATCCCAGTATGGGTGGCTTGGGTCAATCTTCTCCAGGGGTACACCCTCTATGATTTCTGGATGAGTATACACCTTGCCGTTGTGTCTTAGAGAGAGGGTCTCGCGAGTGATTTTAGGCAGGTCTGGCTCGTCTAGATTATCTGATGGCTGAGGAGAAGCCTCCATCGAGCGTGGTGTAGGAGTGTTGAGATCTTGAGACGATGGCCGGCTCGGAACGTTTGCTGGCGTGAACCCCGTGCTAAAGGGGTATGCTCGAGACTCTGGCCGGTCCTTGGGGGTCAACAGCTGCTCTGTTTGGTAAAAGGCTGGCCGGCTAGTAGGCAATCCTCGCCTCTCTGATACCGTGGGCTTGACTTCGTCGCTGTGCATAGACCTGGCGCTGACTGCTTCAGCAACACCAGCCGCCACGGCGAGCGCCTCCTCCGTAGCCAGCTGTTTTCTGGTCTGCATCTGCTGTTCTATATCCCGCCCTTGGCTATCGTCTCGATCAGCAACCGCCTGGTTCACATCTGCCTCTTCTTCAGGCTCCCGAGGTGTATCTGTTAATATCCCCCTTTTAGTATCGCCGTCTTCTCGTAGTGGTGGTGGCGGTGGAGAGTTCGTCTCCTCAGCGGTTCCGTTTACCGCCTGCCTTGAGGAACTATCCCCATTGGTCATGTCCTTTGAGGCTTGTTCATCTTCTTGAGGGGTCCCCTCAGAAGAGATTTCTTCGTCTGCGACAGGGGATTCTCCCAGACCGCGGTCCCTGCGCAGAGCCGCTCCATGGCAGCCCTGGCGATTCCACTCGCAGTTGCCACACTTTTGAAAAAGCGGTCCGCCAATGATGATGCAGTCGTCAAAGGCGCCTTGGTTCTTGTCGCAGGATATGCACCGCTGGGCCTGGACCTCACCAATGGCTTGGATCATGCAGGAAAGCCACTTGACACCCTTTGCTTCTGTGTGCTCGTAGATGCCAGCGAGGTGGTCAGTGGTGAACTTGCGTCCGCGGCGTATCTTGACTGGACGCTTGATGGGCAGGCCCAGGATGGCCTTGACCCATTGGTTCCAGGGCTCCGTTTTGTTGATGGGCCCGATGACTCGGCCGTCGGCGTCGACAAGGTCAACCAGAGCCTCGACTGGCTCCTGTAAAAGGCCTTTGAACGAGGACGACGGCACAATGGGGGTGATGGGCGTCTTTGCTGCTACATTCCGGGTGACTACGGCAGGCCGCTGCGGCAAATCGTTCCAGTATTCCACCCCTTCCATTTCGGTGGCATCGCTGTCGGTGGTTTCTCGTGGGGCGTCGGCGGTTTTAGGGATGGCTTGATCGTCTCTAGACTCAGCCCGAGCTTTGGCTGCGGCATCTCGCTTTTCCTGAAACCAGCGAATCATGGTCTCGGTGACCTTTTCCCTCTGCTGCAGAAAGTCCTGCTCCTCATGGCGATATTTTCGCTCAATGGCAAGTATAATCTCGGTCCTTCCATCGCATTCGGTGACGACGGCGGCCAGCTCCTTGTCGACTTGGCTCAGCTCCAGGGCCAGCCTCTCGCGGACCTTGCTCAGCTCGTTGCGCTTTCCATCCAATTTGCCCAGCTCGACCTTTGCGTCTGTCAGGGCCAGCTGGTATTCTCGCTCTTTTTCTGAATGCTGGGCTTCTTGCTTGGCATTAAAGTCTCTCCAGAATTTACCCTCGGCCTCGTCCCAGACGAACTTGTGCTCGTGGGCAGGGAGGTGCTCCCACGTGGACGCCTCGTCCATGCTCCTTGCTTTGATTGTTTTGGCTTTTCCGTGTTTCTCCCCCTGGCAAAACTGTTGTGTGTGCTGTCGATGAAAGAAAAGAAGCGGGTGCTCGAAATGATAGGGTGCGAAGCAAGCAAACCGTTGTAGTGCCGGATCGGTATAGGTAGATTGGAATTATGAAAATCGGCTTCTTTGGTCCCCGTCCGGCTATGTTTCTTTCAACGCAGAAAAGGGCGGTCCTGGTAACCAATGTAAATCAAGTATGAAAATGAAAAAAGCGGCGACTCAGCGCGCTACAGCCAGCCTGCAGGAGAGTCTTGTTCTTATCGTCTTAGTCCCCGAGTGATGTAAGGGAGGATCAACCATAGTCTCCCGTGGATCTCGACGCTATGATGTGCTTTGTAGCAGCCGGCGGCTCTTGTTGTTTCAAACGGTCTAGACCATGACAATCAATGGCAATGACAATGCGAGAATCGTGGCAGTGGAAGGAATCATATAAGCAGGGCGTGTTGGTGTCGCAAGCGGCGATGCTTGGCTATAAGTTGTTTGAGTCCAGGACCAAGCGGACCAAGGTGGGGAGGGGTGTGGATTGATTTTGGCAGCGAAAGCTACGCCTAGTCATCATGGTTAGTCACCAGACAAATAGTCGAAACAAGAGTCCGGGGTGCAGTTGGGGGGGTGTATAGAGAGAGGAATATCAAAGGGGAGGTGAGTTGAGTTGAACCGAGGCGATGCATGTGGAAATGCAAAGGCAAGGCCAGGCCAGGGTTTGTGAGATGTGAGAGCAGCCCGGTTGGAAACTTGGAGGTGTACGAGTATGTACACGTACAGTCCACGTAAACACGTACGAGAATAGAAGGAGAAGGAGAAGGAGAAGGAGAGTCGATGGAATGGTGTTGAACAAGGGACAGGGGAAAGGTTGTGGTGTGGACTGAGCGGGAGGAGCCAAGAGTCAATGCATCTCAGACGCAGATGCAGAAGCAGAAGCAGAAGCAGGGCAGAGAGACAAGAGACATAGACAGGGTAAGGGGTATGACAGGAAGGATCCAAAGACAAGGCAAGACAAGACAAGAGGCCAATGTCAGAGTCAGATCAGAAAAGAAAACGGCCGAAGCCCCATGAGCCGGCTGCGTGTGCCGAGATGCGGGATACGGGTTGAAGGAAGATACGATGAATGCTCGCACAGGCACAGGCACAAGGCACCAGCCGCATCGAGAACAAAGACCCCATGGCATAGCCGCATGGACGAAACGGGAGAGCAGTGCAGTTCTACTAACCTGGCGGGTGGTTTTCATATCTCGTATTACTGATCAGAGTCGATCCAGCCGGCTGTCGAGGAATCCGGCTCCACTGAGGTTTTATATATCGTCTGGATACTAAGCTTGCTGACCTAGTCTGGGCCCAAACGCAAAAAGTCCGATTCAGAGCGGAAATCTGGGAGTGTCGCGGGCTGGGCTGGGCGTTGGAGTAAGCGCAAAGGAGCGAAGGAAGATAGCTGGAGAGAAGGGCGTTGGATCGCTGCAAGGGGTTCGGAGGATTTGTTTGTTTGTTTGTCTGTAGGAGAGACAAGATGAAAAGGAATAGTAGGTGAAGTGAAGTGAATAGTAAAAAGAGGAGGAGAGGAGAGGAGAGCGAGAGAGAGAGGTAAGGAGGGAAGAAGGAAATATGGCCGAATATGGGGTGATGCAAGAAGAGAGAAGATGAGAAGAGGAAGATGCAGATGCAAGGATGCGCAAAGGCCAACGCGATAGGAGGATCCAAAAGAAGACGGAAAAAGGAAAACAAAGCAGAGCAAACAAAACGAACGCACTTACGGAGCAATGGCAGATAGGATGCGGAACGTGTTGCGCTTCTTGTCACCTGCCAACAGCTGATTGATAGGTGGGATTTACAGCACGGGAGGATTTGGGATCAGGATGGATGGGATTGGATTGGGGGGGATGAGCAGAGCGAGAACGAAGAGAATCGATACGGAATTTCCGCTGAATAATGCGAGCGAAACAAATACAGGGCCAGAAATTAATAAACAATTTGATTTGATGTGGAAGCTAGTCACTGCAGAGGAAATAGTACAGTATGTACTCGTAATGTAGTTTCGAAAATGAATCCAATGCAGTTTAATCTGATAGGTAATAAAATATTAACGACAACAGGCACTGAGGAAAAAGGAAAAAAGGACCAGACCAGACCAGCCCAGAGCGGGTACGTACTTTGTTGGTCCGGGTCCGGGTATGTCCCTTGTGTGGACGGCGAACTTGGCTGTAGAATGATGATTTCAGTGGACGATAGTGCCGGATGGATGCCCGTTCAGCGCACAAAAAGGGATAATGCCGACCGCTGAGTTGGGCAAAGGGCCCCTAGTTAGCGAAGCGATAGCCTAACGTCGTATCCCTCGTAGTGGCTTCTCGGGTCTTGTCTTGGGGGGGTGCACAGCCTGGACTGGATTTGGACTATCCTATCAGTTGAGACGCCGTCCGTCTTCGTCTTTCATCTCATCATCTGGACTTCCATTCGTCTCCTCCCCCCCTTCCACTGTAAACTAACGGGGTTTAGGCTTTTATTTCAAAGTGTCATCATTTTTTGGGTTTTATTTTATTTTATTTTGTCTTCTTCGTCGGAAACCGCTGCAATTAATTGGTCAAAAGTTCCGGCTCTCCCCCAGTTCTGACACTAGCTAGCATGGCATGAGGCATGGCAAATAGAAATAGACGCAAAAAAAAATAAAAAAGGCCGTTTGACATGACAAGTTGGCCCGTCTAGGCAATTGTAATTCCCGGCGGCGTTGGGGACGGATTTTACGGCACCCACTTTGTCCTGCATTTCCGACGCCAAAAATACGCCTGCGAAATACGCCTGGGGGGAAGAGAGGGAGACGGATACTCACTCATACTCATACCTCATACGGCCAAGCCAAACCCTGGAGGGGGGACGAAAAGCGCAAAAGCTTCTTTTCGGGGGTCCCCTGTCGGATGCCAAGCTTGAGAGAGAAGGTTATGAGCAAACAAGGCGCAAAATAACATAAGCCATTGATCAAATAGCTCAGCATAGCTCAGCATAGCTTAGCATAGCATCAAGCATTTACATACTGTAGGAATTGGAGAAGTGAGATAAGATTTGGGGGAGAGCTGAGGCTAGAACAAGAACGAGAGACACTTTGTCAGCACGAAAATGAGCGGGCATCCATCCGCACCACTCAGGACTGCAGCTTTCTTTTTCGCCTTTGCTTTCGTCACGAGACAAGATTAAATCAAATGAAGCAATAAAATAAAAATAAAAATAAAATAAAATAGAGAATGAGAGATATAGAGAATGAGTCAAAATGCAACAGCGGAACAACATTCGCTGCGTGCTGACTAGATACATGAGATTGCGATCCGACACGAACCGAGGCTACATGTAGTTGGAGGGAGCTAGGAAAACAAGCTGCAAATGGCCATCGCCACGCCTCAATTGGCTCTCGTACAATCAAGCCGTTAATCGTCTAGTCCAGTATAGTAGACACACGTACGGATTGACTCATCATCTCTCTGCATTCGTCCGTCGTTGCTCGTCCGCCCATCCGTCCGTCTCCTTCGTCTCTATTGAGGCCTCTCCAGCCCATGTCAAAGCACCAGACCAGACACTATCGGTTTATAATCCGCGCCCTATAATACGAGAATGGAACCAGACTACATGTAGACATCGATTGCCGGAATCCCTCCAACATGCAGAGCACGACACTTGTACTATCGTCGCTCGTACTCACACCAATCGAATACATACCTGACTCTCTCACCTCACCTCAACCTATCCATCTATGCAAATCAAGCCAAATCCGCCCAGCTCAGCAGCACAAAGTGGCACCAGCAGCAAAAATCATCGCCTCAGCTCCCTCACCCGAGTCATTCAAACCTCTTCGGCCTCGCTATAAACAACGAAATGAAATTGCCCTTCTCAAGTGCCGCCGTTCGCCTTCTCCGCTCGCTGTCCGCTCGTTGTCCGCTCCCCTCGCCTCTCTGTCTTGTCATGTTCTGTCCGTCTGTTTGACTTCTTCTCGGCCTTACCTAGCCTCGCTCTCGTCTCTTCCTTTCGCTCTTCTCGCAGCTCCTGTCGAATCCGGGCAAAGAGCAGCAAGCCCAGACAAACCGCTGGCCCCATCTCCGGACCAATTGCGCGTGCCGGACCGTTGATCCTTGTCCCCCATCCCGGACCAACTCGGTCTCTAGCTAATCGTAACTGACGACTGCCGCACTCGAGGGCTTGTCGAGGCTCGTCTCTACCGTATTACTGTCTACTCTAGATTTAGATCCTCCTGCCATCGTATCATCCTTCACTTCTCTCTCTCTGTATCTGTCAAAACGCCCTGTCTCGACACTCAGCAGCGGATCCCGCACGCCCCCTTCACACAAACCCAAAAAACTCAAAAAGCACGCCTCCCCTGCTTGCAGCTCCGCCAGGAGGCTCTGCTTTCACGACAAGTTTGCTAGAAAATTATGGGCCGGAAGCTTCAACCGCCTGACGGCCTCTCACTCACTTCACTCACATCATCACAAAGAACCTTTTGTGCTTTGCCTTTGAGGCTGGGGGAGGTGATGATCGTCGCTGTTCCTCATGCAGTTTAGCCAAAGGCGATGTGCGCAACGCTTAATCCAACGCGGCCCAACAAAAACCCTTGAAAGCTTGTCAGACACTGAAACTGCGGTATTCCGCATTTCTTTTACGAGTACTCTCTCATTCTCTGTCTCTCTCTCTTTTGTGATTTTTGTTGTCTAAATCCTATCGGCAGCTTATTTCCTCTTTGAGCCTTTTGGCGGCTATCGCCCTTGTCATCTATCCGATGCAGCCCCCCCTTCTTACGTAGCTGGTTTGTCATGGGCTGAGTGGTTGGTTTTATTTTTGTTCATCCCCAGCGTGCTTTATTTTCCGGAGCAGCCACGTTGAAAATGGTTTGTCGAGCTAAGAGGCTGGTAGCGTACTGTGGAAAACAACATAGTCTAGTACCGTATCCGTCTCTCTATTTCGTACGAGTCTGTACGGTACTAAACTTGACCTGCCTCATGGAAGTGGAAAGTTGATCCCTGCTGCTGCTGGTCCCTTGTCTTCACTCCCTTGTCCAGAAGCCCATCGTGTCTATGCTAGTGCCCAGCCCGTAATACAACCCTTGGCCGGGAATCTCATCATCATCTAGGCCAGTCCACAAGGGCAAGTGTTGGGTTGGCTTTTCAGCCCTCTCTCGATTTTCACGTGCCATCCAGCCGCATCAAGCAATCTTTCCGAAATCGAAATCTCGCTCATTCTGCCTCTGTCTCGCTCTATCTTTCTTGCTTCTACCTCTATCTCTCTCATATCCCCTCTCTCTCGCGCGCCTTGGCACCTCTCCCATGAGTTAATACTGCGAGCAAACGGCGAGAAAACGGCCGAGCGCTAGATAAAGGACCATGTAATAATGCATGCGGCAAAAGCCCGCACCCATTCCATGTTCCATGCTATTCCGGGGAGATCTAAACGCGCTGATACCTTCCATTGCGTCTGGCGGCGGTGGGCTCCGATCCCTGTCGCCCCCGGTCCATGGACAACATCCAAGTCCGCTATCGTTTTTTTTTTTTTTTTTGATTCCATGTTCTTCTCTTTTTGATGGCCTTCTTCGCTTAGTTCTGGAACAAAGTCCAGTCCAGTCCAGAGTCCAACAAGGGGGGAGGGGGACACCAGCTTGGTTTATTGGACGATAGGATCCTGACTTGAGATTACTCAACATGATACACAGCCAAGCCCAAGCATGGCGGAGCGAAAGAGGGGATGCAAAAAGAGTTAAAGCCATTGATGGGCAGCGAATTTGCTCGTATACAAAGCAATAAAGTGTCGAAATCATGCGGAAAATACTGTCTGCTAATGACAAACTTGACTTCGCATCGCCTCCGTTAAAAACGCCTTGTCAGCAAAAGCCTAAATCGTCCTGTGCATGTTGGCATCATCATAGGCCACGCCAACAGCCTGCTAGCAAGTCTTGGCTGTTTGCTCGTCTGCGAGCCAAAATCTCCCGGCAGATGAGACCATGAGAAGACAAATCCCAGCCTAAGGAAAGCCACGGGCCAGCAAAAAACCAGGCATGGGTAGGACGAAAAAAAGAGACCAGCCACCTGGTCTTTTTTATTTTTTTTTCGCTTCCCTCGCTTATACTAGTTGAAGAGCAACTGGCAAATGACAAACATGAAAAATAGAACTAATAAAATAAAAGAGAAAAAAAGGTTCTGCTCAGACAGCAGCATCCAATGATGAAATCGCACAAGTCACGCAAAGACGCATCATGACTCGATGCTAAGAATGGCAATATTATCAATCATCAACGGGCTTTCTTCCGCCTTGTCGGGAACTCCTTCTCCACACACCCAGACAAAGACATGCGTTTTAGAGGCCCCCACGTAAGACCAGGCCTGCATCTCATCCATAGGTTGACTTATACAAGCTGGCATCTTTCTTCATTCTTCTCACTGTAACGGTAACTGTGCTGTATGTACCCGCAGACCCTGTCGAGGCACGGCTGGGCTTGGCTGGGCTGGGCTGGGCTTTTCCCCTCTCCCCCTTCAACTACTATCATTACTATATTCGTAATTCCGTAGTTACTGCACCGTCATTGCCCAGAGAGAGTATAGATTGAAGCTTGCGTTGCCCAAAACTATCCTCGATCCCCCTACCGGTCATTAGTCCCACAAGCACAAGAGCCGGAACCAACGCGGCGGCGCCACAAGATGCTCTGGAACATCAACTGACCATCGAACCCTTTCTTTTCCCTCCCTTGGCACGGAGAGCATGGATTAAGCATGTATGTACGTATGCTCCCTGCGGCATACGAAAATGCCTTGGTGCCAATGACGGAAAAGGGCGAAAACGGTATTCGCTCCCTGCAACCCTAGATTCGTGCGGCCCTCGGTAAGCTGCTCCATATTCCATTGTAGATTGAATGCTGATCCAAGTAATACTCCTATGATTCATTAAGGAAATTACCGGGGGGGCCATGCATTAACGTCCTTCCCCCCCTCCCTTACCCTCCCTCGTCGAAACGGTAACCTACTTAATACTGCATGTGTCTATTACTGCATCCCTTGTTGAGGACCAGGCCACCGAAAAAAGAAGGGCTTATTTCGTTCCTCTTTCATTCTGATTCGTACTGGCCGCTTTTTATCTTTCCTTTTACCCCACAATAAGCCCTGTCAACTTTCTTCAACGGGCGGAAATAAATTGCATCGCAATAGAGCGCCGCCTCTTTTTTCCTCCTCGGAGTGCGCGCCTTCGGAGAAGGCACTTTTTCGGAGAACAGCCGTTGGCTTATACTCCGGTCTCCGCAAAGGGCCAAGTTTACCGTTGCTACTGCGTCGTCCGTGTACTGTGCTGCCCTCGTACGAGAAATACGACGGAATCCCTGCTGTTTTGTCGTACCGTGTGTGCTGATTGCGTGTGTCCGTGTTGGTGTACGGAGTACCGAGTGTACAAGGCAAAATGTAGAGTTGCGGCATGGCTGCTGCGTCGTCAGATTTTGGTTTAATGTTCCCAAGAAGGTTAAAATACACAAAAAAGGCAAAAGGTCAAAGTGTTTGATCATAGTCCCCTAGAACATCAGGCGAGGACAAACCACAGCGGGCGTCATCACCAAGCATCCTATTCTAGAGGTATACGAAAAGAACGTGAACAATCCGAGACCCCTAGAGATGTTTGTTACCCATTGTCCAATGAAATGACGGCTGCGACGTTGGTGTATGGGCAAGTTTGGGCAAAATATAACCTATCACTTATACAGCTTTAGCTCGCCCCTACCGAAATATGATATGGGATATGGAATCATTGAGGGACAGACAGACAACAACACGCATCGCATCTCGGGGATCTAGCCTCATTCTCCGCTAGTCCGCCTTTGCCAGTCTGCATTATTCAATCTTGCCACATGCATTCTACCGGTACCGACAGCGGAGTGGGCGAACGTAAAACGAAGACCTCTTTTGGAAATCAGGCGAGAAAAAGAAGCCCACACCTTGTTTGCTTTGAGCCAGAGGCACTCTACTTGGTACTAGGCAGTATAGCATTGCTACCTTATCTAGGTAGGTAGATGATACGGACCATGTGCTTTGTGCAAGTCAGTTCCCGGAAACGGAACCCCGGTCAACTGTTCAACTTCTATCGCCCATCAACGAGACCCGATTCCGTATGCCAAGGTAAGAGAAAATAGTAACCTGTATCCGGGTATGTATGAGTAATTCATCATCTATCCGGTCAGAACAATCCAAAACCGGAAAATGGAGTCACATCCAGGAAAACGAAAGGAAAACAGCACACAAAATAAATAAAAATTAGATAATAGTAAATTCAAATAAACAAAAAAACAAAGCCACGCGTTTATGCCGCGGCAGTTTCGAGCTTTACCCAGAAAAAAACAACCTGCAGGCCAAAAACACAGACACAAAAAAAAGCGGCTGCTCAGCGGGCGATAGACATCCGGACCCCCCTTAATAACGCCAAACCAGGCATTACAAAGCACCTTGGCTGAGCACAAACCTGTGATTCTTTTTTTATTTTCCAATTATTAACAAGTTGAAGACGGAAAAAGGGTCACAACAGGCGCTCTTTTGGGTAAATCCATTCGATGTAGCTAAAGCTCCTACCATGGTGGGCGTGTGAGTTGCGTGGTGTATATGTGTGTGTACTGTTGCAAAGAGACAAAGAGACAAAGAGAAGCAAGTTGTCTTAAACTCCGTGTTACCCATTTGTCTCTTTACCTCCGCGCTTCCTTTATCCGGGCCGCGACTTTTTTACCCTTCTTGGGAATTCTCTTCTCCGGGACGGACGAGTCATTCACTTTTTGTCTTACTTTTTTGCCTCTTGTGACTTGTGAGGATGACATGTCATGGCTATGGAGCCAAGAAGGTAAGAAAATTTGATTTCGAGGAAAACCCCTCCCGTAGATAGACAGAACTTGTGAGACACAGAGTTTCATTAACTCCCCGCAAGATGGGGCTTAGAGCAAAAGCATCAGAAAGCACAAACCAGGGGTTTACCGGCGGCTCTCGGCCACCCGAGATGGGGTACATGAGGGGCAGCTTGAAAGAACTGTTGCAAAGTAAACACAGAAGAAGAAAGAGAAAGAGAGGGATAGCTCGTGTTCGTGTTGCTTTCATTTCCGAGACTTGGGGGGTGTGTGTGATGGAGAAGAGGCGTTGGCTGAGATGACGATGACAGCCTTGGGGATGATGGGCTGGGCTTGGCAACTCTTCGGTCGTCCTCGGACGTTCTTTTGTTTGATGATACTTTGTTATTTCGTGGCTTGTACTTGTAAGCCTGCATGTGAAAGGGACATGTGAGCGATTTCCCCCTTGTTGAAGGTGGCGACTTGCATGAAGCCATTTGTTCAACCCGGGGATTGTATACGAGTTGCCGTTTAGTCAAAGTTGGCACGAAGCTTGATGGTTAGGGTGTGTCACGTTGCGTAAGAGTTGGGAAGAAAAGAGGTTGTGGTGGTATTGGTGGCTGTTGAGTCTGTTTCGAATTACGAAGTAGGTTGCGAGACCCAGTCGCAACAACCAAGTTGCGTTGTCTCCCCTTTCTCAGGACTCAGCGAGCACGAAGTGGTCCATAGTTTGGTTATGGACAATTTGAAAATAGAGTCGAATATAGGAGAGGTGGAGGAAAGTTGACAGCCAATCGCTCTCCTTCAGTCTATCGATTCTGTTGAGAAAAGACAACTAATTGTGGGCACTCCGACAATTCCGCCGAAGTAGTTTGTCAGTTTCTTTGAAGGAGTCCAGTTGACAAATCACCTTGCAGGACAGAATTCCATTTCAACAACTCACAACTCATAATACAACTATAATCGGGATAACCAGTTTCAACCAGAGATGATAGTATTCAATAGGGCATACTATACAAGCACAACTTGCCTTTGCAACTCTTGTTGCGAAGTTAACAACTAGACATGGAGGAAATCATCCCACAACTCCTACTCTTGTAAAGTTGCATCGAAAACTAACAGTCAAGCAAGTTCTATTCAAGTCCTCGAAATCTATCGAAACCAGCATTTCGACAGTTGCAGAAAAACAAACGCTCTTCGAATTCAAAGTCAAATCGCAGTCCCTCAACGATCGAACTTTCTCAACTCCCCCAAAACCATTCGGTGTCAAAGACAAAAGCAAATCTTCTCGTCAATGACAACTCGTTAGTCCTAAGCCAAAGACAAAAGAGACTCCGTCGACGTTACCTCGCTAATCAAACATTCCAACCATCAATGCCAAACTCGGTAATTCACAATCAAATACGAGACCGCAATCCCCGTCAACAACAAAACAACTCGCTAATCCACAACTAGAAGATAAAATACACTCCTCCGTCAACGTTACCTCGCTAATCAAGAACCAATCTCCCCATGTCAAAGCACAGAATGACCCGCCCCGTCCGAGATACACTGCCAAAAAAAAATAACCCGCTCGCTTACAACCCCCCGCGGCCAAGGAAAACGAAGGACGAAAAGAAGATACTCCGCTATCAGAAACATTTCTCATCTAGACACACTCTCTGCCCTCCCCACTCTCCGTCCCAACTCGAATACCATCCATCATTCAGCCTAGTCGATGCCATGCCCTGTTCAACATAGGTTCACATTAACCAAGCCCATGCTTAACTCCCTACCAGATGCCATGTCCAACTCGATTTCACGTCGATCTATTCTATGTCCAACTCAAGTTCATATTAACTAGTGTCATGTCTAACCCTACTCCCATCTCAGGTTGAATAGCCGTGGTTCACTGACCAATACCATATCCAACTCGATATCACATTGACCAATGCCTTCTCCAATTCCCTAACCAATGCCATGTCCGACTCCCTAATAGATGCCATATTGAACACAGTTTTGCATTAACGAATGCCATGTCGAAGTCGATTTCACATCAACCAATGCCTTGTCCAATTCCCTAGCCAGTGCCATATCTGACTCCCTAATCGATGCCATGGCCTGTTCGGAATAGTTTTACATTAACAACTGTCATGCTCAACGTCCTAGATGCCATATTCAACTCCCTAACAGATGCCGTATTAAACACAGTTTCGCATTAACCGATGCCATGCCCAACTCGATTTCACGTTAATCTATTTTGTACCCAACATAAGTTCATATTGGCCAGTGTCATGTCCAACTCAATTCCACATTAACCGATTCCATGCTCAACTCCCTACCAGATGCCGTGTCCAACTCAGTTTCATATTAACCAATACCGTGCTCAACTCCCTGACCGATTCTATGTCCAACTCAGCTCCTGTTAACCTACCACATAACACTCTACAAGAATAACCAAACACAACTATAATCAATCATCCCTTACTACATCATCATCATCATCAACAGACCACTACCCTCCCTCATCCAATTACCCATCATAAGATTCACCCAGACAAGCCGATCATTCAACAGACAAAAAGTTGTTGTGTACTACGGTATTCATTGATTTATATATATACGGTACCTAAAACACACAAAGTGCATCATATATACCGATTTCATCCTCCTCTACACCCAGCCAACATATTAAAGTACACTCCATCTCACTGAACGGCCCATCTGTTAACAGCCCGTCAGGAATCACACTCCCTCATCATAACGCCATGCCATGTCAATCCCAAAGAATAAATAAAGAAGTAAAAAAAAGAACCATAAAAGCGTAAACCCCCATCCGAGATATCGAACGGTGGTAATAAAAGCGTGATTTCTCGCCAGCCCCATTAAAGCGTTCGTTCGTAAAAAAGTAAAAACTATAAAAATAACAATCAAATCAAACGCAGGAGCTGCAAAACAACTTTAGTGCCGAGATGAGTAGCGGTTCGTCGGCGAGTAAGGCATGTCGTAGCCGCTAGACTGGGCATAAGGATCATCAGCGTAGGCGGTGCCACGGCGCTCGTCTTCTCCGAGGAGTTCCTTGACTTCCCAGTTGTTCATGCGAGTGCCGACAGAAAACTCGAGGTCTTCCTTTGTGATGGAGTCCCAGTACTGAAAAGAAGAAGTGAGTTAGCAATACGGCACATCATGCATACATGGGTTCGCAAAATCGTGACATGTCTTCTTACCTTGTAGACCATCATGACGGCCAGCAGATTGCAAATCGTGGCAAAGAACAGGCCGTCCAGGTAGTGGCTCACGGCAACGCAAATCTTGGAGCTAAAAGCATAGAGAATGACCTGGCCAGCAACGAAGAAGAAGATGCCAAAGGCAATGTCACCCAGCGGCCACCTATCCTGCAGCGTTCTGACGACAAGCAGAATCTGCATGCCAACGTAGACAAAGAGCTCAATGGCGTTGAGCAGGTACAGGACAACAAACAGACCAATAGTGTTGGTCGGACCAATACCCGCCCATCCTTTAAAAGTGGCCAGCGAGACAAGGAAGGAAATGGCAAAGGCAACGACAGAGCAGAGCCACAACATCCACACCGACAGCGGCGTTCCATCCTCGTACAACTGAAAGCCCACAAACCCATTGACCAGCAGACACGTCACGACCGCGCTGGTCAATCCATTCTGCACGCTTGAGAAATAGGGAAACGGCCCGCTACCCGCAGGCACAACACCAGCATCCACAACAAGCGAGATGAAAGTAAGCAGCATGTAGAGGTAAAAAAAAGTCAGAATCTCCTTGCGGCCGACGGCGGTAAACTTGGAGCGCACGTGCAGGATCATGATGACGGTCATGACGAGGGCGCCAATGTGGGCGAAGGAGGCGGCGCCCTCAAAGATGATTGTGTTGGCCACCTCGATGTTGCGCGCGTAGCAGCTGGGCTCGATGCCGACGCGGCCAGACGACGACAGGACGGGGCCGACGGAGGCGCAGAGGGGCAGCGGCGTGTGCTCGCAGATGGACGTGAAGTCGCCAAAGCCAGACATGATGGCGGTGTTTTTTTGTTGAGAAGCGATTCGAGCTTTGGTGAGGGTATCGTCGGGAGATGAATGTCGTTTCGTTCGATCGATGTTTGTCGTAACAAGGTATCGCAAGCGCGCGAGAATAAACAAAAACAAACGAGCGTCGTTCAAAAGCTCAGCAACAACCTCCTATCATCCGGCTTTTGTTTCCCAAGCTGACTCTCAAAAATGCACAGCTTCCTCTCGATGCGACACAAAAACTCCCAAACAAAAACAAAGAATATGCCACTTTTTCCGAGATCCCTCCCCCACGAAAATAAAAACGAGCGTCAGGTAAAAACGATTGACCGGGAGGGGAAAAAAGGAAAAAGGAAAAGAAACGCAGTCGCTTAGTCTATGCGAATCCCTCAAAAATCGTGTTTCTTTCGGTTTTCGATGGTGTATTGAATCGGTCGAGTAGATTCCGGATACGAGGCCGCTTGAGGAGGAGTTGCGAGGCGCAAGAATGAGAAGAAGGGCGAGAGAAGAAAGTCGGGGGGGGGATTATGGGTGACCCACCAAGAGGGAAGGTGACTTGCGTGAATACGGGGAAACGGTCATCTTTGCAAACTATCTTTATTTTCTGTCTCTTTTCAATACGAGGTTGCTGTAGTGCGCATGATGATTGAAGCATCAAAATAGGTGAGGAGAAATATATTAGACATTTAGAGAACAAGAGATTATTATTACCATCTTATTCAGATACAGAACAGATCGCACTCTATGCAGGCCCATCAATGTACATACATAGACTATGTTGTGCATTGTCTCCATTAATTACCTGTCACTCCCTTGATGCGATTCTATCGTTAGTACTAAATCCATCCGCACAGTGGAGTCGCCCGTCAGATCACCAAGGAAACAAAGGCTTATTACCACGATTACTATTGGATCACCACTCACAAACATCAACAATAAACACTGCTCATACATTCAATGCGCAATCTCAAGAACAAGAATAAATCACCATCAAACACATGCATTAGAATTAAACAGGTCCTCCGCCGTGTCAGATTATAATACTGGTTCACCTTCACCCTTCCCAAATAAACCCCCATTCAGCATACACTGTACACACCACACAAAGCACATACCCTACAACAACACCAAAACAATAAATCGGTATAAACATCTTCACTCCCTCCCTCCCCAAATTCACCCCTTGAAATGAACCAAAAAGTCTTCACACGCCCTTCTTCACCCTACCAACCATATTCTACATCTCCCACAAACATAATTTCACTAATCCATCCCTTGACCACAAGCCCCGTGCAGTGCAGTATATCCGTTCGTTGGAAATAGTCCAAGACAGGAATCACATCAACTCATCACCAACACTCACAACTCCATCAAATCACATCCCTTCACAGCAAAGCAGCACATCACACAATCAACATCAGATACACATCATCAAGACAAATGGCCCTTAAACCACAGCCATCTCATTCACATTATTCATCTCATCTCCATCTTTATAAAGCATTGCCTAAACAACACCCATCCACACACACATCTATAAGCCCATCCATCCGATTTCACTCCCCAAGATGCTCAAAAAACAAAGTGATCAAAATCATAAACCAGGCAACATCATAAATGCCCGCTCTCGTTGTTCTTGTTCTTCCCCACGCCTAACCCGTGGATAGTAGGTATCTCAGATAAAAAAAACACAGAAAAAAAAACCCCCATTTAAAAAAAAAAGGGGGGGGGGGGGAGGCTGAAATTGTCCGTGTGGTGTGCAATACACACAAAAATCAGATGGTCCCGTTGCCCCCATTCCAGCCATCCTCGGGCCAACCAAACCGTAGTCATGTCATCTCCCTTTCTCCCTGTAAACCATGCCGATGCTCCTTCATGCATATTAATGAATAAAATAGCTTGATTAAAAAAAAAAGACAAATGTGAAAATGAAGATGAAAAAAAAAAGGCGGGCATAAAGGCATAAACCACAAAATGAAATCACCTCCAGATGAAATGCATCTGAAGAGATGTGACTGAAATCAACTCCAGATGAACGCATCTGAAGAGATGTGACAGGCGTTTCACCCCTATACCTCTTCGACCAGTGTGTACCATTTCTTCGTTTGTTGGACGGGTGTCATAAAAAGCCGTCCAAAACCCAATCCCTAATGCCGGTTCCCTTAACCAACGCCCCAAAGCCATGCAAATCCATGTGCTGCATCCTGATGATGAGCAAAAGCTAAAGAGAAAAAAAATGAGAATGATAAAGATAGCAAAAGTAAAAGAGCAAGGCAATGTAAAATGAAAACACTAAAAGTACAAATGTGGACAACCCCAGAAAGAGAGAGAGAGAGAGATGTGAAAAAAAATACAAGGATGCTGAGACACTCTGCCGAGCAGAAAATGTCTTGAACCAACCTGCTCATGGAGCAAAAGCGGTGCAGATGTGGTTCCCACCCACCGACCAACCGCCGCAAAGGGAACATTGCAACCACGTCTAGGGTGCATACGGCACTTGCGGTGCGTGTTGCGAGAGGGACTGCTGGCCCCTGTTGTACACTATAAACTCGGGCACCACTCCCGTGCGCAAATCATTTCGCCGACCAAGAGGCTGGTAATGCATGTGCGTGGGCGGCACGGGCACCGCGAGGTGATACTGATCCAGCGATGCCGACGGCGGCGGGTAGAGCAGCCTGTTGACGTGGCGGATGGGCTTGTAGGGACTGGCCCGCTGCTGCAGGTAGACGCTGGGCGAGTGCGAGATGGGCGTCAGGGCAATGGGCGTATGCATTCCCGAGGCGGCTCCGAACAGGGGCTCGGCCATTGGCGACGACGTATAAGCAGAGGCGAGGCTCACGGGCGTGTGCTGGTGCTTGCTGGGCGTGGTGTAGGCCATCGGCGGGTGGCTCTGCGGTGCTGCGCTGGGGAATCCAGTGGCGGGGACACTCGTAGTCGATGCCGGGAGGGTCGGTGGATGGTAGGCTTCGTATTGTACAGGTAGAGGCGCAGCCGATGATTGGTATATGGATGGCTGATAGACGGTGGACATGGCACGCATGCCGGTCTGCAGAGGCGGCAGAGAGACCATGTTCTGGTTGGCGTAGGGCGACTGGGGGGTGTAGCCGGTTGCCGGAGTGTAGCTGGCTGCTGCGCTTTGAGCGGCAGACGGTGACGTATATCCAGCCGCCATCGGTGAAGTCGTAGTCGTCGTCGATACCGCCGGCGCCGCTGTTGGGAAAGCAACCGGCTGGGAGGTTTGAGGCTGCGTCGTGACAATGGTGAGGTGCGGCACGGGAAGCCTGCCCGACTCTGGGGCGGCCTTGGGCCAGGGCGCTCCGGTCATGGGAGCTCTGCGCATAATTCGTTTGGCTGGGTGATCGATGGGTTCCACGTCGGGACTGCGCTTTCGACAAACGGGCAGAGTCATGGACGGCCGAGCAGCCAGGGGCGAGACGGGGTTGGCGTGGTACATGGCCCAGTTCTGAGCGTGTCTCGAAACAGGGGGTGAGTATGTCGTCACGGCGGCGGGAGCGAATGCTGCATCGGCGGCTGGCAGCGTGGCCGTCGTGGGCGAGACGAGGGGAGAGTGGAAGCTCCTAGCAGAGGGAGAGACGGCCAGGGGTGATGCTGGAACTCGGAGCGCCTGCTCGTAGTAGTCGCGGAAGCACGCCAACTTGGTCAACCAATCCTCCCACTCGTCCTTGGAGGCAAGGAGGTTGTATCGCATGTTGCTCAGAAACTCGACTTCCATGACATGAATCTCGCCGACGCTGAAGCACGACACCTCGGCCCAGGTCTTGTTGGTGTAGGTGTTGTCGTCGAGGACTGCAGGAGAGGCACGTTGTTAGCTGTTTGCTTTGCTTACTGCGTCATGTCCCCCTGGAAGGACAGATAGAGACATGGAGAAGAGGGAAACCATACATTTGTTGCCGAGCATGAGGGCCACTGTGAGCAATCGGTACTCACTGCCCTCTCGGCCCTTGATCTGCGGCGTCGACAACTTGAGTCTGTAGATGAAGAGCAGCGCGAGTAGAATCACGTTCTGTGTAACCTGGGTGGTTGACAGCACGTTGTAGACCCATTTGCGGAATTGCTCATTGGGCTTGGCCAGCTGGGCCAGGCGAGTGGTGAGCATGTTTGGCCGTGATCGAATCGTCTCTGCTTTCTTGAGGTGGTCAATGGATTCAAACCAAAAGAGGCACGTCATCTGGTGGAAGAGTAAGTCAGCTATCAAAGCCCGAAAGTAGTACATATTCAACAAAAATAAAGGCAGTAGAGCTCAGAAGTTGCTTGGAATTGCTGGTTTCGACATACCTGGGCTGCGAAATCTGCCAAGCTGCCGCCGTTGGAGCTGATGCATCTCGGGATCTGGAGACTGTGGTAGATCAACGTCTCAGGGCTCCTCCTCGATGATATGGCATCCTTGGCGGAAACCGACGAAGCAGGAGTCGCCGATTTGGTAGAGCGATCCGAGGGAGTGCCGTGAAGAGTCACAGTGCGTGACTGCGAGGTGGAACTCTGGGCGGTTTGGCTCTGCTGGGTGGGATATCGGTAGTACTGCGCAGCGGCATTCCTGGCATCGTGGGAGGCAACGGCTGCAGAGGTCGAGGTCCTGGGGTGGGCAATTGACGAGGCGTAGGATCGCAGAGCGTGGCTGTCGTAAGCAGCCGGCGCCTGCTGGTACGTGGTGCTCATCTCGTCGACTGGAGGCGTCCTCAAGCCCAAGTGAAGTCGGTGGTGAGGACGATGTTGATGCTGATTCTGAGGATGAGGATGATGCTGGAGATGGCGGTGCGCAACGTCGTGGTAGGAGAGCAGCTTGGACAGGTGAGGCAGTCGTCGAGAGTCGAAGGAGCTTGACGGTGACAAGGGCAGCTGGACAAGATGCGACGTCGAGGGCGCGGCCTTGACAGACATGGGGGAAGCACCTATGACGAGGTGAAAGGGCTTTTTGAAGGTGGTGAGATTTTGCTGGCGGGCAGTGAACAAGCGTCACTGCGTTTGTTTACAGGCGGGGGAAAAGGAATGGCTGAGGAGAAGAAGAAAAGGAAAAAGGAAGAGAGAAAAAAGCCCTCACGGAAGGCCTTTGCGCTGGAAAGATGAAGGATTGTGGGATTGTGGGAAGTAAGTATGGAAAAGGTGAGGCCAAGATGAAAAGGTGGACAGGAGCCGAGTTAAGTCAAAAGTCGTATACTTTGATGTAGGTACCTCCATGCTCCAGTAGCAACGAGTGGAGGTTTTGGGTGTAAGTGTAAGTGTAAGTGCAAGTGCAGTGAGTGGACAGTGGAGGTACTAGGACCTAGAGGAAGAGGGTGTGGGTACCAAGCATTGGCTGCAGGCGCGGGCAGCCGGCGAGTAGAGGTACGAGTACAAGTACATGCGATACGTACATGCGATACGATACACGCAGTTGGCTGGGACCCCGGATTTATTTTGGTGGTGCGCTAGCGGTGGCTTTTGTGAGAGTTGAGTACTTGGGTACATTAACATGGAGAGTCTCTGCAAGCTTCGTTAGCATGAAAAAGGCAATCAAGGCACTCAACTGAACTGGGCTGGCACTGGCACTGGCACTGGCACTGGCACTGGCACTGGCACTGGCACTGGCACTGGCACTAGACGGAGCCGGACCAGGCAAGGAACGCTTGCTGACATGCATCCCTAGCAGCCAATCCATCCATGGGGGACCGGCACAACTGAAGGCCGCTGAGGTTGACGCTGTTGAAATGAGAAGGGGGGCGTGTGTGGTGTGTTGTGTTGTGTTGTGTTGCTGGTGTTTCCAGGAGAGGGAGAGCGTTTATTCATACACTGATGTACATTCATTCATTCATTCGTTCATGTACTCAAAGTGAACACCACATCAGGCTTGAAAAAAACCCACAAAAAGCGCCTACATACAGTACAGTACATTACATAGATGTTGAAATAAAAACGCGCCCGGAAGGGGAGGGGAGAAGGGGGGGCAAAAGGCAAAAGGCGACGAACAAACGAACGACTTCAACATCAATACATTGTATGGATGTAAACGGCAAAGTTTCGCTTTCGGCGGTGCTTGTATTAGCCCAGGTGAATCCAAATCCATCCAATCCCAGAGTTCGATCAACATGATTACGAAAAATGCAACAACCGCCGCTGGATGTCTCCTCTCTTTTCTTTTCGTGGCTGCTCCCCGAAAAGATGGAACTTGTCGTGAACTTGAACTTGATCCCAGCCCGCCATCATGGAACCCAAACCAAGACCCAATCAGTGCATGGCAATTGGCTCCAGCTTGGCTGCACTGGCACGCTCACGCGGAAAGCTGGTACCTGCGCCGGGCGGTACCCACGCCGCGCAGGCATCACGCGGTGCGCGCAAGGTACCTCGGGGCCGTGGGTACATTTGGGTTTGGTCCAGCGGCGCTACGCAAGGTGCTAAGGTGACGCCTTTTTTTTTGCCTGGGTCTGGGTCTGGTTGTGTCTGGGTCCTTGGAAGAGTCCACTTTCACTCGACCAAGTGAGTACCTAAGAAAACGGAGCACAGTACATTTGCAGGGAGCGTCACCGAGGGCGAAAACAGGCCAGTCTTGGAGCCGTTGGGAGGGGAAGGGGGCCCTTTCTTTTTCCCCATGTTCTTTTTTATTTTTCTCGCATCTGAATCTGTGCTTGGACGGTGCCGATGCTTGATTTGTATGGATCGTATACGAGTGGCGCTGCGGACACGACGCATGAGACAGGCGCCATTGCATTACGGGGGAGGATACGAGTCTGTTGGACGGAGCTGGTAGCGGTACAGTACAAGTACAGATCCATTACTCTCAGAGGGATCAATACTTGGCCTGCAAATGTACGGAGTACTCGTACCCATCACGTTGAGGCTCCCCCTGTATGTGTTTAAACCACACCAAGTTCATTCGCCCATCCATCCAATCCACCCAGTTGGTGCTCAAACGGCGCTGGATGGATGGATCCCTGTCGGTGCGTCGAGATATTAATCTGTTCGAGGATAGGATGGATGCCTCACCTCACCACTTGTGTGCGTGCATGCACAGGTACGGGAATAGCAGGTATGGATAGAGTAGGTAACAAGTATCAGTACAGCTCCAGAACGTCAACGGCAGAAACGACTCGAGTCACTCTACTGTAGCGCCAGCCTCAATAGCAGCGCCGTGGCTCGTCTGAATCCATCAAATGCTTCCACCCTCAAAAGTCATTTGATGTTCCAGGCTGAGCCCATCAAATGGATGCTCGTGTACTTTTCGCTACGTGCCGCCACAGAGGTAGCTCCAGCCCGGCGTGTACCTTTTTGCGGGGTTCCTCTGACAGTCTGCCAACCTGCCGCCAGCACCGACGGCCAAGGTACCGCGCCGCCTGGTTGTACCAGAACCAGCACCAGCACTGTACTCGAAGTGATAGAGGCGCTACAGTGCTTGTACCTGCTGAGCTGGGAGGGTCACGCCGACGGTGGGCAGCAAGTTTCCATGTCCCCTGCAGCAGACCAGAACCAGACCAGACCAGGGACCGTTTTCAAGGGAATCCCCATCCCGCACCCCTTCCAGCGCTGGCCTCTAGCGGGCGAGCAGCCCATGGAGCCACATCCCTGCTGAGCCCAGCTGACACAGCGCCTGGAACTGGAACTGGAACCGGAACACCCGCTCGCTCTCCATCTCAATCATTCAACGCTCATCAATGTCAATCAATCACCGTCTCCCCTTCTATTCGGTTCGCTTCCTTTTCGCCGCAAAGGAGAACAAAGAGGGGCGGCCCTTTTTATTTTGGGGGCGTTTTTCTTGCTCAAGTCCCTGTCCCCATATCTACAGTAGTATATGGAAGCCCTTTTGCCCTTGATAATGTCCTCAAATGCTTAATAGTGGCACCCCAGGCGACCCCCTGCAAAAGCCCACAGGCGCTTCAATATCACAGAGCCGAAGCGTGGTTCTTGGTCTGGTCTGGTGCTAAACCGCGAAGTGCCATGGCCGTGGGGATGAGCAAATACGGACGGACATGCTCTGGAGACTTGGATGGAGACTTCAGAAAAATGCAAGGCGGCTAGTGCCAAGTAAGTTGCAGGGACAAAGAACAAAGAGGCGACACGGTTTTTCTTGTCTCGGTGGGCATGATTGATTCGCCATTGCGTCGCTCTGACCGAGGTCATTCATCATTTTTCTGCTGCGCCCGAAAATAGGGAGATGACGGCGTCTCAAATCATGGCAATTGCGTAACATGAATAATAAAAATAATCAATAACATAACAAATAAAAACGAGTAAGAGTCTGATGAAAAGGGCGGCGTTGCCGGAGGGGGAACTTTCATTTTTTGCCTCACGAAAATTGGCAGTGTCATCAAATCTACTTGTTGCCAATCTGCAAAGTTCGACCTGCTTGCTTGCTAGTCCCCTCGAAGTATTTCGCTTTTCCGGCCTAAGAAACTAACGCACTTTAAAGGTGTCCATTTCGCCGCTTTTTTCGATAGGCCAGGCGCGAAAAAAAAAGAGGTGCAAACACGGTCCTGCATCCCCGGCTTGGCCCATTTTCGTACGGCACGCGCAAGGGCCCAGACAAAGAGGAGGAGGGGGGAAGAAGGCAAAAAATGAAGAGAATAGTCGCGAAAATAAAAAAAAGGGTCCATGTGTTAGCGAGGTGTCAACTGCGTCGTCCAATGTACTTTATTCACGATGGCGGGTGTTATACAGCTACAGGTATCGTATCTACTTGTTTGGCATCATAGTAAAGCTGTACAGTGATATACCCGGTTGCACAGTTGGCGAATACATGTGCTCTTGGATAATACGATACTGCCGTTGGCCAAAGCAGTGCCGGAAACAAACACCAGCAAACAATCAACGACACGACACTCGGAGTCTCGTATGTACTTTGCAGCTCCACTTGGAAATGGCCTCGCTCGCCTACTAAGCAACGGGCTCAAGTCGTGTTCCGCGCCTCCATCCGATGGGCCAAAAGAACCTAGGACGGATGACGGCTGTGCAAGCATCATCAACATCGTACTGTACTCGTACATGGCCATACCAGCAATGCCTAAAACGAGAACTACATACTCGTCTATAATAAATGATGCCCGTCTTGATCTAGTGCACCATCGCGAAAAGAAAAAGAAAAAAAAGCTTCGTGGGCCACTTACAGCGTCTCCGCGGCTTGGCTTGGGCTTGAATCACGAGGCTCTGACCGGCCACTGCACTGTACCGTACAGGACAAGTCAGTCAGTCTACCGCCTACCTACTCGTACACACGCACAGGCAGGCATGCGTGATACATACCCACTCCGTCTGGATGGATGACTTTTGAAATCGATCCCCCGATCCGCGTCAGCCAGCCCCTGCGTGGAGCGGATACAAAAGCATAGCGCCAGGGCTTGCGGTTTGCTGATGACATGGACCAAGCAAGACCAAGAGGTAGCTGTAGCTGTAGCCTTGCATCGTGTGAGAGGGTACCTTTATTCTTTGCTTTATATTTCATTGCAAGAACTCATTCGACGATGAAATCTATAATGCTTTTGTGCAACTGTATAACGAGCTGCTTTCAAAGACACGGCAGCAAATGCTGCTGCGTGGACTACACAGTAGCTTTCCTCATATCTCAAGGTTAAGTGCTCGCATGCAACGACTACTAGCCCAACACTGTTCCGAAAAGGGACGGCGATGCTACAAGGTGCTAGGGAGGGGGGCCAAACCAGTAGCGCTGAATGAGACATTGAACCAAAAAAGAAGACGAAGAAAGAAGAAAGACGTTTTTGAATCAAACGGGAGCCAGGCCAGGGCATCATCTTCTCTCTTTTCCCCCTCTCTGCACTGCACGCACGGGAGAGACACGCCCCCCTTCATATTTCAGCCTACTGCAGTCCTTGTATAAGTTTCTGTGCCTGTTTACATGATGCATAGAGTGCAACTTTTGGCACATGAAAGTTAGCCCTCAACGTATCTTTGTGCTTTTCCTTTTTCCCTCCGTGTTTCTTATTTCTTTTCTTTTCTTTTCTTTTTCGCTCACTATTGCTGCTGTATATCCTCTCGTGTAAATAGAATGCCGGGCTCACACCCCTTGTGCTTGGGACTTTGTATTCCCTTTCTTTTTTCTTCCCCCCACCCCTCCCCCCCTTGGAACCTTGTGAAGAAGGCGGGAAGAGCTGAAAAGGGCCGCGTACCGTGCATGTCATTGGATTTGATTGGAGGAAGGGGGCGCGGAAAGAGGCCTACACAGAGCACAAAGAGACGGGCAGCGTCTGGTTTTGTACATATCATTTGCATTCGTTTCTTTCCTAGACGATGCCGGATTTCATTTCACGTCACTATTATAACACGCTAAGCAAGGCGACAAATGTGTGTGCTTGTACGATTATTGAAGTTAGCATGAGGATTAGCAGTGTCAAAACTCATGCATGTCTCAGGTCCTCTCTGGCCTTCCATGTTAGCCACAGTGGCCGGCCCTGTACAGTACATGTACTAGCTGGATTACTACCCATCATCCAACTAGACGTCTAATAATAGCCGCCATGGACGAAGAACCTTGAAGATAATATCTCTTGGCTTTTTCTTCCCTTTCTTTTTCCTTCCTTTTTCGAGGGAGAGCGGAAAAGCAAGGTAAGGTACATGCTTTCACAGTAGCAACTTAGTCCCAGAGCCGCCGCATACCAGCATGCCATCGTATCCGATTCGCATCCATGGTTTGAATCTCTGGAGCCCTGGGGGGGATCCATCTGATCCATATCAGTCAGTCGCCCGTTGGGTCTTGCTGCGCGAGACTCTAGACCCAGCCGACGGCATGCACCTGTCTGAATGCGACCAAAACCCATTACGCTAAGGCACCCGCAATGAAATGGACTATCAGTTAAACCTTTTCGTATGAGTACTTGACACGAGAAAACAAGCAGCTCATCATAACTCGTACTAAATAGCTGGTCAATATCACCGAGTACGAGTGATGTGTAAATCACTGCACCGGGCAGGCATGGTCCAGGCCCACCAAGTGACGGCGCCGTGGTATCAAAAAGAAAAGAGGGAAAAGCCTGCTTTGGGTTTTTGGTCTGGTCTGGTCTTGGTCCACCTGGAGATGATACACTCATATCTCTCTCGGTCTCCATCGCAACAGGGCTCTAGGTTGATCAGCGGGAACAAACGCAGGAGAAGATGCAAATGGACTACGTCAAAGACTTCTCGTTTATTACCCCCCCCC